>JABWDB010000018.1:1852500-3076250 GCA_019614645.1 Stratiolaelaps scimitus | reverse complement strand
GAAGTAGGCTTCACTTACCTCAATGAGAACAGTTCTGCGCATCAATCCCTTCACTCGGCCGATTCGAAATTGCGCGAAGACGCGCCCACATCGTCTCAACGATAGTATCTTCGGGGCTGGGATCTGGTTGCTGGTCATTCATGTCACATCATCTGCGTCTGTAAACTCGCTCCCTACATGTTCTTTTCACCCTTGCCGACTAGGACTCGCGAAGATACGGAGGTACTCCCGACTTGTTTCCTGATCATCGCTGAACGCATTTGCACGTATTTATTATCTACCCATGTGTTTAGACATCTCTTCTCATTTAGCGAGTGTCTCAGCAGAGACATCCGTGCCAAGGATGTGACATTTGATCATTGATTTCAGCTCGCAAGTGAATACACTATATGCATGTAACAACGTGAACGGTTTATAAGACCACAAATAGTTAATAATATGTTCCCTAATTTTTATAGCATATAACAATATACCGCCATATAGAAAAGGATCTATATTGCTCATTGTAATAAGGATTAATAAGCGTATGGTGAATACCTGAATTGTTAATTCTAATTGCACTGCAAAGCTGACAACGCTTGCAGATACAGAGAAGTAGAAAAAACAATAATGAACATTCATCCTCTTGGGGTCTTTGAACTCTTGTTCCTATTTGTGCCTGAGGATGATGCTTATGTACTATTTACGTCCTCGTAGAGCGGCACGAGCATCTTCGACATACGCGATAATGTCGGGGTTTTCTCGAAGCGTACCGTTTGGCCTTAGGGTCAGCGGTATCGGTTCCTAGATCTCTAAGCTGAAAGGAACTCAAGCGTATCAGTGACCTGAAGTCGTAAAACTAATGCACACAAAACATCCCACATCCGAAGTACGGGATCGTCATGTCTTGTTACAGACTGGACATGATAGTCCTGCACTCGTCGCTTGATGTTTGTGCAGACCAAACCTATACTGTTTAGAACGCATTGCGGAACAAAAGAAATATTCGCACAGATTGACTACTGGAGAGTGACGGATCATACGTGGGCGTACAGTAGGTCAGGGCGTATGTCCTAACTGTCGAAACCGAGATGAGCAAAGGTGTGAGTTACCGTGAGCGGCTGACCATAGCGTTACAACACACAGTGTTCAACAGGTTATTTATCTGACTCTGCCTCGATAGTTGTTCTGATATTAGTATACACACCTTCACCACTGTCGATTTCCAAGGCCTCAGATCGAAATTGACTCAAACTATAATAAAAAGGACAATTTGTGCACAGTTACGAGCTTTGCAGGTTCGTTTGAACGTCGTTTAATAAACAGCTTCTGCACTGAAAGTGCTGTCGAAAATAGTAGCACAAAATGAAATCTAGGGTAAACACATGTCTGGGTAAATTCGCGTAATTTTCAGAAGATGTAGTAGAATCTGGTGTCCACCAGTTCAGAGAATGTCGTATATATCAAATAGCACACGGTGAAGCAAATTATGCATAGTGAATGTAATCACTCTGTCGGGGGAATTGAGTATATTTTAATTTTTATACAGTACCGTTGGCGTATTTGTACAGCCTATGCATAATTCGCGGACACATAATGATGAGATGTTTGCCGTGGACGAGTTCACCGTTCCGTACCAATGCGTTGGCCTCACTGGTTTGGTTGTCACTGTCGCCCGCCGAGCGCTCGACGAAGTCGGGGGACAGGTAATGGGTCCCAGCTCAGCCTGTTGAGGGTCGAGCACCGTTTCTGGTGGCGCCGGACACTGTTGAAGAGAACTTCGGCACGCCGATCGTGTTGACATTCAAAAGGAAAAGTAAACCTGAGGAATAGTCGCGGACATATTAGAAAATCTGCGAGACACATGGCGAGTTCCACCCAAAAGGGCGATCGGAAAGGTAGAGAGGCGCGTACATAGAGATACGCCGAACACCGTTCAACTTGCAAGCATGAACGATTTGAAATTGGGAAATATTAAGGAAGATCTCGTCTCCTTGAGCAGACTCGCCCGAGGCTATTACGGCTCTCTGGCGAGATTTGCCGGATCCGCTGGAAGACTTGGACTACAAGGAACTATTAAGGAGGGCTGTTTATCATATGCTGACGTTGAACGTTTGCCAATTTGAAAACAGACCATTCGAAGTTGACTAGCTATGATCGTTCGTTGATCGCAGCTATTCTATACACAGAATAGATGAAGATGCTCCCTGCATAGCTGTGAGGAAAATAAGCATTGGTAATAGACATTTATATCTGTGTATCGATTTAGGGTATAGCGGAAGTCAATAAGTGCTACTACCATATGCCAGTGCGTGGAGTATCTTCCCTATGTGTTTGTTTTGCCGAACATGACAACGCTACTAGTTAGCTGTTGACCAAAGATCTATATGAAGATTTTTTAAAATTTTATTTCAATTATAGAGGTGGATAACAATTGCACACACTGAACCTGAAATTCATCTAAGAACTCCCTCCTTATATATATATATATATATATATATATATATATGTTTTTAATTCAGTACATAGAATAAGGAGGTCCCACTTCCCAGTCCCTGACCGTGTCCAAAATAAAAATTTCTATTGCCCTTCGGTTATCTAAGGAAAATATTTGCGTTACAAATTCGGTTGTACGTGGTTCTTCTGTAGCGGACGATAGCATTTCTCCTAATGTCTGTAGAAAGTATAATGACTGTACACGAACAATGGTTATGTTAATGCTAGAACAATTCTACGGAGTGTGGTGCAGTAAGTACCACGGAAACTTATGCATGTAGATAAAGTTGACAAACCAAATTGCATATGTTAGTATGAACCGCCGAATTTAGTTTAATATTTTTATGTAAATGTTTTCATGTGAACGTTTACGCAAACTTTTTCAACGAAATACTACAAACCGTGCGATGGGACGTAGATTAATAATGCTAATTGACAATGTCAAGAGATATCTTAAGTTCGTTTCGCACAAGTTTTTCTAGTGGGCTGACCTCATTCAACGAAATTAAAATATATGATCAAATTAATTAGAAGTCAATTACCTGGAGCTTCAGGGTAGGTGACAGTCTCACAGTAACATACGAATATCTTAATCGCGGACTGCGGTCAGCATAATGCATGTTTTCCAATAACCTCATAGAAAAAAAAAAGACTCGTGTACTATATCACAGCACGAGCACGATGTTGGTAATAATTTTATTTACTGCTATACTGTGAAATAAAGATAAGCGAAATACTTCAAGAAAGCAGTCACCCATCCCGATTGCGTAATGTCGATGTTTTCTAATAAAGGGGAAGTTCGTTCCTTTGGCCTGTCCAACAATCCAAGCCACAAATTAACCGCATCCAGGTGTACTATGGTTACCTATGTAGGTAGACATCTGGAGTAGTTACATAAACATACATAAATTTTAAAGGCTGGTTCACAGCCAACATTTAACAATGTTTACGGTACTGCTGGAGCAGTTACCAACATTTAAATGTAGTACATATTCGCTTTCAGCTGTTATTTAGCAGACGTAGGCCGTCGATCCGCCCGGCATAGCCTTGCAGAGGTCATCTCCAAGTGTCCCAGTTCGACTATCTCACTATATCTGGCTGATTGGAGGCCATGTTCTCCTACGGTGACCTGCTGTCCTTGTCGTCACGGAAGAGATCGACAGATAGATCTCAGCGCGTCCGCCTCCACCAGTACGATTGAGTAAATAGAGATAATTTATTCTCGCTTTTTCTCGTTTCCGTTCGTCTGTTTGTGCCCACTGAAAACTATATGCATACTTTGTTTACCTACCCTCATACCTCGATGAAGTCTATTGGTACGCACACCGAATCCACCAACGAGCGATGAGAGTAACAAACATTGACGCTCACGGTCTCTATGCTGAAACCACTGTTGAATGCTGGTTTCGGATTATTTCTTTGACACCAGATTGACGGCACAAACAGCCGTGGAGGTACGACTGTCTGTGTGTGTACAATGGATTGTATGGGAGGCCGGAAACAGAGACCGGAGAGCGCGGTCACTGTAAACCCCTCGCAGTGACGAAGTCTTCTCTGGGTAGAGTTCGTCAGGGGATCATCTTTGCGAAATGTTAGACGTTAGAATGCTCAGAAAGGAGAAATTAATTTAGCTCTGAATGTGTAGATGTGTACGTCTCTAATTCTGTTCAGAGTGACCTAATTTTTTCGAGCTGACCCCCCTCCCAGCGTTTGTCATCCACGGTATTGCTTTTGCATTGCTTCGTGAGACTGCTTCGTGAGACAGCTTCGTTTCAATGTGAATGTGCAACCGTTGGGATCGCACCCGTGTGTACGAACCTGTCCTCCACTTGTAAGAAGCGCACGAACGCAGGACGGCACAAGGCGTCCAGAGTGTCCTACCGCACCCCGCGGCCTTTGCACCTAACAGTGGCCTCCGAGTCCGATTGAATTCAGCCGTCTGGTCTATGACATGGCCATTTATTAATTGACTCGATTCAATACAACAACGCAAGGGTTACAACATACTGTGATTAGGCTAAATCGGACAAACGTGTATGTACGTATGTATGTACACTGAACTGTAAAACTATAATGTTATCAAGTTGTTTCGCTGACAGCAGCCGTCGAATTGCATCGAGTATGTTTCCAGCTTGCTACTAAGCGTACTCGTGCATCAATTGTAACCGACCACCTGGCTCTATTGCTAGTAAGTTTAGAGCTCTACCTTATACGGAGCAAATATGGGTTCTTAATCGACTGCCACTATGTGGCGATAGCCACCTCGAAATTAGTGATGCTCAGAGAGGGAAACTTAGTGATGTTCAAAGCTCGGCACCTAATTTGTGTTTAGCAATTAGCCTAACAACGTACCTTACGTTTTTCTTTTATGTTGGCTTCGAAAATAGGTGACATAATACTGCAAATATGCCTTATTATTATTATTATTATTATTATTATTATTATTATTATTATTATTATTACTATTATCACGAATGCATCAAACAGGAACACCTTTTCATTATGCTTGCATTTCAAACGTTCCTACGGAGCCATAACGACGTAAATGGGAAACGCCATGATCATTGTTACTATCATAACAATACATCCCTGCAGTTCACGATAAGTGAACTTCGGCTCGCGTTTAGCCAAATGCCAACGGGACGAACCGTGCGGTGTGCGAAGGTTATATTTGCCTAGTGGAACTACAGTCCTGGGTTACCATCACCCAAAACGGTGCTAGCGGGCGGTACCGGGAAGCCTGGCGCGCTCTTCGTTCGTTGGCTGCTTGCTTCGTAGCTCAGTCGCTCGCTCACTCATAGGAGTTGACGTCATGGAGTTTCCCGTTCGAGGCCACCCCTGTCGCAGTGTCCACTACAACATCTCTTTCTGGTGTCCTTGCTAGTGACGATGCTGTTCTGCTTGGCGGGACATGACTGCGATGTGCCTCGCTCCCGGCATCGCCCCCAGTTGGACGGAAGTGACCACACGCAGGCCCATGTCCTTTGCCCTTCCGACCCATAGAAGCACACGCAAACACACGGAAAGACGTAGACACACACTGCGCGGCATTCTCATTTGTCCATGTTGCCCTCCTCTACGAACGGCGCCGTTGGATCAGAAGGCCGCTATGCAGGCCACCAGCCATCCCCTGGGGTCTGGTGTGGCCTGGACTCGACCAATCTCAAAAGTCTGCCTGTCCAGCAAGTCATTTGTATGAGTACGGTGGAGATACACCATGGACATTTAACGAGCTGTTGTTACCGCTGAGGCGGTGGGCGCTGTTACTGCCCAAAAGCGGCCTGGCTGAGAGCGAATGAGAAAAAGTTTACAGCGACTGCGTTCCTCATCACATTGGAACGTTGGCTGGTTAACAATTTTCGTTTATGTAATACAAGGACCCGTTAATTTGTCTGTGTCTGTCATATTTTATTATATAGTAAAGAATCACCGATACCGAGTGTGGCTACAGCGAACCTCACCGAACATCTGATACGTTTGATCCCACTTCGTTTCACACGATTATGCACAATTCCAGGCGTAGGATCATCTCGTCATTCTCTGTATCGATATGTAGTGCCTGTTCTGAGTAGGACCGCCACCATCAACCGAAAACGATCCCCGTTCCTTTCCGCGGATCCCAGCAAGCCAAGCACCTGCTCACAAAAATCTATCAGGATCTTCATCAGGAGAAAGGTTATCGTCCGCTACAGGAGAGCCGCGTGCACCTGAGTATTTAATGCTTAGATAGACAAATGGGTCCTTCAATGTAGTTCATGTTCAGTTGGTTTGTCGCAATTGTCGCCCACTTCTATAATTGGATAAACACAAATAACGTTCTAGTAATTAGCATTGTTAAAGGTGCTTCTTCGATCGTCGGCACAACCATTCATACATTGTATATAAATACAAACAGACTCAACTCACTTTCGAATACACGACGCCGTTTACGAATATGAGTCTCTCGAGGTATAGGGAAACTACTCCCATAACCTTGCCAAGGTACAACACCCGCTGTGAACATCAGCTATTGACATAGAAATAATAATGCTTGTTTAGACAACGACGTATAAACGTTAGCGTTGTTATTCCAGAGAAGCCCGGATATGCCAGAGCGCCTGTTGACGTATGACACGTCAAGCGTTGCCTCGAACTGCAAACACGAGGACACAACGGTCTACATCTTTCTACACGAATGCCATTTTTACAGGATCCTGTATAGATTATCCGTGGCACAACCGTGGCTATTATGGCTCATAATCTAAATTTTTTTATTTGCAATAACTACTCTCACGATCACTTGGATTCAGTTGGTCCGATAAGGACGGCACCTTTTAACAAGATGATTAATACTGATGCCGAAAATATTCGAGATTCAAATATTACAAATTGGCCTGGAACTGAACTTAATGATGTTCCGTCAG
Source organism: Stratiolaelaps scimitus (assembly GCA_019614645.1). Lineage (NCBI taxonomy): Eukaryota > Metazoa > Arthropoda > Arachnida > Mesostigmata > Laelapidae > Stratiolaelaps > Stratiolaelaps scimitus. Next base: position 3,069,372 of record JABWDB010000018.1, on the reverse strand, counting down.
CGCATATGGGAACTTTGCTTGACGATACAATCTACGCGTCTTGCAGTAGGTTTACGCTTGCCAAGTAATCGAGTTTCCCCACACTCCTGTTGAGAAGCGGTTGATACACCTGGTCGTCATGGAACAACTTGAATAAAAAGTGCGGGTCGTGGCCCGGAACACTCTCTATTAAACAAGACCATGGCCAGAGCTCTTCGCTCCACATCTATTCCTTGCATTCGTGAACCAGCAGGTATTTGCCGCTCTGACAGGAAGCGTCCTGATGACATGTCGTTAATCCCCTTTTCCAGAGGTAAAATTCACGTTTGGGATTGCACTGTGGCTGACACTTTAGCACATTTTTATGTCAGTCGCGGAGCAACACAGCCTGGCCGTGCAGCCAATACAACCGAACAAGCCAAGAACAGAAATTACGCCTCTTTCATGAATGAGCGCTAGATGAGCACTACTTTAGACCTGTAGCCTTCGAAACATTGCGGGGACCGGGGATGCAATTATTAAGCTGTCGTCAGATATTAGGAGAAAGGTTTGCATCCGCTACAGGTAATATATATATATATGCTTGAGTGAGTGTGTGCGTGTTCAAGTACTCTATATCTCTCTAATATGCGTTACTGTGTGTCCGTTGGTGAATATCTCAACTGCCATCTGACTAGTCATTCCTCAACTATCCGTAGGCGCCACCCAGCAGAAACTGTCTTATTGTACTTTAGTCTATTGCATATTATATTATATATAGCATACAGTATGCATTATATATCATATATACAGATAAGACCAACGTGACCAATGCTGTCGAGGGACAGCAATAAGAATATCTGCTGATAACGCGGTGATAGGCTACGGGTCCATATGTCGCTGATATATCATATCATAAATACACATATGCTAAGTGGCTAGTGAATAAGCTGTGCTGAGACAATGGCGGGCTCAACATGCTTGCCACTATATAGGCATTCCTATATATGCATTAGCTAAAAGGTCGATTTGCCACGGGCAGGTAGGCTTCTTCCCAAGATACATATTAATAGCCTTAATAGTATTCTCGACGAGATTAAGCATGGCACATCCGGATCACTGTTTCCTGTCGTCAAGAAGGTGGTCAATTTATAATATTAGGGCATTTCATTCGAACTGTCGACTCTTTAAATGCCAATAACTTTTGATCTAAGTGAATTAGAACACAGATCTTTTGGTATGAGCTAGAGGTACTCCCCGGCCTTATTTACACACCGATTCGATTGGAAATTGGCCAAAGCGCTGTGGTGCGCTGCATGACGAGGCTGCAGATAATGGGGTAACGGAAGATTTACTAAGGTTTGCTGTGGTGAGGCATTTCAAACGTAAAACAACATCATATATCACAATGGTGTGGTGGACCATTGAGAGTAGCTAGATGAGGGGGTGGTGTAGAGAATGAGAGAATATAACGCGTGGTCATGGTGTTCACTTGTATTTTTACTGGTAGACATGACATGACATGCTACGTACGAAGCTATATATATGCCTCAGAGTGACGAAGAGCGTCAGGATACATGACGATAATTGTGTTCATTTTGAATGGGCTGAAGGTATTTATGTGATTAATTCAAAGAGACAAACAACGTGTGATTGATAATTGTTTTTACCGATCAATGGTGTGTTGAAAAACAGAGGGCTAACAATTGTGCCCGGGTGATGTGTGTAGATAGCATATATACATATATATATATATATATATTGGGGCATCCCGTGCGAACTAAAACCATTTTTCCGGGCTGACTCTCAGCCAACATTTAACGTCCACTGTACTGCTTTTCAGCATTGCACTTGCTTTCAGCATCCCACGCGAACTGTCGTCTCTTTAAAATGCCAATAACTTTTGAACTAAATGAGCTAGAACAAAGATATTTTGGTATGCGTTAGAGGTGCTCCCCAGCTTTATTTACACACCGATTCCAGCGCTCTGGGACTTTTGAGATAGCCAAATATTTACCATTTGCATTTCCATTTATAGTTTCGTTATCTATTGCTTTTGTGACTAAGCCTATGGTTGCATATGAAACCCCACATATTGCCCTCTTTAATGCATGGAAACAACCATAATCATATGGGCTTAAATCAAGAGAATATGGGGGTTGAAGCCATCGCTCAATAATGTTCCTCTCCATCCAGGCCGTAATTTTAGCAGGGCGGTGAGGTCTTGCATTGTCGTTGAGTAACCACACCCGGTGCTGTCGATCCCCACGGCACTAATTGTCGAAGGATTTTGGCTGGAGGGTGTCCTTGAATATAAAAAAACATGACGATTTCCCGTTGATTTTTGTCGGAATTTGCACTTTTTGCTGCAGTGTTCATCTTGCTGATTGTATCGAAACCACTCAGATCGTATCGAAAGCACTCGAAAGGAAGCCACGTTCCTGCCGCGCGCGCGCACTCCAAGTATGAACGCATCGTGTCAAGTAGTTCGGCCTCTGCGCCATTCGAAAGGCGCGACAATTCGAATAAAATTCCCTAGTATAATAGCATAGCGTCAAGAAGATGGTATTAATTATAATTGCATACAAACGGAAGTGGATTTGAGGTTAATAAATAAATATATTAATAGCGGAGCGCTCATTATTCCTTATCATGGTAAATAACATATTTAAATTGCTTCGTGACAAATACCTATTCTAATGAAGCCAGTAAGAAGTGAGGCGCGATTTCTAGATAACACTCAAATCGTATTGTACCCATTACACGTTATGCTAGTGCCATTGCAGCTGATCCTGGCAGACAGGGTTGAAAGCGAAAGGTGCATCGCTATAGATTCACCATTGTACCAATCACTATACTCATCAAACTTGAACAGTGCTCAAAGGTGCAGCTAGAGGCTCTCTCAGCGAGTTAAACAGTTTCAACTATTTAGAGCTTTTGTCAAAACCACTGTTGTTCGCATACGCCACAGGCGTGGTTCTAATCACCTAACGATTTTGGACTTTGAAATACGAGCTGATTGAATACGCATTGTTCCAAATGAGGTTCAAGAACACGCACGAGGTAACCCCTAATATTATTGTTATCGTTATCCTGTTTGATGTCTCCTCCGACAACACAGCACAAACGAGCTTCCTCCGGTTTTCCCGACAAGAGCAATGTCCTCGGACACGAAATCCCCATGTCGATTTTGATTGCTAAATCATCCTGCTTATAGGTCCAAACAACTAATCGCTGTTCGTTTTAACAATGACCCTTCTGCGCGCGCCCCGTTAGATTCTCCGCTGGCATTCGATCTAAATTATTCGATGTCCCATATCGTTAGGGGCCCGTCAAGGCGGAAACCCTTCCTCTACGATCTTCTGGCGTCGGCTCATTGAACCTGCGTGCTGCGGCTATATCTCTCTCTCCCTCATTATCTCTCGATCAAAACCAATTATCTCGAACCAGATTCCGGCGATGACAACAGAATTCAGTAGCCTCCTGATTGGATTCTTGTCATGGTTCACCTTCGCCCCAACCCTATGCCCCCGCCCACGTTGAGCCGACCTTTGCAGCGCTTCATCGAGTGTCGTCGAGAGACTATTGAGCTCAATCCCCCGCTTGGGCGGGAAAGTGTCGCTGGTGCCATAGCAGGTTCTCATCGAATACTCCCACACCTTTCCCGTTTGCTCCCCTTGAGCAAACCCCTTCCAAAGAATAGATTTCTATGGAACTGCGGCGCCGACAAAGTGTAGAGCTTAGAGGCCGCCAACAATCAGAAATCTTCTTCACAGAGATTCAGCCTCGCAGATAACAATAGCTGGCCAACCTCGCACTGTTTTCTCGCTGTTCTATCAATACAGTATAGAACAGCGTGAGCGAGACGGTCCTGTATGAAGCCCATACAATTTTTCCCTCTCGAGATCGTCCCTTCAGTTTTATGCCCCTCGCGTTATTATCGTCCTCCACAATACAGCACAATTATAATAAATAAACAATATCAATATATATTTATATATATTGACACCCAGACTCTTTGTCAGATGCGGCCCTCGATGACAAGTACACTGTCATCGTTCCGTTGTACTAAAGTAGGTCCCATAGATTAGTAGGAGGTGTAGCTGTGTGAATGTGAGCGTACACACATCGCCGTAGACAGAGTTCGTTGCCTATAGTTCACGGCTTAATTCGGTCCAGCAATTGAGCTCGGGGGTTGCTTGTTCACGAACAATGCATCATTTGTTCCAAACGCGAACGAGCAGCCACATACACGCTCACCAAAACAAACGTACGCCCCTGGTCCCAAGACTGGCCGACAAACGAATCCTGATTGAACATAAATACATTGGACTAAACAAACCGTTTGTCTCGTCTATAGGGGGGGGGGGCACACGCTGAGAACCCTTTGGATGAATGACGCCTGCGGCTATCCATTGTTGTCTGATGGGTGGTCACATAGCGCGAGCTGGGGAAACAGCCACCTGACAAAAACACTGCTGCAGTAACTGAAACTATAATACATTGATCTATCACGCATGTATAGTAGAATTCGAACGAAGCAGCCATAATTTCGACGATTCCTCGAAAAATATTCCCATCGTACACTCTCTGCACGTTCTGTGCCGCCTCTTGGCTGCCGCATCATTCCTATCTCTGCATAATGTAAGCTTGTCGCAAAAGTTCGTAGCGGATCGTTGTGGAACGTTCTTTACTAATTTATGAGACAACGTGATATATCTCGCTTATGTCCGCCTGTCCATATGTCGGCAAGCCGCTTCTCCATCACAACCGTATATATCTATATTATGGTACAGGGCAGTTGGCATTTGGCGCTTTATCGATTTCACGTTCTGAACCATCTGCAGATACTCAGCAGATCGCTTGCGCAGTACGATTATGTCTCGACCTCTAACACGTCAGACAAACGAGCCGATTTTTCCTTCTGCTAAGCGAACGGAGAATCGGGCCGAATGTCGACAGCAAACAGAGTCGACGAGCTACAATATACAATAGCACCCATCATGACTGGACGAGTGGTTAATTTCCGGGAGGAATATTCTTAGGGAAATTGGAAACAGAATCCGAATCAGAAATTTCGATTCGCTGCCACCGCCGGCGCCTTCTCATCGGGGCCGTGGTCGCGCAATCGCTCCGTGGTGATAATCACCAAAATCAAAATCGGCAGCAGATGGTGATGGGTTCGTTCACGTCATCACATTCGCTCTTCACCGACAGGCGACCATTGTTCCGTTACCGTGGCGACTGGGCGGACCTGCGAAGCGGCTGCAAATTGCGGCCATCGCTTGTCGTTGGCTGGTCCGGCGCGTTGCGCCTACCAGGTGCAGCCTTCGGCACCGCCGGTGGCCCGGTGGTCGCATTGACGGATAGAGACGAAACGGAGCGGAGTCGAGTGCAGCGTCCAGAGAGAAGGCCCCCGCGGGGGCGAATGGGAGATAGACACTGAGAACGCTCCGCAAGAACGCCGAAACGGGAAACGAACTTACCTGGCCACCGTCGCTTCGTCCAGCTCCACTCAACAGAGGCGGGGTGTGATGGGGCGTAGAGACTGTGTTGGTAGAAAAGTTAGGGAAGCCTGGAAAAGTTCATTTTCGCGTCCCACGAAAGCGGCTCGACTCGGCCTAGGTTGGGGTGGGTCTTGCTGAGGCCGAGGAACATGGGCTTGCCGCACGACCCAATAGCGAACCAGAAGCGGGAGACTGAGAGGAAAAGATACAGAAAAAACGGGACCGTCCCGTCGAACGAAGTCGTAGCTTGTTTTCCCTCCGTTGGTCCTCGTTGTTCGCGAAGTGACGGTAGCAGGAGCTGTGGAAGTAACGCGGCTCCGGCTGAATCACAACTTCCACAAGGATCTCGCTATTTTCACACATTGTCGGCATCGTTCGATTATCAAAATTAAACTATCGCTGGTGCCTTGAAGGACAGCTAAGGAAAGGAGGCAGCGCTTCGTGAGGGAATAATATACGAAACGTATTCATAACAATTGAAGTAGGTTGTGATCGAGCGTAACTCCTGGCGAAACTATGGGCACATCACGACCGGGTATCGAATCGCCTATCTTTCTCTCCTCTGGCAGACCATCATCTTGGCCATAAATTAGCGACCGTGACTCTAGTTTACGCAAACCTCGAGTCCAAATCACTGCTTTTTAATAACGTGCACAATGCATATTTTTTCTTTGGAGATTACGGTAACTCTTTGGTGCGAAAAACGGATGCATATGCGCGCTGAGTGGTCCATCTACGAACAGCGCTTAGTGTAGGACTTTCAAACCCACTAAACCCGCGTACCCCCAACAACGTGTACATCTACAAAGGGTTAACATTTCATCGAATATGTTTATGCAGAATTGATGATATTCTGTAATCTCCTCGGCCATTCATTTCGTGGCTTCGTCGAACCATTCTTTCTATCAACGTATTATAGATTATCGAACTGGAGTAAACTTATTTAGATCAATATCCCATCATTCCTGCAGTAATCCCGTTAAGCAGCAGTGGGCAGGTCCATTCTCTAAGTCGAAATTTTTGAAAGCTACAAACCTGCCCCTTTAATCCATTTTCAAAAGACCTCCCCAAAAGCATTGAAAGTGCCACAGAAGACGAACCCGCACAAGGTCTTTGTAATTTGGCATTTCGACGGCACACGCAGAAGCGAAATGCGAAATACTGAATATAACAGCCTCCAGCGCAACCAGTTTTACTGGCTCGCTTCACGTCTATCCCTTGTATGCATCATAACACACTTGATCGTTTGCAGGTGTACCATAGAGATGCATCCATTTTATCTTTCTCCAGGCTTTCTCCACTGATTTATGAGGTCGTTTCGCGCTGTCGCTCCGAGTAGCGAGAGCAACGTCTGCTGACATTATTTGGTCTGATATAAAAAATAAATTTAATTAAGTTGGCCATACATAACTGGGTCGACGCTCGCACATTCTGACTTTCTATGGTAGAAAAAATACCATGTGAGAGGACCTCATCAGGAGCAAGTGCGTAACGTTAGGTTCTCCCTTAGGAGACATCGTCCAAACTCGTTCCAATATTTTCTTGTGTTTCGTTAAAGCAGGCTCCGATACTGAAACCCGATATAAATGATCGCAAGGAACAAAAGATTTGTACAAACTAATCTCTAAATCGAATTTTTTATATTTTTTATATTCAATTTTTTATATTTTTTATATTCATTTTTTATATAGTTTTTTTATTCATTTTTTATTTTTTATATTTTTTATATTCATTTAATTGCCTAAAAATTGCTTTTAACTAGATTTGATTAGCTGTATAATGACTTCATCAATGTCAAGGCTGAGGTTCGTTAACACAGCCTAGTTCACAGGTAACAGTAGCTGCGCTAGGCTAGGTTCCATCAATTCATTGTGTCACTATAATCAGATCAGTGTTTAACACAAAACATTTCTGTTAAGCTAGTGACATTCCGTGTTCATTGTACCAGCGAACAGCGTCCCATTAACGGTAGCCACTTAAACGTTGGCTGACCAAGATGTTAACGCCCAGATGACTGCATCTATGAGACAACATCAATCAAATCAGGCAAACGCGTCGTACTTCTGAGAGTCATTGGTCATATATGTATGTATGTATATGACGCCAGCGGTGAGCTTGATGCCTGCGCAACGCGTTCAACAATAATGTTTTTAGCCAATCTAGTACAGGCAGGAAGTGCAATGCTGAGTTACACAGACTATCACCTACTGAGATTACTATGCACGTTTAAAAGATGACGTAGTCAATTAAACTGTTCACGAGCTAGGGACACCCTGTTTTATAGATATAATATATTGATACAATGCCCAGATGGTACTGCTTAATCATGACGATTTCGATTACGGCTTACATGCATCATTTCGGTAGGACACAGCAAGTGTCGGCGGGGGCGCACTATTCTCTCCTCCTTCTGAAAGTAACGGTTCTGTCTGGCCGATCAATGAATTAAATGCAATAATACATTTAAGTCGAATAGAAAATAGTGTAGTTTTGCACAACAGCGGTCGTGGGAGGAGGCTCCCAACTTTGAAATGGCCATCCCGTTTATAAACCGCTATATTTGACGTTGTTGAATCTCCGATGTCTGTCAACAATCTTAGAACGGCCACTATGACGTTTGGTCACTGTGCGGTATCTGTTCACTATATGAAAATATTCCCAGATGACAAACGCGATGAGCAATTTTAAGCGGTGGCGTTTTTTGAGCAAACTTCATGGGGTGCACAATAAACGACGAAACCCTACATCGGTCACGACGAAATCGACAAATACATATCTGTCAACATAATGCCATATGATGATAACAATGAAACGTGTCCGCGCAGAACGTACAAATCGCGTCGCGTTCAGGATACTAGCTGAAGTGTACCCGCTTTCTCACAAAAGATCGAGAAAGCAGAGAGACCCTCTCGTCCGGAAAGGAAGCGCTGCTCCATGATCAAAAGTCTAAGTCACCAACAATGTCGCTGCAACAAAAGCCAACATGGAAATCGAGTATAACAGTTCAATGGGAATGGCCGAGGAGGAAGAGCCGGCGGAGGCGGTGTCTATTTCGGCAAACAACTTTCTGAAGGTTCGAGGGGCGAACGAAATTGCCCATCAACGAGGGACAGTGGGCAGAGATCCCCGGGGCAGGGCAGAGGAAGGCCGTAAAGGAAAGGACTGACTTTTGGATGAGGGAGGTCACAACGGAAAATAAATCGGATCACGCCATAGTAATAACGGAAGGGAGTTATTTTCCCCAGGAGCCCCGCGCGCGCAAGGGTTCGACTGAGAGCTGACAAAATGTCAAAAAGTAAAATTGCGCCACTGTTGATTGCGATATAATTGAATTTGTCGCCTATAGCTCGTTCCTCTTCCTTGGAAACGATTGCATTCGTGTACTGTCGAAGAACGAGTATTATATAGATCGAGATCACTATAGACTACGTGCGAGTGGGTAGGGGAGCTTCGTGCAATATATGTATTAAAGCATGCTATGAATTTTCTTTGGATTGCACCGCCATATCACTTGAGAATATTCGCACTCACTGATCTCGTTGGCTATTCAGAAAATCACTAGAGTACAAGCGGGCGAGGCTGTCGTTCGCCTGACCATTGCTGCGCGTGCTGCTCTTCCCCGTAATTGCAGCTGTTTAAAGGAAAGCCTCAGCTGAACTCCAGAAGTTTCGATTTCAGCACCGATCATCGGGCGAGCGTGCTGCAGCAATTCCAAATGAACAAGACGAATCTGCGCGACAAAAACCTCCGTTCTACCCGCTCCCGCGCGAGTCATATGCATGCACTCGCAGCATGAAAACAAGGCGGGATCCCGAGTGTTTTCTAGCCGGATAAGACTTTCGGGTTTAATGTAGTCTCACAGCGGTTCTTCCAATCTTCAGGCTCGGCATCGTCGTTTAGCTCTTTGGAGCGGCTCATAGATTCAAAAGTAAACACATTTGGTTTTGGATGATGTTTACTTGCCATATGCCGGCAACAGACACGACAACGTCTGCAGTTAGTGCCTCAGCCGGCTTTGGTATGGCCGTGACGTTCGTGCCTGACACCGCGCTTTAATTACACCGGGGCAGGTAAAAGTTGGATATGGGCTCGACCGACTGCACGGGCAATTACTTGAGCGGATTCGGCGGCGGGAGCAGCAGCAGCAATCGGAAGTAAGCAGCAACTCTGTGAATTTCTAAGCTTCTGAGTGATAGAACATCATTCATTGGCACTAACATCGGCTGAGTCGCTTTATAGGGCCGGACGATGAGCCATGCCGCCGAGGTACGAACCAAATAATTACGCTAAATATATATATATATATATATATATATATATATATATATATATATATAAAAGAGTGCAAGAGAAAGAGAGAGTGCCGCTTACGCATTTCCAGTGAAAAGTTGAGTCTGTTCGAAGGACCTGTCGGTTGAATGCCGACGATGAAAGCGAAGCGACCCAGTCGACAAGCAAACGCAGCGGGTGGTAATCAACAGAACGCGAATATCAGAACTAGACAGAGGTATATTCAAACATACAGTAGGGCGGGATTTCTAGGGATTATGGGGGGGGGGGGGTGAGGACGACAATGTCCCGAGGAAGGCGATGGCATTGCCTCTCTGCACGGCGAGGGACAGGCGCTGCAGGAGGAAAGAGCCAGCGCGCTTCAAAGGCGTTCGGAGACGCGTAAGATCAAACGAGATGAACATAAGTGAATTTGAAATTCACAAGTATTTATGTTGCTGCAATGGAGACCCACGTTTTCTAACCAGTGTGTTAGAAAACGTGTTAGTGTTTCTGTAGAAAGGCGCTACAGAGACAGCCCGGTAGTACAAGTGACCTACGCCGCATTATGAATAATACACTGTCGCCGTTGGTGTCATGACACTCGTTAAGATCTATTTCCTGGTGGATATTCACTAGCCGGCTATCAATATGTCACTGTTGGAGGCTGGTGGTGCATTCGTGTGCGACGGTCTTGCAAAAGGACGAGACACGTAAATGTACGCACGTGTTCGACACCCCGACACAGTTGAATATTGGTGTTTAAAAAGGGATTCGTCTTATGGAGCAGCGCCGAAAGCAGTACGGTAAAGTTAGGTCACTGGTTAGATTGGCCTTTATGATGTGCATGGATATAGACTATATGTATTGTATTTGAAATGGGTATATACATATTTTCGTTCGGTGCACGAACACACACACACACATATATATATATATATATAGTTCATACATACATAGAGTCGCATGCATTCACACGTTCCTACAGAAGAAATTGAGGGTTTCTTGATTAGATATCGAGTATGTGCTTAGGTGTTGTTGCCACAAACAAAGGGAATTTCTTTTCGAAATTCTAGTTTATTCGTCAGGCGTCGAGTAGGCGTACACACAGCTGAGTATTGGCATAAAACGCAGTTCCTTTAAGCATACTCGTATACACCGTTTTTGAATACATCGGAAAGGTGGCCATGAGCATAATAATATTATAATGGTTATTCACTAATTTTGATAAAAGAAATGCACTTGAAAACATATACACCGCACCCATTTGTTTGATTACCTGAGCAAAATCGAATTGATGCAAGATTCCCACCTACCGGAGAACACTACGTTGCTCAGAATTTGTCGGCACATCCCAGTAGAAAATGATTGGAAATACCTCCCGTCATTTCATCTTCGGTCAGTTCGCTATCTGCCAAATCACATCCGGTATTTGATTCATGTTCATCGTTCGCTCATTCGATATTGACCTTTTGTAGCACCACAGCGAGTACAGCCATTTTGATTATCATCACCAAACGTCTTGGATTTCTCAAGGATCTCCTTTTGATCACGGGAGCATGACCCAAAAATAGCGCAATTTTCGCTTGATTGACGGTTTGTGTAAATCCGATTCATGTTAACTAACGAAAAAGAAGCAACGTTCTATTCACGTGTTCCTCTGGCGAGGTCCGCGCTCTCGCACCACGCTCGTTTCCGTGGGGATTCGGCTCAGTTTACATCCGGAGTCTCGCGGGTTCCGCACGAGTTCAGCCCCTCTTAACAAGGTCCCTCTTTCACGTTGTTCTTAATCGCTACGCGTAACAGCCAAAGCCACTGCCGAGGAACGCACTTTATGTCGTTGAACGAGTAGCTGAATTTCGCCATTTCCTCTTGTTCGCTTGTCAATCATTGTTCAGCACTGCCACTAATTTCCATTGCTTGTTTCGTTTCATCCTTATTTGAGTACATTCAGACTATGTTCATTCCTACGCGATTATTGCTGTCTTGTAGCTCTTTTTTTTTGTCAAACAAGCGCTCCATACCCAATCGTCAGCGACCGCTCCAGCCGTCGGTGGGCTCACAAGAAACGGATGTAGTGTGGCCGCCTGTCTCTACGGACGAATAGAGGCAAGCTGACTTTGGTCGCAGAACTTTACGAACGAGGAGAACACGGTTCGAGGGAAACTGAAACATCGGGAGGTGCCGTTGCAAAGTATGACGAAGAAATCAGAAAAGGGGACCAACGCGCGCATCAAAACGGAGCCACCGGAGGTAACGATCTGGAAAAGACGTGGTCTGCCAGAAGTGCTCACCTGCACGATCGCTCGGCCGAGCCACTAGACGAACGCTGCCGGCCAAGGCAGAGGCGGAGTCGACGAGGCAAAGGCCCGTATACCAACACTCGTGGTGTTCGCACAACTCGGTCGCGAACCCCACCGCCATCATCGTGATGATTGGCGACCTGTTCCATGCCTCCACTGCTAGCAGTTTGATGGTCGATCGTCGTTAATGCCTCGTTAGCATTCGCTGTTGATAATGAAAATTGTGAGGGAGAAATCCGAGCAAAGGGGAGAGAGAGAGAGAGAGAGAGAGAGAGAGAGAGGATAGTGTAGAGGCCTTAAGAAATAGAGCTGCCTGACGCTTCGTTTCATCTGAAGAAATAATAGCCTCATGGATCTCAGTGAGGGCATGAGCTAGATATTTAGAATTGCTAATAGGTCTGCGCGTTATGCGTAACTGTGTGACTACGGAACTAGTCAGTCCTGTACACAGCAGTTTGGAACGCGAAGCGAGCTATGTTAATGGAACTACCATAGCGTACATTCCAATATGATATTTCCAGCCAGTCTAACAATAAAAGGCATTCCCGTCGTTGAGAGTGTGCGGTATGACAGCGCTACATTTTGCTTATCCATACGACGCATATAGATCAGAGGTTCCAATGTGCCGGTGTAAGCGGCCGGCTGGTAGACCTGCTGGTGTCATATTGTCGCATACGAGAAGGCACCATTACGAGGCCATGGTAGGAGGACTGAATGTTATTTATGACGTCGTGCTGTCGTACGACGTGTGTGATCTCGAAGAGGCAGGCATATCCAAGAAGGCTGTGAGACACTATGAGACACCGTACAAGGCTAACAGCCGTGGGTGTTCGCAGTTGCAATGTAGCAATTGCCCAAAGGAACCGGGTACGCGCGTACGCCGTTTATTTCAGCTGTACTAAGCGGAACGCGCCACGAGCTTACTGATGGTCAACGAGTCAATTTCATGACCAAAAGTTACGGGTAACGGAAGCCGAACACCCGAACGCCTTCAAACGCTTCTGGCTTAACGATGTATCAGCCTGAGGTCATTCTGGTCGTTGCTTGGTGACCGAGCCAGCGAATGCCTTCATTGGTGCAAAGAGAATTTCATTTTGAGAGCGTCGTGCACTATTTGCGTGCACTTACCAAGGGTAACTATTTTTGCCTACCTAAAGTAACCTTCCAAGAACTTCCAGCCTGGTACGAATCGCAGAATTTCACATGAAAACATAACGTATCGACATGGGCGAATACAACACTACTCTCGAACTATGCTTGCTATAAATTTATTCGAAAATGTTGAAGCTTCCCACGTAAACTCCGCCACTACGATGTATGGGTTTTGGTCGTTTTTTTAGGATTGACTCATACCTATGTATAGTAGAACCGCCGTTGACCTTTAACGTCACATGTTTCATTTAGACAGGATAGCGTGTCCCTTCATGACCGACAATTTAAGGATTCACCATATTTCACATTCCCGTTTGAGCAGTTATTGTTAACATATAAACCGATGCATTCGTATATATCATAATACTTGCGAATTTAATAATATAGTTGGCTAGTTATGTTTAATCGCAAATTGGAGTTTGGGCAAGTTTTTGTTAGTCAATCAGACAAACAATGTGCTGCCAGGTTAGAGTCTTCACTTTTGCTTGACGTTTCCTTTTAACTTAAAATGATTGAATTCTAATTGGCTTTCGATTTAGGATTTTAAGGCTTTTTTCCTACGTGCAATGCTGCCACATGTTTCGAAGGAAATCCCGGAAATTCATGAATTCGATGCGCTCTATCCACTGCAACGATTGTTATGAGCCTTCATAAGTAATCGAAGCACGCGACGAATCTGCCCACATATGTACGTAGCGTAATTTGCGTTGTTTTGAGCGTCCAGAGGCCGGGCCACACAGGGAACTGGGTGCAGCATAGCATAGCACTGCACAGACGGAGTATTGAAATGCGTTCGCTGTTTCATTGTAGATACGGCCAATGAATGAGATGGCCATGAATGACAAAAGCGGCGTCGTTGCGAAATATCTCAAGAATTCACCGTGAGAACTATTATTTGAAGCTCAGTTCTACGTCAAGTCGCTTCCTAGAGTTTGCCGCGATGGTGAGAATTTTTATTCTTCAAGGGCGCCTCAAATCGATGCCGCGTCTAATATCCGCCTTATGTGGTATTCTGCAAGAATTACTTTGAACGTTTTTTACCTCAATACACAATGTCAGCTGGCCTGTACATTCCGACGGACAACATCTGTCTCTTGCTGGAATCCATCGTTCGAAGCTATCGAGCCGCAATCGAGAATGACCGTTTTTTTACCGTTGAAACCCGTGGTACACTATCGAATTGTGGATGGGTTTGAAATACGACTTGTAGAGTGGGTGACTGTCGGAATGTGGAACCGCTCTGCGGCATCAGTACCTCGTTGACTTTGCATGCATGTTCGTACAGGCCGTATTTGAACTCGTTGTTGGGACCTGACATATATGTATAGCAGTCATTCGGGACGTATTTTTGATTAGAATACGATATGGTGAATTTTTGGCTGTTCCCAAGAGTCTCATTATTTTATAAAACATAACGAATGTACAAATCACTGTCTTCATGTCACTTTGTGAACACATAATAAGATGCTCGAGATTGTCATGGGTTAAATTCAACATAGGCAGAGAATGTGTCGTGGTAAGTAGACTTCTTTTAGAAATAACACACTGCATGCATAGGGAATATATGTACATACACAGCGTATGCGTATATGCGGTATCGATTTGTAATTGATTTATCAATTTATATTAAATTGACTTACCTTAGTGCATGGGCTTTAATCGCATGTAGCTTTTAACTCTATTGGTTAGAATAATCGAGAAGATACGCTATAATCACTAGTCCGTTCTTCTCAGATGTTAAGATTCATAACACACTACGAATTGTCCTAGTCAAACTCCTGAGTTAGCTAAGTCGGCCCGCCATCGTGCGGGTTGGCTAAAGACAAGCACAAGATTCAATGAATGGGCTATGTGTTGCTTAATCGAAGTGGGCAAATTGCTTGCTGCACGCAATATAAAGGATCGGCCCACAGAAGTCTCAAGCCGGAATGCCCCACTATGCGAAATACTAATGCCTGTGTACGACCTAGAAAAAAATAACATATTTCGTACCAACGAAGACGGTGCACAAAAAAGTAGCACAGCAAGGTACTTATCATCACTGTGTATGATATTGGCATATGGTACGCTTACGAGGTGTAACTAGGTGGACCGAACTCGATAGTGAGTTACAAATCGACCTGTTCACCTCAAGCGTACCGCTGCTTTGGAATTGATAGAAAATAAGATGGACGGTGAAAACGAAAGATAATGATGATGAGTTTTGGCAGAAAACAGCGAGCAAACTTATCATGAGTTGTTATCGTACGAAACGTTTCACAGAGCGATTTATTTGCAAATGCGTGTGACATTCGAGCCAGCGAATTCAGTAATTTGGGGCGCCTCTTGTTGGCAGCAGTTGCGGCCTGCATACATTCACTTATACTGGCTGCAGATCAATGCGACCCCCCAGAGAATAGTAACCAATATACATAACACCATTTCATATATATATATATATATATATATATATATACTTGCTCCGTTTTTCTGAAAAGAACGAATCGAGTTTATCGAAATATAATGTAAAACGCGTAAGCGAACATTATAGTTTGGTTTAAAACAAGCTCAAAATAACAAACAGGAACCAAAGGAAATTTTCTAAGCAAACAACTCTCAGCCAACATTGAACGCCTACGGTATAACGTGCTTTCGTCATTGCTTTATAAAGCGGACCCACCCCTTCAATGCAAATGTTCATCGGCTTGAACCCGTGCACCTATGTGTCACCTCTGGTTGAAAGGAGTGCCGCCGGGCTCGTCACTTGGGCCAGACACAGACATCGAAACAAACAAGAGCTTAGTAGAGGAAACCTCACGAGTGTTTTCTATGCAGCTTAGCTGCATCGCACAATAGCAGAATGGGTCGTTTACGATAAGCACTTACCACACATGACTTTCAATGAGCTTAGGCAACAGCTCGGATGGTATACAGGTTCGCTGGTGAAGAAGCCTGGTTGATGGGGCAAAGTGGTCACCAATACATTTCTGACAATGACATGTTGGTGAACCTCTCGTAGATATGATAAACCGAAGAAAATACCATTAGCATAAGTGGATACCGAAACCACGCAGAAATAGCAGATATCATGAGAGCCCTTGACACAGTGGAAAGAGATCTATGGTCCGTGAGTTCAAACCGTGTTGGGCTTGCAATAGATGGGGTTCCATATGCAACCGTCGGCTTACTCAAAGAAGCAATGAATAAGGAAATTATAAATGGAAATGGTACACAAATGGTAAATATTTGTTTATCTCAAAACTTCCAGAGCGTCGTGGAATTGGTGTGTCAATAAAACTGGAGAGTACCTCTAAGTCATGCCAAAATGTCTTTCTTCTAACTCATTCAGTTCAAAAGTTATTGGCGTTTATCGAGAGGACAGTTTGAACCGACACCCTAATACGTTCGTTTGTATTCGATGGTTTTACCTTTATGTATGGCTCATAATCAACCATATATGATGAAAACAATCGGAAATGACTATAAACGTAAACTATCTCGTCATTCACTCTCATTAGAAATATTTTGTACTAAATTATTCTATATATATATATATATATCTTTGTACGCGCATGTTCTCCAGCCACGTTGCTGCTTGCGCTGTTGGCGTTTCTATTTCAAATTCGCAATCACACCGTGTTGTGCTATTCGGTGTGTACAGGTTAGGACTCTTTGTTCGTTTTCAACACGACTATCTCTGGACATTACCAGCATGTTGTCCGCTGTCTATATCTAAGGAGCATGCCCAGCATGTATCACGTCATGGCGACACGAGACAACTTGTACTGTAGTGCAGTGTGTGTATAGAGAGGGGGTTCCCTTTCTAGTGAAGTTTGAACGTCACACTCTGAATGCGACGGAACTCCGTAGGGCAGGACTTAGCCGTAGAACAGGATCGTGCTCTCACTTGAAGTGAAATTTCTTCTCGTCAGATTTCGCTGACAATACAGGAAAGAGCATCTCTCCCCTGACAAGGTATATAAAAAAAAGCAAATTATCATGAGAGTAATACACAAAAATATATATATGTATATTATACAAAATATATATGTGTATATATATTCATCGGGTCTCTCAGCAAAATTCAACCTAACCATTTAAAAATATGGCTTGAAGATATGCAAAATAATAGTTACGAGTACTATACTGACATTTTCATTACTCTGATTATTATTTAGCTGTCTCAGTTTATTATTGTCATGTTGTAATTTATGTTATATTTACGATACATCTGGTCCCCTCAGGCAGCTCAGGCGAACGGCCCCACAGCGAGAGCAGGGGATGCCAGTAATTCGTGGTAGGTGGACAACAGCTGATTATAATTGGTTGTTGAACACTGTAGCATTTTACAGCTATCTGCACGGCAGCACGTGATAGACGAAGTAGCTAATATATATCGGTCTTGTCTCTTCTTATCAGGATGACTGTAGAAGGTGGGGATTGTATCTGATCCTCAAAGGTTTTTCGTTAAAAAAAAAGAAGAAATAGTAAAGGTGACCTCGCGGTAACACCCAAACGTGGTTCCGAGATCTGTCAAGTAGCAGAACAGCTGAGAGAGTGAGAGAAAGAGTCAACTCTCACAAAACGTTTCTCGGCAGAATGAGATTTGCCGCACTAGACACTGCAGCTTCCTGTCCACGGTTCTATAATATTATCGATAAGGGTCAACCTTCGCATCACATGGAAAGCGAGCCACAAAGTCCTCACAAACCCGTCATGAATTATACAATGCAAGCGGGTTGATTGGACGTACTGCACGTTGACGGCCCTCCCTAACTGTTCGATGTGCTTGCACGGTTCTAATATAGGAGAAGCAGCTATTCGCTGTTGTTGGATATGAACACTTCACGTTAAAGAGATAAAAACAGATCGTGTCCATCGAAGCATCGGCAGAGCAAGCCAAAAGAAGCCGATTACATGAATTGGGTTCAGATTTAATATATATATATATATATATACCTGCATTGTGTATGTTCTTCATTTGTGTGCAGAAACGTTCTGAAATCCTCCACATATTAAACCTTCCTCTGTAAACGACTCAGCAAGGTCGAGTCAATCTACGGAATTCGTTATTAGTATTCCAATTCGACGTGCGTCGTCGGATAATTCGCTGCGTTCTTGGGGATGACAGAATTGGTATTATTTCGTTCATACGGCTTTCACAATTTGTTGCAGCGTCGAGACCCCAACGATGAACTTCCTTTACCATGGGACTCCTTACGAAATGCCCTTAATAAGACAAGCCTCAAGGTTTAAACAACTTAAATTGGATGCAACGGATTACCAACTTCTTAAACAGGCACATTCGTTCCATGTTCCCTTGTTGTTAATTTTGAATGTGCGTGCACTCACTCTCATAAGCTTATGCGAGTCGTTGATGGGTCCAGTCGTTGATACGGCTATGGGCTGGCTATTCGTTGTGTCGTTTCATCTGCTTGGATAAATAAATGTGAAAAAATGATGTTTTTAATGAATTTGAATTGCTATATATAAGAGGCGCGTCAAGGTGATCATTGTCGTAATGAACGCCGTCTCTGTGAAATATTTCCATGTGAAAGCACCCTTGACTGCCTTTACTAAGCTTAACTTGGTTTTTAAGTTAATTGCTGAGGTTCGTACCCAAGTAAATGTATCCTTGAAGACATCTAATAAATATCTTAATAAAACTAAGAATAAAATAATAATGACTGTCCATTTGGATGTTTTCATTTGGGAGCACTCCGCTAATGTGTTTTAGGCTCACATATTAATTAAGTGATGCTGAGGCTGAGAATTTAATAATGAGGTGCTAAATGATCTGTATAATGATGTCAAGCTTACGCAGCCTATTCGACCCGAGTTGTCATAGATGGTCTATCTATTAAGTCATTTGTTTTGCTTGATAGTCATATTATTGAAATGACGGGGTTCATTTCATTAATTCGGTGAAACATACTACTCAACGTGTAGCAAGTGTAGTTCTATTGGCCGTTGAACATCTTAAGGACCTTCTGAAATTTTATCTCATATATATCATATAGCATATATATATTTTTTTAAGAGAGGGGAAATGCGTATATAGAAGCATATACAATGACTAGGCGACGTCACGTATTCGAGTTTAAACCTTTTTCATATGCCTTGACTGAAATATGGACATTTTCAGCCAAGACAGAAAATACGTCGTTGCATTTACGTTGATTAAATAGACTTCGTACGTCACTTTAGGTAGTTAACTATTGTGATGCAGGTTACATCAAATTAATATCGATTGAAACGCAGCAAATCCAGCGTTATTTTCCATGTGACCATACTGATCTCGTTAATATATATCTACAATGTGCACAATGTACTCAAGCAGCCCTGGCTACCAGAGGACGCCATTTCCGGAAGTTGAATAACCGGAAATCGCGACGGGCAAGCGAACCCAGCTGAAGAGCCATATTCCACCTAATTTCCTCGTTCCCCTTAAAGAAGCTCTCCGTCTCTAATCAACGCCACACTATGTAAACACTCTTTGATGTCAAATAGATCTTCTCTACCTGGTCTTCTCGCCGAGGGAAATAGTCGTAATTTTAAACGCTATCATCTCTCACCTTTGCCAACGGTTGGTTATGATAGTTAATAGAGCTCAGATTGGATGAACACGACAATTTGATGCGAACAGAAACGAGTGCTATTTACCAAATTGCAAAATTGGGTCCACTAAAACTTGCTCATCGAACGAAATGCACCCTTGTGTTTTCGGCAGTTAATATCGCTGATTATATTGATATCAAAGTTTGCCACCCGGTGGAGAGGCAGCAATGAGGATGATGGATGACGTTTCTCCCACTGCATTTGATGTTAAGTTAAAGCTTTACTGGTTTATTGAAGGAGCTGCAGTTTTACAATGCTTAGGTTTCTAATGTGTTACGACACGGGACTCGAACCTGCAGACTCTGGCTTTTCACAGGTAGAGACTTTGTGGTTCAAGCCACCGCGATGGTTGTTACTTTTCTACCCGTAATCGGTGACTGTTATGGGGTTACCCAGATACACCATTGCAGTCATTACGTCATTCAAGGAAAAACTGACATCACCTTCCAATATACCAAAGACAAAGCTACATTATATGGAGTCAGCAGTGAATAGAGGAGGTCGGCGCCACGCTCAAGACAGCGGACTGCTGGTCCAACGGGGCGCATTTCTTGGACGGAATGATGCGGAAAAAGGAGGAATTAGAGAAGATAAGACGGCGGAACCTCGAAAGGGGATCGGGAGAGGCTTCCTCTGAAATCGTTTTGGAGAACCAAGCTTACCCCGCCCCCCCCCCTGGAGGATTCTGAAGACATAGTGAATAAGTGGTTTGACGCCTTTGGGCAGAAGGTAAATAAACAATTAAATAAATAATTTAAAATTAATCACTTAAAAAGTGAATACAGTGATATTTTTTATATAATAATTCTAACAATTGAAATAAATGACATTTACAGCTGTTGGGTTTGCTATAGAATAGCCATAGAACAGCATAAATTGGAAACAATATTTGCCGCTCGTCTCTTTGCACAATTTACTCCCCTTACATGTTTAGCAATCAAATAAGAATTTTGCGATGCGCCCAAGAACGGGGACCAATTCCACGTTTCCACGTACGCAGCCATATTGAAATGGCTGCGTATATATATATATATATATGATGTTTTGCCAAGTACGTTGCCCCAGGCCAGAAACAAGACTCGAATGAATAACACGATTCCACTTGCTTTTCATGGTGGTGAACCGGTGGTGGGGATAGTCGAGTGCGCGCTACGTAAGGGCGCTATCGAATATTTGAGATATGATGATAGAAGTACCGCCGTAGCTGCCTCAAGCCCCAAGTACACGTTCGTCGAACGTCTCTTCATCGACGTTCAAATTTTCGCGCCCGCCCAAGGCATACAGGCCTAAGTGCTTTTGACAGTAGACGATGTTGTATCGTCTGACAGTTATATCCAAGCCTGTAGGGAGAATGTGAATGACAAAAAAAGGTGACATCTGTCTCCACCCAGGTAGGTCGCTGGGTAGGTTAGGTAGATCGACAGAAATGGATGTACTATGTTCATGGGTTCACTTGAATGAACCGTGTGACATATATCATCAAATGCATCCCAAGACAAAGTCGTGATCGAACAAGTTCCATGAATATTATAATGAATACGAATAGCTACTAAGAAAAAATGGAACAACAATCGAGAATAGGCTATCACAAGATACAAACCTATGACCTATGATAATTGAGAAATTATAGCATAAAAACAGCAGATGTCCCCGCAGCGTTCGTCATATTCGCTATCCTTTGGAGATACCACCATAGATGTATATATAGGCCTTCTCTGTTTTGCTAGTAAGTACGAGCTATACGAACAGGTTTGCTTCAGTTGTGGAGACGGTAGTTGCCGTCCACTGAATAGGTTTTTATAGAGAAAGCGTCCATTGTCGCATATCAGAGTCGCATATCATCTAATCCATTGGATGAAGCTGGCAACCAGTTGTGCTGTGCGGACACATTGAATATATAGGATAGGAGACCCTTCTGGATCTCATTACTCTTAAATTCAACATGCCCGTCGTGGT
This sequence comes from Stratiolaelaps scimitus, assembly GCA_019614645.1. Classification (NCBI taxonomy): domain Eukaryota; kingdom Metazoa; phylum Arthropoda; class Arachnida; order Mesostigmata; family Laelapidae; genus Stratiolaelaps; species Stratiolaelaps scimitus. The sequence continues at coordinate 3,047,630 of JABWDB010000018.1, read as the reverse complement.
TGACTTCAGCACTTAGGATAGTTTCAAATTTTCGCTGAAAAGACACGAGGCCGCGTTGTAAGAGAGCGGAGAAGAGTGAGTCTCAAGAGCTAGCTTCCGCCTACGCCTTGGTCTCGTCGATTGGCCGACGTGGAATTAGGACACATCATTCTATAAACACATTGGCCGTCGTTCGAATAGCTTTCAGCAGATTGTGTCGCTACCTTCTTTAGGCTACGAGTGGCTGCATAGCAATCCTGTTCTAATACAAGTAAGAATTTAATAGCAATATCTTTTTCAGGCCGAGCTTTGAATTCCTGAGATGAGAGCGTACGATCCCGGCAACGCTGTTAGCGATAAACCGTAAGGAATGGCTGTCCAATAAAGAGAGCTAAAATGGTTCCGGAGGAGTTTATGGGATACATGGTAAATCAGTTAAAATATATATATACATATATATGTCCTAACGATTGCGATTTGGGATAAGAAAGCCGGAGGTCACACGGTCAAATTTAGCCATGATACGTACATACATAGTAAACGTCAGGATCAAATGAAGAAGGTTTACATGGAAATACCTGGTTTTTATAATCGCTACAATTAGGATAGAACTATTGGGAAATATAACGAGACTCGAAGAATCTGTGGAACAATGCCGAGGACCATCCGATCTCTTATAATATCACTATGACATTCGTGTTTGCGGGAAGATTGAAAACGAACTGAAGCGTTGATTAGTTCCGGTTGCATCAGGACGCATATGATTATATTTAGAATTTGAGATATAGCGGGTCCTGGCAAACAAGTCTCGAGCCGTGTCTGATATTGCGGTCTAGCACTCGTAAGTGGATGTCGGTGTTGGTGTTTGAGTTGTCGAGTCTGCTTCGGCGACATCATGCTCGGCTGAATTCGGGCTACACCTCCAAGCATCTGGTTCAGGAAGAGGCTACGCCTGAGCGACTCGAGCTAATTGCTGTGGAAACCATCGCCGGTCTAGTCGCGTAAAGTCGTATAAGCGTTTACATGGCTCTCGTAAGCGGCTTACCTAATGATCACCCGATTCGTAAACACGACCACGATGCGTCATTAAATAAACAGATTAGACGGGTGGTGCTTGAGCAGACATCGTGCTTATTATTGTCCATGTTTGTAATTTAACCTTGTCTTATTATTTGGTATATATATATATATATATATATATATATATATATATATATATACCTGTTCTTTAAAGACTCCACTTTGTTTCGACTATATGATACTTTATGCGTTACAGCGAATCACGACGACGCATCTACGTCTTTAAAGTAACCGCGTCGGTTGAACTTTGCTGATCACGTTAGCGCTTTATCACTATTGTCACTGTACATCGCATTATGATTAATTATTATTGACAGCATTAGCTTAATCCGCAATGTCTCGAAACCAACGTCGCTACAGCAATGAGGCTGCGTGATACCGAGGAGCCCCTAATGTGATTGTTGTTCTTCGCACTGTTTTGAGGTAGCACACACACACACACCAGATGCAAAACGGATATAATAAATGCAATTTGAGGATACGTGTTGGCTCATCTGTGTGTGCCAACACGTATCCTCAAATTGATACGTGTCGGCTCATCTGTGAGTGTGTATGAGTGCTGGTCTCTATCATATTCTCTAGCTAGTGATCATTCAGATATTTCCTATATAGGATTATACCATTCCTTGCCCTTAAATGTGATGGAGGAGAACATACAGAACATATTGTCGATGCGGTTGTTTGGGCGGCGAAACTTCGGGGTCGTTTGGTCAAGCATCCCCGTAATGCGACAGGTACGCACTAATTCAATACAGCTTTTTTCAAATCGGTATTGTATTAGATACTGCTAAAACTCGACGATTTATTGTTTGACGCGTTCCGCTCTCACCGTCGATGTAGGGTGTTTGTCTATCTCATTTTTTTCCAGGCTGATCGAGTTTACTTCAGTGGCTTGCTTGTGCTTGGTTTTCTATGATCTCTTGCAACAGGAATAGGTGGGAGGAATATGTGTATAGTAGTATTTTGAAACGCGGGTTTCACTGTACGACATCGTTCTAATTATTTTTTTCTTGTTTAGATTGCTTCCAAGCAGAGTGCTCTCGTTTCTAATTCTGGATTTGAAACCGGAAAATACACATATATTCTATCCACGACATGAACGATGTCACTGCCTATGTCTGTGCTCGACAAACGAATTGATTCCACGATAATTAAATAGGCTAATCTCGTTCGATTGGTCAATCGTGCAAGTGCAGTGTATCAATTCAAGGGCGCTGTTTATTTCAAGACCGTTTTGAGGTGAGAAGAGCGCTCTAGCAATATATATTGCTTTATTTATTTATTTATTCCAGGTTAACTTTTGGGCAAAACATTACTTTTGTTGTGATCTTACTTTTCGATCATGAGTCACATCTTCACCGATGGCTCTATTACCGTAATATCTATAGAAACGTTTCAAAAATTTTGTGGCCATTTTTCAGCAGCCATCACTTAAGCCGAAACTCTCTTAACATTATCGTTGAAGATGTGAATCGTAACTACAAAGTGAGAATATGAAAAAACTTGATTTTTACGAAGAAATCAACTTTAACTGGGGCTCTACCAGGACTACAGCTCGAGATTTGAAAAGAAAATGGCCAAATCCACTTCAGAGATTCACTTAGTTAACAAACGATGAATTGAATTAAATTTGAGAGAGAAAATGTGTGAGAGCACCCTTTGCGTGGAATGGAAAAATGCTATCGGCCGAGATGTGAGCTGAGGTGCAAAAAACACCCCCCTTTTATTTTATTTTTATCTCTTTTATTTATTTTTATTTTATCGAGAACTAAAGCGTATTATATTGCAGTTCCGAAAATAAACCTGATTTTTGAAACTTGAAACTTGAGATAGAGTTTACTCCTTTCATACAGAAAACCATTTTTAGTGGCGATCGTCTCGGAAACAGTGGTCCTTCTTACTAGTGAAAGAGACATTAACTTACCGCAAATAACGGTCTTTCTACACTGTATGCCTAAACCTCACCGTTTTTCGAGATTAATAGGAAGAATTGACTTTATAATCTGTCTAGTACTGCGACACTGTGTAAGTACAACAGCAAAGCAAAAGCTTACAATACATAAATGGTTGCACTGTGAGCATGTTAGCTTAACATGGGAATCATGGACTCTGCTGTGGTCACTACCCGAGCCCAAGACATGACCTTGGACGTATACCCACGAATTAGTGAAGGTCACAGTTCATTCTGTCCAAGTAGGACTTTCCTCGTCTGCGCAACCTCCCACCAGAATCGCTTTCATGTTCGTGCAGAGACAAAGAGAGAGAGAGAGAGAGAGCTATTATTGTTGGGTTAAGAGGCTACAAAACGAGATGCATCAGTTTACGGTGTCCTCTTCACGTTGAATTGGTCGCGTCCGGGGAACGAGGAATTCGACTCATAGGGTCATTCTGGAATGGAAGGTGAATCAGTGCCATTAGGAGCATCAGCCCCACGAGGTCGTGCGTATGCAGTTTCTACGATGCTGATGGTCGAGTGCGAGACGTACAGAAAACCTGAGCCAAATTCAATTCAATGCAAATAAGGTTTATTTACGGAAGCGCAATTCTACCAACACTTAAATTCTCGTTGTATAGTCAAAAATATATCACGCTGCTCCTGGCATGACAGGATGATTGTTCGAATTGTTGCGTCTATTTATCACACAAATATATAACCGGCTTCAATGGATATAATAGCTAGCCCGCAGTCTAACAAGTATATCCATGATTCAAGTACATAAAGATTGACATATGTATAAAAAAACACGAGTATAAAAATTAGCAGAAACCTGTTAACCCTTTGGCTGTAGACTGCTGTAATATGTTTATCGCTGACAATCCGCGCGAAAATGGGAAAACGTGTTCCTCATGGCAGTTTGTTTGTTCATTGGAGGATCAATTTGTTAGTCTTCTTATTAATAAAGGTATCACATTTGATGGGATGATGACGTTAGCAATTCGCCACCGCCATACCTTCACTGTGTGGTGTGTGTGTGTGCGCCAGTGCTTTTGGCTTCAATACGAGGCCTCTCCTTGAGCTGGTTCCTCTCAGATCGAACTGATCTTTTCAATCATTTCTTCTTTATTTGTTATTCTCATTAACTGTTCAACATTCCCGACTTTCATTCTGCCTTGTACCGAGATCATCTCCATTGATCGTCTTGCTCCACATTTTCATTATACTTCTTCGCAGAAACCATCGCTGCAGCCCTCTTGAAGGTTGAGATCTCATACTTTCGAGGGATACCATATATGGCTCCTACGAAATAAAAGTGCTACAAAGTGTGACTCGGATAATTTTTGTATACAGATTTATATTTTTTTTAGACAACATGCTCGTAAAATACAGTTGCGCACCAGGGAGCATCGGTGGAATAGATGTGTTGTTTGCTCTGTGAAGTCTAAATTACACGAGAATCATACTCCGAAGTCCTTCACTATATTCAGTTCGTTGAGCGTTCGTACCTCGAGGATATAACTGCAATGTCTGCCATTTGATCCTCTGTGCATAACGCCGCATATATGCGCTGTTACTTTGAAATTAATTTTTTTTAGAGGATTTTTGAATATTTCGTGTATAGTATCTTTAAAAAATGGCTTTTCCAAGGGGCTTTATCAAATCGCCAAGCTAATTCATTCATCAAAATCATATTTCGAAAATGCCCATTTGACAAATGCACCGGGAACCGATTTTCTCAAATCACAGTCTAGCTGTCCTTGGATAGCTGAGCGCACCAGTTGAAGGTGGCCTGTGAATGAGCCCGCCCTCAGGTATCTATGGCAGGACATGTTTCCCAATTCTGCAAATTGCCAATCATTAGTGCAGCCGTTCACTACAATAAAAATACATCGTGTGTTCATCATAGACCGACCGACCGTTGTTCCAAACAATCTCTGTACTGCAAGTTTATCTATGGCCAAATCCACCCAAATCAACGGATAGAATAGACCCAGTTGTCTCGGCCTGTGTTCAGAAATATAAGCCTATATAATATGGCCGAAATCGCGGGAGATGGAGCGGATTGGCGATGCCATCAAGCGAACTCACAGACAACGCTGCGAAGGGCCAGCCCCGAGTTTCGTTCAAGACTCGTTATTGTTCTTCGAGGGAAATTGCAATCGATCGCTTTCGTTGTTCGTGGCGGTCGCCACAAGTAGAAGTGTTCGAGTCACCCTTACGTTTTTAAAGTTCTGCGAACGGTGTAATCCGCAGTTGGAAATAATGATGTCTTTATAGGCAGTCACCACAAGACTTGCAGCCCGATTCTTCCAGCGAGAAACACTTCCAGATGCAGCACAACGTGACATGGGCCGAATCATTTGAACCGGTGATGACCCTCAAGCGAATCTTCTTGCGGGGGAATTACACCGCGGAACGTCTAGAATACTATTTAGAAATGGAAATATTACGTTGAGAAAAGTTTGCCTTGGGAAATAGCGATATGGTATCAGGGCATTCAGGTTATCATACCGTTGATGTGCAAATGTTACCAAAGGGAACTCCCTACTTTTTAACTAATATATTACTAAATGTATACCGATCCCTATGCATAACCGAAACAAGTATATATATATATATAGACAGTCTATTTTCATAAAGTCTGCGTACTCGATTCAAATAAGCTCTTCTATAAGATAAGTTGCTGCATAGAAAAACATATAGCGCGTTTAACTGGTCCTCAAAACGCATCTTCTTGATACTCGGTCCTTTTCGTAGAACGCTGTTCTGCTCAGTTGCCTCTAATTGGTAGTGACAGCATCACTTCGTTACATAGCTGTCTCACAGCCAGACACGCTCTTCCCTTTTAATGTTCCCCGTCATGTTCGATTGCAACGCCTCAAAAGTAATTGGTCGCTTACCTTCTCTTACAAACAATCCATGTCCTTCTCACTCTGTCCAAATCAGTTGACGTTTACCCTTTAGCTTGGTAATGCTGTTGACATCGAAACATGCCGAGAATGTTGTATGAGAAGACGGCAGTATTCTCATTGCGGTCTGGTAAAACTGACGTGAGGACTATGTGGGCGTATTTCGGGCGTGTTGTAACGCGTTCGACAATGATGCGAATATTTCAGTGTTAATACTTACAAGAACAATTATTCCACGCTGGACGGTACTGGGCACTCATCATTTCATGGATTTGTATAGAATGGTGAAAACTGGTGGAAAGCCAAGTAATCACCTATGATTTAATACGCTTTAAATAGTAACTATCTTCTAGTGCTTAATAAATGCGCAAAATGTTCCTAATTAACTAGCAAGTCGCATTTTTCTGGTCTTCGTGGTGACTTCTAGCCGACACGGCATTTTCACCCCATAGAACTCCTATATAGTCCCGTATTTTGCCCCTCCTTAGACGTTTCTGAATATCCATTTTCCAAATATTTCCTTTATCTGGATTAGCGCAAGTGGTTTCGCACACTCTGGAGAGCAGGGTAATCTGCCACTTGTACAGCGAATGTTCATGGTCCTATCGTGGGCACATGTCAGAAAACTAGAGTTCAGTCAAAAATTCTGGCCGCCACAGTTGTGAACAGTCGCTTGCGGGATCAGGCCGGACAACAGCAAATACGGGAGCCGTTGCTCTGAGTGGACGTGGCACAAGGCATAGGGAAATTCGTTGGAGGCTACGCCCGTGAATACATTTCTGCGGCGAAAGAACTTCTCGCACTGGCTGGGTAAGCCTCCCACACATTCTATGTTACAGATACAGTGTATACACAGGAGAGACTTCAACTCTAGCAGAAACAAGCTCACCGTATTCGATTGCAGAGCAGTGTCCAATCTGGACTGGGGAGACCATGGTAAATGTTTTGGTTGTAGGAAAAATGCTTACTCATACAGATAGCTTGAGAAATCATTCAAATCGACTTTTTGCTCAATTCCGTTCAAAGCTCCGCTTATCAAAGGAGATATTTTGCGAGCTATTCCTGCTACCTGGTACAGTAAAATTATTGTATAATAACATAATCACAATATCCATGTGCAATTCGAAATTAAGCTAATTACCTACTTGTTAATCATAATGTTTCAATGCTTTACAGTTAGAATCAGAACTTTTTATACAATTGAATATATTATATAGCTTGTGCGAATCCTGACAACAGTAGTGTACTACTGTGACTGCAAATCCTTTAGTTACAGAACGACCTCTTTATAGTTATATTGATATATTTCTCTGACGGAAAATTCGAACTTAGCTAGTTCCTATCGTGTCGAATCACATCGACCCCGTTGATTGGGTGTTTTACTTGACCAGACATTTTGTCGATAGAGAAATATATGCCAGATAAGTGAAACAATTTTTTAGCGAGAAGAAACTACGAATACATGACCGATACCACATTTCACGCCTGATGTATTCGCCACAGCAGTGTGAAGCCTGTCACTATACGCACTAAACGGGGGTACACTCTGATGTGACTTGAGTGTATCACTACCACCTGGTTGATGTACAATAATATATATAGGCAGTATCATGGTAATAGCGCGGTGCAGTGCAATGTTGATACACTTGATGTATCTGATAAAACATCTACCGTATATATATATATATATATATATATAGAGAGAGAGAGAGAGAAAGATACCGAAGTACAAGAAACCATACCATAAAAAAATGCATGTTTGTATGACTTAGCCAACTTGAATGATAGTACCACACTCACGATTGGGACGTTCATAGGCAGGTAGACGATTGACGCCTACGTCCACCCCTTCTCTTGTAGATGAGGAAATTTTTGTCAACCGCATGGGACACCACCAGAGGCATTCCAATCTCCGTAGACAGTGGGCCAATCCAGTGTAGAGTTGACGTGGATAACAAAACGCCTCCACTCGATAAAATCATCTTTTGCAGAGAGTCTATCTCTTCTTTAGATTCGGAACGCTTGGCATTACGTCGATATTTAGGGAAGGTGTGTAACTGCTCCGGCTAATTTTCCATAGTCAGGTGCTTTAGTCTCCTACGACTACTTTGTGCTTCCCTGCTGGAGTCCTGTCAGGAAACGCTCGATCACCTAATCCCCGGCTCATGTTAGCGGGAATGTGCGGGGAGAGGCAGATGAAGAAAGCCCTCGTAGTAGGCCGGCCAATCTTCCCAAGTGGTCCCGGCGGCTCCGTCCACCCTACACCGTGTCAACTGATTCGAATTGGCCCCTATTTATGCTGCACGATCTTCGTTCATCAGAGACGAGCGACAGAGACAGGTAGATAAAGAAAGAGAATGTGGAAAGCTAACATGTGCTTCTCCACCGAAGGACAACGAACCAGAACAGCCTAACCTCAGGGATCAGATCACCGTCGTTGGCGTCGCCTGATGTGAATCTTTTAGTACAAGCACCGACCGGAGGTTTGCAGCCCGGGTAGAGCCAGGCTGCCTTTGCGGTCGGGCGTAGCAGATGATATGGTTGAACGCGTCCGTTCTAGCTGGTGGCTTTTCTGGAATTTCGATTCCTCTTGAACGCCAGCCGCAGTGGGCTAGCGGATGTAGAACCTCATCCGATTTCGTTCGGGCTTTCATGCGGGAATTCGATGGGAAAACGCGGATGGCAAAAGCAACTGCGGAATTTGCAAATTTTCTTCAGAGACCCCCTCTTCCGAACCCCCACCGCGTGGATTGGAACTGAGGTAGTTCGAGCAACGGTTTCTAACGGGTGGATCAATATTTAAGCGGTAATAAAGCGGTTGCGCCAATACGTTTTCATCTGTGGTGAATTATCATCATATTCACTGCATGAATAAATCCGTCAGGAAGACTTGTTAAACGTCGACGTGATTAAGATATTGGAGGGTGTTCCGCGAAAAGGGGCAGCCCACCATATCTATAGATGTTTTGTGTGCTTATACTGCTAATGTCAACCTGAGATGTTGTTGCTCACGATAGATGCAGCAACGGTACCTGTAAGACGGTAAGCAAGTATTATTATTAATACTTGTAAGGCGGTGTATACGCACAGTCGGTGAACAAAATTCGTGTTCGAAAAGGCAAAGTTGTCGCCCCTAAGTCATAGGTTAGTAATTCACATCTGTTCACTTAGGGTTAGAGCGCCATACATTACTTAGGCAATCCGTTAGAACTGTGTATCATTGCGCATCTTGAATAATGGAAGAACATCTGCGTGCACGTTTCGGTGGTGAACGCCCCTGTGGTAAGTAAAAAACCATTATAGTATCCCCGTCATTCGTATTTTCGAGATTTTTGACATTGGTTATTTTCTTTTGTTTGACGATATTTTAGGCTGAAGCCCTAGGCCTAGACTGAACAGTTGTAGAGTTAGCTGGGATTATTATAGAGAGCGTATCATCTTTGCGGAGTGCCACCCAGGGTCTGAGGTGCCTAAATGAAATAAAGCTAAGTTATAGCTTCTATGTGTATACTTCCGGTTCGTTCGCAATTACGGATGCTGAATGAGGGAAAATTGAGACAAGTGTTATCATAATTTATGGATAAAATAAAAGCGCATACAGTGGAAAACAAAAAAAAATTCGTACAGATGTGACGCATAGAAAAATACTCGCCGCAAATTGCCCCTGGATGGGCTATGCCGTATGCAGATCTTTTTGGCGCATAAACGAAAAACTGAAATTTTTTTTTAAGAAAAGGGGGTGTTGGCATGCTAATGCATGTCAACACCGTGACCTCTCCCCTTCTGGAACTGTTGACGATATTCAACAGAGCCACCTTTCCCGGTATCGCTTAGACGATAAACCTAAATATAACGAACATGCAATGCCTTGTACTATGAGCACATTTTAGCAGTTGCTACCACAATGTCAAAGTACACTATTCTAGATACGCCAGTGATGCCTATTATAATGCGGAAATATGAGGGCAACTTTTTCTCTATGGGTCAAATTATTTTACACTCAAAAATTATTTTGATGACATTTACAAATATATTTACTTTGCATTAAGCTTGCGTTGAATTATGCATGTCATCAAAAGTAAAGCATAGACGTGGCTAATATATTCGCGAATTAAGTCACATTTTTTCTAGGTTGAAAATGTTTGTTTTAAGCCGATCACCACGGTTACCTGTGAAGAACAAATGATTATTAAAGAGCTTAATTAAGAGCTCTCGGGTCTTCTATATTGGAAACCTGCATTCCGACGTAAATTATAGCCACTTTTAACCTAAACGCATCATAACCGTTTCAGTATGAGCAGAGATTGTCCCGCAATTTAAAAAAAAAAACAGGCCAAGATGAAGGGCAGGAAAATGGAGTGGCTTCCGAGGATTGTTTCACGGGAGCGTCATGGTGTGTCGTACGGAGTACACAATGTGTGAAGAGGTTCTTTCCCGTACAGCAGGCAGTGTCATTTTCTTCCACAGGGCGAAGTCGCGCAGGCCATTTGCGAGCACAGCTGCAAACCGGCTGTGCTGAACCTGAAGGAGCCGTAATCATGAGTGAGCATACTCTCAGAAGCTTTTCGCGTCGTCAGAACGAAGTCATTCCTGGTTCTCCCAGGCTGTAAATGGTTTCCTTACTGCAAAGGGTTCTGAACAAACGCACGATGTTCAGGCAAAACCCTCGCTTTGTGCGATCCACATAGGTTACGCTTGAGGTGGGAGGGGCCGTCTGAGAACAATGTGTACATTCATAGAATGCAGATATATATACACATATATATATAAATATGTGCAACGTGGGAAATATCACATGTTCATATATTGTACCTTATTCCGTTCACTGGAATTGATATACATAGTATAGACCTGCCTTGGACTTCATACGTAACAATATTGTTATTGACCGGAAGAAAACAAGGATGCTAGTTCGAATCTATTCGACGTTCGTGGCTGTTTTTTAGAAATAACAGCAAGATGTAGATATATGACGCAATGGCATAGATATAACATGGACTCCTTTAGATGGAGAGTCGACACCAAGTGATGCCGACGAGCACGCACGTCACTCGCGAATAATACTCATTTTTTACTACACGAATTTGGTGCGGTATGGTGCATAGAGAAGAATTACTTGTGTGGTTGGATCAACGCCAACGCTGACTTCACTTAGCAGGGAAGTCATCTGCTCGGTATACATGACCTACGACTTCGTCGATATGTAGCAAGATGCCGACTAGGTCAGATTCTACGCCCGTCCCCTGTACCCCGCTAGAAGCAAAAAATCCATGAACGTAAAAAAAATGACGAGTTGTGGAAGACACGCTATCCGGCAACCGCAAAAAGTCTACTCAGAATTCTCCATCCGCTTAGTTCGAACTACACAAAGCGAGCACAACAAGATCGTGAAAACTCGGCCTAAATAAAAAACAAGGCGCGTATCCATCTTGTTCCATCAATCGCGTTGAATTTCATCATTTTCAGTAGAACCATGAACGTTTACTAAGCGTGCGCGTCTCTCTGTGTGAGTCACACACTTATCCATTCATAGTGTTTTTCGCATGACGCTTATATACTTGGCTATGTTGCAAGGGAACCCACAAAGGTCGTGAAGTCCCGAAGACTCGGCTGCGTATTGTGCCCTACATGTACAGACCGCCTGCAAAAGGGAGGAGTGTTCTACTTTTGCACACACTCGGCCAAAAGAAAAAAAAGATGAATACCACCCGGAAGTTCTGTGGCGTCCCAGCGCACCCCAGAGGAAGCATAAAGTAGTGGGACGTTGCACTCTACTGTCCTGGTCTCCGAAGAACTCCTGCCCTGTACAGGCGAACTTGTTAGCTTCTTATAACGAAACGTGGAAGGGAGAATTGTGGTAATGATACGCCTTTGTAGGTGGCAACCTCGTGTTATACTTTTTAGCTGCAACCTTCGGAGGTGTGACCGTTCATTGTGTCAGCATAAAGCCACTTACGCATCTGGTGTTATTACCAATGCGTGTATCAATAGGCCTCGCCCAGCCTTATCGCGACACCCGGCTTTCTGCAACGATCTAAGTACCATCCGATCGTCATGCGATAAATATTTATTATAGAACAAATAACATATGACGGCACTTCGTATATATTAGATGAATTTGTATCATCGACGTGAAGAGGAATACTCAAGAGTTGTTTCAATATAATTTAGCTGCTGAATGCTGTTGTTGATAGATAGGTAGATAGATATGTATATGTATGTCGATAAACCCAGGCCAGGTTCAAACGAATTTCTTATATCTGTTTATTCGTATGATATCATTACACAATATTTTAGCAGTCTCCGAAAACCCTTTAATTCACCTCTCCCTTACACCAATCAACGTATTTCTTAACAAACATATATTACTATATTGTACATTATGGAGTATGTTTGTTTGGCGTAGCCTGGAGCGAGAGATCATCGTTGTCCCCGTCGTTGTCATGTTCTTTGTTTTTCCCGTGGCCTTGGTTGTCGTTCCCTTTTTCTACCCATCAACAATGCCTCGCCCCTAATACTGCTCTTCAAATTTGGACAACTCACAGATGACTTAGCGTTCTCAGCGTCTTATTCTATGTCGGATATTGATTATGATTGTGCGTCTTAAAATATTCAATAATTAGAGAAGCAGTTGGAGACAGGGTGTGAGGCCGAGGCCGCCATGGTCTCGAGGGAGGCGACGGCATTGCCCCTCTGCATAGCGATGGAAAGACGCTGCAGAAGGAAGTATCCTGCGCGCTTGTCCCCGGTGGCCCGGATCAGCCTGTGGTAGCGTCTTTGTTCCCGCCTCCGCTTTAGCGCTTAGCAAACAATACATTTCCGCGTAGTCCTCAGCTCCTCGTTAGGACTTTTTCCTCAAACCATGGCGTTGCAAGAGCACGGGTAGGGGTCTCGAGACGAGAGAGAGAGAGAGACAGCGAGTGCGGAAGAAAACGCAGGAAAGAGCAAGATAGTGTGGGGTATCATAGGGCGAAAGCCTGGATACTGTGAATATCTCACATTGCTCCCTCATGCGACCGTCATTGCGGCTGCCTCGGAGCGAATACGAACGTAGAAAAAATTGTCGCTGCCGGTTCAAACGCCTCTCGCCTCTTCTGTGGCCTTCCTGCCGGCTCATCTTCGCTTTTCGTCGTCTCTGTTGTATCCCTTCAGCGAATTGCTTTCGCCAATGGAGAGGGATGGGACAAGCCATGAAAGCATTTCTTCCTTCGTCATTGTTCGCAGAAGGAAGGTTTGTCTGGGAAGGTTTGCCGCTGGCAAACGTCATGGCGACGTAGCAAGTTTCAAGGGCCGAACAACCCCCATCTCCCATCTGGTGGCCTGCTCTACGCGCCCATTGGCATTTCTTCACCCTTATTGAAAGGAGGCAACGTTGCCGCATATTATAGTAGCTGCAGCTGCAGGAAGGCAGGAGCCCATCAAATAGAGACAACTCTGTAGAGCATGGCTAGGTAGGCGTCTGGGGTGTGGCGCTGCGCCCCTGTAGTTCTTTCCAAGAAGGTCGCAATCACTTTTCCACCCGGAGGAAACCCTTCCTGGAGGAGACGAATGGAACCAGACTGAGAAGTTTATCCTCATCCTCCTCGTTCCATAACGAATTTTTAGCTCTGCTACAAGTATGGAATTGCCGACACATTTTGGCGTTTCGTGTCCGAATATGAGTCCTGCAGTTATGTCTATGTCCATGCAAGGAAGCGGTACGAGTGACATTGCCATCTGTGTCAATCAGAGGACACCCTTGACTTGCCTGTCGGTGCGGGTATCGTCGGTGATCCCTTGACCCTCGTTAGTTGCCTTGTGATATAAATTAACCTATAATTTGCCGATTCTTCAACGATAGCTATAGCTTATTCCATCTGTATCATAACGCTTTTTACATATATATATATATATATATATTCAACTCATTTTGATGTATCGGTTCATAACTAGTTGAAACATGGAAGGTAACAGTACAACAACTTTGTAGGCCCCTTATTAATAGAAAGCATGGAGAGGTCGTTAACAATTTGTTTCGATGAAAATGTACTGCCTGCACAGAGCTGCCGAGCTGTCAGCGACGTCCTTTCAAATATAAAAGCGCGAATAGGGCACGAATTGCGTTTCGTTTCTTCGAAGGGTGCCAGCTTCGGGCTCATTGTTACGGGACGGACGCGTAGCGGCCGGGACAACCTGCTTCGTATAAAGGGCTCCGCCTCTCGTGTCTTTTTGAATTCGAAACTGAATTCGAATGATTCAGGCAACACGTTCTACAGAAACTGTAGATTTTGGCGTTCGTTGAAAGCCTTCGGGCGGCCACAATGTGCGGCAGCCGTTTTAGGTGCAAACCTTTTTTGTCAAGAGATTCCAGTCTATGGGCATATGTGGGAGCTTTGGAGCTTAACGGGCCAGAACACGCGAAGCCATCGTTGGCCGTCGTTTAATGGCTGTCGCAAGCGTATTCTTCTTTTCTTTGACAAGTGATAAAAGTGAGTTGTGCTGTGTTGTTGAGAATGTTAGGCAACACAGTGCTACATATAATCTCCTTGTGATTCAATTTCATATATACAATAATAAAAATAGAAATAATACCTGAAAATAACTTCATGGCGGTATAGGACGATCTATATTATAAATTCGCCTCTCTCGAGATGAACAGCCAACAGGAGGGGGTTTTTCGTTGCGCTGTAAAATACGTAACGAATTTAATTTTTATTGATATTGAACTAAAAAGCTGATTCAATCAAAATATGTACCAACAATTGTATTAATCCGAAGAACCAATGATTATGATCCGTAAGAATTTCTGGCGCACAATAAATGTACACAATAAATGATTAAGCACAGACATTAAAATTAGAATATATTTTATAGATTCGCTGCACCATTGTTTCTGATGGTGATCATAGCTAGTTTTGGTTGCAGTGGGAGCCCATTAGTTCTTCGCAGGTTCGGATTAGTAGGGACCGATTTCAGAAGGAGGCACGAAATGTTCCAGAGGCATTTGTGTCCCACAAGTTTTAGCGCATGCTGTTCTCGCTGATCTTGACCTATCGCTAGTGAGCGTGCTCAACGCAAGATACGTCTGCGTACTTATGTATATTATATGCGTATTTAGCGTATCAACAAGGGTTAAAGTGAAAAGGACAACCATTCTGAGCAGATTCTATTGCCCCTAATTATGGCGAAGATGCTTGATAGCTATGGCATCGATCTAGCGAGACATCATGTCAAATGTGTCCCGTTATTGTTAGCGTTCTGCTTGTCTGTTGCTACAAATTATTGAGTGCAGGAAACACAACCTATAACGTATACGCGGATGTATACGGCTGCCGCATTCGTGTCACGCTAACTGGGCGCTACTTGAGCCTTCACTAAGGCGAAATAAATTGAATGAAAGTCATGATTTCGTGGAGAGGTCAATTCGCTTGATACTGAGAGAGTATCCTCGCTGCTCTTTGTACATTCACCCCGCACGTCCAGGATTTTCTATCTCGAACGCTTGAGAACCGATCCGTTTATTCCGCTTTGAGTGCGAAGATAGTTTGAGCTGCAATTATAATCGGTTCGGAGCTATCAACCGAAATGATGACCTTCGCCGACGTGTTGTTGTGCCCGTATAAAAAGGAGTGATATTTCGCGAGCTGTAATTATCTAATATAATTGAATCTCCCTCAACGGTATGGGCATGAGGGGTAGCGGTTGCTGGAGCTTCTGCAATCGATTCTTTACTTTACTCCACATTACGAAGCCTACTTTTATTAAAGGAGCTGCAATTTTACAATGCTTAAGCTCTCTTATATGTCACACAGCGGGGCTCGAACCTGCACACTACGAAGCCTACTTAATTTACTAAAACTATACATAATTGAAATATCGAGATCTCAGACGATGCCTTGAAAATAATGGAGGTATCAAGAAAGCAGGGCCATTCCGTGAAACGCCTGTACAGAGGCGCTGATACTTGCCGTTGACGTTGTCCAGAGTTCGTTTTCAAGGAGGTCGGTAGACGATCATACGGTGGGAAGTGTCAATAGGAAGTTTGAGTTGCGAAATTGTGCGGCTCTCGAAAAAGTTCTGTTGAAGAGGGAGCGGGCTTCCAGCTAGACACTGATGATTCGAGGAGGACTTGTTTCGTTGTGATTTTGCGCTGGTTCCGAGGCGAGGGCAATTCAAGCTGTCATTTTTTCCATGTTTCAGCCATGCTTGATCTAATTGCGTTTACTTATATGAGTGTGTGTGTGCTCTTACTACTCATTTCCGGATGCAATAACATTATCACAGATTATCATATAACGTCTGCGGCTGTAATCTGCAATAGGATGGTGGATCGGGAAGACCACAAAACAAACCGCTTCCTGGCCCATAACAACAGTGTCTTAATTTGGTACCAATATCACCCGTGTAATGTATTCACTGAGCATATGCTTATCTATGCATATTTTTACGGATCGCCGGTCGCTACTCAAATATTTGTTTTACTGCCAGCTGCCTACTGACTTGCATATGAATGCCATCCAAGCAAATAGGATGCTTCCTTGAAATTCCTAGGAATCTTGGTAATGATCAAATTATGGATAGCACACGACATTTCTTAGAGGTATCTTTAATAGGGGATATCTCCTTTTTGGATACACAGTAACGACGGAACGAGAATCTATTATGAATTAATTTCGTTCAAACTCTTATACTGGACTTCACTGTGGTGGACGAGATGAGATGTGCGGTACAACCCAATTATTCGATAATTATGACCTGATTCGATGAATTATGACCTGATTAGGCAATTAATCATAACAACGTCCCTGTCATGTTTCGATTTCACTTGCTAACAGCTTACCGCTCAGTTACATTTGACACGGGAACTACGATTACATTCACATTGGGTCGAAGTTACGGCTAGCCATTTAAATAATCAATAGAATTCATATCACAATTGGCCATCCTTATCCACCTAATTAACGGCTTATTACGGGGCCCGCTGTCGCCGGCTATCTGCAGCGGTGGAAAAAGAAGAACCTACCCTATAGAAGCGGACACAGTGAATCGTTTGTGTCGTTCACGACCGCCAAACCGTGATGATCTCTGTTCTCCATCCCAGCTTGCGGTCAACGGTGCGGTCAATCTCGATATTCGTCCTCGCAGCCGAGCGAACGATGATATTACTTCCGGTAATCAGGAGCTATCTCAGTCTGCTCGAGCTGAATCGGTCACAAGCTCAGGCCCGTTTCGCGTGACTTCGTGGCCTAGCCTTTCGCTTCGTTTCTTGTTTTTCCTTTGGTTTTCTTTCGTTGGCGGAATCCGTACTCAGATTTTACGAAGGAAACGGAAACTACACAGGGACTACGAGGCTGATTTCTCTGCTGGATAGAAAAACCTCCTCCTTAACCTCTGGAATCGACTGTTTCGGACATGGGTCTCATCCAGCTCGCGGAAGTTGTCAACAATCCGTCAGGGCCGAAACGCGATGGCCAGACGGTCACCATAACGGGGTCACCTCTACGTGAGGTTAGAAACCTCGAAATTTATTGGTGGTTTTCTTCGCGCGTAAGACGAACGAAGCATTCGAGCCGTGCAGACGTCATTTGTCAGACTGCCTCAAATAAACGACAATTTGATTTCCAAGTTTACACGAAACGATCACAGTACCATGTTGTTAGGTGTCGCTAGTCTCCTAGATCACTTTCGGAGATCGCTTCCGCAGTGGACAGTCGGCGTGTGCAGTCTCGCTACCCAAAACACGGATGGACGGTCACCTCACCACGGTGTGCTGTGCTTGTGTGCCATGTCAGCCATTAGCCAGTGTCTGCCCATGTAATACGTCGAACTGGCTCATTGTCCTTGGCCTCCTCTTCTTCGTCCATTTCCCCATCATTGCAAATTCTCACTGTGCAGCCTAGCGACATTCTTGTCATCGAAGCTTTAGCGGTATTATTTTTCTTATAATAATATATAGATTTATGTATAAACATATGTCGTATTCGGAGGATTAACTCGGTGGCTATTTTATTCTTTGAACATACACCAAAAATGACACTAATAAAGTAGCCAACTAGTAGCTATGGAAGCCGAGCTGCTGCGAGCCCGACTAGTGTTATTTAACGCGGGCCAATTAAGCCTTGCCCCGCACATCAATGTTAACAAAAACCAATTTCTCGCCTGGCCTAGTCGTATTACGATTTGTGGGAGTCTCGCCAGAGCGAACACCAACGGCCGCGTTCTTACTGAGACGTGAGCGATACATACGTCGCTCCCTGGCATTGTGTTATTACATGACTTCCTTCCGAGGTACGGATCAGATATCAGGGGTCATTATCTGTAGTGGCCCATTAGGAAGAAAACTTATTACCGATACCTGATACCATCCTTTATTTTAAGGGACCTATACTTTGGCGTATAATTAAGGCATCTCTTGTACATAATCCAAGAGTGAGTATTGGCATACCGTCTTACGTTCTGCGTGAAGACCGTGCGATCTATCATAACAATTCTATATTCCTTAGGCAAGCAGCCTGACCTAAGAGTAAATCCTGTTGGCCTGCGCCCGAACACACCGACAAACGACCTTACCCTTGTAAGTTCACTTTTTTCTTCGGGCCTGACTTACACTTCTCGAGCTATAAAATGTCCAAGTTAACTTAACTGTGCCTTATTAATATGACCAGGTATACAGGTAGGACTATAACCAGAATGCACCTGTCTACTGTAAATGCACCGGAATGCCTTTGCATCCGTCTCCTGCACCACATCTACCTTACTTTTAAAACCCCCTGTACATGAAGTATTTCGATAACTTTACACCGCGCGTCCATGTGCGTTCTACGAATACCTCTTTCTCTCATGGACATCATAATCCAAGGGTAATGGGTATGCTTGTGTGTATATGTACGTATGTACATGGTGTCCTGTCATCATCGCCGCAGCTACCCACATCGGTGTACACGGCTGAAGGGTCTCAAAATAGCGCGTGACCTCTTGACCTCTCTAAAGGTCTGGAGAACCCATCCTTTTCCCGGGTTCTTCTAGTCCAGTTTCGGAAGGGGGCGCAGCGGAGTCCGGTGGTCCTGGAGGTCCTGTCCGCCAAGTCTTCCCGTTCCTGTCCCACGCTGAACGGAAACCAGCGACGTCCGGGACCTCGGCTGCGCGCGGCTGGCCAGGGACTTATCGCTGGCAGAAACGCGTGCGCAGACGGTCGTTCAGGAAAAGGGACCTGGGACACTGACAGGGACCCGCGACGTCGACGACGAACGTGCACATAAGTATATGGGGAGAAGTGCGGATGGATTTGCTGCTGGTGCAGCAGCGGCACAGCCGACAGCAGGAAAGAGAGGCAAATACTTGCTGACGGCTGGATCCCGACGCACGGCCCCGCACGACGACCCCCTGGGAGAGGACCCGAAGGAGGATGGGGACGACGTATGTGAGCGGACCCCGATGAAGTCTGCTGAAGACTCCCGGGGCGGTACGGCGCGGCGTGGCACGGCGCCGCACGCGTACAACGGTAATCCGGGCGGCAAACAACACGCCCTCACCACCGGCGCCTGAAGCACCAGCGGCAGCTGAGGCCGGCCGAGTCCGCTCACGGGGAAAAATGGGACGAACTTAGGGAGGCTCCGTCGGTCGAACGACGGCCGCTTCGACGGTAGCAGGAGCAGCAGCGGCGGCGGCGACGCCGAGTCGACCCTCTTCGTCGGCCCTCTACCACGTAGCTTGGGCAACAACCCACCCGAGCACCATTCACCTTACTTGCACAGCATTCACAACGATCAGCGAGCGACACAGCACCGTGCAGGCGCCGGTTCAGGTCACAACCAGCATCGGACGACCGCTGTGTCAGGTTGTCGTGGTCGTCGGATCTTCGATCAAGATCTGGGACCAACCGAAACTACTGGAGCGTTGCAAACATTGGAGAGGTCGTCGCTTACGTGGTAATTGTGATCTCGGCATCCTTGTTCGTGACTGGTGCGGTGGGTTATTTGTTTTTGTTCAGCCATACCAACTTCTCTGGACAAACCCTCGTAATTAGCGTCTTCATCTGAGACTGCGCTGATCGGCTTGTTTCAATCTTGTATATTCGTCTTTGTGTGGATAAAGTGATTCACCTCGCACTTCATTTGGACTTCAGACGTTGCGTGTTCAACGCGCCCAAGTGTTTCGTGTACGCGGGTGAGTTGGCGAGCCGAGCGTTCACCGTAGTGATAAATGGACAGTATCAAGTTCGTGTCCGCTAACTGCCTTCTAACGGATAGTTACGCTAGCCGCACAATTAATTCCTTCTGTATTCGTATTTGATTGTTTAGCTCCAATGCTCACAAACGCTAAGAAATTGTACCATTTACAAGTAACGAGTCCATATTGATTTTTTATTGATCGATTGCTAACCAATCACAAAGATTATATCTTTACTACGCATGGGTCATGTGTGCAAATTATCACCGCTCCCCACCACATCGAAGTCTCAATCATAGAGTCTGATGCTGTCGTAAATGCATCAAACACTATGAGAGGGTGAGAACAACGGTTCGCATGACGGAACGCCTGATTTATCACCGGTCTCTATACCACGCAATTGTATTGCTAAATTTGGCCCAACATGTCGCAGTTATACATGATACATTAAATTTGAAAAATTATATAGCGTGCATTTCATTTCACGATACATGCTTTTTTGGAAGTTAACCAATGCATAACCGATTAGCTCTCTAAATTGTCTCAGTGCAAACTATGTAACTAATCAGTGCTGCCTCGCATCCATTCAAGTCTACGAGAAGTGAGACCTACCCTTCTGTTCATTTCTATTTCGATTAGATCAAAAATGGTGGAACAAAAATTAATATAAATATCACGGTATAATTTTTGCCACACCGAGATCAATACGTATGGTACAGTACGCACAACCTAAGAAATCGTCATCTCCTTTTGTCTTTCCTAATAATCGTATGCATGTTAACACTATCGAAACAGAAAGATGCACTTTCACAAGCGCGTAGCGTTTTCCGTTCGGACTCGAGCAAGGGACGCTTCCCGTTGGTTCCACTCAGCAGACACCAGACTGCTCAATAACCCATTGACTAACGAGTGGACGCCGTCAATCGTAGTGCTGCTAACGCTTGCCACTGTTTTATATTTATCAGCGAGCGTTTGTTTTTGTTCCGTGTCGCCACATTGTCTTGTCTTCTCCCGCCTTGCTCATTATCGGCGACAGAATCGAGAGGGACGCGCAGCAAAATCGATACAAAGGCACAACAACACAGTTACATCAACAACACGTAGGCAGCAAGTAGACGACTCGTTGCTATTGCTCACACCACGTACGGCGTGTGTCCCTTTCACGTATGCCAATGTCTGTGGTGCCGTGGTGCGGCCGACTCGGCGATCTCCAACAGGTTTGTTGCGTGCTGTCAAAAGCGTCGAGTGGCTGTCGCAACGGGTGTCCACAGCGATAACTGCACCAGCAACCGCCGCCGACGCCGCTGAATCTCCCTGTCCACACTCGCCGCCGCCGCCTCCACCGCCGTCGTCGTCGTCGTCACCGTGAAACACGCTCGCCACCAAGAAGAGCACAGGAAGCGAGCGTTCAACTAGCCCCTGCGGTTGGGTCTCGAATTGCCGCCATCAAGTTTGCACTGACTCGGCGACGCGGGCTGCGTGAGACCCCAAAAATGAGGCTCTTTGTTGTCGTCGTGCTGGCTGTGCCTGTGGTGAGTGTGAATTGTGTATCTATCTAGCTCTCTCTCTCTCCTTCTCTGGCTGGGTTGAAAATTTTAATTACTGTGTGACTGTGTGCCGGCTCGGGATCTGCACATATTTGTCGATTAACTACATTCTCCCTTGCGTTTCAGTTTTAGCAAAATTAGTTAACGGAGAGCCGACATCGATCGTTACGTCTGTTATTGATATAAGTACATTCAGACAAATTGACATATATATATATATATATAAACGACAAAATACGGAACGGACAATTTGTGTTATATCAAGAAAATTACTGAAAATGAGTCTATATATATATATATATATATATATATAATCCATCTGATTAATAATAAATATTATGCAAACATGCATATATTTGTAGACCGATTGGTGACAGCCCACTAAGTATTCTGAGCGATGAGGTTCGAACAGCAGAACATATGTATTTTGTCAATAACTTTTACTTTATTAATTTTTATAACACTTTATTAGTTTTTCATATAAAAGAAATGCCTCAAGGTGAAACCTAACTTTGTGTCGTTTCTTCAGATTTAAATAGTAGGTAGATATTTCATATTGAGGGTGTCCTTCGATGATATTCCAGAGAATTAACAATGTAATATATCTTACACATATACTGTATTGAAAAATTTGCCCAAATTCAACGTATTGTACACTATTATACTTAACGATGTTCTGTTAACACAATACCCATCTTACCTCTACAACAATGCGTCTGTCATGTCACAAAAGAAGCCGAAAGAAACACACATATATTTTTTTTTATTACTTTGAATTATTGACTCCCATAAAAAAGTATTGCCAAATAACGCCAATAGGTACTGATGTACATTAGTAGTATAACATTTTTATTAATAATTATGATCACCCGTGCGTCTCGTTTTTAGCCAAAATAACCCATTGATAACATTCACATTATATGAATAGTCGTTTTAAATCAAAAGTCTCGATTACCCCATTTGCGTATATCCATATATCACATATCGTCAGTTGGTTAGTGTATTAATAGTGTTATTATATTGTGTAGAAATAGTACTTAAAGGGCTAGCAAGCTATTCGAAAATTAGTAACACCTTATCTAATTTGCTTAAATCAACTCAAACGGACTGAAAATACTCCGATAAAAACGTCGACGGGATACAATTCAAACTGAAAATTGCTCGTTTTTTTCTTGACAAATCCGTAAGACTTCTATGACAGGTTATGGCAACCTTTAAATTGGATCATTGAATTGTATCCCGTCGACGTTTTTATCGTGCGTTATTCTTCAGTGCGTTTCAACTCACGCACAATAAGACAACCACGAACCTCTGAGGTGATTTTAAAATACCGCCACTTCGGTCATGTCCCTACGCTTACAGAATCAGAATTGCCGCGGCCATGTCAAGCGAAGCCCGGCGTTGTTCAAAACGTTAGAAGTATAATTCTTCTTGCAACTGATAGCTAAATAAATCCTCGTGCAATCCGAAATGCTCCAGGTCCACAGATGAGATTTTGAGGTAGGCTCCCCGAGAGAAATACCGATAGACTCAGTCACCATTTGAAAAACTATCTCGTTCGACCACTACCTCCGAATTACCCGGCGCGCATTGAATGCTAGCCCAACACTCAAAGTAGACTCTAGAAAAAATAATCTGCTAGATTTCAATGTTACTTTTACAACATAGGCTTATTTTAGGTAAATTACATTTTAATTTAACGTGACACAAACAATACAATATATATATATATGAAATATGATATTAAATCGTATCTCCGGTGTACACGAATCGCTCGGGTTATCGCTTACAAATATAGCTGTTAAAAACGTTTCGTTAGCATCAATAACAGCCAGGGGAAATACTAGTGACGCGTGCCAACGGCAAAATCGTCAGATCACGTCCGTGAAAACAATTTACGAAGTTAATCGAAAATATATGCTAATCGAAACAGGAAGTCATACGCTTAAAAAGAGCACCCCCCCCCCCGCCCTTAAGATCGCAAGCGCACAATCCTAAACGAAAAAGATCCTTGAATAGCCAATTGCTTTTTTCCCTGAAATGCATAACGTAGTCCGTGTCCGAAATGTGCTCCAGCCGCGGCTGGGCCTGTCAACCTTAACGACCCGGAACAGTCGTACACCGCTTAGTGCAGTAAGCGATTAGGTTCGAATTTGAAGAGCAGCGAACGAAAGGGCGAATTAGAATTTTTGAAGAAATAGCCCAAACCTGTTCGGGTTGAGGTGGGGTCGAGCATAAAATGCTTTGATAGACCACAGGAGAACTTTGAACGTCAAGGGTACTACTTAAGCTATCGTCGTCCAGATGCTAGAATATAATGAATGGATCGTTGAGCTACGATTAGGTCAAACGGTCCAGGTAAAGAAATAGAACTCTACATTTGCATGCCATGTACCAATTCTTGTCTGGGCAGCGCACAGGTACAGTATTCAGAAATGTCTCCAATTCCGTAGACGCCCCATGATAGTACACTGTGTGATCGTTGAAGTTAGCTAAAGCACCAGCTCGTTTATAGCTTTTCGTTGTCGTCCGACGACCTCTCATATCTCCGCAGGGCTATTTAATTTGTTAGACAAAGGTACTTAATAATTAGGATGATTAATTGATTGAATTCTGCTCTACGCGTTTCAGCTGGCAGCGGATGGTGGCCCGACTAAAAATGCTAGTCAACGTTCCCGGACTCGAGACTGCCACAGAGAATCGCCTGCCTCGTCGCCGCAGGAGACCTCGATGTTTCCGTGGGAGACTCCCACAAACGAAAATCTAATCGATCTCAGCTGGCCGTATGACGCCTCAACAATCTACTGGGAGGATAACGAGAACTTCGAGCTAAACATTTCCACAACCGTTAGTCGACACATCAGTAGCAACAGGATTTATCTTTCGATTCTAGATAACACATTGTAGTTGACATTATTTATTTGCTGTATACAGTAAATAATAGGGGGACATTGCGTACCGATGTGTTGAGTATCGGCGTCAATATTTATGAAACGGTATGTCATGTTATATTGATATATTGATTGGTGTTAATTTATCAACCCGTTCCTAACTAGTGTTATTATTATGGATTATTAAACCTTATAATGATTTTGTATGAGTGTGTTTAAAATGTTTAACTCCCATTAGAGATGTATTCTGGTCGTTTTCTGACCCAAAATGCCTCGTTCTGCAACTGTATTTCTGTGACGAGCTGCTCATAAACTCTTTCGAGTAAGGGGGCGGTAAGGGGGCGGTAAGGGGGCCTGGTCGATCCTAAGATCTCAAATGCAAGCGGACTTAGCAAGTGAGCAAGCTGCACCTCGGTATATTCCTTCAATTAGGATTGTTCCTAGCGCGATACCGCCGATCCGGAGTTGTTAGTGCAATGGGTGACGGGTCAGGGAGCTGGAGTGTCAGTCCGTACTACGCTACACGAAGTATACACCACTACGTTGGTGATACCATATCATTATTATTATTAGTTGCTGAGAGACAACCTTTTTCTGGGATTATATCGTTTTTCTTTTCGTCCCCTGATTTGAAAAAAAAGAATTTACATCGAAAATACTATACCTTGGCCAAGGTGTATTTTTAGTTGCTTCGCGAACTGAATGCATTGCGGAAGGATGAATTCACCTCGCCGTGGTGTCGAGTGCACAAGAGTCTAAAAATATGACCAAGTGAACACTCAGCCAGCTCTGTTTGCTTGCTTCTTAAGTGCCCTTGGCGGCAGGCGTTTCGGCCACGAGTGAGAGAAGGACTCTAGAGAAAACGAAGATACACACGAGTTAGATGACGACTGCAGAAAACGCACGGATGCCCTGGGGGAGCTCAAAAATGATTCCGCAGGACGGAGCGCATCTGTTTAGGACGTCTGTTATTTCACTTGAGTTTTGGTGCGAGTCATAAACAAATATGTAATCGCAATCTGAAAAAATGTTTTTTGTGTATGCCCGTATCGTGCCAGCAACGTATTTAGTAGTAAACTTAGCAACATACCTAATTTATCTATCGCCTGTGTTGTTCGTCGCCCGCTTGTAATGAGTTCGTGTTTCTTGAGAATCCCCTTTTAATTTTTGCTGTATCAACGTGCAAGGTATATGCGTATTTTGTAGATACGTGCTTGTCTCAGCTTTGGTCAAAATGGGCGAGGACCCGACATCTCAGTTTTACTGAGCGTACCTCGGAATATTCAGGTGCCTTTTCAACGAGCTGTGTTGTAGTTCTCGGATACTAAAGCAGTTACAAAGAAATATAGTAAATATGAACCTAACAGAGACCATCCAAGGTCCGTAACAGCAGTTAGAAATCTAAGAGGCATGTGATTGGTAACCGCAATGCGGGGAAAGGAGATCTATTTTGGTATGATACCCCTGTACATCGTCAACACTAGAACGGCCACATGAACCGTGTACCAAGTGCCAAGTGGCAGCAGGTTGTATTCCTAGAACCGGTCGGCAACAGAGTCCCTATGCTTTCTACGCAAAATGGCTCTGCGAGCATCGTTCCGGGTGATCTTACGCGATGTATCCCTCAGAAGCCACCACCCAACCAAATAATGAAGCTGGCACAGGAGGGGCAATAAGGACTTGTAAAATAACAGTAGACATCTCGACGGAACTCCCAACTCTCCAAGGTTGTGGATCTTGGGCAGGAGTATCCCCAAATGCTCCCGCCCATTTGAGAGTCTCGTGAACGGTCAGACCCACACATTTCACTGACGGAGATAATCCCAAACAGCAAAGCTGGGCGGGGCATGCCAAGGCAGATTTGTGCGGCGCAGTATTTTGCACGACTTGACAGAAACATTCTTCGTAAAGGTGAAGTTAATGAGAATGATGAATATGAAAGGCCCCAAAACACAATCCTTAGGCTTGCCAATCTTAATCATCTGAGACAAAGACTCACCATCACCGTCTTTTACCGTTTTTCCGCCGATCGACCAGGTCGAAGCGGAACCAGACCGTCGCTGTGGAATTACTGCCTACGCCCTCCAACACATTTGAGAAGTTGGAGAGGCGTGGGTTGCAGTGGAGCACTTGTTTCGTACCTAAAAGATGATCTCGTACATACACAACTCTCCAATTGGGAACAAGGAACTTAGAAATGCTTTTTTGTCGGGCACGTTCCGCCATTCAAGGTTCGATTTCTTTGTCCCTAGCTGTTAACTTGTTAACGACTTATCAATTTTCACAAATGCGCATATACTTGCAACGATGTGAAAAGTCTTAATTACAAATTTCCCTCTCTTTCTTTATTCCTCTCTCTCTCTCTCTCTCTTCGTCGCTTTTTGGCATCAATTACGATCGGCGTAACCGGCTTCACAGATTGAGTGAAAGATGTAGGTTCACCACTTTGTAGGAGTGGTAGAACGCAGCCAGTGGTGGTAAGTCACTGCTATCGTCACTGCGGCGGCGGTGGCGGCGAACCACTGGTAGCACCACTGTTCGGCCTTGGTCAAAGAACAACAACAGTCAAGCATTCAGTCTGATGATAATACAGCTGTTTCTACCTGAAGCAATACAGCATTTCGTAGCACGATTGAGCAGGTGGCTGGATAGCCGGATGGGGCGCCACCACTCCAGTTACCCTAGCCCCCATCCACCTGGCCGTTAGGTTAGTTCTTTCTAGCAGCTAGGTTAGGTTATGTGCTCTCACTGGAGAGGCCGCTTCCCTTCATCCTAGGGCAAGTTGCTCTCAGCCGATGGAACCTGCGGGCGACCAGTGGTCACCGCTCGGCTAGGCAACCCTTATTTGGTTGGCGGTCGCGGTGGCCTGGCGGGGGCCTGGGATCCACCGGTCTGCCGCGGCAGTAGACTCATACACGTCTGTCCTACTGCGACAAAGGCCAGACGCATTTCCCCGGAGGCTCGCACAATCTCACACTCTGTCCTACTACCTCCGCTACTGCTGATGATGATTATGATGCTGGTGGCGGCACAACCGAACGACGTTGTTTGGCTGCTGAGGGTCAGTTCAGTCTCGCACTGCCCCAACCTGAGGGTGCTCGGCCCTGTTCCAGGTCAGGGCAGAAGCGGCAAAGAACGTCACGTCCCTGACCGCCAGATCGTTGCTGGTACAATGGAGGCCTCAAGTAAACGCCAACAATATTGACGACAACAACAACAACAGCAGCAGGCGTGGCAACAGAGACAACGTCTACCAAAGTAAAACAACGCGGCAACTGACATTCAGCGACGACATCAAGAATAACAAGGGCAAAACTGCCGTACGAAGAATTGCTTCTATTTTTGTCGTCCATTCATGTGCTATTGTATTCTGCTAACTCGACGGAGGCATGGACTTTATAAAGAGCTGACAAAGCAAGATACAGAGAGAGAAACTTCGTGCCTCGGGTTTGCCCCTCGTCCTTGTAGGCATAAAAGCATTTATACGGGGCAGAGGAAAGAGACGAGTTTATTTGACACTTGAATTTTGGATGAGTATATATATATATATATTGTTATATTTTACTTATGATATTAACACGGCAACTGAGTAACAGAAGATGGGGTTAGCGTCCATCAGCCATCGTCGTGATTCATTTATTTAATGCTTCCGAGACGCCTTTCTCTGTTTCGTTGTTGCTATCATCATCATTATAGGGAACTACGGCAAAAGATTTCTACCAAGTGGATCGTTTGTGTACAGCAACACATGGCGGAACCCACATCGATGCGCCGCGTCACTTTCATCCGAAACGCTGGACCCTTGATCAGATTCCACTCCGAAGACTATTTAACATTCCGACGGTGATCATCGATGTGAAAAAAAAGGTTAGTCAGTTGCCTAATTACTATTGCAATTACTTACGCATTGTACATCTGCGACCCAAAACGAATGGCTAGCTGAGGTGTCCTGCTAGTGAGCTGCGATTTCGCTCAAAGGGGATTAACGTCTTAAGACGAACATACGAGATGATTAGATGACCGAATGGGGTCATGTCGTGGCAGAATTTAATTAGTATTGATTTTTCATTCCACACTATTGATTGTTGCGTCGATCGTTGTGAGATTTGCGAGGCGGCACTCGGATTAACGATCAGAGACTCTCCGCTATACAACCAAATACGAGACACATAAGAAGTCTCTGAGAAATATATACGAAACCAGTCCTCAACGAGTGGCGCCCCAATTTGCAGAGCACCTCTTAAAATGCCGTGGGATATTGTCAATTTTGTGTCTCAAGAGAGGGGCTTAGAGAGTCAGAAGGATTCTGCGCGACCAGACGGCGCTCATAAGTAGAACATGAAAGATAATTACCTGTCGCGAAGGAATAAATGATTTAATGAGGGAAGCTGAATTTTGGAGAACACGATCGGATGCGACCCAATTACGGGGCGGCTCTATACGTGAATCAATTCAAATAGAAACTGTGGCCTGGTCTCATCAAATTGCGCATGCGCCTAATAGTGTTATACATCTACCCTTAAGAAGCTTTATGTTCTTTGTTGAAAGTTGTAGAGTTTTATGGGTTGAGAATCTTGCTGAGATACTTCGACATATCGCAGGAGGCGCTGAGGCTACTCCAAAGGTGTATTATCTAAGTCAAAATTGAAAAAAAATGTACACAGGTATCTATGCACGGAAGATCTTGAAGACGGCTCCACCCAACGGTTTGTATTTTATTTCGTATGTAGGCCTAGTCTGAAGACAAAACTTGACTTCATCCTAAAATGTAAAAAACAGGCCATGCTTAAAAATGCAAAGAAAGAAGAATCCTCGAATGAAGATTTATAGCATCTGAGCGCCTGGGCAACATGCACGCATGCGTGCTACGATTCGCTCACTAATACGGTAACTGTCACGAACGATCAGAGATATGGGGATTTGTGCTCACATGCCACTAGGGTGCCCTTGTATACCACCCAGCAATATCCACCCAAGCAAACACTTGCAATGATCAAGATGCAGTTGCTCTTAAAATCAACGAGGAAGAGGAACTTCTTTGAAAAGGGTCTTTCGGGAAGAGACGCGATAATTTACAGATAAATAAAAGAAATCACCAAGTACCTTGCAACAAGGAAAATATAATGGGTGCGAGAAATAGCTTATCGAGCAAATCTTGTTGACGATGCATCTATTTTCAAAATGGAAAATGTCCATACGTTTTCAAAGGTCGTCAAGAACCGCGGCTACCTGCTCAGCATTCGCGACTTACAGCTGTGGGAAAATGGACACGGTCCTCTTCCAAACAATTCACTCATCATCATTCGCACCGGACATCATATGGTTCGTATTCGATAGTCGATCAATAGGATAGTCTCCAATCAAAGATGTCTGGTCATGTCAATAGGTTCTCTAAGTTCGAGGCGACCTTGCAGTATAGTTGCGTACGTTTAATAA
This sequence comes from Stratiolaelaps scimitus, assembly GCA_019614645.1. NCBI lineage: Eukaryota > Metazoa > Arthropoda > Arachnida > Mesostigmata > Laelapidae > Stratiolaelaps > Stratiolaelaps scimitus. Next base: position 3,017,701 of record JABWDB010000018.1, on the reverse strand, counting down.
TTCGCCTTTGATTCTATATCGATCACTATGTGACAAAGTAGAGATAGATGGACCGACTTTTGATTTCCGACTTTTGATGTCGGAAATCGCCACGATACGCAGCCGACATCGTATCACAGTAGTACAAATAGGATCAAACGCCTCCGTGCGTATTATATTTGAAAGCAACTAGCTGGTGCTGTTTGTTGTAAGTCGCGCAATCTTTCTCGTTAACTCTCGTGATACTGTTCTCCTGTTCCTCTAGTTATGGGGTAACCGGGAAGGTTACTTCGGCCTGCTTAGTGGTAACTCGACTCGGGTCTTTCCGTCGATGGGGGCCAAGACGGCTCGCTGGCTAGTGCATAACCGCGACATCGTCGGAGTAGGCATCGACTCGCCTTCCATCGACGACTACTCATCAGTCATGGGACACCGGTATAGGTCGAAGCTAATTTTACAGAGAAACCTTGTTGTGTACGCTACAAAAATTGTCCAATTCTACATTCTAGTGATGATAACTCGCTGAGGTCGGAACTTATGTAGGTGGCACATATATAGATATAGAGGCGATTTCTCGATGCATTTTGTTATGATCTGCTTGAATTCGTTTGCTCAGTAGATTCCATCTGAGGATCGACCATAAAGGTGTAGAGTATTAATGCAAAAAACACACAGAACGGAAATTCTTCACGGTCAGCCATAGTCCCTGCTACTTTCGCCATTTTCAAGACGAAAAATTTACTATCTCCACGGTTAGGCACGAGGTGTCATACTACAAAACGCGTTGCCTACATTTCCCTTGCATGCAAACTAACATCTCTGAATATATAATAGCTGTTAAAGTGGAGCTCTATGGGTGTGAGCAGCAAATGCGATTGTCTAGGAACGTGTCCCTTTGGCCTCATTCATTTGGGCCTATTAGTCGTTGCCTTGTTTGGTGCAAAACGCGTCGGATTTGTAAGAGATTTTCGTGTGTACTCCGCGGTCTAAGGCCTAAACAGATGATGACACAGAAATGACTTGTCATACCAACTCGATCTTCTCAAATTCCCTTTGTATCTAGCTTCTTTCAGATGCTGTACCGTATCTCTGGTTCTGACAATACTAAAAAGCATAATTAAAAAAAAAAAATTATATATATATTAGGCTGTCCCCTTCAAACTGTCGCCTCTTTAAATGCCAATAACTTTTGAACTAAATGAGTTAGAATAAAGATATTTTGGTATGAGTTAGAGGCGTATAAGTCTTCAAATTAGATGTCGAACACTCCACACGCATTTTCATCTGCTCAGCACTCAGTATATGGGGAACCCATTTTGCATTGATTTTCTTCATCTTCAGTACATTGGTGACAATTTTATGACATGTCACCCGAGGAATCCCAGTTTCAGCCGACAAAGACCTTATGGACCAAGCTCTAGTTTGCTCAAAAGCTGCCTTGATTCTGTCAATCCGTTCGCCCCTCGTTGCACCTGATTTGTGGTCCCCGCCTCGGTGGTCATCGGTGTCCATATCTCCACTGTTAAATCGCTTGCACCAACTTTGCACCGTTCGCAGGCATAAGGCAGACCTGCCGTACGCGTTCACTAATTGTCGATGGATTTCAGCTGGAGGGTGTTTTTGGAGAAACAAAAACTTGATGTTTTCCCGTTGATTTTTGGGGGAATTTGAACTTTCTGTTGCAGTGTCCATCTTTCTGATAGTATCGAAACCACTTAGTGTTCGAAAGGAAGCCACGTTCCTGCCGCGTGCCCACTCCAAAAATTAACGCATTGTATCGCGTAGTTCGGATTGTGCGCCATTCGAGAGGCGCGACAGTTTGAAGGGGACAGCCTAATATATATATAATTATTATTTTAATTATGTTTTTTAATATTTTCCTATTTAAATTATGTTGTTGTTGCTGCTGTTGTTATATATATATATTTTTTTGTCGACCTTGGAGTTCTAGTTACCACCGACTGTATATGCAATTTATATTACAGAGCGTTCGCTAAAAAGAATGTATACATCCTCGAGAATCTGGGCAGCCACATCGATCAGGCTCCCAAGTTGGGCACTTATGCGTTTATCTCACCGATGAAGATCGCGGGCGCCAGCGGCGGACCTGTCCGAGTGCTGCTCAGGGTACCTCATTCGAGACCGAAACCTACAACGCCGAATCCTGCAATTTCCTAAATCACTATGACGACCTATTAGTCATATAAGACATCCATTCGACGCTTTCAAGTGAACCGATGCAAACCTTATAACATTGGCGTTGTGAGATTGAAAATAAACATTTCGTTCTAGAGGCTGAGCTTTCTGCCGTCGGCGTCCATGAAGTGGCGAGATGGATTGACGTATTTTGATTTCGTTTTTATTTGTCTCCTTTGACTTCGGTACGTCCGAGTGATTTCAACGCTAAATCAGTATTTTCAATGATCTAGAGAATTTCCGCTTACGGCGAATGGGGACTGAGCCCAGGACGGACATTTGTTTGAATGGACACTTCTCACCCATACACCTTACCTTCAATGCAGTTAAATGAATAGTGACTAGATAGAAACTATAGATAGAGAGGCTGCCAGTAGGGTCTAGCGAACAAGACGTTGTTATGAGTAACGCTAAAGGCGACTCAGCTATATATATATATATATATATTCATCTGCAATCTGATCTATCTAGCGATCCCGAAGTAATTTGCTGCCAAGAGATAAATCATTAACAGCAGCCGCAGCAATTCCAGTTAGAAGCAGAGAAACAGCGGCGCTTGACATCAAATACAACTAATCATAATAGTAATAATAATAATAATAATATTGAGCAAAAATAGTGTTTTAATTTGGATTTTGTCTACCTTTGTTGTCAGGGGGGCCGTGATACCCCTTTTGTTATAAAACGTATAGCAATTAACGTTATACAATCAGCCTAAATCTGCATGTACACACGTCTGTGTACCTGTTATGTTGGATTCATCAAATAATACATAATAATCTACATAATCTATACTGCACCGCTGCGTACATCGCGGATGATCAGACATTTGATTCTGATATTATTATCGTTAGTCAGATCGAAACACCTGTTTCACAAATAAGTTCGTCTAAGGCGACACATCTCTCTTAAATCTCTAATCACTGAAGCTATCAAGTGGAAACAATTGGGACACAATTGATGTCGGTATGTTACCACATTATGCATTCTCACTTTCAACTGCGCGATGCCAAATAAAGTTCATATCTAGTCATGATTAATTATCTAATAAAAATATTTGGCCGTGTGTTGTTAATTATAAGTATCTCTAAAATCGCCATATATAGAACTAAACCACCTTCGAGATGGGTCAAAAACACTCGAAAAACACGCGTACGAGACATCCTTCCAATCAAATTGAATCAGCTATATCACCGCCAAGTTCTCCTGTAGGTACTAGTGTACACTAACGCACGCGGACAGATGACGCTTGCATGCCTGGCGTACATTTAGTGGAACGTAACCGCGAGTCTGCCTAATGCCGGAAATTCAGACCTATTCATGTTCGAGGAAACTCGGCTCATCCGCATCTGTCATTGTGACATACAACAATTGGCACCTTGCACTTTCCTTGGCGGCTGAAGGACCCCCAACATATATTTCTCTCGTCGGACACGTTCCCGGCATATATCCTAGCGACTAAGTGGATTTGCTAATACCACAGCAAAATACTGCTTGTTGTCGTAGACATTATGTAGATATACCTCTCTACTGACTTCAGACAATTACACTGGGTGTCAGGGCATACAGATAATAATGCTCTGAGTCTTATATCCCTATAGAGATCTCAAAAGAAGGGTGCGATAGTGAGGGCGAGAGATTCACTAAATTCATTACCTCGAGACGGAGGCCACTTCTAGGATTTCAATCCGTTGTAAAAGAGCGAACAACGAGTGAGTCTTTCGGCACAGATCGCGACGTGGATAACCGGCATATATATGCGATTTTTGACAACGCTCTTGATGAGTGGCCTTTAGATAGAGCTCAGGTGTGGCTAAGAAAAATATCGTACAATTATGTACGCGTCGCTGAGTGAACTTCCTCAGTACGCATATATTTGCATCGGTCTATAAGGTGCTTATTTATTAAAAAAAAAACACTTATAGTGATATCGAAGAACAGAGGAACAAATATACACGAAGGAGACGTCCCGAACAGGTATTTAGATTGAAGCAACGAAAAACAAGTTAGGATATCCCATTTAGTTTAGAGAACTGGAGCACATTCTCGAACTATTCTACTATAATTAGAATCAATTGAAGTATTTGGAAAATACAGAGAGTTACTCAACAGATAGAGCTTAATAAGTTAAAACTTTACCAAGATTAAGATTGGATAAGGCAAACTATCATGTACGACTTCGCAATTATACGTACGAGATTTACCTGTAATAATACGTATATATTGAGGGATGCTCAACATGTATTTCCTTCTCTTATCCAACTAAGCTCGGTGTCACGCACGGACAGAACCAAGAACACAGCATATATGTGTATATATATATATATATATATATATATATATATATATATATACAGACATAAGACGGGACATATATTATACTAGTGTCCCCTGGATGGTCTAGTGGTGAGCGTCTTAGTCTACTAGACCGGAGGGACATGTTTGTGTTGGGTTCAAATCCTGTCAGACGCGGGGAATTTTTGGAGTTCTTTATCATCTTTCTTTATCTGAGGATTCTTGTCAGGTACGAGTAAGGCAGAGAATAAGCAAAGGTGGCCCCGACAGGTCCTTATAGTAATACCCAAAGGTTAAGAGCTGAGGCCTGTCAGATAGGGGAACAGCTGAGGGTCAGCTTGAAAAAAAAAAAATATTATACTAGTCGATACCGCCAGCAAGTGGGTCGAAGTTTTCCCAGTTACGCCAACCACTACTACCAACGTGAGCATGAGGTACCTCCTGTAAGTTAACTCTCAATTTATATACGCAAGGATAATTGCGTCAGACGACGGATCACAAGTTATAGGTTCCCCATTTAGGATTGTTCTTTTATGGAGTCGGGGAATTACTCACAAGCAATCTTCTCCTTATCATCCCGCCAGGAGTCAAATGTCTGGAGAGGGATGAAGAGAAGCTTGGAAGGTAGGGGTTTGAGGGTCAGCTGAGGGTCAGCTTGAAGACAAAAAACAAACCCCCCTCGAAAGATCACCATCGTCGGTATATGCTTGAAGATAGAACGAAGCGGATCTCCATGAGCCATTGGCCGAACTCCTCATGAGGGCAGCGATGTTGCTAGCGAATCCCATGAGAGATGGCTTAATAACAATGCACAAGCGACCACGTGAGGAGCTTAGTAATAACTTCAGACAAAGTTGAAGTTATATGAAACAGTTGTCATAACAAAAGAAAAAGGCTAATCAAATCGAACTGTTGCGGAAAATTGGGAACGATGCCGTACTAAAGCAAAATGTGTCTACAACAGCAAGTCGTTCTGGTACAAGTGAACAGGGAATATCTAGCGAACATATTTGAACCAGCATCTATGAGACAAACCAAGACGAAAAACGGAGACTGATTTCATTCGTTCAGAGGCCAACAAAGCAACTAAGCAGGGGACAATCTTTGATTCGTTTTCTAATTGGAAACTCATAGACTAGCTCTCACGTATTGCCTATCATACTGGTAATGGTGCTCTCCTAGATAATTTGCTATTTCAATAACAGCTGATCATGTGTATATATATATATATACGATTTGCGTAAAAGTAATATTCACAACAGACCAAAATCATATTAAGGAGCCGATGTTGAATTAATTGACGTCCTCAACATTCGATCGCTGGCCCAAATATACGCAAATTCGCCAATATATATACGCAAAACAGCAATAACGATCGATGAGTAGACGCGACCGGCCTATGGTTTAGCCGACGAAACTCCCCTCTCAGTGAAGTGGGCAATCACTCAGAAGTGACTGATTGTGAAACCTCCACAAATGCGATGGGAGCGGGGGGAGGTGCTCTCTCTCTCTGTCTCTCTCTCTTTTACTTCGTCTTCTTTTTCGAAAGACAATGTTTGCGCAATGAGGACCTCATGATGTCGTCATCATTTTCGACGTCGCTCAAAGAATCTAGGCTGAATTTGATGAAGGCGAAGGAAAATAATCCCGAAATAGACTTAAGACAACTAGAAATTTAACATGGACCATACCCGCTGCTGCTGCTGGTGCGTAATGCGTCACCGAATCAATTAGCTGTGTTGCCACGTGTGTGTTCGTCTGGTCGTGTGTGGCCGGCGGCGGCGCAGACATAGCGAATACATGTTAATGCATAAAATGTGTTGGGCTTTGAGGATTTATTAAATATTAGTATGATTAATATATAGGTGTAGAATTTAAATTCAATTACTTGTATTGGCGTAGTATTGTTATTGGGATATATGTATATCCACATGTATTATCATGTGGAATGCCAAGCTCAGTTGAATCTTGTTTATTTCAATTGTGTACTAATTGAGTCCTCTTCGGGATTGATTTTAGGTTTAGGTCTTCTGTTTTTGACGCACAGGTCCAGCACGCAGGTCCAGGAATTGCAACGTTCTATGCTATTCGTATTCTGTCCTACAGCCTGAAACATGAAGCAGACCAGTGATATTCTATAAACGGCGAAACACAGCAGATTCTGTAAGCTCACTCTACCTATTCACAAATACACGTGTGGCCACTGAGCCGCTAGATAGTTTGGGTATCAGGATAAAGACGTTAGGATAAAGTTGCCCTTGGCTTCTCATAAAGCTGCGATAGTGTTCAGGTTTCTAGGGCGTTAAGGTCTCTTGCGCCTTAAGAAACTCGCAACCCGTTCTATACAGTATGTGTTAGCTCAATGTGTGATGTTAGTTCAATGTGTGCAGTTTCAAATGAATACAGTCATCGTCGCATGTTTAACCATAACGAATATTAGACGAGGCAGACACGAGTGTTATGCCCATAGCACGCTTATGGCTATGTGACACACAGAAGGTGGGTCATTTGCCGATTAAGGCCTCGCGGTCAGGTACTGAAGTACAGTTACGCTGGCCATCGTGTTGGAACCGTTGATTATTACATCTGTTACTCGATTACTGAAGTAATGAGCAACTATCATTAATTCCAGTGAATTGCCAGAAAATATTTACATGGATTTGTAATGTATAGGTCCCTCGAATACGTGCTCTCCATGATATCAAGCGGAGGTGTCATCCGAGACGTTCCGAATCAAGTGCGAACGAATTCAATCTGACTCACATAGTTGAAAAAAAAGACAAATTCGAATATAATTAAAGTAGGACTCTATGCCGGTGATAGCATCATACAACTGCTTAATTTCTCTGGGAGGCCTTTATGGTTCCTTCTTTTTACCAAAGCATATTCATCTTCTAGAGTTGAAGCATTTCAATACGTTCGAAATGGGTCGAAAAGCTTGTAATGCGAGGGCTGAAGTTAATAAGCGCTAATATATACAGTGGCTTTCCACTAATTCGACCAATATATCTCAACAGTAATCAACTTCTATACAAGACCATAACAAGATAAAAGGGCGCAAAAGCCGCTCGCACCGAATACTGTCACCTAATTATCTAATTAATCGAGCAAGATATGCCCTCAAGCTCTGTACCGGGTTAGGGCTTACATTCAAGGCTGCATAAACATTGAGACGAATTGTATTCCTTCCGAATCGTTTCCGCTGACTCAGCCTGAAAAGGACGGCTTGCAAGGTCCTCTCCACACAGGCCTCGATGGAGTACACACCTACAGCCATGTTTGCTGGCCTTCTCTCAAATGAGCAGGATTCTCTTGATAATTATGAGCGTCCGCCAGCGATGGTGCCACCCACGACACTCGACGAAATGAATAATGTTCTCATTGCGCAGGTGTGACGTCTGTCACAAGCAGACACACATATACACTCACGTCAATTGGTCCGAGTGTTGTCCAAAACGATGTTTGCCGACATGTTTAGCGATATATAAGCACGTATAAAATTCAGGCATAGTCACCTATCGAGGATACCAACCCACCTAAGTTGACAATTGCACCACCCCCTGAAATGAATATACAATCGTATGTTGATGATATTGACCAGAAACGATGTGCGGAATCGAATACTGGATTTGGCCTTGGCCGGATAATTGCCCTAAAAAAAACACATTAGACCACAACGATGCGTCTCAGTAATCGAGACATCGGTCGAGCCCACCACCAGTTGACGGAACTGTTTTTTGTGGTAGCAACCGTCGCCACAGGCGAACGGCACAAGCATTCGTATGAATCCTTTCAGGGATCAACGGTCTTGCACTTGGCACAGACATCTCGATTGTACTTGAATATGATCATACGTTGGGGATGCAAACTTGAAAAGATCACTGGCACCTACTTGCCGGGCGGGCTTATTGTATTGACGCGTTCGGACGACCACGTTAGGATAAGTGCCCTTCGAGGAAGTTGTCCCGAAATTATTTCCGCTTGATTTCGATTTTAACGCCTGCGTCTATTTGACTAGAAACTGTAAAGAATAGATAAACGAAATTTGGTTCGATTTCTGTAGCGTTGCTTGGAAGGCCAGACATAAGGGTTTGACCTTGAGCTCTAACGATGCCATTACATCCACTCGACGAAAAGCTCCTCAGACAGTGGAAGGAGCACATACAGCATTTAGATGGACTAAGAAGGCATCGCCTCGTTGATGTTGACCCTCTTCTGCGGAGGCAATCAGCGCTGTCTCTTTGGGGCATGGCTGTCTTTAATTGCCTGATGCAGGCTCGACCCGGCTTGTCTGCGCGTGATTTTTTTAATCAGAAAAAAGCATTTTATACCGGCCAGCATCGTAGTGCGCTTTAAATGGATATATATATATATATATATATATCCATTTAAAGTGCACTACGATGCTGGCCGGTATAAAAAGATTTTATATATATATATATAGATATATATATATATATAACTATAATTATGACAGGTACCCTTAAAACTAATTTGTTCCAGTTGTGTGCACAAACGAAGCACCTAGATCACAAAAACTGCGAACCTCAAGGAATCTTCATTCAATATATAGTTATGGCTGCAAGGGTAATAAGGAGGTCTCAGAAGATTTGAGTCCCGTGACGTGGTATATCGAGAACTTGAGCGTTGTCAAAAAGCTGCGCTTCCGTTAATATACGAAAACGTTGCATTGTATTGTATTAACGAACTGACACGAGTATGGAATATGCCATAGCTGGAACATGCATGCACGAAGCAACACGTCGCAAGCCTGTCCGCTTTATGTTTTCAAGCAAACTTCTCACAGACTGTGCACGATATGCTGTATGGCGGAGCTCGAACAGGCGATCCTGGCCTGTTTCACCTGAACAGGCCAGACGATTGCTGGCCTGGAAACTTCGACGCCGAAGGCACCGTTTGCTCCATTTGTCATGCACGGCACACTTTTAGCCAGCTAAACGATGCTTATGTAAATACCATTCAAATATTCCAACCATTCACAGCATGCTGGAGGACGTCTCGCTCGTATGCGCCTGATCCGAAATACCGGCTGTATTTCGGTTCAGGCGCATAACAGTAAATTTCTCATAATGTCACACTCAGTGATTCGTCGTCGAGCGAGCATTGAAACTTTGTAGAACGCAAGCTTCATTTTATAGTCTATTTGTATAGTTTAGTTTGACTAGCTACTATATTATACGCGTTGAACAACTGACTTCATATCTATGTGTAGTTGCACGCATTAGATAGATTATGCATGATTATGTAGATCATGCATTGTAGATTATGTATCGTCAACGTCCGTCTTATGAAGCAGCTGCCGAAAGCAGTTGTATCGGGTACGTTGAATGTTTAAGGCTGAGCGTCAGCGCGGTTAATTTTCATTAGATTATGTATACTGAAATGAAATAAACCTACATATAGATCGTTTCCTTCTCCAGCCCCGCCAACGACATCACATCTCAGCTTCGAAGATAATAATCTGCTGACTGTATGGTGGGTAAAAAGGACTAGCACAATTCGCCCATTGAGCCATAGGGACTCGCTTCGATTACACTCATGTGTGGCACTTACTGGGCGTACTTTGATAAATAATCAGATAATATGGCCCAAAGGATAGCGACAGGTTGCGTTAAGGCGACTGCTATTACGCGAGAGCCACTTTGGTTAGGAGGCCATTGGTACTGCCTGTGCGTTTGCCCTAATGATCAAGGCGATATATCTCAGTTACGTAGGAGGCAGTAATTGGGAACTGGCGTGCTGGGAGCCCAAGTTGTGCCCATTGTCAGTAGTTGTGTATACATATATATATATATATATATATATACAACTACAGACCAACGAACCAGTTCCGAATTATATATATATATATATATATATATATTGGACAAAGGTTAGTGCCGCGGCACAAGAATGCGTGATAATAGCAGATGAAAGATTATATGAATAAAGATTCAAAGCTCCGCGGCAAGCAACATTTCCCTCGCCGTTCACGTCTGAGCTAGATTCGAAGCCTTGGACCGGCAGTAATATGCATAGAATAAGTTCCAGGTCAAGGCCCAAGATTAAAGGTAAAAAAGGCTTCCAGTTCGTAGGAGCCTCACACCACTGTGGCAAATACCCTACCTGCGAGGACCGGTGCGCGTGATGGAGTTCCTGAACTTCTCAAAACAAAGCGATTTGAAGAAGTTAGAGCAGTTAATGAGATACCGGCAGAAAGGCGCGACAAAGACGGACGACTCGTCATTATTTTCATGTGGAAGCGTTGACGGGTGATGGGCTCGGATGAGCGACTATGGTTCGTCTGGCAGAGTGGTACTTTTCGTTACACTACCACAAGTGTGCTCATTTGTAGCTCGAGCTGTTCGTAGAATATGTATCGTATATAGAATAATTAGTAAAGCGTTCATCCATCAAGTAAGTTTGTAATTGTCAAGCCATATTGGTTCCAACATGTCCTTGTGTGTATTGCGTATATCGTAATGCAAACGCGAGCACAAATTTGAAATGGAAGTCGATACACAGACACACTATGGGCGGGGGTTCTAGAGACTACGGGTTGAGCAGCTGTTCATTCCTCATCGAGTTACACCATTGCAATGCTGTTGATGCATCTTGTTATTGACGTATTCATCGTACAACTTCGTTCAATGTAAGCAGAACAATCAAATCCAGTTATTCGTTTAGGTGAATACTTACGTCAGAGTATATGCTGGCTACATCAGCTATTGTGTAGACGGCAACTGCGTATGCCATAATGACGCCTAATGACGCCGCCTATTCTGCTATACAATAGAGGCTTTAGCACGAAGTACAGGAACGGGATAAGTGTGCTTGTGTTTGATGTGTTACTGTATAAGCGGCAGTAGTATACGTTGGTGCAATTGCAATTATTCCTTCTAGTGTTCATTTTCACCCGGCGCTGTAAGTTGTTTTCAAATGCGAAGGCAGACGTATTCGCTACTCGTATGATCTTCAACTAACAGTGCCTAAGCGAACAATTGTGTTCCCAGTTCGTATTCAAGGTATCTATCCCTCAAGCTTGCCCTGCAAAGTTTGTCTTTGACGCCATACAAACCTGTCTTCCTGTTTGGTCTCGATACTCTTAAACTCTGACCATTCCCTGTCGTGGATCACACTCGAAGAAATAGAGTGCTCGTTGTCATTGTGTGCACAACAACGAGTATGTCATTGTTGCCAACTTGTATATTGTTTAAAATGCGCTATTTCGTTTTGAGCAGCAATAGGTATCGTCATATTGGTAGGCGTATGCAGCTTCACTAATTGTTCAACGTCAAAGATGGCGACTCTGCGGTTCCAAACCATTATATTACACTTTAACGGACTTCTCGTTTATGTGGCCTATGCATAGGTTTAAGTAATCGACGCACATTTCTACGAATGGTACGCCCAGATTGAAATTTGGCCACGATATAACAGATATAATTAACGGTGGGTCCACTTTAACGACGTTCACTTGCATACAAATGTAACCCATGTATTTGATTTTGTAATATGCATAAATAAATACATTATCAATTGGGAAAATATTAATTAAGTTCAGAAAATTCCTTGCTGTTATGTCCCACGAGGATATTTATTAACATCAAAATAAGCGGGATCCCAATGAAACTGATGTAAATGACAATGTCCTTCATATCATATGTTTCGTTCGTTTCGTCAGCAACTGTCAGCCTACATTTCCAGCCTTATTTTCCGCTCACCCATATATAATATCATCGATGGAAGCGAGACCTCAAATATTTCTCTCCGTCTGACATGATCGTTTTGTTCGGCCTATTATTTCCATTGATAGGCCGAATTGGGATTGAGCCGGATTTGAAGCGGATTGGGTAAATGCCGTGTCTTCTGTTTTCGTTCCCCTTCGACAAAACCTTAGCATCGATCATCTTGACCTCGATTTCGAACAATTGAACCTTTCACGTCGGATCAGGCCTCGTCATTTGCGAGGCGCATCGTCATACATGTGCTAGCATTCTTGCTGGGTTGCTAGACCCACCCCCTAGTCGAGGTCGGCAGCGTGTGCCCCTTACAATCAGAGGAAACATGAAGATGCATGGGTTCGATCACGACGGTTGCAGATGTGCATTTAAAAGCGTCCGTCTTATGAAGCCTAATGCCGAAAGCACTGCCTTGAGCGTCGAATTTTCGGCTGTGACTCAGCTCGGAAAATATGCGCACCGACGAGGCGTACGCACCCAGTTGGCGCCGTCAACAGTCATAGATCACGATCGTCTAAATCTAATTTTACATAGTCTACGGAAAATCCAAAAGAAGAAAAAAAAAGGATCGAATATGATTGAACATGAAAGTAAAAGGTGTTTCGCTTAGAATTCGGCAAATTTTGAAAAACAACATCGAAGTTGATTTTCCTTACTAGTTTAATAAGGCCTTGGCTTTTACAAATGTATACCCATTCATCTAAATTTTGACGAAATTGGTGTTAAGTACGAACGCCAAGCACAGTAATAATTGGAAGAGTCATATTTTGATAATGGGTTTTGATTGTCATTCATATTTAGCTCCCATTCTATATATATATATATATATATATATACGGGCATCATTTTTCACCTACATGATAGGGTTTCGTTACAACGACGGTCATCTAGCCATTGAGCTAGACAGGTCCTCATAGTGATACCTAAAAGGTACAGAGCTGAGGCCTGTCAGATAGGGGAACAGCTGAGGGTCAGCTCGAAAAACACGCGCCTTTCCGCCTGTTCAATGTAACTTCAATTGCACGACCTACACAACAACAACATGTGTGGAGTAAATAAGTTCATTTTTGGGAGTACCTAGACATCTGGATACCCCGTAAGGTCTCCCGACCATCCGCGGATATCATATTTTGACTGTATGCTTTGTCAGTCGAAATCGCTGTCCGCCTATTGGCATCTAGTCAGCACCATGAGGCGAACGAGTAGACTGCGCTGCATTTTCTGCAAGCCTGTCTACGAATAATGCAGCAAGGCGAGATGGGTGGTCTTCTCGAGCGAAGGCACTGCCCCTCCACTCAGACGCAATACATTCAATATACGATACATCATTTACAGACGTACATATGTATGTGTAACGAAAAGAGAACCACGCGTCGGACGCGCCGCCAGACTTCGCCATGCCGGCGACACTTCGAAGGTCATTCTCCGACCATACGACGAGACTGCATAAGCATAAGTTGTCGCCAACTATGGTGCTCATGCACGTCTGTCCGTGATGCTGAGTGCTGTCAGCATTGCATCAGGATTGCATTGAAGAAGCCTTATTGGACCTACAAGTTGCGTCAGAGGGTTTACTTGCTGTGTACAAACCTCTGGTGTGGCGTGTTCAGTTTTGGTCACGAAAACAAATAGCCGTACAACTTTGCCGCACGGTTGCATATGGTTGCATACCAGTTCACTATGTGTTACTGGTTATTCGCTCACAGGCCGTAGGAACGTCTCATCATGATTCACTCTAGATATCATATAATCAAGCTCTTCGTACCGCGTACAATGAGAGCACACGATTATTACAATTTTTATTACTGTCATAATAAGCAGTACAATAGTGAATTCGATGGGCCAACTGATCAAGGGAGTGGTGCTGCCGAGCCGCCGAAATCCAGCCCACACGGTCTGAGACTGTTGAACATCAACCCCACTCACTGAGGTGCAGGTACATTAACGCGGGGTCTGCTGCCGAAGCCAGGTACTCTCGCCACTCTTCTGTCATACTGTGCCATGCGAACTATGGATCTGCTCTTCCTTTGCAAAACCAAACAATCGTTGAGCTGACTCTCAGCTGTTCCCCTTTGTGACACGCCTTGGATCTGAACCTTGTTGGTTATTACTACGAAGAATATCGGGGACATCTTCGCTTTATTTCTCTCCGCCATGCCGGAGCTCTATGGTTTTTAAAGGCGGGTGTTGCTATGTCTATGCATGACAACGACGTGACCTTCCCCGTATCGAGCAGTCGAGTGTCTGTATTACAACTAAAATAAAATAAATTTTCCGGGCTGACCCACAGCCAACATCTAAGACTACAATTACTACTACTTCTACAACCACGACTACAAAATAACCATTATGACCATTGATGCTCATAACCTAGAGGCTCTCAATAACCGCCTTCTCCAAAATCAAAGCGCGATGATTACTCAAACGACTAACGAACTGATGCCGGCTGCCGTTCAACAACAACAACAATAAAAAGATTCTGTCATCCAAGGTCTAAATAGCAGGATCTCCAATTTTACGTAGCTAACGGCCAAGTCTTCGACAACTGCTTTGCAAGATATGATGATGTTCTCGCTAAGGATGATGCTAGTCTGTCAAATGAAGACAAAGCTCGCTTTCTGATACAAAAGTTGGACACTTTGTGCTTTGAAAGGTATAGTGTACACGTACGAGTAAGGAAGAGAATAAGCAAAGATGGCCCCGACAGGTCGTCATAGTAATACCAAAAAGGTTAAGAGCTTAGGCCTGTCCGATAGGGGAACAGCTGAGGGTCAGCTCGAAAAAACAACAAAAAAACCATAGATTTCGTCGAAGCCTATCTACAAATTGAGGTCGATAAAGAATCTAAATCATTACTAACAATTAATACACCCAAACGCCTCTATAGATACAACCGACTTCCATTTGTTATAAAGGTAACACCAGCTATTTTTCAAGAAATAATATATAGAGTAACTAATGGCCTATCCGGAGTATCTGATATGTCTAGATAATATTATCATTATCTCTGGCCCAACAATCGTAGAACACAATAAAAGGCTAAACCAATTATTCCACCGGATACGAGAATTAGGCCTAAAAGTACGATTAGAGAAATGTAAATTCCTTCAGACTTCAATCAATTACTTCGGCTTCATTATTACCCCGGATCGACGAAAACCTGAAAGGTTGTAGAACTCAGGTCCCTACTTGGTATAATAGCTATGTGTCAGTATTGAGCTTTTGAAATAAATTAAGACCAATTCGTAGACATCTTGACAAACTAGTGCAACTAGATACTGAGTTCAAATGGTCAAAAGAATGCCAAAACTCCGTGAATGAGGTCAAAAAAATATCTTAAAACCCGACCTTTTGTTAACCCATTACGATCCTATGAAGGCCAAGTCGAACGGGTGAGATATTTTAGAGGTAAAAACCAGCCTAGTCCAAAGGAACCATGCTTGAACGTCTAGGTTGGGTTATGCGCAAGGGTAAAGTGGATAATAAAGAATGGACACGTCATTGTAACCAATTAAAATGGAAAGGCAAACCATTCCTTAACTTGAGGCTTGGACCTTCAATCATCAGCCTCAATCATCACATCGACCAGGAATATGGCATCTCGATCAGTACCAATCGAGCTATGAACGAGGACAAGAACTCCCGGTGTTCGAAGACCTCCTTCCAGACTACAAGTCACAGGACAAGGAAGTACATATGAGGCTCGAAGATTACATCTCTAAAACTAAGGGAATGTGTGGGATGGAACTAGTATAAAAGAATCATAATAAAGATTGTAACTACTCGGTAATTCTAAAGAGATTTCAAAGTCGAGTCGTCATTAATAATATAACAAATGGTAAAATTATGCCTGGCCTTTAGGAGAACACTCCAATCGAAGACCCCAATGATACTTTAACCTCCGTCACTACTGCCTACGGTCGTTCTTGATGATCAAACAGCGGCAGTTACCTTATAAGGACAATTCTCTCATTTGGTTGTGGACTCAACAAGGCGGCTCATGTAGGACACATGATGCCGAGCACGAACATTGACACCTGAGTATCTTCAGAGCGAATCTTGTGTTGTTGAAAGGGGAGGGCTGTCAGAGGACCTTATTTTTCGTTTATATTATTGCAGTTATAAAGACATCTCTTCAATGGTACTCAAATCGAATCGCCGTTTGCCGCCATTACAGAATCAAATTCATTACAATGCATGCCCTTCGAAATTTATTCGACCATCCAACTGCCTGTTCATGGGGGCGATCTGCGTGTCGCCAATTCCTCCGCCGTTGGCAAATTTTGTCAGCATTTTCTAGCATTCTATTACCCTTGAAGCACTCCTGCAACGACTGGTGGGTGTCAGCACGAAGTGGTACTCTACGAGGCCATCGCTTCGCCCGCAGCTGCGAGCGACCATCCTACGAGAACATACAAACAATAGCTGTCTGTGATGATCCCGTTTCCCGTTGGTCGAACACGTAATCTACATAGTCTCTCGTGCACCTTTCGGTCTCTGGCAGGGGACGCGGAACTTTCGAAAACATTTTCTGTGTGCCCTGTAGTACGTGACCAACAGACCTCACGATGGCTTGGCGGGCCAGATAGGCTCTCTATGTCCCCTTTTATTATGTCCTGTCATTTCGGTGGGGGTTCACAAGCCACGTGTTTGTGCGTTGCTGTCGGTGGCTCTCGTAGGCGTAGTAATACTCGTCTTGCCCCATGCCACGTAGGCCGAGGGCTACGATGGAGAGAGGGCTCTGTTGATTTGTAAAGGAAGCAGTGACGTGAATAGTAAGGGAACCCTCCGACCTTAAGGGTATCGTAAACGCAACGAAAACTTATTAAATACTATATCATAGATATGTGAGAATTGACATGTCATCACAATACGTGATGTGCTCGGAAATTGCTCGATACACTGATGTTGGCATAGAAGTTCTTTGAAGCGAGTATGAATGATGTGGCGAGCCTTGGAGAAGAGAGGCAATGCAAGCCCTCCCTCCATAGCTTTTCCTGTTATTTGCGTACACCGAAGAGGATGCTTGGCAGGAAAACCCATTCGTCAAATGATCAGTCGCTGTCGATGTCCTTCCAGCAGAGGCTCAAGTGCTCGGGAACGGTTTCTAATGGCCTTGTTTCAGGTACCTTTACGGGAATAATCCCTTCTAAGGCTACAAACGACGAATAGTATAAAATCACGATCACCAATTGCCCGGGAAGCCGTTTGCCGGATATCGCAATAGCAATCAGTGAATGGCTTAATGGTATTCTGAGCAACGGCGCACTATTGAGGAGGGGGTATCCTAGTCGTTGCTTCTTTTCAACAGGAACAAGCTCACTAGTTCTCGTCAAGTACGAGCATTTCGTACTAAATGTTATTGGCCCACTTGAAGAACGGGCACGGCGGTGACTCCATAATACGATAACATCTGACTCCATATTACGACGACGCCTGGTCGTTCCTAGAATTTGTATCCTAAGCACAAGGAAAAACTGCATTGCTTTAAAGGTGCAATTATTTGAAATAGGACGATAAACCTTGAGCACATTTGAACCAGAGTTCTTCCATGCGTATGCATTGTTAACGAATTCGCCACCTTTCTCTTCGATGACAGACTCTCAGAAAAAACCTTCGAACAATATTCCCAAATAGATACTTCGACTAGGCCTACAGAATCATTGCACATTTCCCGCTAGTCAAATATTGTCCAAAACACCGTACGCAAGTATCTTCATTAAATCGTTTCATCTAAGACATTGAGTCCTAGGCCAACGTCATAATAAATAAAAAAATAACAACCTTCGGTAACCGTAAACGTCATGTGCGATTTCTACGGACGATTTGGTTGCTCTGAGCCATAACGCTCTGTAAGTCTCGTTCCCCTTGACTTGTCTAGTGCAGTAGATAAAAAACCATTGTCGGAAGTAATCCGGCGACCCCCGACTCTATGGGGCTTCTCGGAACGTTTAGTACAGCGTGGAAAGCTAAACGAAGCATCCGCTTGGGGCAGTGATGGTCAGATGTGACCATTGTTTGTCACTGAGGACAGCACTCGAACGTACACAGCATGATCTTGGGAACGGAGCCAGCCTTGTCCGCAGCATACGTAATATACACTTGTTCCTTGAAAACACCAGCCAACATTGGTAGGTAAGTAGTTTCTTATCCTTGCGTCAAAGGGATCGTTCCTCAACATCTATCTGCTGGGCTGAATCTGCATCTACAGTGAACATCTTCCTGAGCGAACACTCTCTCGGTTCGACGAAATGTACTGGCACTAGTTCCTCGAACCGTCAAGACGCATCCTTGACTGGTTTAGCCGTAAGTAGCCTTGGATGGGTGTGTATCTATTGATAGGAACAGCTGGCTCGCAGATCGGCGCACGTCCCTTGGAGGACATATCCATTATCGGTAGACGATCACATTGGACCCAAAGCATGCAGGTTCGCGGTCTTACAACACGATACGAAGTTTGGTTTATCAGCGGGCTTGCAGTTGTTTCAACTATCAAGGTCTAACAATTCTCGTGGTTCTCGAGTCGTTGAAAGACATTTCGAAGCCGGCATGGTTTACTGTGCACGTCAGGATATTTATATTACATTTTGGAAAGAGCCTAACTAGAGTACAGTTACCAGAGGATATTATTTTTCTAAAACAATAGAGGCTTGCCTGTCACTCTCGCCAATAACGTTGTGATCTCTGGAAGCGCCACTCTGGAACATTCTATCCCCTGCAGTCTAGGCCGTTGCTCAAGCCCAGCTTAATATAACAAACCCCGCACGTTGCTGCCTTGTCGAGTACTTGGGCCGGAGGAGAGGCCTCTTTCATCAAAGGCGATGCGTAAGCACTTCCGTGAACTTTTCCTGGGAGGAACGAAATAATGCAGAGAAAAGACTTTGTATAAGCAGCTTTTCTTTCCTGCGCTCCTTCTTGAGTTCGAGGTGACTGACTGCTGTTCAGCTTTAATAGTGCAGAGAGTATTCCTTGTACAAGTATCGCACGGACAACTTTTACTGATTTCCTTCAAGAGGCATTGATCCAAATGATACTTGTTGGCTACATTGTTAGATTTGGTGGAAGGTTTCCCCCGTAGAGGATAACTACCACACAGTCTATACGAATTGAAATTCATCGTCACTCGATTCCGCTAAAAGACCATTTGTAGCGACGCAATATCACCAATATCTATCACACATATACATATTTACTAAATAGTTGTACAATGACTTCCAACTTCGGTTATGAAACCTCGCGACGATGAACTTCGCAGGAGATACAAATGTGTTTAACCAGGAGAAGTATTTCAAAACGGATTAATTGATTAATAGTTATTAACATTATATATTAAATAATACTTTCATTCAAACAAACAATAGTTAGGAATTATTTTTAGGGATTAATTAACCGATTGTCCAATCGGTTCACTTCGATGTAACGAGCCACTGTTATACATAGACATGAACACTTTATTCTACTTAAGTTCACCTGCCGCCATCGTTCCGTGGACGATTTAAGAAGGCGTCCGCATAATGACGTCCTATTGTAGCAGCAATAGTTCGAACAGCTGGAACAGCTGAAGCTGATCACAATTGGAGTTAATTGTATCAGGCTGTTTCGCAACGTGGTGTCCTTCCCCTGTTGACTGTTCTGTTGGACGTTCGAATCAGGACCACTGCCGGGAGGCAGTCGATTCCGCTAAATAACCCTGATATCCCATCGGTGATGGTTAGTGAGGCTGCTGGCCAGCCATGAATCTCCTTGGATTCGTTCGCTGGCAGGACGAAAGGTGGCACCCGTCCGGTAACTCCCTGGACGGTCTTTGCCTAGCAACAGATCGGGCGAGGGGGACAGGCCCGGTGCGCCCGGTGTAGCTCCGCAGCATGGGTAATGCACGCCGAATACACCTAATACCATAGTACAGGACTTAAGTTTAGCCAATCACCCTGGATGTCGTGGCCAACCACAGTGCCGCAGACGGCAGGATGCAGTGCTCGATCCGCGGTCGCAGGGCGGCGCAGCCGCCACGTAATCCACTTATTATCTGGAAGCCTCCTCTACCCAATAGGTTTCGGCCAGGAAATTCTTAGGGACTCTGGCTGTATCCCCGTGTCTCGTAGTCTCCGTGTTGGCCGGCACACTCCCACGGCGATTTCGAGGTTCACCGTGTCTTCGAAGCGACGTGCGACGTTTCGTTTCACCACATCGTGTTTGGTCAGTCGCCAAGCAAATTGTGGCTGGCCACCGGTCAATCTGCCGAGATGGCTTCTCGTATTTCTGTTTCTGAAGTTCAAGCTCATTTGTCCGTTCCAGACCCGCGATTGTTTCCACCGATAAGTCTACTGCGACTTGGAGCTATGCTAGTCAGTTAGTTAGGTATCACTAACTCGAGAGTAACATATAGACGGTATCGATGCAAAATGTAATAGGCTCATCATCGATTCAACACGATTGTCGTCCCTTTTCGAAATATCGGAACGGTATCGTTTGTATCTCATAATTGGATGGCGAGTACAGGCCTTTTATCGTCAATCTTCACTAACGGAGACAGAGATCTGGATTCTAATTCCCTCTCGAATCCTTGCTGCTATGCCTCGACAACAGTCCTCCCAATTTTATTCCCCTGCGTGGCCCCTCGTCGTCGTCGGCAGCAGTTCGTTTCTGACCCTGCCGGCAGCGTCGCGTGCACTTTTAACGAGGTCCGCTTAGAAGTGGCTGGACCGGTGCAAGATGGCGACCGCTAGCCCGCAGGGGATGACGCCGTCGCTACACCTTGACACTGTTCTAGGCTGGTCTGAGTTCACGGTTAGCAGCTTTTGAGTGATGCCGCCCTGCAATATGATACCACGCTGCATGATGACACGTGTCCGAAGTATCAATGTATTTCTACAAACACACACAAACTTAATTTTTGTTATAATTTTATGATATCCCTTGGTGGTGGAGGACTTGATTTTTATTTGATCACCCGTGTTGAGTAGGCATGTGCCATTTCATAAAATGAACGAAAAAAAATACTGCAAAGTGTATGGGCAACATGTAAGGCAAAATGTGTGCCAACCAGCTGACCCGGAAACTAAGCAAGCGCGTTCGCAGAGTGGCAAAAAGGGAATCTGGCTGAGACTAGAAATGTGCACCTTATCGTTGAGAGCGTAGCGATTCATAAATGGGATACGCTGGTAATTGGAAGTTAGACGTTTTTTTTGGAAATCCTGAGAAAATACAAAATTCCTTTTTGTTGTTAACTTTTGTGTCGTTTGCGGGAAAAGGAGCACTTGAGCACCAAAGCTGACCATTAAACATGTCAACACTCCCTTGCTGTTACAGCAGCGCAAGAAAACAAGGGGACAAGGTTGACTGGCAACAGTTGCGTTGTATCTGGACATTTCTTCTTCGCGCCCATACGTAAATGGTGAGCCCAATTACTGGGCAAATATTCCTATGATTCAAACCACTAATTTAATATGACGGATCTGATCAACTTATTTTTGACGTAACCCTCCCGAACCCGATGATAACCACTTGGTCTCTTTAACACTCTGTTCTTTCATGTTCTCCATATAACACAACTCTACACAGGTCACCAGTCGAACACATTATTGTACTATATGTGTAGAGAATTGTATGTGTGAATCAGTATCGCAAGGTCTACTATGGTTGTATCACTATCAAGCTACAAGTATCTCAGCACAGGAGTACACGGTCGACAGCACCACACCTAACAGCAAACATTGTTCTTTGGCAAATTTGTTCAGCCCGTATGCACGCGTGCTCACATCCAAGGGTATACCATACAAAGGTAGCCCAAGGTTACGCAGAGCCTAGCAACTTACGCCCAGAGCGAAACGCGAAAGAGAGGAGGCGGTCGTGGCAAAGCCTTATCGTCGTAGCAAGCCGTCGAGAAGGAACTCAGGCCCCACTCTTCGGCCGGCTGCAGCATCCTGCAGCATGTCCGTCGGGAGCGATTTGCGGAGAACGCAAACACGGCCTGCCGGGCCTGCCAGCCTGTTAGCAGGCGGGGCCAAGCAACGAGCAAGGGGCCTTATCATCATACGGGAGACATGTCCATAAGACAGTCAGTCGCCCGCTTGCCACGCGCCACCGGGTCGAGAACACACGGCACTTTCTTTCGCTCTGGTATTCTTTTTACCACCGGCCACTGCTCCTTCCACTGTCCGGGACAAGGAGACGGCCCCTTCTCTGCTTGTTGTCCCCCTCCTGAGTGGCTTCCTGGCAACTTTGAGAGCGTATCAAGCATAACTTGTTCCTCCTGTCCCGCTCGCCGCGAACTGAGGTGGCTGAACGGTGTCTGTAGCGGCGTCGCAGCGGGGACGCCTCTCGTTCTCCATGTTCCTCTGTTATTCTGGTAATTGACACGAACAGCGGAAAGACGAAAACACCGCTTGGCAAGTCGGCACGGTCGCCCGACGGTCGTCCTCTGTCGACCGACGTTGTAGAAAGGGACACAGAGTGCTAGGCCCAGCTCCCCCCACATCGTGCGGTTGTGTGTGTACGTGTGAGAGAGAGAGAGAAGGCAGAGCAAGCAAGAACTATCGACAGCTGTTGTTATGTGCTTGGGTCACGCCTCCGCGATGAACACTTCGCCAGACAGAGAGAAGATCGAGTTCGTACAAATATTTGGCCTGTGTCCATTCATTCGAGGTAGCTGTTTGGATTGCTGGGCATCCAAAGCAACTAACGTCATTAACGAATGATATATTCGATAATATTTGTCGGTATTGTCCACTGACAAAATAACCCACCCGCTCCTGGTCAGTTACTTGCTAAACTACAATGTGTTGATTTATGTCATCATTACGCTGTGCGTAGGTGTTCGTTTGCGAGTAACACGTCGGCGTTATTTCGGTGTCGTGTGTCCAATTTGCACGATAAACTATCATAGGCCCATAGGGCACCAATGGATGATGTAGAATGATGAAGATGATGTTTGTTCGCTTAATCCGCACGTAGTTTTGCCCCTATGCTAGTGGGCGACGTTTCTGGAAGGCTGTAACGCCTTTCAGTATCGCCGTCATATTTACAGCCACTGCACCCTGTCTGTAGCTATTTCGTCAGAGATTTACAATGGGTAACATAGCTTAAACAGCTTTGTCTCATGACTATAATATTTATAATATATATACCGAGCGAACATGTCGTGTGCTTGCCCGAGTGTAAGTCTATGAAGAGGACGAGCAGCCGCTTGTTCTGCGTCACCTATTTAATGGCGTAGTGTACATGTGCTACTTTTCCAGATGCTATATTCGTAGTAATATATTTGGATGAATATAACAATCCTGCTCAATTGGGTCGACGCTTCAGTCGCCAGTGGCAAACATTAATAAGCGTTGACTCATCATCAATCGACGAGGTACGTATCTTGTGTAAGCGCTCATTGCCGACCTGTGTACGGGACTGCATGAAAATATACCATTATGTTTAACATACACCGATGTCACTACTCAAGCAGTGAATTAAGTTAATGCGATGTCGCACGCATGGAGAGGGAGGCCAACGACGATATGACGCTGTTTGCTGGGGTCGCCCTCGCCCCCCCCCCCGCCCATTCCGGCATGACTGACGCACGGCAGAAATTCTCGCTAATTTGACGATATATTCGCAACGAACACTGCAAACAGTGGCGTCTGTTTTCTCATGCCATATTTACGCGAGCAGTGTCCCTCGCTGACGACGAGGAAATGAAATTCTCGCTTTCTCCTCCTAAGATTCGATGTTAGTTCATTTGTCCACTCGTTAATCGAGAGGCTTCACGCCGTTGCCAAGGCGGAAATTGAGAATCCGCGGACGCCGGCGAGACCAGATCGCTAAACACGAGCAGACTGCGCAAAGCGTGGAAGCGGGGTGGCAGAGTATGAAAATTTCAGCTGGGAGAGCTCTGATGGACGCCTCGCTTCCCGGTTGCCTCAGATGTCGGGTGCAATCCGACCCAGCGAACGGTTTCCATGCAGAAAATAAGAGTAATCTTATATCCGTCGCAGCCAGCCATTCGCTGCCCATGACCATGACGAGGCAAAAGCAGCGTGGCGGGCACTTTTCTCTCGACGTTGCCGTCAACCGCCGCGTCGGTGTCGGCATCGGCTAGCTGTGATCAGCTCATCGCGATTCATTTTTGGTTCGCCGTCGAAACGACACGGGCGTTTGGTCAGCGACGGCGCAGCCTCTACCACTAAGTGCAGTACGCACACTGTGCGAAGTCCATTATCATGCGTGCTTACGTGATTGTTCCGGTCACCCGATCTGCATAAAATGATTCGCATAGTATAGTACCGCGGCGTTGTTTGCAGTTTTGACAAATATTTGAGGTGTGCAAGGAAACGAGAGAGAGGGAGAGAGAGAGAGAGCTAGATAGATGTTAGATAGTGTTAAAAAACAACGATACCATGTCGGCCTTGACTCGAGCGGTCGACACCAACGGACTTTACGGGCAGATAATCTCTTGGAGCGGGCAAAGATTTGTCCCCACAGTGCTGTCGGAAACGCTGACTTCTTTCATGAAGCCTGTCTATTTATATGCCGCCTACGCATGCGCCGGTTGTAAACAGGCGGATGGACGGCGAGGGGCGGCGTCCCAGAAGCTATGACGCTGCAAGAAGGCGATTTCATTTTGATGACGAGGTGGCCGACGAAGCCAGGCGTCATGGCGTGAAGCCGTGAAGTGTAAGACCGGAAGTACGTACGCTCTGAGGTTCTATACGACGGACCTGACTCGAAGGACGTTGTCGTAGTGGACAGCTGAAAGCCCGCTACGCTTCGGTCCGGCAAAGGTAATGTACGCCAAAGCTGAGATCACAGCATCTTTAGAGGGGCCGTAAAGAATGAATCGATTCAAGCATCGACAAGGTCTAAAGTAATGCGTAGACGTTCATGAGCGAGACAACGCCGTTGGCCTACGATTTGTTCTGCGTAGGTTCCGCGCAACCGAGACTTACTGAGTGAAAGGTAGCCTATCGGTCGCTGAAGGACGTGTCCTAAAATGGAAATAGCAAAACAGCAGCTTAGAGGATATTAATTAAGGTTATTAACGACAATTGAGTCTGTCGGCCCGCTCCAGACATGTTTTCATTTTCAAACGGATGCTAACTATTAATAGAAGCTGGCACCTAATAGAAGCTGGCACCCGGTTGTGACACAGATAGAGTAGCACGGTGTACTCAGGGCTGAGAGACTCCTATTTCTCATTCAGATCCACGGAGGGTATCGCCTTTGCGGCATAGCTTACATCAGGCGACCTGTCCTATTTAATTAACGGATTTTCAACCGACGACTGACCAAAGTCTCCTCTCTTGTCGGCTGATTCTCTGCCTAGGTACTGATAAATTTTCCGCGAAGCCAGTTTGCCAGATCAACTTCGCTGGTATTCGTCAGATGACTCGAGCAAATTGGGCAAGGACATAGTAAGGCATGTAAATAATAATAGCTGTACTAGTCAACCTGATAAGAATCTCAAAGTGAGAAATCAAATCGTGGTATATTTCAAGAGGTGCGCAACTTTAGCACATCTACATTAAGTGCATTTCTTAGTTAGGCTTGCACGTGAAACACCCCAAGTCTTCTTGGATTTATAAAATAAGTGGCCCGCTAGCCTAGTTGCCCGTGGTTCAATTCCTGGCCATGGCTGTATTGTTCGATACGCTCGTGCGGGCACAGACTAAAAGCTTCACTTGAAGATTCATTTTGTTTGATTTTCCAGTGCAGTTTTGCAATTTTTTTAATTTCTTTTTTTCGAAGGCGAAAATTTCCTTCAAACGCACGGACACCACCAGGGACATTCCAGTCTCCATTGAACTGATCCAGTTGCACGGTTGAGGTGGATGACAAAACGCCTCCACCTGCTAAAGCCATCCTCTGCTGAGAGTCCATTTCTTCCCGAGGGTCGGCTTTACGCTGGGCATTACTTCGATCTCTAGTTTTGCAACTAGTATTTTTGTAGTGGCATACTGAAAGTTCTCCCTGTTAGCTGTCATAGCTATACTATTCTCGTCTGCTCGCAAGCTTCTTCATATATGTTTGCTTCCGCCACGACATTTATACGACTGAAAGACAACTTCAAAGACGCTGGCCCCTTACGTATGTTGGGGACTTTTTTCTCCCCCTGTGTCTATTGTACCATGCCCTTCGACGAATGATGATGGTCACGTATACACACATCTATCTCTGCGTGGATTCGATCCTTGAAGATGCCGGCACATTATTCGAATGTCAGAAATCGGGGAACTATTCGAAATTTGGCTGCCCGCGGCTCCTCGCACAGGGCATGCTCGTTTTGACGGCCCTCGAAAAAAAACGCATCCATATTATACGTCGCACATGTGCACATTGGTTAGGCATTAGCATTCGATGATTGCGCTCCCAACTCGTTATGGTTCTCGTGTGATGATTGCGCTAGATGATTTGCAGCCACCAGTGACTCGCGTCCAATGGCCGCCTAGTTGTTTGCAGCACCACACGTTATTGTTCCTGGCGCATACAGTTCTGCTGTGTTGAGTTGCGTTCGAATGGGTTCGTTTGGACCTGTGTCGTCGTCGAAGACCGAACCCGCCAGATGGGTCCACCTTTACTCGGAGATTATCGTCGCTGAAAAAACCGAGGACAATTTTACAGCTGGTCCTGATGTATGTTACGTGTAGGGCGGCTCCTAGCGGATGCCGGCTTACAGCAGTAAGCATCATAGAACGCATAGAGAAAGGCCACTCGAATCGCAGAGCGAGCACTTTCTCGACCTGGATGTGCATATGCACCCGGGGTCGCGCGTGTATCTATGCGGAAATCGCTAATTGGCACGGAGGGGATTTTTGAGCAGAGGATTATACGTTGCCAAACTTTTCACGAGTTTCATTGAGCATGCTGGCTGGCGGTAGTGGTGCCTCACGTCAACTTCTTATTGCGACTTGACAGTGGAAGTTAGCTACGGCAAGGGCTCGTGACGACCCCATAATGCAGCCGCACGAAGGCCGTGGGTTAAGCGATTGTTGTTCCGCCTCAAGAGACTTTCGACTCATGGAGTTGCATACCGGTTTTACCGTCAGCGCGGTGGCTTGGACGGTTGAGTGGTCTCTGGCTATAAAGAGCCAGAGGTCGCAGGTTCGAGTCCCGTGTCGTGACATATAAGAGAACTAAAGCAGTGTAAAAACTGCAGTTCCTTTAATAAACAAATAAAGCTTTAAATTTACCTTACCTGCCACTACTGTACGACAACTATGAACTATATCTCGTCGAGTGTCCCGCTCGTGCAGTGTTTCGAATTGTGACTGACAGATTTCGAGAGGCTCGGCACGTCTGTTAATGTTTGCAGCGAGAACGGTGCCACATGCATTTCGATTTGGTTGTTGGTGGCCTAGCTACAATTAATTTTGTCCGTTTAAGATACATCATGCTGCTGATAGATTCTGTTTGTGCAGGTTGTGCCAAGTTGGTGTATTTTCTAACGAGCCATTGACTAATTGTCTCATACAACCTATACTCGAAGTGGCTGACTCTCAAACGTGACTAGGACCGAGAGGGCGCATGAGCCTAATGTCCTTGTGCACAGTACCTTAATCACGAATTGTTATCAACGCTATTGCTCGATAACAGCCTGTAAAGTTCGGCAACGTAGAGGAGGGAAATTACAACCAGGTAGCTTTCGGGGCGATAAATAAGTACGATGCAACTATTACCATATACATATGTGTGTAGTGTTCGAGATGTGGGATTTTTTTTATCTTTTAGAATAGTTCATGCTTCCTTTTGAAACAGGAAAAAAAGTCATTTCTCGCTGAGCTACACACCGTCGAGTCCTACAATATTTCTCTTATTGGTACGCTCGAAAAATTGTCTGTCACGGAGTATGAGACTTCTGGAAAGTTTGTACCTATATTATTTAAATGTGTCTCGAAGTTCAACCAACTGAACATTTAGCAAAATTATGGTGGTAAACAATTTTTTTAAGGGGTGGTCCGTCTTATGAAGCAAGCAGCCGAAAGCAGTTGTACCGTGGACATTGTTAAATGTGGGCTGTGAGTCAGCCCGGACAATTGACATACTAGATATTTTCCCCACTTATTACAAAGAGATGAGCTCGACAAAATGTTCTCGTGCACTACATGCATGAAAGGGAATCATAAATAATATAAAAAATAGCCCACCTCGTGCTACTTGTCCACATGTTTAATCATCCTCAGTCAACTCTAATTATCGAGTTGCTCAGGCGACTCCCGTTTGCCGTAGGCCATAAGCAACAAACTGCCCGCGACAACGCTCGAGAGCCACACAAGCCGCCCCATCAAGTCCCCCACTTCTAGGCCAATAGGTACAATAGGCGTTTTCGACATGTTTTTTGCTTTTTTAGTCAAGGTTTGCACACCTTAACCTAGAGGATGATTTCAACGACTACACTTGACCTCGTCCACATCCACGTCGCACGTGTGGGCGATGATTTTTTCTCTTAACTCTATGTCCCTCTCTGCCACCGCAGGCGGTCTTGGAGCGCTCTGAATGGGCGCGGTTTAGTTTTCCCGCCAAAACGACAACTTGGCTATTTCTCGTCCACATGACTGGCGTATGAGCGCAACAACTCAACAGCAACAGGCAGCAACACCCCAACAGCAACCTTGAGTGCCCCCCCCCCCCCCTATGGCCCGAACGAAAACACGATGGGGCGCGTGTGATGGCCGCTCCTTGCAGGTGGCGAAATGTGTGAAGCAATGTGTTAACGGTGCGGCTTAACGAGATGACACAGTGGATCGACGTGAGTCGAATAAGAAGTGTTCACTGTGCTCTGCGGGTCCCTGACTACTCCCGTGTTTCTCCTGTTTGTCCGCCTTCTCGTGCAAATGTTCACCTGTGTTATTTTTACTCTCACGTGACAGCAGCCGCAGCGACACGCGTGTGACGAGCGTCAAATTTTTGAGTTTATATCCGCATCTCTCGAAGGCACCGAGGGCCGTTTGAGAAGGACGTTGAAGAACTAATGGAAATAAGTAATTGCCTGCTAAAGCAGTGACAAAAAAAGGTGCCACGGAGCTCTATCTGTGGCAAAGTTGCTTGAGGAATATGTACGGGTATATGCCTTGCATGCACGTATATTTTGAATACAATTTTGGGTGGACGATATATTTATAAGTATCAGCAAAAGAAGAGCGCGTCGCCATATCCGAATCATTGTTTAACATTGCTTAGCTAAATACTCGATGTATATATCTATATCTATATATATAAATATATATATATATATATATATATATATATATATATATATATATATATATATATATATATATTGAAGTATCTACAATCAATGGGCAGATATACGGCACCAACTATATGACGCCGGGAACCTGTTAGGAATTGTGTATAGAATTGTGCAGCCGGCTAATTAAGTACAAGGGCCCATCAGGGCTTCGCCTTTCCGCCTGCAGCTCGTCCTTTGTATCCAATAGAAACAATGGTCACGAACAACAACTGTCTTACGGAGGCCTCCAGATAAGACGCGGGGCACCCACATGAGAATACAGGAAGCCCATTATGAGATTGGTCGTAAGCACTGACCTTTTCAGACCTCTATTATAAATTGGGAGCCTTTCCTTGATGGCCAAGACGTGCCGTATCTTGGAAGTGCTTGGAAGTACCCAGTGCTTGGAAGTACCCTGTCTATCCTGTGCTCAATGGCTATTTGTACTTTTTTGCTACTCAGCCACAGATAGCATATCCGCCATACCTGAACGAAGTACATCCGTTTATGAGTTGTCAGACGTAGGCCGGATTCGTACGAGTCACGAGCTCACAATTGTTCATAAACTTTAATTGCTGATTAATTAAAAATCGCGTAAAAACACGAAACGAACATGGCGAAGGAACAGGAGAACTTTGAGAATCAATAAGTTCAGCTGCATGGAACAATGATTCAGAAAAGGGGATTGCATTACTTATCTGCAAAATAGAGTTGATTTGACCGTTGTTTATTTGTCTCGCTTGTATCGGTTGTCGTTTGTAGAATCGGCTATTTTTTGATAGCCTCTATCTTGTATCTTCCTGTATATCTTGTAATGCCAAGGGTGAGCCAGCCGTAGCAAACCCTAAACATGCACATCAAAAGACGCACACGTTGTGTGTTGCCTGGAACACCAACCATTAGCCGAATCAGGGATATATTTTTGTGAACAAATTAGCCTGATATTAGCCCTTTATCAGAAGTAGGAATCCCATAGACCAGACGATCTCGTCCGCGTCCCCGTATTTAGGATAGGCTGGAACTCTCCATATCGTCTAGTGGCTCCCGCAACAAGTATTTAAAAGCTGAACCTTTTCGTCATCACTAGTACGATAGCCTCGTGGTACGATGAGAATTAATCTGAATATGTCAGATGGTCACAGAAGGTAACAGATGGTCCTTGTCAGCTGCGCCGTGAGCCGATAGTTGAATAGGTGCTAATTTGTAACCAAGTCCCTTTGAGACGATAGGTGTTCAATATGTTATTTCAGCATTAACTAGTGATACATTTGTGCTAACATTAATAGAAATCAGTACTGTACGATGAATATTACGGAATTTCTTATACTATAATACATATTTAATCCTTGTATTCATTTGTAGCATTGCCATGTTTTTTTTGCAATATTTCTACCACGTATACGGCAGCAGTAATATATCCAGACTATTAACCGCTATGATTTCACTCGAGGCATAGGTGCGCTTTGATCATGGGAAGTTAAAAGTGAGCTTGCGTCATTGGCTGAGCGATTAACTGAGGGGAATTTTTGACCCTAAGCTGATGATTGAACTCAGTACGTCATGATTATGTGCGAGGCGTCCTACTCACGGCATCGGCGCGGCAGTCAAGCCTTATGATTCGCAACGTATTTCAGTTATTCCTTCGAATAACTGAAATCGTGATTGCCCCCTACAAATTAATCGTGTCTGTGCTTAATTAAACCATCTTTATTCTTTTATCCTAACACACCCACGAGTGTAAACTGCCTCAGCATAGAGTTAGCTCACTATCTGCAACTTCTCTTTCTGACAACAAGTATTCGTTGTTGTAGTAACAGTAGTACTGTCATGTATTTGTGCAAAAACTACCATTTTAGCCACTACTGTTGTTGTTGTTGTGATTGTTGTTGTTGTCGTTGTTATTTTGGTTGTGGCTCGTATCGTTGTTGGCACTGATTCGAACTGCGCTGTGTCTATCTGTAAGTCATCATTTAAATGTTACCCTCCTCTCGCTCCACCACCAAGTTATCTAAGGGTCCCTCCCAGATCCAGTAACCACGTTGTGTGTTTGTATGCACTCGGTCCGTCAGCGGGTGTTATGTTATGCTCTGTGTGTACACTTTTGTGTGTTGGCTGTGAGTGTTAGTTTGTGGGGGTATGTGTGTGTTGCCACTAGCCGCTGCCGCTCTATCACTACTCTGACATGGAATGGATCATCAGCGAAGCGGACGCCGCGGGCGGAAGCGTCCTTCTCGTCCTTCCACTGTGCAATGGCTCCATCGGTCCTACGAAAAACCACTGGCCTGCGCTGTGGTTTTCGGCCACTTTCAGCCACGATAAGCCCGGGCGGGCCTAGTTCGTCCTGTTGGCAAGGTCATCGGGAGGGAGGCAAGCCATCTGTTGGTTCGAGCCTCCCTAGTGTCTCCTGGACACAACCGACGCAAAAGGCTCACTCGAAGGCGTCACGATCCATCATGCTCTCCCGGGCCCAATTCGGTGCTCCCTTTCACGCGCCACAACGACTCCCCCCCCCGCCCGCCAACCCAACCCAGCTGAGCTCTATGGCTCTATCCTCTCGACTCTCATACCATAGGGGAAAAGCATCATCTGGGCGGAGGAACGCCTAGCTTCAGGCTCATCGTTTCCGACGTCATAGGAACCCGTCTCAGCCCTTGGGTTATCAAGGCACACTGCAACTGCACCCGCACTCTCCTACCTCTATCGCTTGTGCAAGTATCGCGAAGACAACCGCTGGCAATGCTTGTTGCCGGTCGTCGGTTGTGCCGGCGTCCTGAGCTTTGAACTCTAAGCATACGTGAACACACGTCTTGAGGAAGCGTTTTGCATTTTCTACAACAGAAAATAGCGTGAGTCAACAATATGTATGCGGTGAGGCGGAGCCGGTATGCGAGCCGTGTTTGATAGTGCATTAGCATGTGGGAGTGTAGCAAGCCGAGCTTGAAAAATGCGTATGATCGATTTGTTGAAATGTGCCTTTGAAATACATCATTCATGCCTGTGCAAGATGGGGTTCGTCCGAAAATAGGCGAAGCTTTAGCTAGATACTCCGCGTCGGATCTACTTTGCCTGCAAATTTACCAAATATAGCTACTATACATGGATAATCTTGAACTTGTGCATATTCAACACAGAACCACGTCATCACTCGTTTTTTTTGGATATTTATAAACCTCTTCCTAGATGTACACATGCATACAAGGTAGAATGTCTACATTGTTACATTTTAAGCTTGCCCGATGGCTGTGATAAGAAGACTTGAAGGCACCTGACAACTATTGTATAATAATACAATACATATACGCGTACATCGTATGACAGCACGACGGCGGCACCCTTCTTGGCGAGCTACCGCTCGGGGATCGTTCCGCTGTAAAAGTGCAGCACATGCCTGCTGTTAGCAGCTTCGTGCTGGCAGTGACACAATGCTCGAGGCGACAGAGCGCCACCCGGGCTCCTTTTTCTGTTATCCAGAGGAGAAAACGCAAGAGTTGCCCTGGCCCCGGCTGTGGCGACTCGCCTACCTCGTGTCGCCGTGTCGGTAGGCCGAATCGGTCGCTCAACTTCGGCGGACCGGCGGGACAGGTGAGGCGCAAGCAGAATCACCGGACAGCAGCAGCAGCCAGAAAAGCATAATAACAAAAACACACCGTAAGGACAACAATGCGGCGCGTCAGCCTTGAAAAGAAGACGAGACTCAGTAGAGAATGGATGGAAGGGGGGGGAGGAGGAGGAGGATGGTGGCGATAGCGATGAAAGAAAAAGAAAAGGACCAAATTCGTCTTCGTACTGATCCGCCGACGGCCGTTGTTCTCGGCGTCCCGACTCGTCATGGCCTTTCATATAAATGCGTACATTCAAAGCTTCGCCGCATATTCGCTGTCAGACAGCAAAAAGTCACAGTTCGACAGAGCACGAGAGAGAGGAGAGAGAAAGAGAGAGTGGTGACCGATTGCCTAAAGTAGAAGTTGGTGATTCTGTAAAAGTCGTGTTGTGTCACTTTTATTTTCATCATGAACGAGATATGAACGTTTTGTGTTATACCGTGCTTATACTACGTGCGTCGACTATTTTCCCATGCCAATGCAGAGTTGTTGAGGAAAATGAAGAAGGGCTTCTACGACTCCTGTAGTACTTTTGTCCATGGTCGATTTGACTTACTTTTATCATTGGGAAGTCTCTTCGCTAGATGGAGTTTGATGGCCATTCTCAGCTATATTGAAAACGTATATCCTCCAGATTGGGTAACATCGAGAACGTTCACCGAAGCAACTCGATCATTGTGTACGTCGTCCAGCCATTAGCAACCTATATGCTATTCTACATGTATCGGCTTTCGTGGTCGAAATTATGCAATCTCACGTTGCAACGATAACATGCGTAAAATGTGTCCAATAATAGTTATACAATAGCACTCGCGCAACGATTCATTCGTCGATAGGTTTATAGGACCTCACAGGTGACAAAAATAATTTGATGGAACGACCATCGTCGTTCTCTTTGAAATTCATCTCACCTACTACAGAGATTTTGTCTAGTATATTGATTTATATCACAAGGAGAGAAAAACCGCCCCGGCTGAGAGCTACAAGGTTTCAGTGGACAGACAACGAAATCAAGTGTTAGACGAACGGCGACAAGAAATTAGCGAGTTAGCTTGCAAGGGTTCTTGTTCAACTAAGAAATAATGCAGGTCTCAAGTTGCCCTAGCTCGGAAGAGAGCAAAATGTATAAATACTCATAGCCCCACTGAGCAGACGTTCATGGACATGTTGTGTGATGTATAATAAAGTACGTTTTTGTATCAACGAATAGATTGGCTATTTATTTACATAACGAGATTCTACCTAAATTTTGTGTAATAATAGTATGTGGCCACCGAACATGGCGACAGAGTCTGCCTGTGAACCATTCGAGCTGGTGTGATCTTCCTTAATAGGCATTTGCCCATTGGTTAGTTGACTGTACTCTCCTAGATCATTAGTGTGATTCGGAGGCAGGCCAGGCTGGTGCCAGCGATTGACTGAGCCAGTGGCTTAGGTGGGCCAACGAGGGAGAGGGGCTTCGTGAAACTGAAGGACCGAATCGTAGCAAGTTAATTGTTCTGCTAGCCAGCAGAACAGTCCGTGATGGCTACGGCACGAACACTGCCGCATTGCTTCGCACTGCCCAGGCAGCGCATTGCCGCCGTTGCCATCGCCTGCAAGAATCGACCTACCAGCTAACCCAGCTGAGCTGATTAGCCCGCTAGATTTAGATAGGATAAGGGTGGAGAAACGTGAGGCATAGTGTAACCGCCCTACAACAGGAACTACGACCACTACTACTACTGCTATTATCTGCTGTAAATAACACTACTTCGGTCGATGGCCAATGGGTCGGTTAGCCCTACGGGGAGCGGAGCTAGCTAGCTATCTGGGCTGCCAGCTGGTTAGTGGCCATCACCAAAGGCTGGGCAACGCAATCCTGCTCAGGGCTGTACCGCGTCGAGTCACTGCTCTGGGTGTCCTGTTCCTCATTAATATACATTGCTTGCAAAGGTGGAAAAGATGCCTAGAATGGACGGGCGAGAACGGAGCTCGGTTAGGGAACCGCTGGGGAGGGCGTTTGAGAGCCGAATCTACACAGCAACTCGTAATAGGTATGACGGCCAAACGGGAGCGTATCGTTTAGCATAGAGCGGGACAATGACCTACATATCAGACTTGGCGTCCCATGATCCCCCCTCCCAGGCGCGCAGTGCTATAGTAGACTATATATTCTACGCACACATGTGCACAGGATAACGGATAACGGCTGCATGTCGTGAAAGGACAGGGAATGCACACTGTGCATAATGCCGGGTGGGATTCCGCTCGGTGATCATGTAAATATGGACCGATCAGACCAGTTTGCCATGGGATGTCATCAATGTGTAGCGAGTGAGAGGGCGCTCAACCTGAAATATTGTTGATTCAGGTGGATAAATGAAGGGAGAGAGCAAGCGCAATAATCGTTGAGAATGGTAGCCGCCAGAGAACAACGGTGTGATTTGAATTATCTGGGAATGAACGCTCACTAACGCGACGCCATGCAACGTCGACCTGAACCTCAATGATTTTCGCTGTCATCGTTAATGTTAACCTGGTAAATTTTTTGGGCTGACTCTCAACCAACATTTAACGTCCACGGTTGCACTGTTTGCGGCATTGCTTCATGAGACGGACCCCGTTAAGTACAACGTCAGTGTTAACCTAACAAAGCGTAACCTAAACAAGTTACCTGTTAATTAATCTTCACATGCAGTGGAAATTGGAGGGTATCCTTGAGATCCATAAGGCTTCTACGATATACAAACCTGTGCCACGTAAAAGACAGCCCCCGGTAACGCTGAGATAAAGGCCTAAGAGCCGTGCCCGGGTCGTTCTTACTAATGTGAGTTCATTTCGGGGCCAAGTCTTGCGCTCACCACGATAAACTGAGGCGGCGATAAGGGTAGCTCTGTGCTCTCTGTGACTCGTTGTACAACTTTACGACAACATCTGACTAGACACGAACTGTGTTTTTCTCGGCTTTGTCCCGATCAACGAAAGGGGAGACCAGTCTTGTAGCGCTGTGTACAGCAAACAGCTAACGGTTTTGTCATTATTGTCTCATGGAAGGCTGCTGTGGTAGCTGAAAAATTGAATCGATATTTTACCAAACGCGTATTCCTATGATAGTATATAGAAAAAACCATACTCTGCATCAATCGGCCAAGCGGAAACGTTGCCTGAAGTATTATATCTACGAGTGCCGTCGCGGGTATGCGTTAAAGGTCGCATCATGAGTACATTCTGTTGGCAAATACGGTTCCCTGAGCCCCTGACCTATATTGAGCTACAACGGAGAGGGCTTTCCTCCATTACCATGGTATCATCATAGAAGAGAGGGACAGCCTTCAATATCACTCAAGTACAGCGAATGCATATAAGCAAAACAATACTATCCACCATTTACCAGCATTTGATACTGTCGGGCGTTAGCGACACTGTGGGGTTCATCATAAATATATGAATTTAATTTAATATAATGAAATATTGCTTGTAATTATATGTCCGTCGTTCACTCCCATATGCTAATAACTTCATCCCTAATTCAACGAAAACTAGAAATATTCAAGAAAACTAGAACAGTATATCACTACAAAAAAGGATTCTAGAATACATCACGAAAAAAATTGCCGAAGTTAATTACCTGGTATGCTTAAAAATGGCATTTTTCTACGACCACCACAATCAATGTCTTCTTTCGACAAGTGTGACGCCAGGAGCACAAAAGCATCAGCAAACAGCATTAATGACAAACGCTTACCTTCAACAACAGGCCGATTAAGCAGTTACTCCGAAAGAACGATGCTTGCCAACAGGGAATGTTCCTTATATGAAAATCGATTACATATTCGTACACGTTGGGCACAAAATAACATAATTTTCTTAAGTTACCGTAATCGTCCTTCCGATCAGCCTCAGTTCCAATAACACCGCATCAACCACAGAAAGCAATGTCGTTTTCTTCACTGCGGGACAAGCATCGCCTTCGAATACTTCTTTAGTTCATTCTTACGATGATCGTAGTTGCGGGATATATACTTTTTTTTGGGTCCTTTGTAATGATTCTATAACAACTATGACTGCTAAAAAAAATTCTTGAAAATGCTTTTATACAACCCGTTCTAGGCTGTGGTAGCCGCTCAAGAGCCGTGAACGCCGCGGTCTCGTTCTGCAAAACACTAAATATTCCCTCCGGCTATTCTTTCGGGTCTTGCCTCATTTTGCATGTATAATCATTTTCAGTGCTGTCAGAGTAGCTGAGCGCTGTAAGCTCGGCCCTGGCTTGACCATATCGTTGACTCGCCTCAATATGCCGCCACCCGAGTGGGTGCCTCGCTCGCTGTGATCCATATGGTATAAGCACATGCTGACAGCGAAACTTATGCACAAATGTGAGGGTCTTATGAAAAAAGGGACATCCATTCTCAATAGGAAAATATGTTTCTTCTAGCGAACGACGACGAGCATATAAAATCATAAGGGTTAAGTGTTATTTTTTTTAGTTCTTCGGATACGATGTCGGAAATATCATAAGTATTGCGTGAACGCATTAGCAGAGGTGTAGTAAAAAGTATCGCTTTTTGTTTATAGAATACAATAATAGATCCCTATGAATGTTACAGTGAAGTAAAATCTCGATAGCTAGTTAATTCTTAGGCTAACTAATTAAGAATAAATATAATGTGCGTATTTTTTATTTAATAAACGCTAGCAATTGCAACTAGCGTGTGGGGTCTCGTTGTTGGTAGCCTCAGATTGGCGCTTTTAGATCGAGCGCCCTACTCTTTATATGCATTTATTCCGAATACATATTTAACTACGCATTCATTCTGAATATATATTTAACTATGCATTTATTCTGAATATATATATTTTACTATGCATTTATGCTGAATATCTATATTTAACTATGCATTTATTCTGAATATATATATTTTACTATGCATTTATGCTGAATATCTATATTTAACTATGCATTTATTCAGCATATATATTTGACTATTGTTTTTAGAAACCTAACTCTAGCATGTCTCACTGTATATCGGAACATTTCAACGAGAGCAAATGACCGGAGGGGTCCTTGTCCAGATCGCGAAATATGTTCCTAGAATTCGGCTTGACGGATGGAAGTTAATGGAACGTATAATCGGCGATGCAATAATCTCGAACGCTGAGGAGCAGAATCTGAACTTCGTTGAACAGCTCGCGTACGAGAAAACCGATCCGGGCGGATCCGCCCTCGGCTGTCTTCTTGTCTTCATCATTGGCAGCAAACACGTTGCTGTTAATAACGACACTTCTGTTGATTACATACACCTGGTTTTTGACCATGGATACCTCTGTTTCCTGCCTTTTATGGTGTCTGGTCCTCGTCTAATTGCATGGATTGCCGAGTTTCTACGTGAACGCAGTTTCGAAGTAAAGGTCAATGAATCTTTCTCCCGAACTGCCTCTCTCTCGGCTGTGGTGGGAAGTCTGCCATTTCTTCCTATGTCGTACAGCGTCAAAAGCATAGCCCACCCCCGCGTTTCTCATTTCTTTTCTCAACCGTAAGTAGCACTGCAGTTTCGCTTTCAGCCATTCAAATACATCACATTTTGAAGAACATTCCACGAACAATTGGTTATCTAACTTAGATGTAGGCATTTGATATAGGAAACTGTCGTATTGAGGGTTCGTCAAAAGGATAGCCCACTTAGTATTTGTTGAGTGGGACGACACTAAAGACGGAACCGATGAGAAAAAAAATTATTTTCAACCCCCATGAAGAAAACAAGTCAAAATCGGAAGTCGCGCGACTTTTGCAAAGAAGCAGGGAGGAAAATGATTTCAAATTTTCTTAAAGATCCCGAAGAGTACGGGACCAAAAAGGCGCCAAGACGACCCGAGGCAGTAACAGCGTGAAAAAAGGTTCCTCCTCCGAATAGCCTCTGACAGACTTATCGCGAAGTTGCATGCGAGGCTGGCGTCGAAACGAACGTCCGAAACGAGCGAACATGTCTTCAGGCATCAGGACATCTTATTCATGTGAAACTCAAACGAAAACCTCCTTTATTATTAAAACACAGATACAAGATTAAGCTTTGCTCGTGAGCAAATTTACAAATTTACAAAATTTTGATTCGTTTACAGAGGAGTGGCAACGTGTTCTGTTCTCTATTTTTGCTGAGATTCAATCTTGATGGCCCGGATGGAGATTCTTATTATGTCCACGACATTTGGAAAGAAAAGAAACGACCTAAGTCGACGACAAAAGAGAAGTGGTGGTGGGATG
The DNA here is from genome assembly GCA_019614645.1 of Stratiolaelaps scimitus. Lineage (NCBI taxonomy): Eukaryota > Metazoa > Arthropoda > Arachnida > Mesostigmata > Laelapidae > Stratiolaelaps > Stratiolaelaps scimitus. Next base: position 2,978,434 of record JABWDB010000018.1, on the reverse strand, counting down.
ATTTGGGCCGGTATTGGCTACAACGGGAAGACCGATTTGGTCTTCGTAAACAGGCGAATGAATAGTCGTGCCAATGTTTCTATGTTGGAGGGTCAACTTAGGAATCACGCCGAGAAGATCTGTGCTGAAAGATTTATCACGAGTTCCAAGATTCAAGTTCATACGGCGAAGATCGTCAAGGAGTTCTTCGAAACCCAAGACGTACAGTTACTGAGCTGGCCCACTGACTCTCTCCAAACTTGAATATTGTAGAAAACCTGTGGAGCGTCTTATGAAGAACAGATTTTAAAGGTGGCAAGCAGTATCAAACGCTACATGAGCTAAAAAAAAAGCTAGAAAGATTTCGTGGAATGTGATATATTTGAATGACTGAAATCGAAACTGCAGTGCTACTTACGGTTGAGAAAAGAAATGAGAAACGTGGGCTATGCTTTTGATGCTATGTGTATATCCTAAACTAGCTGGTCCAGTGCGACGTGTGTGCTGACGATATGGAACTCGTGATGTGTATCAGCAAAAACGAAGCCTGTCACACCCTGCAAAGTGCTTTCGATTTGCTTATGCATTGCCCTAGAATACGGGCCTCTGATCAAACTGCGTGTGCTGCACATATACATCTTTGTTATGTAGATACAGTCAATAAAGAGCCTGCATTTCACAGCTATATAAAAGGCATAAAACATTGTGTTTACTAAAACCGTTTTTTCCAAAAACTCTAAGACCGCAAATCGTCAGGAGACAGCTGGATCAGCGCGATGAAAATTCTGATAATCACTTCGAGTACGGCGCCAGTTGTCGCTGATACGCAACTAGACGCTCTCATTTCTTTGTTGTTCTTCCATTTCTATTGTATCGCCCTCGTTGCTCTCCCTCTCCAGTGAGAGTTCAACACTTGGCGCACTGTGCCTACTTACCCTGGCGAGATTGTCCACTTCGTAACTCGTCACGTTCAACTTCATCCGCGTGCCTTATATGTATTCGCCATATTCGCTTACTGGCGCTATGCAAATATCGACATTGACGATGCGTCACCATCGTGGTTGGCAACCCCTCTGACGTTTCCATTTGTCCGCTAGACGAGGGCAGTTGCCTTTCGCTGGATGCCTTCGTTTCATATTTATCGAAAGTAGGTGTTCGAGTTTCACAGCGCAGTACAATGTGTCCTTTTCATGGGTTAACAATAGCGTCTGATAGAGTCAGCTTTGTTATTTGTTGTTACGGTGCAAATGTCTTCAACGAATATTTATGTATTTATTTATTTTCCCAGAGGCGTGGAACCATTAATTCAGGGGGAAGGGATGCCTTTAGTTAAGCTTGGTCCTCCTCAGCCGGTCCGAGTCCAGAAGAAGCTTCTCCCGGTCGACCTTCTAGGTCCCGCCGTCTTATCTTTTCTAAAGCACATTGGGTCTATTGGACACACACAAATGTCTTCAATATCTACTGTGTGCAAAGTTGTCCACGACGGTTTACGTGTTTATATACGGGCTGCGTGGCCGTGAATATGATAGGTATCATCGCAGGATGCAACTTTCTCAAAGCTAAATATTTATGTTCAGTTATAGGACGAACCTAAGAAAATATCATGATTTGGAACGCTCTGCTCATTTTCCATCGGACTATGAAACCGTGCATGAAATGCGCTTTGTATTTTAGGAAAATCAAACTTAAGTAATTCTTCTCTCTCGATAGCCTTGACTATTTTCGCCTTTTTTTCACAGGTTTCAGCCTGTGACTTTACTGTTCGAAAATCGACGCTTCGAGCAAAAAAGTCCAGAAGGCTGACCCCGTAACCCTGGCTGATAAAAATAGAAAGGTCAGAATGTTGAGCGACGCTGGGCCAACTCCGTGGGCATCGCGAATGAGAACAAGCAATAACTGCCATGTTATTAATGATGGCCAAAAGACTCCTCGCTGTTTCCTCGTGTCTAGAAAAATATTTAAATATTGGCCAGATTGTTCATGACTATAATTTGATTGCGGGTTCAAGCGTGTTATGGACATACACACAACCCCTGTTTTAATCCAATCTGGATTGACTCAATGGTTGATGTTGTACTTTGGAGAGTAAAGAGTTCCGTGATGATTTTGAATTTCGCTTTTTATAGATGGTTATATGCCGGCAGCAAGAACGTTGTAGAACAAGGTATACGTTCAAGTATTTTTTATTCGAATAATATAAACTAATATATAAACTAAATATTTTATTCGGCCTATAAACTATATACCAGTTCATAGTAATTAAAATAGTATCAAAAGCTAATAAATGGTCCACAGGCAAATGGCTCAATCTACCTGATTTTTTAGTTGGCCAGCCGAAAAGGCTATGTAGTACATCTGTCGAAGTCAGTTTCATTGTGTCACGAACGAGAGCATCTTTTTGGCACACAGAGACCCGATTGTCAATCAATAAGCTGTTAAACCGACGGGACTCGACAGCGGCCTCATTTATGATATACGTGAACGCCGTGAGACGCTCAAAATGCCCATGCTTTCCTGTGCTTGCTTCGGTCAAGGGGGCTCCACAGGGGTCGTTTGAGGTGAAACCGGTAAGGGACACGACGTTACGCTATCACTATTGTGGGCGTGCACGAACGCTTCCTGTACTATGTCACGAGGAGGCAGATATTACTCGGATGGCATGTACATGACATCGGGAGGCTGTCCTTTGGGAGTGCTTATGTCGATGTGCTCGAAAAGTGTATAGGTTTCCGCGCCGGACTAATACTTCGGCAAAACTGCGAGTATCACACCGCGTAGCAGGTAATCTATACTCGGCACACGAAGTCACCGTCATCGTAATATAATACAAGAGGCGGAACTGTCCTCTCGCTGTTCCTCTCATTTGCATAGCTAGATAGAAAATCGAGGGTGCCGGCAAGGTTCAGTCCAATAACAGCCCCATGTATTGTACATGTGAACCTGTCCACTTCTGTCACTTATTGCACAGTTGCATACTTAGATGTCGCAAGTCGAGATGTTCATATCCGTCGTATTATAGCTCAGCGGTTCAACGTCGCCGATAATAGTCACAATCGCACCTCCAGCACGGGGGGTTCACCTGCCCTAATCGTACTAGAAGCAGAAGGTGCGAAGATTTAGAAGAACTGTACTGATGTGTTGTCCTTGAATTCGTCAACGTTCTCGATGTTGTCGCTCGGTTCTGTGTGTATATGTAAAGCACGAAGATGAGAGCAAGGCAGTGTGATATATATATATATATATATATTAGACTGACCCCAAAAAATTAGACTCCTATCGTCTCGCGCCGTATTCGGCTTTCGTTGGGCGTTCGAAATGGCAATCAGCGGATCAGGTCGGACTTGAAAAGTGTCAGGTTTATGTTTCAAGAGAAGCTGCTGTTTATGTCCAGCTGAAATCCATCGAAGGTTAGTTAGTGTGCATGGCCAAAATGCCCTGAGTCGACGACAGGTGTACTGTTGATGTGCGTAGTTTAGGCAAGGCGATTGGGGCATTAATGTACATCAAGGGCGCCCATCCTTTCCCGAATCTCGATTCGACGAACGGATCGAGATAATCGAAAAAGCTTTTGAGCAAACTAGAGCTTGGTCATTGACGACTTTGTCGGCTGAATTGGCGTGCCTCGTGGAACATGTCGTCGAATTATTAAAAATAATCTGAGGATGCAGAAAAAATGTGCAAAATGAGTCTCCCATGTACTCGGTCCTGGCCAACTAAAAGTGCGTGAGGAGTGTTCGCGAGACAATTTGAAGATATATAGGCAGCAAAAGAGTCGCTTAGAGCATACCGTTGCAGTGGACGAGACATGGGTCAGCCTGTATAGGGGACCAGAAAAAGATCCAAGTGAAACAGTGGCTATGACCGGGTGAACAAGCAATGGCGGTAGCAGCACCAAACAGATTCGACCCTAAAGTAATGGTAACACTTGACATGGATTTCAACGGAATTTGCAAGATTTCGGGCCCAAAAGAAAAAAAATGGACTCGGCTCGATATCTCGAGATCTTGAAGGGTCTCAGGAATAATTGGCATGGCAATAGGAGGCACCGAGTTTGGCTACTCGATGACAATGCTAGAGCACATCGTAGCGGTGAAATTACGTCCTGGCTCAAGGCCAACCAGATTGAGCGATGGCATCCCCCCCTATTCTTCCAATTTAAGCGTATGGTTGCTATGTTATTATATTAAGAGTGTGACTATGGTTGCTTCCATCACTTAAAGAGGGTTATAGGTAGCCAAAAGTATACAAACATCGATTTGCTTCGAGAGGCCTTAAATAACGAAGTTATAAATGGGAATAGAAATGGTGCACACCTAGCCGTCAGAAGGGTGCATACCGGTAACTCATTCTAAATAGACTTGGTTTTGACTCACCTAGTTTACCCGATATTGAAATTTATATGTATCTCACTTTCTTTGTAATTGCCAACCGAGATGGCTTCTACGCCCTTACAGTGGAAAAGATAGCTCGCAGATGTGATGTCTACTAGTATACATAACTTCGCAATGACTTTGTTTTTACCGTTCATAACCAAATGATATAGAGATTTGGGAAGTATTTTTGCCCTCCGTAAACTCACTGTGCCCAATTCCCGAGGGGTAACTAACAGACGCACATACGTATATAGTATTGCCCCATAGACGCTGCCATTTAATTGACTTCCTCGGCTATGGCGCCAAGCTTCGAATCGGGTTTCTGACACGTGCAAGAAGTAGGCTATGCACACCTACGCCGACCACAGACGTCACTGTTAGCGTGTTTACCTTAACGGTAGGCAATCAGTGTGAGCTGCCTCGACATCATGTTCCCCCAGTTTCGCTAACATATGACGTCACAGAGCACGTCGGCCAAAGTTGTTCGATAAAAATTCTGCTATTTTAGGATTCACTGGCTTAGTGATAATACCAATAATAATCTCACTTGTCGTCTCTCGATTGGTTGAAACGATGTTGCTCAGCTCTTTCGATTTACGTGAAGCGAAATATGGTATTCATCTTCCGAGCGACGACGTTAGCTGTGTTAAGACAAGGACACACTGGGACACATGCCTACGTGAGCTTAACAAGCGAGGCAGGTGAACAAGTATTTCAATAGATAGAGAAGCTGGTTTATCGCGGGTTGGAAACATCGCCCCTTATATTTAGTTAATATACGGGAACCCTGTCTGGAGTCATTGAGTAACAGGTTTCAAGCTTAGGAAACTGCTTTATTAGGCACATTTGCCCGTTACCCCCAAGAGACTAGACTATTTGTCAAGTTATCCCCGGGGCCAGTTGCTGTCAATAATTACAGCGTACTGTCTGAAGCAGAAGAGAAAATGCTAAATCTTTTCTCTTTGGTACTCTAATAGTCTTTGGTATAAGATACTAATTACTGCGATTATCTTTGGGTATCTTACCTTTGTCGCCTTTCTCTGCTTTGCCGATCTTTACACCAAAGAAATCTGGCACAAAGGACGATCGTCATTGTATTTTCATCCACTTGTCTCAACAAAGGCAATCGACCAGAAGCGTGATACAAGGTAGGAATTAATCGATAGCAGCGAATGCTGGCAGTATTAGCCTTTCGATAGGAAGCCTGTAAGCATTTTGTGCATTACCGTCTGCCCAGTGTGCCGCAATGTAGATTTATCTACCCCATATATCTGGCGCAGTAACGCCCTGTTGTGGCCCGAACTACAACAGAACTGCACCTAACATACTACTCTTCGTTGGGACGGTACAGGAAGTTTATGTGTGTAGTAATGGAACAGCTCATAATTTAGCCACTCTGCGACTCGACTGGAAGGCCTAATCGTTGTCATCAGCGTGTCCCATATAAGCGAACGAACTATATGTACCTGCACCAAAGGTGATCGATGAGATTACCTTTGTTTACCTACAGAGCGTGTTTGTAGTAGTCGTGGTTGGCATAGGTTTCATAGAATCCTGCAGAAATACATACATTTTGAGATTAGTAGAGGAAAGATATCAGATTTGCGCGAAACTAGTTTGAAGGTCTCATTGTTAGGCAGGAACAAGTATGGCAAATATTTTGAAAGAAACGATGTGTTGTTTCTTATTAATTAGGATTGTACAAGATATGCGCATTTTGAAAATTCTACGCACTTCAAATAATTCAGCAAGTATATTTAGAAGATATTAGCGTATACTAAGTGATAAGAAGTATTCGAAGATATCTAACAAACATATGGTTTCACATCTCGCAGAAAATCATGTTTCCCTACTCGATACAATAGCGAGCAAAAATTCGAATTATAAAAACACAGTGCAAACCTAGAAACTCTACTAGACTGAAGTTACCACTTTTCAGAGCTATAACATTTTGTCCCGCAGTGGTATCTTTGCAAATTCTTTGCACACAAAAGATATTTGCGTGTGAAAGTGTAAACATTAATTCTGATGGATCGTGATACACTTAATACTACTAATGTTATATATATAATATATATTTATGTGGCTATTAACTCTGGAAAGTAATGGGACCGAATTTCTTTCTGACTTATACGTAGTGACATAAATTGATGGTGATGTACAGTTTTTATAAAGTATTTTATGAGATAATTATTCAAATGACATACATTAATTAAACTGGGTCAATATATGTATGCAATTGTGAAACGCATCTCCAAGCGTACAGTGCATGTAAACACGCTGACCTACGAAAGATGAATGGAATTAATGGGGCTCAAAGTGAACGATTCCAAGAGCTCTTGCATCCAATACTACAACGCTTTCAATAGCATACATTTTCATTATGTTTTTAAGAATCTACGCTTCGTTTTGATATGGCAAGATATTACCATAGTAAAAAATAGGGTCGCCCACAAGATGGACGATTTCATTGCGTACGCAAAAAAAACATTTATAACACTATGATAAGCGACTGGAAATACCACGCCGAAAGAAGAGAATATTCTAAGGTTTCATTGACTGGTCGCCTTCTAGGCCGGCAAATGGCTACGTAGCCAGGCTAGAATTTGTACAAAACATTTTTCGGCGTTTGTTGAATCCGACGAGATCAATCTATTGTGTCCACTTCATCACCAGTTCTCTCCTATATTCAGATCGTTTCCATTGCGGTGACTTTAAGGAAGCGGAATACCAAGACAACTCGATTATCCTGCGCTATAAAGTCAGCCAATAGGACAATATGCCCGTGATATCCTCATAGTAGTACCTAAAGGTTAAGAGCTGAGGCCTGTCAGATAGGGGGAACAGCTGAGGATCAGCTCGAAAAAACAAAAATAGGACAATATGTCCGTGACAAAAAAAACACCGAAGTATCGTTCCAGTAATGCCGCTTAGCAGGATAACCTACGACAGGATATTTGGCAGCGAGAAAGTCGTTCGTATCGCAAGCTAATTTCCTTGGCGATCTGTATGCACTCGATGCGCTGACTACATTTTCGTGTTATATATTCAATTGAGACGCCGATCGTTAACAAGCCGTTATATGGGTTTCCCTAGCTGACGCCGGCTAATGCAGGGGTACAACTTGACAACGGGAATAGACGCTCTATGGGGGAAGCGTATCTCTTCTGTCAGCATCAACCAGCCTGTTAGATACTGAGAGGGCCGAACCACTTCTGCGCATTGTGCGACGCAGCGAAAACCAGCCAACTGGCTGAAGGGGCCTGATGATTTGGCCGTCTCTGGGACACCGTTGCGGGACCGTAGCGGGTTCGGGGATTCGAGTCGAAGCAATATGGCGTCGCCTTCAGCCGTTGCAGTGGGCTCTCAATAAATAGGATAATTCGTACTCCGCCGTTCGTCTGTGTCAACATTTGCCGTCTCTCCTGCAGCATCAACTACACAAATATTGACTTTACCCAATCCGATGCGGTTGCAGTGTCGAGCTCTTCAGCAGCTGACAACAACAGCAGCGGCGGTGGTGGTGGTGGCGGAAGCCGCGGCGACGGCGGCAATAGATGGGGTGACTTAAGGGAACTGAATGGGTGCGTAGGTAGACATTCAATCCAGTGGGGGAGCCCCCATCCTCGGGTGCTGACACCTGCTTATTTGTCGTACCATATAATTTCATCTAATTACTATTGACTCCAGATACGTATATCGGACACTCATATGTGAAACAGTACATACATTGTGCGTGTTGCAGTTGTACAAGTTGTCCGAGAGGGGGAGACAGCTTTCAGCAGCGGTGTCAGCAGCGAGCGGTGAGTTTCTGCAGTGACGAAGGTTTGAAAATTTATTCGACGTTTGCTCTTCTACACAAGGGAAAATCATTCATGTGCTTCCCTTGACCACAGTGAACCCATTACATTTTGTTACATGTTGTTACCAAGAATAGATTCTTCGAGGCAAGAAGTATTGAGGTTCGTGTCTCGTTGGTTTAAGACGCAGACCGTAGGCTTCCAGGTCGAAGACCGCATCCCGTTTCCAGATGACATAATCGAGACCTTCAAGAAACCGGCTTGTAGACAAACCACAGACCAACACGCTCACCTACAACACACTGTATTTCCATTGGCGTCCTAGACGGCCAAGACGAAAGTTCTACCATGCGTCACTTTGCCATGCGCATGGCCAAGGATGTTCACCCCATGACACCGTGGGAGGCCTACGAGCGTGACAGATTCATAATTCTAAAGATGTAGCCGCTAGCGTGGACTAATTCGGTGGACTGTATTAGGGACCCTGTTGTTATCAATTCTTGTTACTGGAACCATTCTGTAATTCGTGTGCATAGTATTTTAATCCTGTACAATAAGCCTGAACTTACTATTTTACTCTGGCGCCTACCATTTATATGTAACTGTTTAGCAAAATCATATCTAACGCTGACGGCGCAAAACACGAGATCCATGGCGAAGTATCGCAATTTGCTCCGAAGCTCCTCGAGACGTCGTGCCAATTTCGAGGTCATACTGTAGTGTCTTACCTGTGTTGACGAAGCATCAACAAACAACCCTACATCGCACTCGGATATAGATCAGTATTTGCCTTATTTGCTGTTGCTGGGCAAGGGAGGACACACCAATAATATTACAATCTACATTTTGGTTATATAATAGATTAATTTATATAAACAAATATCTACATTATTCATTAAGTACAAAGCGATGCAATACAGGCATCTATTCACCCTGAGATGCGTCCCTATAAAGTTGTCAAGAAAGTTTGTTACAGACCTGTCCTGAGACTCGCAAAACGAGAACGGCAACATGCGAGAAATAGCTTTGTATTTGCGGCTGTGTAAGACACAAGGAAAGCCGACGCCTTGCCCCGGTGGCTCCGAACATTTGCAAGACCACTTTACCTGCATAGTGCTCGCGTGTGACACTATCCTACAAGACGTCCCGCTTCTTGATGGTGTCTGGTCAGAGGAAGACAACCAGGAATCCCAGCTCGCTGTTATTCGCGACACTGGCTACTGATCTTCCAGGAAGAAGAACAAATAAACATCACTGGAGTTGAAATAAAAATCAGTGAATGTCATCATGTATACAGGCGGCCTAGTGATGTGCAGCGACAGCAGACGCCACATGGCACAAACCATAACAGTCTTCGCGTCGTATGTCTCGGAGGCAGGACTAGAGATTAACCCACATAAAACGGAAGCGGTGAAGTTTGCGCGCGAGCGACCGTACCACGACCGAGCGTAAAAGCACTCGAGTACGACCAATAACTCAAGTATCTGGGCATCACCGTAACCTCGAGTGTGAAGTCGTTTGGAGCGTACTTAGACGAGAAAAGTAGCTCGAAAAGCCTCAGCGTCGACGTCCGCAATCGAGTACCCATAGAGATTCTCAGTGCATACTGCACTACGCCTCTTTCAGATGGAGGTCGCACCGACAGCTTTCTACGGCATACAACTATATTGCGAAAGGATTCCGCCTGCAAACTTCGCGTGTCTTGGACAGGGTAAAATCCGCTATCTAGAAAAGTTTCATGGGTTGCACCAGTCCAAAAAAAATCGTCGCAGACAATACTCACTGCCAAAGACATCCGCATATTCTCAGTTTATTAGAACCTGTAAGGGCAAAATGTCCGGTCTCGATCCAGAATTTTATAATACTGAAGCAAATAATTAGTTCAGAATGGAAAGTAGTGTCTAGAACCGGTCACCACAGAAATCGAATTTTAGTGCTTTGCTGGAGTGACCACAGAGCTAGATATGCGCATGAGAGATAATACATATGTGGACATTTAGAAAACACGATGCACGATTTGACGCAAGACAGTTTCAGCACAGTTGGATTGGATGGCACGGCCACAGAACAGCTGTAACAAAGTTGAAGTCGATAACATTGGTACAATGCAATTGACCGACATCAGATATTTTATTTCGATCACAGTAAAATCCCATTGACTTTCAGTAGTATTCCCCTATCAGATGCAATCGTCCTCAAAACATTCACCGTGCCCAGACATTGTTGAGCAAACACAGAACCCTTTGCAACTGTACGCAAACACAACGAAGGATTTTAGAATAAGGAGCAGATTTGTAAATGGTTATATCTACGTTTGTGTACGTTACGTTCGAATGCATATGAATGTATTCTGGCCTGGAACATCGAAATGCAGATAGGAGCCGCTCGCCGTTCGATCCAAATAATGAAACAACAAGGCCGTCGTGGGAAAACCCTAACTGAGAAGAGTACTCCACCGATCATCAACGATCACGTCAGGGGACGTCTTGGCGGCGTCAAGCTCCATCAGCTCATGCAAAAACCAACCCGGAACACCGCGCCACATAAACGGCGACGCGTGACGCATGTGTACACCAAGCAGAAATCGAGTTTTAGTAATATAGTAGGTAGATTCTAATAGATAGACTAGTAACCCGCATCTTTCTCCGCGTTACCCGTTGTGCCGTTGGTATTATAGTGATTGTGATTATTGTTAGGTTCTTTGAGCTGACGCTCAGCCATCTCCCTTGTGTGGTATGCCTCGGCTTGTACTTTTAGGCATTACTGGATACATCGAGGTCACCTTTGCTTTATTTTCAACCTTGTCGTAAAATGGCAAGAATCCACAGATAAATATAGATGATGAAGAAATCCAAAAATTCTCCGCGTCGGGCAGTAGGTCGAGAGGAGGTCGAGAAAAAACCCTAATTCAAAAGTGTACTCAGCCAAGCGTCGAAAATTACGCACAGCCCTGAAACGAAACCTCTCAGGCCACACAACAGTTTGATCAAGCCACCACTCTAAACATCGTGGATCTGACTCTCAGCCAAGATTTAACTCGACACCCAGCACATACTGTACGCTAGGTACAGTCAACAATCGGACATCGGAACTTCAGTATCATACTTGAGTACTAAATAGATAATTCTCTCCCCAAGAGCGAATTACACACGAAATCATCAAAATCGGTTTCGAGATCGCCAGCAAAAGCATAAAAGAAAGTTTTTACATTTTTATCTCTAAACATACAATCCGCTATTTCTTGTAGTCTGACCTCGTGCACCATTCGGAGCAGTTATCTGTGCTTCAACACCGTGTTCATCCGGGCGCATCCAAGCCAGAACTCCCCCAGATCGCGATTTGTGTTGATGGGTTGACCTGCGTTGACTCGCCAGATCGCTATATGCGGTCTATCGTCATATAAACTACCCCTCAAGCATCTGATAGTCACGGCGAGTAACTCTGGTGCACATCTAATAACATTTAATACATTTTACAAACATTCTGATCTCTCCATTGATCCGTACACCATGTTATGGCACCTGCTTTGCATCAAGGCACGAAACACGAATGTGTCAAGATACACCGGGTCATCTATCATATTCCCTAGGCCACCTAGTCGAAGTCACATGAATAAAATACAATTCGCACCGTACTCTAATTTATCTGTAATGTTTCTTGTACAAGTAACATTATTGGTACAATGTGCACGGCAGTTCGAATCAATTCAGCTAAACGTAATTTGGCCCCGTGTCGTCGTTGTATTCACTGATTCACGTGATCTATTCGACTTATCCGGACGAGCATATTGATCACTTTGAACACAATCTCATGTACTTCATTTGCCAACTAATAATAAATAATGAATTTTCAACAACTGACAGTTGCTCCCCGTGCATCTGTGCGCGTCAGGATCGCCGCGACCCGTTCGTACGTGATGCCTACGTATACGTAATAACGTTACCCTCCCAGACGGATTTCGGTTTTTTTTTCAGCCTAAACCCATTCGTATCGCTTGCCTCATTTGCATGCTTCACCGATTTCCACCTGAAAAGGCCGCTTGCCAGACTAAACGAGTCGGGTAGACGTAATGCTGCCTCATTATTTATGAGCTAGCTACTCCGGCTCAACTCGGATCTATAATAGTTATTTCTGTTCGACTACCCTACCCTGTTGCTGAAAAACAGCCGAGTTCGGTAAATGTTTGTTGGCATGTAATCCAGCAAATTGAGCGTCAAGGGGCGCCATGTATAATATTACAGCTTGTCGACCTACCGGTTTGCTTAACGGCAAGGAAGCCAGCAGCTTTTGAGTTTTATAATTCTGTGTTATTTCTGGTAAAGTTGTATTTCTCTGGTAAACTGCAGGTTACTTTTTACTGGAATCTGTATGATACTTTGGCTTTTGTGAACTGTACAAAAAAGCAATATGCTTGCACGGATAAATATATTAGGTCAATGGATGCAAAATAATGAGATACATACGGCCCGAGGAAGAATTACATTTAGCCAACTAGATTCAGGCTGTGTTTATTCCAATATAGTTAGCTGATGAAGTAAAATACAGATCAATTAGAGAACAGAGTGTGTGACTTCGATACTACTTTCTCTCCTTCTTTAAGAATGCATACAAACTGATGAAAAAGGTTGCTCGAACAGACCAGCCCTCATTACGTTTACTCTGAGTGTGATAGTGGCTGGTGCCCTATTGTACATCATATATGCATGTCTACACGAGCGATGTCAGCAGAGCCGAATTTCATATCGATACCTGTGGTAGCGACTTTTCGTTGGCCAAAACTTACAGTTATTTACAATAGGGCACGGGGCCGACGCGGAGGCGCCCCGTTCCCCGCCGGTTGATATGAAATATTGCGGTAAGATAGCGTGCTATTTGAGAATGGGCTGGTTAAAGTTCATTATTACGCCGCGTAGAATTTTTTTCGTAGGCTATCTGGCTGCAACTACTGGTATATCAGGTGCATAACCTTGCTGAATATACCCACATTGAGGATGCTTGCTTGTTAAAAGAGTCGCACTTAAAAGAAATGCAATATCGATGCTAGACTAGTTCGTTGAGTAACCAACCGTGAAGGCTACCAGAGGACGCAGGCAGGACATGACCTGTTCAGAACGATACGAAGCTGATTAAATAGATCCGCACAGCGGCTATAATTGAGAGTTAAACGCTTATATGGAAAAGAAGATTTAATCAAGTCCCCATTTGTACTAATATTGCCACGCTGAAGTTCAATGTGATATCATTCGTTCGTTATCCCATTTGTTGAACCAGATTACATATTCTTCAATTTCTAGATAAACTTTACTCAGATTCAACAGAATTCGCCAACTACGTATATGGGTCGAGTCTATGCACGCGCCGTCCCGAGAAACGTCAATGTGACTTGCGATAGAAGTCAAACCACATGAGACTGTCCACTGAAAAACAACCTATTTTTTCTTTCCCGATAAATGACTAAAGCAAACTTTGTCCAGGGTTTTCCGCCCTCACCCCAAACCAAAATGTATATACGTACGCTGTCCCTTCCAATGTGTCGACGACGTCCAGTGGATGTGGACGCCAGACGGGACCACCAACGCGGCGAAAGCCGCCGCCGCCGCCTCCTCTTCTTCTTCATCTCATCGTCTTATGACTCCGAAGGTTACCCGAGTTATGGAGCAGCTCTCCTCTCGCTTATTGGAAATCGATTTGTCTCGGGCAAGATGGGACGTGAACTCATCGGCGAATGCGACGCGGACTCCCGCGTGCAACTACCGAATGGCTCCAGCGGCTGGCTTCCGATTCGGGAGGCGGATCACAACGCAGCTCACCATCTGCCAGTTGATATATAATACGATTCTATAATAATAATAATAATGATAATAATAATAATAATAACGATCATAATAATCATAAAGAATCCTAAGAGAGAACGTATTTTTATACAGAAGAGGGAAAAACTAAAATGGCACAGGAATCAAGAGTCGTTTTGTGGACGAGGGACGTGTTTGTCTCTCGAGCGTCTTCATTTCTTCGGGAAGATTGCGACGGCGAAGACCCATTGCAGGCAATTGAGTACGGATGACAACTCGAAGTGTACACTTGTGTGTCGAATGGGTTGCAGACACAAATCAGCACTCAGACATAGCACACGTACATCGTCACGGCCTGTCTTGGCCTGGTTCTCTCGGATTTTCTCTTAGGCCTTAGTAATAGTATGTGAATGAATAGGTAGCTGCGCAGAGGCCTGGACGGCTAGGTCTCTGGAAAGTCGGAGGCCGCGGGTTCGAACCCGGTGAAGTGCCGCATACCTACTCAACATGAGCGATTACACAAAGAGAGAGTTGCCCGTATAGATACAATGTATACGTAAATAGCGCACAACGTACCACAGATTGTCGCATCGAGCTGCACTGGTGCATTCGTACGTTCAACTGTGCCCTGCTTTCGAAGGTGGAGAGACCTTCTCGAGAAACGACATGTGCATTGCACGCCAATATCTAACAACGATCGTAGACCAGCCAAAACCAAATCTGAGAGACTCGGACCACGGCCGTCCGCGATCACAGTGACAACGTCTAGCCCGAGCCCTCGTAACTTTCTTCTGACTAATAAACTTCGTTATCCGAGACATTGTTTTAAGGCATTGCTTTATTTATAATATCTTCGCTTTGAGACATTTGAAACAATTCAGTTTTTGAGAAATTTATGCCAGGGGTTCACTTTAATTTCATTCATCTAGATTCCGCTAGCCCATTACGGCTTACTGCTATTTGGTCGGTGGCGGCGGCGGTTTCAAGCGCACACGCTCAAATGTTGATTGCGCCTCATTAACAATACTGATGATAATATAGTGTTTTAATTAATATATTTATTACCTTGACATTTGTGTTGTGTGTCAGAATCATGATTAGAGTTTTAGTCTCTAGGGAGAACAATCTGACTGGTATTCTGTAAAGTTACGAAACCAAACCAATTGGTTGTGTGCATTCTAGCCAGACGTCTCTGCAATTTTTATATTAACAATCATTTGATTGACAAACCAAGCACTCGTGCTAGTTGTGCGGTTTACGTTGCGATACGACGTAATCCAAGTGGCGCAAGTGTTCATATTTAATGAGAATCATGATCAGTATCCGATATTTTAAATAAACCAAGGGCCCCTCTTGGTTACACGGTTACGGATGTAGGCGCTTGAGCCACGCCGGTGGTGACTATAGATGTTAACCATAATTTATGTAGACGATAATTCTGTAAGGTATAAGCAATGTATTCTGTAAGGCCAAGCAATTCGGTTTATTTTTTTCTCCACTCGCATCGTCCTTACAATGCTCAAGGATCATACTTATAATGATTATTATTTGCTTTGGTTGGATTTCTTTGATGCCGCACACGCTTTTGATTCAAAGTTCGCCGCATTGACTGAAATTACAACTGGGTTATATTTTTAGTAAGGCACAGCATTATCTAATTAAATAGATCAAGGGTCGACTAATAATAGCCCAAGTTGTGTACATTCGTCATTTACTTCACCGTCCTTCCAGCAGCTGTTTCCTGTTGGTCACAAAATAGTAAGCCATCTGCAGTTATCAAATTCATGGGAAATTTACGCTATTCGCTAGACCTAACCCGACGGGTTATTAATACCGTTCGACCACGTGTCGGTTTTGCGGGGGTCTTCGAAGTCGAACGTTCGAGGCCTCGGACTGATCGAGTCGCTCGTTCATCGTTTTGTGATAGTACGCCCGGAAGGCTCTCATCAGTTCGCCATTGTAATCGTGCTCAAGTTCGTGGTCAACGAGATCGGGCCCAAGAATCTCCTCTTCGGGGGATACGCGGAGACCCACCGTCAATTTAATCATCTGCAACAAGTCGATGTGACATGGCTAAACTGTAACATACGCAAGCTAAGTATATTAATATACTTTCAGCTTTCATGAGGATTATTTAGCTGCGTTGGATTTCGTACGATGTACACTCAACAGAGTGCCTCGCTGAAAACAGCATTAGACCAAGCCTGTTTGTGGGATTACAGTACATCAACCCCCCCGCCTCCTCAATGTGAGAGTTAGCACCGTAGGGGAATCGCTCATAATAGTAAACTTCGCGTATCTAATAGGTTTGACCCAAAAATAACGAGACACATATAAATTTCAATATCGGCTAAACTAAGTAAGTTAAAACAAAGATTTTTAGTATGAGCTAGGGGAGAGCTACCTCTTTGATTTATACACTGGTCCCAAAGATCTGGCAGCCTTCTGACGGCTAGGTATGCACTATTTCTATTACCATTTATAACTTCGTTATTTAAGACCTCTCGGAGTAAATCGATGTTTGCATACATTTTGCCTTATATTTGACCTATAGCCCTCTCTGGAAGCAACCATAGTCACACGAGCTTAAATCAGGGAGAATGGCGGGGGAGGGTAATGAAGAACTCATCGAGTCGAGTCCATTTTTTCCTTTGAGCCCAAAATATCGTACTAGCAAATTCCGTTGACATCCATGGCAAGTGCTACCATTACTTTAGGCTCGAATCGATTTGGTACTTCTACCGCCAGTGCCTGTTCACCTCGTCGTAGCCACTGTTTAAATTGATCTTTTTCTGGTCCCCTATACAGGCTGACCTATGTCTCGTCCACTGCAACGGTATGCTCTAAGCGACTCTTTCGCTGCCTATATATATTCAAATTGTCTCGCAAACACTCCTCACGCATTTTCAGTTGGTCAGGACCGAGCTATTTCGATTTACTGGATCCGTTCGGCGACCTCGATGTTTATTAATGTCCCAGCAGCCTTACTTAAACTGCGCACACCAACGGCACACCTGTCATCGATTCAGGGAATTATGGCACGCTAACCAAACTACGACGGATTTCAGCTAGACATTTCTTTTTTTGAAACATGAACCTGACACTTTTCTTGTGAAAATGCAGGGAGGAACCTGTTCCGGCGGTTGCCATTTCGAACGCCCAACGAAAGCCGAATGTTAGGCATTCGTTGCCGCCTGCTTGCTAATTGTTGTGTCTCACTACCCGCTAAATTTGAATTCAAACCGGCCAAGAATAAGAATTCGGCGCAAAACGATATGGGTCTCATTATTTTTAGGTCAACGTAATATAATCACGTATAACATTATCATTATTATTAATTATCATATGTCTAATATAAAATCTAGCATTAAGACCAAGTTTAGATAGCGTATACCATTAAACCGATAAAAGACGTCCCGCAGCACCACGCCATGATGCAGACGATTGCGATCATCTGGTTCTTGAGTAATGTCCAGTCGCCCGATACGAAGAGACCCGCGCGACCTATGATAATTTCAATTCAGTTGTGACATACCATATGGTATTGGGTATTCGGATGCCGCTAGGGATTCTCACTGTTATGATGATATAGTAGATACAGCGTAAATCGATCGAGGTTACTTTAGTTTAAGGGGTAGTGCATACCTTTAATAATTGGTCATCGATTATTATAAAGGAAAACGTAAGTTATATATTTTGAATATACCTGTTTCAGTACAGCACTAAATAATTCGTCAAAAACGATTGATTGAATGGATTTAGCTTGAATGTTACTTGGTTTGAAAAGCTGTTCAAAAGTTTTTTCCTTTTCAAAGTTATCATTCGAAACGTACCAACATTATGTTAATATCGAACCCTGAGGTGTTGATATATACATATATATATATATCTATATCATATTTATTCAATCATCTGTTCGATAATATGCTTCTAACCTTTGGTGTAGTTGATGAGATTATCAGCCTCGGGAAAAAGACCGATCGCTATCAGTCCCCAGATTCCACAAATTCCATGGGTAACAAAATTGTCGGTTGGATCATCTGTGACCAAAAGTGTGAAGTAACAGTGTTACAGCATAAAAGATCCCTATTACAAGTAGTAAATATATAAAGTTATATAAAGTGAACAGGTTTCAAATAAGACGTCACTAACGTATCCTAGATACGGGCAAACCACTCTGATGACAGTCGAAATGATCGATCGAATGGTGAAAATCATTGGAAACCTGATGAAAGCCTTATCCCTAGGTGGGCTTTATAGAACTGAATATGCGTATCATATCGCTACAGGCCCGTTGACTCACTCAGCATGTTTTGCAATGTTACGTTGAAAACATAACCATGAAATGCACATCTATGTGACAACTAAACCACTTAACGTACAACAGACAGATACATTGAATGATATCATATAAAGGTTCAACCTGATGGTTCGACCAAGCGTTGGGCCCACACCGGGGTGTCTAAGTGAATCAAGTGGATTACATAATAATAAATCAGATAACAAAATAAATAAGAAAATGTACATTGATGACACACTCACCTATTCGCAGCCAGCGCATTATCGGAAGGAATATTAACACAAGAGCTGACGCTACAGCCCCAATAACCAACGCTTGCCAAGGGTGCACAATGGGCGCGCCTCCAGAGATCGCTACGAGTGAGCCCATCACCGAATTCAGTAGCCATGATACGTCGTGTAAACCTCGCTTCAGGATGAAGCTGCCGTAATAGCGATAGTTAACTAGACAATAGTTCACGAATAATCGGAACGAACTAGCTGCACGGCGACATATGCGTGCCTGTTTAGCTGGCATACGATTACTATTTCCATACTGGCATATAACTTGTCGTGTCATAGACAACAAGTCAGGTGCGCAATATATATATAACAAGTCACAATTACAGTATGTGCATATATAGCCGAATGAAGGTGAACATATCGTTAGCGTTGAATATAAATATGTTTTGTTAAGCAACAACAAAGTAGTGTTGGCTCCTACGGGCATTAGCGGGTGTTTTAGTGGGGACCTGCATGAAAAATGCTCAATGTAACCTGAGTTCATTTATTCTTGTGTTCCTTCAGTAAGTTCAATTATAGCCCGATTATTTTCTTCACCGCTAGCCCACTAGGCTTGAGAGTACCAGATAACGCTACGCGTGTGTAACACTTCCGCCAGCTTCTGACAATGGCACTAATTATTCAGATTTTTAATAAAGGGGGTATATGGCCACACACCGCGGGGCCACACATGACAACACCGTGACTCAAATTTCTCAATAATTAGTCAGACATTCTCATCTCAAGCATCATCTACCTACCATATAGCTCATGGCAATTATACGCATACGCGTGACATATAAACGGAAGCATTATAACGATTGCAGGTCCTTTAATAGATCCACAAACCTTTTACCAATAGTGTATATTCAATTAAAAAGATAAGCATTATATTCCGTTCGGTTGTATTCGATATGTCTGGGTCTAAGGCGACCCATACCTGAGAGTCATGCCGACCAGACCTCCACTCATTGAAGCGAGTATAGTGGTGACCGAAGCCCTGCAACCGACACATGATAGTCCGGGTCATTAGTCAACGGGAAAGCGTTTCCTTCGTTAGTGTTAGCTGATTTGCAAAGCAACTGCTTTTACTAATATGGTCATAAATCAAACGGCATCAATGTGTTATTTGTGAATGTTGTTAGATTTGCTATATGCTGCGTACGAGGATTATCAATGAAGGAAGCGATTGTCATTTACAAGGTTGGCATACTTTCTACCGTTTTGAGATGCATATATATATATATATATATATATATTATATATAAATAATTGACAGAAGGTGACAATAATCAATGACTGATCTACGAAGTCTGCGATAATGGTGACCACCAAGATATGTTCATTTATCAAGATTCAGGGATAACGATCCACTCGTCGGTGTCTTTGTTCGCTATTTGTTCCAACATTGTTCACCCATTTGCATATTACCGTTTGTAATATGCGTAGCTGTTTCACAACTGCTGAATACTATGGCCACCTTTATGGTACATCGAACAGTATCGAGACGATTTCCGGACAAGATCTCGCTCACTGATGAACAGCGATGCTCATGTTTTATTTAAAACAAAGATAATTCGTTTCGTAGCGTCCTTCAACTGCTGAAAGCGTTCATCATCTCGGTAGCAGGTCCACACATAAGACGCTTAATGCTCAGCAACCAACGGTGTCTTCTTTGCCAATCAAAGCCATACAAAAATTTGTCTGCTTGTGCTTCGAAATTCTGCTGGACATAAACGTAGCATAAGGTCGAGTATCCTCGGCTTATTGTTCGCTGAATGCCCCGTATGTGGGTACACTTGGTACTTTTTAAACATCGATCTAACATCAAAATCGTAGTCGTATGCTATAAAGTATCCGTCAGCAATGTTGGCCAAGTACCACGATTTGCAGATACAGCAGCGATTATTCGCCGAACAGAGTTATTATTGCAATTTGAACTATCTCGAAAGCGGGATTGCCCTCGAACATGGACCTATGCAGGTCAGGTTGGGTCTCGGCGTAGTGGCTCAGTCAGCTCACAGCATTAAAACTACTTAAATATGCATGCATGCTTGCGCCGTA
This sequence comes from Stratiolaelaps scimitus, assembly GCA_019614645.1. Lineage (NCBI taxonomy): Eukaryota > Metazoa > Arthropoda > Arachnida > Mesostigmata > Laelapidae > Stratiolaelaps > Stratiolaelaps scimitus. The sequence goes on along the minus strand of JABWDB010000018.1, from coordinate 2,957,866 downwards.
CAACTGTTCAGCATGAACGCTAATGGGGTGCTTAGCCGATCGATCCGGAAAACTTTTCCAGCCGCACCCGTTGCGAGCGAGATCTTCAAAAGCAATCTACCATGCTCTATGCATAGGGAAAATAAACAACCCTAATACGAAACTTGTCCGCCGTCTGAGCCTCTGTAATTCTACCAGATTCAGGCCCGTTTCATGTCCACGTACTTTCGGAGAAGGAGGACGACTCGGGCTACAAGGCAATATACGTATACGAACAGAGCATATGTTGATTATTATTCTCGTTGTAGCGCAAAGTTCACTCGTTGTGCCGGAAACCAAACAAGCTGATCTGGTGAACGGAGAGCACTGTGCTTAATGAAGAACAGTGCCTTGATTGGTCCATCGGACATCATGATACAGAACCTCCAGTGGTGGTTCTGATGAGGCAACTTTGAAGTAATAAAACGATTATTCTACCAAATAGTATGGTGGCAGACGTGAATATGACACAGCAGTGCCCAACAATGGCATTGTGTATCATCCGAACGATTGTATTACGTCACCTCTCATCGGATGGTGGTTGATCCCTGTGGTACGTGGATCTGGCGGAAACTGCTCCGGGCTAGACCACAGACTTCGCGGGCGCAATTTCTAGGGATCCTAACCCCCGACTGCTTTGGCAGGCACCCCGTGACCGGGACCCCACGATGCGGACACGGACAAGACACAGGCACAGACACCCCCTTAATATAGGTTAGGTACCGCCTTAATAGGGTTAGCCGCTACTGTTAAGCTGAGCCTTCCCTATTCCGGTACTATCGCTGATTTAACATCATTCAATAATAGTTATGTCCGCTATAATGTGGGAATGAGATGATAGCATCTCTGTACCCCCTACACCATTGTTCCTGTGTAAAACGGGACTTTCTATTTGGAAGGAGTGGGTTTTCAGTGCAGTAACATGCAACATTAGGGCTAGGTTTTTCAAAACGTAGACCTGTGTTGGGCCCTACTAGAAGTCCACTTTTGCCGACTAGCTGCCCCCGTCAATAGCCAGCTGTTTCTTTTTATATACTATATAAATTATAGAGGTATGTTAGTCAGTAATCCTGTACTCTGACGAACAGAGCCGAGACCACCGTTGATAGGTCCGTATGTGGTTGCCACTTTACAGGAATAGTGAGATTTCGTGGAGTTTGACTTTCGTCCCCTGTGAATCTGTGTTTCTCACGCTTGCTAGTACTACTATCGTTGCAATTGCTTTTGTTATTGTACTGGGACCTTAAGGCTCAACGTGTTATCGACCCCATTAGGCATTTTGCGGACCTATGGCATTACTACGGGGACACATCGAAAGGGAGAATCTTCGCCTTCTTGAGGACACGGCATTATTTTTGTTTGTTGTTCACAAACAAAAATGATCAAACGACGCAGTCAGTTCAATGTGAATATTGTTTCAGGCCTCACCAGCGCATATTTCCTGCTTCCATACCAAATGAACTAACAAAAAATTATCATATAGATCTCTGCTCCTCAATGCGACATGCATAACTAATTATCGGTACGTGCACAGGAGAGACTTAAACATATTATCATAATCCCATAATAACGATTGTAAATATGCATCATAACCTAAACGTATTCGCAGTGCCGTTAGTATCCACCCATATGATTACAAGGGCCGATTAGCGATGTCTTCTCTCGCTAGGCATCCATAAACCTCTCCCGACCTTCAATTGGACCAGCCGCCCAGCATTAGATATATTTCAAAATAATTCATATTCAACTCAAGACAATTGAGTTCCCCATCAACGAAAGATATAGATAGTGCCAGCTCGTGCCAGTACACACATCGGAAGCGTATCGCCGGCGTATCTCGTCGGTCAGATAGCCCCCTCCGTGCTAAACCGGTTATGAGCTTACTAGCACACATACAGTGGTGGAAGTAACATTTGCATTCACTCACAACCGACGCAGAGAACTCCACTCTACGTATCATATTGGAGGTGGGCGACAGTGCTGAATGCCGTGTCAGTGCTGAATGCCGAGTGCTGAATGCCAATCTTATCCAGCTCACCTCTGCTGCTAATATCTAAATTGAGTGGTCGCGTGGTGTCGATGCTTTCCGAGACAAAATGTATGCTCGATGTATGATTATCTAGTATTTTAGTTCCACTCGTTCCGGTTGGGCACAATCTTCGATATTTGAATTGATGAAACTACCGCATCGCGCAGTCGAGAAGAACCGGCAACTTTGCGACACGGAAAAGACTCGTGTAACGTACAGTGAGGGCATGGATGTTATATGTGCAAGAGAACATTAGATTTACGTGAAATACATAAATAAAAGAGTTAGCGATAGCAGTTTAACGTGGATCAAGTCAGATAGCAGAGTCTTCAAGTAGTCGGTTCTTCTTTCTATATTATTATTATTATTATTATTCCCGTGCTGTATGTTATATTAATTTACAGTTGCTATATGTTGCTTGGTTACACCAACAGGGACCTTCATGACAGGCAAACGTACAGGCTTCGGTAGCTCTATAGACTGCTTATCTTTTATACACACACAGTTATAATTCAGAATAATACTCAGCAAATATTGTCGAATGATCCACAAAAGCCATTCCTTCGAAAAAGCTCGTCCTCCGAACGAGATTCTCAGAACCTAAATTCTGCCATGGCCTCGGGGCGGTGTGGATTTCTTTTCGACATTTGTAGTCGTAATGATATAATGTGGATATGTACGTCGGATAAGTCCACAATTGTTAGGTCCCATCAGGCCGATCGATCATTTCGAGGGTCGCTGTATCCTAGACATATCTTACCTCACTATCAATGCAAATACGTGAATGCAAATAGTGGGATGACACTTCGACGAGTTCGACCTGTCACATCGAGTTTAGCTCTAACCGTTCGTTGTTTCATGCACACATGTGATATGATCTCACACATTTTCTCCAAGTGGGTGTCGCATGCGGACCAACTATACAGCGTTTCTTCAGCCTGAAAGTTAGCGATTACATCTCTGAGTGTGTTTACGATTCTGCTACCGCTGTTCGTCAGTCAAGGGCATTTGATCTGTATGGGTTCGTCAAGATCTTGTCCTCCGACAAGGAGATGGGGGGTTGGGCCTACACAAGGTCCCGGGCCGGGACTGGGTTTTGAGGCATTCCCGGTCGTCCCATCGCATCCGACCGATGAGCCCGTCTCAAGCTGGAATAGCGTGAAGAAGAGGACTCGCTTGAGACTGCGGCTGACTCGCTGAGGCGAGACGAGATCAGATCGGTACTGACGGTGCGTAAGGGCGTCTACGGATGGGTGACGACACGGAGGGTATTTCCCGTTGCCATATCCCAAGCATCCTCACTTGCCGGGATCGGCGTCTGACCACCCCAGATGTGCTCACCTGGCAGAGTACTTCCACTTATCGCGAACGACACCTCCAGTCGAGCCGGCACTGAATCCCAACCATCCCCACCAAAGCATGAACATGCCGAGAAGAGCATTTGTCGGATTGCCCAAAGGAATCTCGGCGAAGCCGACCTCAAAGCGGCCGAGACGAGGTCCCAGCAAAATGGATGCCACCAGACCGATACTCGCACCGACTAGGTGGACGACACCTAGAACAGATCAAAACGAAAGATAGATTGCCCCAGGCTCGAGTCACAACATGTACGCACACGTCAACAGCGCAGACAATCGGTGGAATCAATATTACCATCCTACCCTCCCGCCAGAGTGCCAGCGAACTAACAATTGCGGTGGCATCTCGAGCTAACGATCTCAGTGGCCTTTTGAACTTACAACGGATTGGATCCACGACATTTAAATTTTTTGAGCGAGCTTATAAAGAAGCGACATTCGTCTATTATTTCTGTCGCGATTGGTTTTTTAAGCCCCTATATTCTTTAAATCTACGTAACGAAAATACAGCTTCACGGTTAACCTATATCAATCGGTTGGTGTCGCTCAGTTGTCATATATATATATGGGTGTATAATAAAATAACATGCAGTGAGTCAAATATTTCTATTACAAATCCGAGTTCCATAAGTCAAAAAGATTGCCAACCAATAAACCTGTTTGCGACATTTTCTGGCATTTATAAAACGTGATATGTATAAATATTGGTTAAAAAGAACATGAGCATACGTTTTCGCTAATGTACGTGTAAGAGTTTATTGCTTCAAGTCGTTGTTCGTGCAGCGGATCCGATGCTTTAGCGCCACTTCTCTGGACAAGTCTGACAGCAAACACCTGGCTTTCTGTTCCTGTCATACCACATCAATCCTATCTGTATATTTACCCTGCGCTAGTATGAACGTGATAGCTGACACTAAACTCCGGACTGGAAAATCCAACTATATTGCTGACTTATCAAAGAATGAGCATCATCGTTAGCATCAGCATCGCACTTGCTTCAAACCTGGTTGAAAGTAGTAGTAATTCAAGCCTAAACCATGCCCAAACCCTTAAGAAGTTCAAGGCTTTCATTGAGTAGGGGCCTAATCCCATTGCGGCGGCTACCTGAGGAGTGTGCGTGATGGATTTTTTTACCTTCAACTTATTACATACAAAAAAACTACTATATAATATTAACCATCAGCACTGTTTTCATGCTTTTGTTGGACTTCTGTGTGCGTTTCAGGCGTTCTTCGGTACATGTTCGCATTATGGCGCCACCATGAGAATTGCTAACGGGCGGAAAATCCTCACCTCTCTGAGGCTACAACAGGATTTAAAACTGCGAACTGGGACATATCCCACCACTGGTCCATTTATCCACAATGTGTACTCAAGTCATCATCGGGGACATGATTTCCATATTACTTACAACTAACTTCCTTTAAGGCCAGAGAAAATGCGGGCTCGAACAAAGATCGGTTGACATCGTCTGAGTCCTTACAGACCTCCATAATCAAATTAAGCCTAGCAATATCGATTCTCTTTCTGAGAACGCTCATTGCATGCGGGCAAACACATTAGCGGTAGTAAACATGTAAATAGCATTTAGTAAACATGTAAATAGAATTAGTAAACGTGTAAATAGCATTTAGTACCGCGTTACATTTGTGTTAACATGGCATGGATGAATGAGTACTTCCCTCCCGCCGCTCCTACAACGCGCACACTTGGCTATTTAGGTAAATCGAAGACAACAACATGATGTGAGCTTTCGACAAACCTCGGACACTATACACTACTCTCTTCGTAGTACCACACACCCAAATACGCTGACAACGAAACGATTTATTATTCCGCAAGGACGGAGAAAATATATGAAGTCTCACTTCCAAATGAGCCACTCAAACGCAAACATTGCTTCCAGGAGGAACTCCCCCAATTGCGCGGCGCAGCGTCCCACACTTGGCTCCCTCCGGCCACAAGCGACAATAGCCCCCTTCTGAGAAGAGGAGATGCTACTCACCACATACGATATGCAACCCTTAGCGTGATATGAGCGCTAGTGCATGAGGCAAGGGGACCGATACTAGCTTGAACAGGTGCTGCCACCTTGGGGTATTGACCATTCCGTACGAGTGCTTATTGTCGGCGTCAGTAGAAAGGGGGCACTCCGTATCCATTTGAGGTGCGCGGTTGCCTATTCACATGTTCACCCATACATACTCATGCATACATCTGTACTCATGCATACGCGAATATATGCTAGTGATTTGGTCGGTGATCATCGGTTCACTAGCTTCCTCGCCAATGATTGCTTAAATACTAGGAAATGTTCATATTACTAAACGAAATAACACTCCTAAATGACCTCGAATTTAGGTTCGCCAGCTCTTCTAGACAATAGCTGCTTTTGCTGGGTGGCCACCGAGGACATATCTCGTATTCCGCTAAAATCAAACAACTGAGAGAACCTATACAAAATTGATGAAATGCTGCACACTTATGATTAATGTACGCTCGTCCTACCCCCTAACTGAGGCATCAATTAGTAACGAGAAAAATCGACTGAGATCGATGTATTGTCCTTCAGAAAGCTAACGATGACAGATAATATAATAGACAATGGATACAGGGATCAGATCGGCACTTGATGACAACGTACCTCTGTATACGGTTTCCATCATTTAGACTGCGGGACAGACGGCTTTTCTATGCTGACATGACATGACAAGGAAGGGATTGTTCTCAGAAATACGATCATGCCGGTATCTGCACTCAAATTCGATCAATCTGTTACCTCATATCCCAAACTCCACTCGACAACAAACACATCGTAGCTGAATTGTGTCAACATGACATAACTCGCTATATATATATATATATATATATATCTATAGAGAGAGAGAGAGATCGCAGTTACACCAAGAGGTTGAAATAAATAAAACTGCTTCGTTTCGGCAATCGAGAACGCACCGTTTTTCTGGGAACTCCAAACGCAGAGGCTGATGTCTCATTCCTTGAGAAATCGAACTGTTTACGAGTTCGTGGAATTTGACCAAGTGGATAACAACTATCTGGGATAGAGTAATTTCTTCTCCCCGCAGGTGACAGCGAAAACCCCGTCAACTCATAGTATACCTACTAATGTTTCCCGCGAATATAAATCAATTGTTTCATGCCGCGAGGTCCTAATATTACGATGACACTTACTCATACGAGACTGCTGCCTCCGAACTGCCAATGACAAATGACTCCTAACTAAATAACACTAGCAGTTCGTAGAAGAAGAAATTAGACTATTCCGGGAACGGTTCTAGCGCAGCAGACGCGCATTGCTCAACGGATCTCTCCTGTCTGTAAACAAGAGTTGAGTTTAACCACTGATGCTGTTTACCGCCTGAGCAATGGCGCACAATGACAGATACATAGTTTGTGTCCGGCAAAAGTGCTTTGCAATTTGTGCTACGCTAGTTAGATAATGCTGGCAGCAATTATCCGCATAATATTTAGTAGATATGACCACGCCTGTTGATGACATAAAAATGCGATACATTCAAATAAGTAGGGTGTTTTCTCTCAAGGTTTTTTTTTTTGCGACGACGTCTACGAGTTTGAGTTTAGCGCGACTCTGGAGACGTTCCGCGCGACCAGACAGATTTAGTACGACGTTCGGCTGGATAAATATTATTATAAGTATGAAGCCTAAGCGCTATGGTTCACTGACCACTGCAGACATCTGAGACTGCTTCCGGCCGGAGCGGATCAGTAGAGACGTCCCACATCAATATTTCACCCCAGGTGTGTGTGTGTCTTTTCCGTTTCGTTACGCCTGGGCACATGTAGAGTGTCCAACGGGTGTATTTCGACGGGCTGGAGAAAGCGATTCCCGGATGTCATAAGGAATAACTCCGGCCTTAACATTCGACTTTCATTGCTTCCTGGCCCCCGGCAGGCGTAGCTGTAAAATGCCGCAATGGAACCTTGGAAGTGCTTTGACGAAAGCACAAATTGGTATGGGACACCTCGCGTTACGATTTTCAGTAGGAGGGACGGTGTCTGGACGGAGTGGTGAATGTACCCAACCGAAGCGATCAAATGAATGTTCTCATTTGACAATATCAAATCAGCGAAGTGGTTTGGTGCTACCTGAGCTGTGCTATCTTCTGACCATCTAAATGCGAATATTAAGGCCCAACGTTTGGAACATGAGAACGGGCGATTTTTTTTGCTACGGATATGCTTCCCGTTATAAACACTATAGGGTTAGATTGTTGGGCAACTCGTTTAAGCTTTCTTGCTCGGCCGCCAATGAGGACAATCTCGAGCAATATTTGTTTGAGGAATAACCCGGTCTTCATCGATATGTCGGTCATCCTAGTTGAACAGCTTCCATCGGACACCCTGGCAAAAGATAGAATAACACTTTTGACGAAACAACTCTCGGACAGGCTGAATTGAACTCGCAAATAATTAGTCTACAATTATAGCTCAACTGGAGTGCACCACAATCAAACTGGGCCACCGAAATCGTCGAGCCCCATGGCCTGGTGGCGCGTTCGGGGGAAGCGCACGTACATCGGTGCACTGGCTCGACGTCCGCCGTTGCACACATTAAATTTAAAGGGTCCGTCGTACAAAGCAATGCCGAAAGCAATTGTACCGTGGACTTTTCTTAAACGTGGACAATACTGAAAAGCTCAACTTGAGGTGTCAAAATTATCGAGAGCAAACACAAAATGTGTTGTGTGAGAATGTGGTCTTCAAATTTGGAGCAATGTTGAGAAGTGCCTTTCCCCGATATAATAATCTAAGTGACACTAATTGCGTTTTACCATTATGATATTCTTATTATTATAAAGAAAAAGGAGTGGAGAGAGATTTGCATCGTGTTGTAGCTCGCCAAATATGGCACCCGTAGAAATTGCCATATAAGTCGTCATTAGGTCGATAATTATTACGTCATCGATATTCGTTCATTTGTTTTGAAGGCCGTCGCTTACGCATGGTATGTCAAGCTTAGACACCTCGCATTTGTATCAGACTTCCACATCGTTTGTAAAATAATTTAAAATGTACTTAACTAGTTGAATGCATTTGTACGCAACGTAAACTAAGACATAAAATACCGCGGGAGGGCATGCAACTTGAAAAGGATCATAATGAACCTCTCTCCGATGTCTCCAGGAAGTCCAAGAGGTTTTTCCGTCCTCTGACGGTTCAATTTATATTTATGATCGCGGATAGTGAGAGTTACTAAACGCAGAAAATTCCAATATGGTATCTTAACATGTTCACCCTTGCCAATGACATAAGGCACTGGGTGCGATCCGGTACACATGATACAGCGTCAAATAGAGAATCTATCGGAAAACAAATATCAATTATAGCAATACTCGTAGAGTTAGCCTCTGTAAGACTTCTGTCTACGTCGGCATGATATCATTTCCAACCGGCCCTGGTGGCTATCCGAGTAGAGTAACAGAGCCTCAGCCTTCTGACCACATTTCACACTATTCAAAAAAAAGCAAGAGTTAGCTGAATCAAGTTGAACCGTGTAGAAATCGAATGCAGTCATTACACCCAAGCAACCCTCCCAGTCTAATCTCGCCGTGATTCGTGCATATATACTATGTTGTAAGCTAAAGCCAAATCGTAATGGTGCTTTTTTAAAAATAACGCAGCATCAGGCTCTGAAAACATTTTTTGGAGCTGACTCTCTAGAAAACTTCTGCCATTTGTAACTAATCGACTACAGTACTATAATGGTAGCACTACCACCATACCGGATCCTCCAATATCGACAGCACCCATTTTGGTCAGCCATCCTCCAGGGTTCCAGAGCCAAGCGGCAGGAACGCAGTAGATAGCCGTAGCCACAGAGATGAACAGAAGATATGAGATGAATTTGCATCGTTCAGCCATTGCCCCCGAGATCAATGTCGTCGATGTTGTGCAGTACGCCAGCTGTTACGGATCAACCACACACACACATACACACAACAGAGCCTGTGCCGATTATGATTATTGTTATAAAATTCTAATTGTTAAAATGTTCGGTATTATTATTATTTATATTGCAGTAAAATTCGACCTATTTGAGGGTTACTATTGTTAAAAAAATTGACGGAAAAACCATATTCCTAAAAGATAACTATACTTTAGTAACTAGCAACCGCTATGAATATGTTGCAGTCCGCATTACGCTCTCTGTGTAGCGTATGAAATGTATAATCGTGCCGTCTTGAACCTCCCGCAACGATATTTTTGCACTGCCTGTGATATTAGCGAATTAATATTTATGTTAACATGTTAACGAAAAAAATATTCTCCACAGCATCTTCCTAAATAGACGTCTATAGCGTGTTCTCGGAATAATAATACCGTTTCTTACGTGATCTGCCCTCGAGGATAAAGCGCCAACCAAATTGTACTAATACCATTTGACCCAATATTGACAGCAACTATATACACTCGATAGTGTAACCAATCCAGTAATACCTATATTGTAGTTATTATATATTCGAATTGGGAAGATAACTACAGTTTCTGTTTACTAATGTACTCGAACGAATGTGATTATGAGAGTTCACCTGAAATACGAATCTCGAGTAGACCACTCCCATCGACTCGTCATCGGCGTTCTTGAAGAAGTCACCAAAGCTGCAAAAAGATCGACTAGTTGATCGACACGGATTGATTTTAACGAATGTCTTGTACAGACTGAAACCTTTCAGTGATAATGGCCTCACCGGAAGGCTTACAAGTGGCGCCGTGGGGAATACATTTCGGATGTATTTATGAAGGAGTAATGATAATAACAAAAACGGTGTATTCACGCATAAAAGGCATGTTAACGATATTCACGCCGATCAAACGTAGCGGCGCTGTGAGCTGGTATTAAAAAGTCGGATTTCAGCAGAGCACAATGCGTCAGCTGGGGATTGAACCCGTGCCTCATGGTGGGCCCGTTGTAAGCCCGGTTCTCTCTCCACCCTATCACAATAGCATGATGGAGTTGGTGGGGCTTTTTCAGCTGATTTTCTATGGCAGGCCTCAACGCTGTGTAGCGTTGCTTTAGGACCTATCATGTCGTACTTATCTAGGCGATCTCCAAAAGATACTATTATATATCGCAGCCAAACCGCGATTTCTGAGGATCGAACCGGCAATCACAAATTGCAGTGATGCTCTTCATGGTTTCCATTGCAACTGCAATCAAAGAGGTGCGCATTAGCCACCCATGGCACGTCGCCACTCAACAGATTGATAGGTTTAGTGTCTCCAGACGAAAGTACCATGAGATCGCTGGCTCTATCTCCAGCGAAGACTCTGTGAGATTGTATCCAATTGTGACTTTTGACTGTACCTGTTCACAGCCGAATACCCGTTTGAATAGCGTGAATATCATTGTACACTCGACTTGTAGTATAGTCGCAACGGTTCTCTCCGAGCCACCTCCAATACCTCTCAAGGTTGAAGCCCTTGCAAATAAACGTATTGTTTATTTTTTCTTTTTGTTCAATTGCTTGCTATGGATGCTCTAAGGCTATTTCTCACTGCGCGCTTTCATTGGAAAACCGTTTTGAGGTCGACCCTGCAAATCGCAGATCACCGATGAACCCAAAGCATCAAATTGCGCTGCCCGAATTACAATCACATGTATTGTTTCAGGCCACCGACCGAGCTAATGCTGCTATGTCCGCTATTTTACCTGAAGTAAGGATTGGTCATGTAGTCGAATGATAGACCGAATCCGAAGAGCCAAAACACGAATCCTCCAGTAAGAATGGTGGCTGCATTCTTGACCATGATGTTGACCTCGTTCTTGCGGGACACAAAACCCGACTCCAGAAGACCATATCCTGCTCACGTAGAACATTATCATAGAAATTTTAAGCTCAGACGTTCATTTTTATTGGGGGACATTACATACTTCAAGAGCAGGAACTTCAGAGCGTTGTGAAAAACATTTGAAGGCGGTAGTTAATCCGAAAACTATGCGTACACAGCGTATGGCCGAACTCAGAACTCGGATTAGAGAATCGTATGGGCGAACACAGGTGCTAACATGAAATCGCTTGTTAAACCTACCTGACTGCATTGTAAAGATCAAAAACGCTGATGTAAGAACCCAGACAACGTCGTTCGCCTCCTCCTCGTTTGAATGGAGCTCTGTCCTGTTCGCAGATACCATCTTGGTGCTCTCCGAATGTTTCACGCACAGGCCCCTCTGAGAGATCTTTGGTCCCGGGTTGAAAACCTAAAGAACATAAGTGTTAGTCAGTCATGTACTGGACAGGCATCCGGATATGCATGAACGCTCTGGCGCACCCTTCACAGAGCATGGGTAAACAGAGCGTAGCGTTCATATCTATAATGTACTATTCTTCAAAAAGATGAGGATGAACATTTGCGTAGAGCGATTTGTACGGTCTCAACACGATTTGTATATTGCTGAAATTGACAAAGATGGGAGAAGGGATTACCTTACTCGTTGGAGTTATCGTTTTAAAGCACGACATTTGGGGATGCGTGCAGTGACGTGCCGTGAATTGTACTACAGAAAGTGTTGTTCTTTAGCCATGTGGGTTTGTGCTGATTATATTCGATAAACTCCTGGATACACTCACGGCTTAAATCTCCACCCGTGCACTAGATATGGAATAGTTGCTGTTAGTGTACCGCGTCAGCTATGTCAATCATCTCGCAGTTAGCTAGCTATGCATGTGTGCGGACTCGATATTACACACTCGGATCCCTTCAAGTATTTACTAAGTTCTCAACGTTCAGGTTGAGCCTATTCTGCATGCTAATAATAATGTTCTAACAAATTACAACTCAATTTCCCCTAAAAAAGTGCAAACATCAACCCAAACCGATCAGTGGTCGCTTTGAAACAGATAAGCGATGTCTCCTAGCTAGATCCAATGACGAAAAAAGCGAGGGCGTTTCATATATGCATATGTTTCCATGGCTAATGATTTAATGTAAGAATTAAGGAAATAAATGGCCATCAGAAATCGACGTCGACTTACGTCAAAGCGAAAAATACGTCTCTAGGGAACCGACGCATTTGAAGTTGGAGGACGTGATGTGAAATTGAATCAATTTCCCTGACCACGTGCCAAACGAAGATCTCTTCATATAGCCGATATCACCATTGTGCCATAACCGTATAGAGAAATTGCAGCACAGACACAGGGTGTGAAGGCATACTGCACACAAATGTAACCTGTATTTTGGCAACACATTGGTGGGTGACAAACGTGATTCTATCCACCGTGTTCATACGACTGGTGAGCACGGAGCAACGACGTCAGATCTCACTGTCTCATTGTACGAGGTCCCTGAGAGCGCTTTTGCTCGATAATAGTTTGTGATGCATGCGTGACCAATTCCAATTCAACGTCAAAGTGCTTCCTTTACTTCGCTTCGAATGTTATCTGAGGCGAAGTGGATACCTGCATAGGGACATCCTGATCGATCTCGATATACGTATTAGGTAAATAAGGGGGAGCTATCATTTAATTGTTTGCTAATCGAAAATGAAGTTTAGAAATTGGCAAGCGCTGCATAATGGTCACCATTAAATTTGTACAAACTAATGATGTGATGGGAGAAAGCCTTCATCGAGCACCAGGCGACGAGACAGTTGTAGGCGAATATAGAATGAGTATTATGAATGCTAGCGATAGAAGATACTTGGCAGTAGTGGTGCTGGTGTGTATTATTGTTGGATAGGGTCGTTTTCTTAACAACAAGGGGGCTCATGTAAAATGATGGTAAAGCTGTGTAGGCTATCGGTTGGCTGATGACAGCAGACGTACTTGATGATATACATACATCAAAAAAATAGTCGTTGGCTCTGCTCCGTTCTAATTCTCCACAAATGCCTTCGTAGTCTAGCTTAGGATTAGTTAGAGCGCACGCTTTCCGTGCTCTATAACGCGTGAGAATTAGAATAGATCAGATTCGAATGAAAAGATAGTACATGTTGTGGGACTGAAGAATGGGATAAGAGATAGGGACCTTATCTTTTGGTCATTGCGCCGTTGTATCAAAATGTTTGAACATGTAGCGGAGCCAGGAAAATTGGCTCAAGTTATTTACCAAATGAAAATTAAGAATAATTTTTAATAATAATCAGGCTTGTGTCTGATCCCAGGTCAGGCCCCAATTGTTATTTAGCTTATGCTTCACGTCCTCTAACGCGAATCTGAATCAATATAAAACCAGCGATAAAACAGTCATCTAGTGTTTACCGAATGGCAAGGAGGAAGGTGGCTGTTTCATTTTTGGTTTCACATTAAAGGTACATCAACCTCGTCCCTTCTTCTGATCTTCGAATTAGCGGTGACCGGGATACTCTTTTTATAGAGAAGGAAATTTCCTCCAAATTCACGGACACCACCAGAGATATTCCAATCTCCATAAAAGTAGACCGATCCAGTGCAGGATTGATGCCTCTGCCTGCTCAACCGATCTTCTGCTGAGAGTCCATCTCTTCCTTAGATTTGGCGCGCCCGTCTCGGGAAGGTGTGCAACTGCTCCGGCTTGTATTCTCTAGCCGGGTGCCTTAGTCTCCGACGATTACGTTTTGCTTACCTGTTTGGGTCTTGTCCGGGGGCCAAATCGTGGTCGTCAAATTCGCGGCCAATGTTAGCGGGAATGCGCGGGAACAGACTGGTGAAGGAGGAGACCCCGTGACAGACCGGCCAATCTACTCAAGAGGTCCCGGCTGGTTTGTCCGCCTATCCCCGGCCAACCTGGGCGGGAATATGCGGGCTAAGCCGGTCTAGCTAACGGTGGAGTGGGCCTCCTTTGGTGGACCACTCGGACCCTTCTGCCTCGCTCCTTAGTCTCCTTTCACTCCCATCCAGTCTATAGCCTCCACCCAATGCGCCCTTGGTTTGACCATGTGTGCCACGAGTTCTCTGACTGGTTTTCTCATGGCCTCCTTCCAGCCCCCTGCCTGATTCACGCCAGTGACTCGCATCGGGCTTCCGTATACTCAACATTGTCAACCTTGCCAGAGTCGCACAGCACGCATATATCCATCGGCGTCTTTCCGATAACCGTGTAGGTCTGGAACTGCCCGTGGCCCGTCGATACCTGCGCCGCCTCATATGTGAGCTACCCCATGTTGCAGTCCAGTAACACCCTAAGGTTTGGTGTCAGGTTTTTGGTCTAACACCTCTTCGTCACTCCGGGAGTAACCCGCGTTCACTCTGCTTGGCAGGCGTTGAGGGTGGCCCTCGGGGGCATGGTCGAATTGAGATTCCCAGCCCTGAGCCTGAGGCCTCTTTCAGCAGCCAGCAGATCCCATGGCAACATTCTGGCTAGGGCCAGGAGGACGTCGGTCGACACTGTCCGGTACACTCGGCTCACTCTGATTGCGCGTTAGGCTGGCCTAAGCATCCCCCTATTCCTTGCAGTATGGAGTGCCAAGTCCGCCCATACTGGTGAACCGTAGAGAACCATAGACTCAGCAACCGATGCTCGCAAGATTCCAGAGTACGGGCTCGTAGCCAAACCAGGGGGAAAAACCGGCCATGCGGCGTACAGACCTATTTGTCTTCTTAACACGGCGTGAGATAGAGGAGAAGGAGGCGCTGTGAGCGCACCGTACGGTCTTCGGAACAGGCGTTCTACCCTGGACGCCCTGCGCCTAGTTATACAGAGAGCCAGGGAGGAAGCAGGGAAAACCCAAACGATGCGGAGGTTCGTTCTCCTCATCCTGCTGAACGTTAAAAACGTGCTTAACACGGCTCACTCGGGGATGGGGGCGCTGAAGAGAAAGGGAATATCTAACCGGATTCGAGGGATTCTGTCCTGGAGGTCAATCTCGACGTCCCCCAAGGTTTGAGCTCGGCATAAACGACAGCAGGACACCTGCTGTCGTTTAGGCCGAGCGCATTGAAGTCGCCTATGGCGTATACTTTCATTTTCCTTTGTTCCCTGAAGACCTCGCTCACCTCGCCTAAGTACGTTCTGAAGTCGCCCGTAGGTTTATTAGGAGAAAAGTATATGGAGATGAAGCCCCCACCGCCATCCATCCCCACACCCGGTGTCGATACCTTCACCCCACTATGGAATAATGCCGGCTCCCTCTTTTTACACACATACGAACTGAATCCGCATCGTCGCCGTGTGGCCAGTTTCCATGGTTTTCATCGTTGTCGCTCGTAGCACCCATTGGAATACTCCGATGGCTTCTTCCTCCACTGTCCAGTCCTTCCCGATCACCATTAGTAAACGATATCTCTATTCCTCAGTTTGGTGTGTTCCTTAAGAGGTTTTGACTTCCACTAAGACAGCGACTCCCCCGTCCCCCATTCGCAGTGCCAGTTGCGCTGTGGGACTTGTACCCTGAGCTCCTTTAGCAGACTCTGCGTCCGTCCCTCTTATCACCCCACTGCCCGGACGGTCCTTCGTGCCTGTATCGATTGATCTACGCCCACCAGTCTCAGGCTCAATGTCGACGGCCACTCCCTCCTAGTGAGCTGAAGCCAATCTGCCGGGGTATTTTCCCCGTCGATTTCCATAGCCGTGACACCGTCCCGACAACCTTCTTGCCCTGCCTCCGACCAGGTGCACCCGTGGCGCCTGGTCTCCGTCTCAACGCTGCGCACTCTTCATGGCTCGCAGGCCCTCCATCCCCCTCCTAGTGGTCCTTCGCAGCTCACCGCGCTTATCCCAGACCAGCTGGGGTCCCCTTGCAGCATTGACCAGCTTAACTCAAGGAAACAGGGATACGGGAGAATGTTAACTACTTACGGAGAAGAACAACGGAGGCCTCATGCATGAGTAAAATAACTGTAGACATCATCATGCGAATGTAACTTTAGCTTTTCGACCGTGTGAATTAGGTACAATAAAAAATTGCCACCCATGGGGAAGTGACATAGGGTGAACAGTGACTCTTTAATAGATTAATATGTATTAGAAAGTATTATATTATATAATACAATCACGTGCGTTACTAGACAGTCAACTAAGTTAGTTTGATATTAGATTGAAAATTAAAACCTCTTAAAGTAGCCGACCTACCACGAACTGATATGATCAAAGTGATTACGATTAAAATCAGTGTCTGTAGTATCAAATTTCGAGCAAAAACACGTGTGATCGCATACAGTCGCGCTAGCTGAACATTTTTAATATTGGCGAACTTCTTTGCTATTCACATTGAAAGCAAATACCTTACGCTTGTCAAGAGCTTGTAGCTCAGGAGTGCTGCAAGCAAACGGTTGGATTCCCCACCAACGACCTACCGATGAGGAGATGACTATCTCCTCCGAATTATATTTCTTCTGACGTTTCGGGGTTGATCGAGTATAGGCGAGAACAAACTCACATGATAGAATCGAATCGATGCCATGTTCCGTATAACGTTTAGATTGTTATTATATTATGCGAGATTTTGTCAATGGCTGTTGTCGTCTAGGATACCAAAGGCGCGACAGGTGTTATAACAACATGTTGTAAAGATGATGAGAAAGCGGGTTTGGAGTGAAAACGCATATGAACTTACATTAAGTATTTAGACAGATATATCATAGAAGTGCCCAGGTTATTGCTTTGTTTCCGAACAATGTCTTCACAGTGTTGGTTAGTATTGCAATTTTGTAAGAATATTAGATAAAATTAGCTCCGAACGTCTTACATTTCAATATTCGTTAGATACAATTGTAAGTTAAAAAAATGTAAATCTCATCCTCTTTTAGTGCGAACTTGAGTCATATTTGGAGTGGCACCAACTGCACTCATTCCGTTGTGTAGTTAGAACGCGTCCTCCCTCAGTTAATTTTTCACGCACAAATTTTAACTACAAAACGGTATAGGTGTGTCTGACACCATTCAAAACCAAACCAAACTCAAGTTCACGCTAAGGCAGGATGAGATTCTCAATCTTTGATTACAACTGTTTCTAACGAATACTTCAAGTTTCCGTAGGATACACACGGTTCTAATCGAAAGCGAATCAGATATCCCTTGCTACAGATATGAGACTGCTAGACCTCGGTTCAGTATTTGTACTTGTTCATCATCAGAAAAGCAGCGATAGGCGCACCTCGATGGGACATGGAAGGTGGAGCAAACGTGAACAGCCAGGGGCAAGGTTGAGCAGATGGCCCGGAAACTTGTTCGGAACGTGGAAACTAATATATATATATATATATATAGCAGCGTTTTCCGACCAAGCACCTCAGTGGCAAGTGCGCTTCAACGCGGACACCGCAGTGCTGTTGAAGCATTAAGGCAGTCCTGACTGACTGGCCGGCCACTGGCCAACGTTGAGTGAACCCAGAGGAACCGATAGCCCGCAGGTTTTCAGGGTCCCGGCGCGAGTCCGTGGCGGAAACAGCAGCAACGGCGGCACCCGTAGTAGTCGTGGTAATAGCACGAGATGTGCATATTACGCCAACGTTAGTCTGATGGCCGTACAAAAGGCGTATACTCTCGCTCACTCACCCAATTGCTTTCTCGTTCGAAGGGCCGCGGGCCAATTGCCCCAGCCCTACGCGTATTTGGTCTATCCACCGGGCTTCGGCCACCGACGTACACCGAACATCTCCGACGCAGAGAGGAGAGTTTGGCTGGATGGGTAGCATGCACCACGCAGCTACGGGCCAGTGATTCCACTTGGTTTAAGCGCTCGAAGCTGGTACCGCTGCTTGCAGAAGACCACGGCTATGCAGATCCTTAGGTGCTGCTTATGTCTCATGTTGACTCTCGTTGGTGCCCCGTCCCTATCGTGGGTGTGTTCTCTCCGACGCTAATCTGAGTAAAGTTCGTGCTCATAATTCCAATATAGGAGTTCTCCGTAATACTATGATAACCAGGTGTTGGAAATACAAGCTCGTTCTCTGATGGATACTACAAGCTGACTTCAGCCATGCCTCCAGAGAAGACACGTTCATAGGCAGGATATATCTCGCATCTCAAGTAGCCTAAAGAACTTGTGCGGGTTTACTTGCACTCTAGGATTGCAGCTGTACTATGGTTTGCTCAATATCCATGGGGCAATTCCAGCGAATAGGGATTTGGTAAAACAGTTTGCTTGAGACAAAGGTAAAGGTTTACTGGTTTATTAAAGCAATTATTTGATGGTCTCATACAGACTCCCATAAGATATGCGTGAGATTAGATAGATTGCTTGACCCATTATAGCGAGTGTATTTGCCAGTACAAAGGGTGTTGCCACCGTGGGTCCTGAGCCGTAACTTATTGGGTAGTCTGGTATTGCGAGCCCTGCTGATTTGCGCGTTAACTCACAGTTGTATGGCCGCATACGCATGGCAGATACCTTAACTGTAGCTTGATACGTCCCATCCATAATGATTTGGGTGGCCGATTTGATTCGACCGGTTCGCGGTACCTGGAAGCTACATGAGATATCCAGTTGAGTCTTGGAAGCAACCCTGATTCTCGGAGCCGTCTGGAGTGTTCAATCTGGTTTTGCAGCTCTACGCAGGACACCCATCAATGGAGACACTCAGGGACACCCATCGATAGGTCAACTACATTATAGATGTCGTAAGATGCAAACATTATTAGCCTGATAATAAAGCAGACGGATTACGTGGTCGCAAGTTATTCGTGGAAATTTCGTGAGAAATTAGTTTGAGGTCAAATGGCAGCTCATGGTTAATATCATTAAAAAATGCTTACAATTGTATGGACTAGATACGAAAATATTGTAGATTTCCCGTATATTCTTATAAGATGGCATTTTATGGTTCAATAGAAAACGCGATGATCTTTGAATCCAGACACCAATGTGGTAGGTCGGATAAGGAATTGGCCAATAGCACTGCTTTTTCATATCTAATATGTCACAAGTGTACTACACATAGTGTACACATAACCGAAATAGCAAGCAGAGAAGTTTCCAATCAGTAAGTGTTACCCTGTTATCGACTCAATAAGCTGTTACGTACGCATTTCGATACAATGCATTCTATATGAAACAAGTACAAGCCAGTTGCAAATATTTAGAACGAATCATCTGTTTATTGTCTTTCTGTTTTCGTGTTAAGTTCGATTAAGATCCTGTGATTATAAGGCGTGAATCACAGACTTTCAGACTCTTTCAGTCCGAGCATCTTCTCTTCGTCAAATTTCCCATTCGACTTCACATACGGTTCGAAATAATTTGGATCGTCCGCCTCATGAAGAAACATGTTCACCCGTTGGCCCTTTACAAAGTTGTCCGTGCAAACGAGCTGTCTGAAGTCACCCATGGTGATTGTCGTGTCGCAGGAGGTGAAGCGCTTCGACCTGTTCGCCTGTGAAATTGCAGATTCAAACAGCACAACAGTACACGTCGAATTTGATTTTTGAGGTCGTAACGTTGCTTCGGCTGAGAGCCCCGCTGGCTAGCACAAGGCGTTATTCGTTGCAAGGGACAAGCCTGTTAGCTAACATCGGCTATACGTATACCGAATCATTTCCACGTCGAATAAGCTAAAAAATTCGCTGTTATCTTCAAGATTATAATTTGCATGATGCAAGTCTAGGGAGCTTCTTGGACGTAGGGGGTAGTAATAAACAACTATTATAACTAGCATATATTGAAGCACGACATCGCAATCAGGCGATTCTGATTGTTGGTACGCCTGCGATTGCTTTTCACGGCATGGCTAGATCACGCGCTGTTGTACCCATGAATTGGACGATGATATTTATAGGCAAGCTAGGCGAGAACAACTATGGAGTTGGGTGAAGATCACGTATCCCGGTGAAAGGGGTTACGAGAGAAGATCCCCCGAACATACCCGTCTACGTGGTCCGGATCGTATACTCCTCATTGTGGGGATTGTCTCTGGGGTGAATGTCTCCGTTCCGAGAGTATAAGTACCCCAACGAAACGGATGGGTGCTAATCGGATACAGCACGTTCAAGCTAGGTTTGGATTGTTTGGTTTCGCGCAAATCAAACGTATTGTGAAGTTTCTATTTCTATTTTCCTGCTGAACGTCCCTGACTGACACTCGATTAAGCGATATGGACAATTTCGTAGTCAGTTATAGCTATTCGTGACTATACGACGAATAGGTATAACTTCTGAAGTGGAAGGTCAAAATTCGGTTTAAATTGTACCACTATATTTAACCTTCTTTGACTGCCTCGAATGACATGATATTACGAATCTCGTACTCGTCATGAACGTGCTTAATGGAGTATATACATATACGGTTCAACAGCTAACACAACGAGCCTCAAGTTTTTCACAGCCAGTCGCATCGGGTAGAGGTACACCTTGAGGGTAAGGAAAATATAATGAAAGCGAGAGGAGAGAGAAAGAGAGAGAGATAGATTCCTATGTATGGATGTAGCAGGTAGAAATTCGTTGAGCTAGAAGTTAAATTGCTAGACAGAGAGGTCCATCGGTCTCTCTCCGATATATATATGTATATATATATTTATATATTATATGACGTAATGAGCAATACCGATTGGACCGAGGGTTCTGTTGGAAGCGATGTTGATGTAGCCTGGTGGAACGCTAGGAAGGTGTACAGCTTGTTTAGGAGCCCTTTCGTGTAGTCTTTATTCGTGGGCGTCGTTACTGGTGTTTCCGTCACTGGCATCTTAGTGGGCAGCGTGCTCTTCAAAAGATATTTAAGACCATTAATAACAAGAACACATTTGTATCTAATTGTATCTGACGTAAATGATCGAGAAGAAGCTGTTGTTATTTCTAAAGATTAATCAACGTAAATTAACTAAAGCTACCGTTACTGATGATATCTATATATATATATATATTGCAAAATAATAATTAGTATCATATACTGTAGCGGTGTGGACTCTCAGCGAATCGTCCAAGATATAGTACTCGTTTTCGTCATCTCCTTTACGGGTTAGCTTCTGCTCGGGACAGATCGCAAACGAAATTGATGAACGTTTTGTTCAACAACACAATAATGCGTTAGTAAAGTGGTATCGCAATCCAGCTATTGACGAACGACTCTGACAGATTACGCGTCCAGGTATTTCTTACAAGAGAAATTTCATATCTGCTGCTGCTAATAATGATAATTATGGAAAACAAAAATAGATTTAATAATTCGACGACATGTTTCACGAGGCACGCCAGTTTTCAGCCGACAAAGTCGTCAATGACCAAGCTCTAGTTTGCTCAAAAGCTTTTTCGATTATCTCGATCCGTTCGTCGAATCGAGATTCGAGAAAGGATGGGCGCCCTTGATGTACATTAATGCCCCAATCGCCTTGCCTAAACTACGCACATCAACAGTACACCTGTAGTCGACTTAGGGCATTATGGCCGTGCACACTAACCAACTCTCGATGGATTTGAGCTGGACATTTCTTCTGTTGAAACTTAAACCTGACAGTTCTCCTGAGAATGCAAGTCTGAGGGACCTGGTCCTCTGGTGGCCATTTCAAACGCCCAACGAAAGCCGAATGCCAGTGGCTTTCGCGCCGTCTGCTTGTTAACTGCTGTGTTTCACTACCCGCCAAATTTGAATTCAAATCGCCGAACAGTAAGAATACGGCGCAAGACGATAGCAGTGCGGTTTCTTTGGGCCAGCCTAATATATTATACTTATAAGTCTATGCTTAACCAGTAGTATTTCGTCATTCAATCTCGAGCTCAATTAGTACTTTAAGTAGACCTTACTGATTGAGCTCGGAGAGTTGTTTGTTTGTTGTGCTTGCAAGGGAGGCATTTATTTACAAAAGAATGTAACGCGACATGGAGCTCCAACCAGCACTCCCTGCTCGTTCATTGTTAATCTATCGAAAAGTTCTCTTATTATTATTTCAATTTGTCCGGTACCTTCGATGATTCATCCACCGGTTCCTCCTCCTCATTCTCGGCCTCCTCATCCTCCGCCTCCTCATCCTCCGCCTCCTCATCTTCCGCCTCCTCATCCTTCCCGTCCTCCTTCCCCTCCTTCTTCCGCTCCTCATCCTTCTTCATTGTCCATGGAAATGTAAATACGTAAGTATAAAAAAAATGAGTAAAAAAGAACAAACAAAGTTTCAACAGAAGGGCTCTCGATTGTATTTTAATTTGTCGATAGCAGTACTAATATTGGTTGAATAAAAGCATGTGACGTTATGAAATACTGATATTCGCTCCGCTGTGCATGGCACACAAGACGCTAAATGAGATAGACTGCTCGGAAACAAACATTTCAATTCACTTCAATTGAAAATATCGTGGAGGCATCAATTGTCTACAAACGCCTCAAGTGGAAAGGAAGTGCCTTAGTTCATGAACTCCTTGTATAGCATATACAGGTGTAAAGGAACTTCGCGTTATTTGACACGTACATTGCAATCCGAGACATACACACAGAAAATATACGATTATTTCAACATTTAAAGGATCCACCTCTTTGGGCTGCCTCGATGTCGATCTACCGAAGTATGGTAGTATCACTGAGGCAATTCGATCCTTTGCCATAGTTAAGAAGTCTTTAGACGTTTTCTTGTTGCCTTTTGTGGTCTGTTTGCAAATGTTCAATTAACAGTTCATTAGCGAAGCTGAATGACCTACCGAGGTCGAGTCAGGGACATATAGTTTGATTTGGAACTGTTGGGTAGCGGAAATCGAGGCTGCAGAAGGCATTTTCAAAGGTTACCCCCGAAATCTTCCCATACTCAAGTATGCAGTGTTTATGCTAATCTAAGTTCTCTAGGGAATACGTTTATAGCGGTCACCATTGCACATTTGCTCAGAAAGGCCGTGCCGATACAAAAAGTTTGTGCAAACTGAGAACGATCGTGAAAGCAAGACGTGCAGAACATCTTTCGTCTGCTATAGATGGAGGTGCCTATAGCTTGCACCCGCACATATGGACTTACCTCGTCAGGTGGCTCCGAGGTTACGGCGGGCTGGGTTGCCTGTGATGTGGCAGCCGTACTCGGTGTCTGTCGCGAATGACAGCAAAGCAATGAAACAGAAATAGTATATTTTTAGCTGGTGTATGTTTTAGCACTTTTATTCATCCGTAGTGCGACTTATTGAGGGAACTGAAATTTGACAATGCTTAGGTTCACGTTAAAAAAGGTATAATAATGAAAAAATTGTAGTCAAGTAAGTCACCTCATACTATTATAGGAGGGTGTATGACTCAGATATAACAATATATCGTTGTACAAAATTATTTACAACTATTTCTTTGCTTCGCTGACGGAGATGTTAGTTGAGCTGATTTGTCGGACATCCCGATAAAGGGAGCCCCACAGTACAGAAAAGCGATAAGCAAGAGCATGGCGGGTCGACTCTTTAACGGCCTTTGGTCTCACGAATTCGGTGACACTTTCTTCAAATACCGGCGACGATTGGGAAAGACATGTCCGAAGGGATACTGCTCTTAATCATCTTGAAAGCCAAAAGCGCGGTGCAGACCAGACCTAACTTACTACTGAGAAGGAGGTTATTCTTCTCCTACGGTTTCTTTCAAAGACTGCCCGAAGTTCAATTTTCTGGATAACTTACCCCTACGAATTATGACCTTCGCTCTATAAAGTCTTTGCGCTTTGCTATTTCGCAAGCTTGAAGAGGGGAGCTCGGGGATACTGAAGAGTGAGTACCCCTACAATTGATATTCAATTTAATTAAATTCCTGCAGCCAGGTTGACCGCATCTCCTACAGGCGACCTCATCCTCGCAAGAGATCGCCATGTTCACTAACCCTTGGCACCTAAAGTAAGACACAGGACTACCAGCAAACACCACGACCTTTTGGGACTTGTGTGCCAGGAAGGGAGAATTTTTTTGTTTCAGGGGAGAAATGATGGCGCCTCGCTGTCAATACTTTTTTTCGCCAGTTCTCGTTTGACTGCGACAACCCTATTCACAGATAAAACACCAAAGACCCCTTCTTCAGAAAAGCCCTTGTCCACTTGGGCTAGAGCAAAGCTGGGCGAAAATTACCCAAGACACTTGGATATCACCGGGATGTCCAACAGCGTCGAGAGCTTGTTAATTAGCACTTCATAATTAGTACTTGGCCGTCATCCTGTTCAATAAATTACATGCCCTTTTAATTTAGTTGGCACGTTCGCTTTGCCTGAGCTTGGAGTGTTGCGTATGATGGCCGCCGGCATGTCTAAGGATAATACTCTTTGTAGGATATACACACATGAATGAATATAGCGTTGCTCAATACGTATATTGCAGTCCTAGACATGCACACAGAAAATAAGCAACTTTTTCAACATTAAAAGGACCCACCTCTTCAGGCTGCTGCGATGACGGGTTCGAGGGGAGTGGTTGTACAACTGCGGGTTCCGGAGCCTTAACGTCATCTTTAGGCGTTACCTTTTCGTTGCCTTTCGTGATCTATTTGCAAATGTTCAATTAACAGTTTATTAGAAAAACTAAACAGCCTGCGAGGCCGAGTCAGGGAAAAGGTCACATGGTTTGGTTTGGAACTATTGGGTCTCGGAACTCGGAAGTAATCCCACAATTTTTCTTGTCCTAAAGTTTGCAGTGTTCATCTTAATCTTAGCACCACACTTGCAGAGTTGATTGAAAAACATCGTACTTCAATCATTTAGTCCTTTTTCTTCGTGTTTCTCTGTATCAGGATTAGAACATCGCCACCTGAGTCGAACGCCTCAACTCTTGCTAGCAGACAACTGTAGTCATACACTAAAGCGGCAGTACAACTATGATAAGTTTCGACTGCTGAACGTTAGCCGATTGAGCAACTAATGTTAAATGTAGTCGACAAGTAAAGTTTTCTATTAACCTCAAGGCCTCCCATACACACACACATATATATGCAGGGAGCTGCCTAGAATCAGATGTCCGTGATACGAGAGTGCTTAGCGTGTCACTGGGCATATTAACGGGCTGAGTAAAAAAGAACTACAAAAAACGACAGCGCACGTAAAGTCGACTAGCTGCAAACGGAAAACGACTCGGCAACAGCACAACAAATGGGCTATATTCAACATTACCTCTTCGGTGGGCGTCTCGCTTTCGGTTGGTTTACTTGTAGTGGTTGTCGACGAAGGCTGAGCGCGCTCCAGAATCCAGCGTCGTATATTTGTAGCTATTTGTACCTGTTGAGCGACAACAACAAATTACCTAGTCAACTATGTCGGCAACTACGGCTTTGATCAACTCATGTGATGATTATGAATACAATGCACGGTCCACGATATTGCTTTCGGCATTGCTTCATGCTTCAAGACGTACCCCTAATCTTCCTTATATATAGTTTGGCTTAATATAATACCATTGGATGAACCTATTACCTATTACAGATCTATCGGGAATACGTATCTATCGGTCACTATTGCACAGTAGGGTTACTACTGGATTAGAAAGGTCGGGCCGATTTGAAAAGTTTGTGCGAACTGAGGACGCACATATAGCTTGCGCCCGCACATATGGATCGTTATATAACTTACCTTGCCAGGTGGCTCCGAGGTTACGGCCGGCTCGAATACCGTTGATGTGGTAGCCGTGCGTTTCTGTGTTTGCCGCTAATGACAGCAAAACAATAAAATAGTAATCGTATACTTTTAGCTGGCAATTGATTAATTAACCGTTTGCAATAGTTTTTGTATAATAAAATGTTTCAGTAACTTTCACTTCGTTGCATGAAAAGTGCAGTGCTTCTTTCGTTGGAGAGATGCTCTAGACGCATTGCTATATGGAAGAACGGGGCCCTCGCGGAGCCAGAAATTAGCACTTGATTTATCCATACTGTGTGTTTACTGAGGGAACTGAAATTTGACAATGCTCAGGTTCACGCTAAAAAAAGTGGAAACATCGTAGTCAAGTGAGTCAGAAATTCCTTGTAGTAAGATGCTGATCCAGGCCTTAGATCACAAGCTTTTCGAAGACCCTGGACAGATAGTTAACCAGTGAATTCGGCCGATAATTGCAAGAAAATCTCTATTTGTTTGCCTTTATTTGTGAACAGTGGGACCATCCGCACACACTTCCGTTTAATTGGGAACATATCGACATGAGAGGCTGATCGAGTGAGATATAGAGCGGACCAGAATGAATAAGGTCAGATTACTGGAAATTCCAGTAGTACCAGCTTTGCACGATGACTTTGTGGACAACACTTCAGCAAAAGTAAACGATGGCTCCGGTGCAGCCCAAATAGACACCCGGCCAGGTCTAATGACCTTATACAATTCAATGGAAGGCCCTGTCTCAACACCAACGGCCGCGAAGTGCTGGTTCAATTCATCTACAACTTCCCGAACAGAGGACTCCTTCTGCTTTCGCCTGTAAAAGCTTGTTACTATAAATTATGATCGCGCTCAGCAGAGCACCCGTTGATATCTGAGAAGTCTAGTTTTGCAGGCGGACCGACTCTTGCCATCCTACTCGGTAAATGCCGACGATACAATTTGTTGATGTTCTGCCTGAGGTGCGTGAGCCCCACGGAGAAACAAAATATCCGCTGCGGTGAAGATGATTGAGGCACAGTCCCACTGAAGCAGTGAATAATAAAATAATACAATAATCATACAAGGCTTGGTTTATGAACTTAACTGCAGTCTTATCACAACGCTTAAGTTCTCGTAAAAATAATAGCGAAAAGGAAGTGTCGTCGTGAAAGGAAGGAGGTTATCGCACCCAAAGCTAGGCGGCACTGTCAGAGTCATAAACACTAAGGCAGCTAAACTGACCCAAACGCTCTTGAAGGTGCACAATATTTTCCTTGATGAAGACAATATTATTCTGTTATTTATGTCTCCTGTTAAACACGTGTGATTGCGATGGGCCATGCCTTGGACAAGCGGGAATTCTACCCGTATAATGATCAGAGCAACAAAGGAGTACACCACACTACAGAGGAAATATCCAGGAAGCTGTCATAGTTGCCAATAGCAACGTGGTCAATGCAGATCAATGGACGCGTGACCGTATTTATGACATGATAGAGGTTCCTAACAGAGAAGAACGTAGTCTACAAGTCCGCATCAATAGTCTGACATTTGGGCCTCCCATAACAACGCTCGGTAAAGGATTGTCTTTGGAAAATATATCCTCCAGTTGTCAAGTAGAACGTCTTAGTAGGAGAAGCTACTGGAGTACAAACTGATGACATACTCTTAAAACCCAACCTTGCTTACATTCACTCTGATGACCTGAGCATTACCATCCTCATTGCTTCCGGCCACAAAGGCCAGGATACCGCATCCCGATTGAACACAGATTCTCGACTCGACCCGACAAACATCAGAGATACCAAAGCCATCCCTCTTACGCCATGTCTCGCTTACCACAACCAGGTCAAGTTCGGCGCCCCCATCCTTCAGGAAGTCAGCCAAGGTCTTGAGTTGCCTTCGCTTTTTGATCCCTCCAGTCCCAACCTCGTTGGGACTGAAGGGATCAAGAAGCGGAGGGACCCCGGATTGGGACCCCGTGAGGTCTCGTTGTTAACCATAGCATCGAGATGGATAGACGCAAAGTTATTATATACATCAGTTCTGATGTTATTGAAATCAGTGACCAATCAGTGACCAGCTCCGGGACATCCTACCATTCTGTATACGTCTTCACATTATTACCATTATATTCATTGTTATTATCTAGACTACCAATACTTAAACGCGCAGAGATTTTCGCGTAACCTCAACGCCTTATGTAGAGATAATTGCTAACAATAGCCCAAGAGTATCTAGCAAACACCAAAAACAAATATTTTTATGCACGTGAGCGGATGCCTTAAGAAGAATTCTCATAACAGGCTTCAGTGTAGTTACGGCTTCCCTTGTCAGGAGAGTTTTCTGGAGCACGGGTTTGCGCGATAGTCTCTTGATCTTCACCTCTTTTTTCCCAAAGCTTACAGACGGGATCACCGCCGATCGGGGCACGTTTATTTTGACTTCTTCTCCATTTGTTGAGTCAACCACTACGGAGCGAATTACCAAAGCTTCAAAGGTTCAACTTGCAGGCAGTTAACCTTGGCGGCATCGTGATGTTCGTCCTCCTGAAGTTTCTGGAGGGGGCGTCATTCTATAAAGGCTTTGCACTTTTCTATTCCGCAGGCTTAAAGAGGGGAGCTCGGGAATATCGAAGAGTGAGCACCCCTACAGTTGATATTCAGTTTAGTAAAATTCCTGCGGCCAAGTTGATCGCATCTCCTACAGGTGACCTCATCCTGACAAGAGATAGCAATGTTCGCTAGCCTTTGGCATCTATAGTAAGACACAGGACTTCAGCAAACAGCACGACCTTCTGAAACTTCTGTGCCAGGAAAACTTCCGAAGGGCGAATTTTTTTCCGTGAGGAAATGATGGCGCCTCGCTGCCAAAACTTTTTTTTCGAGAGTTCTCGTTTGACTGCGACAACCCTATTCACAGATAAAACACCAAGACCCCTTCTTCAGAGAAGCCCTTGTTAACTTGGGTAATTTTCGCCCAGCTTTGCTCCATCTCACGACACTTGGATATCACAGGAATGGCCAACAGCGTCGAGAGCTTTGTAATGACAATTAGCACTTCATAATTAGTACTAGGCCGTCATCCTGTTCAATAAGTTACAAGCCCCGGTTAATTTCGTTGGCACCTCGCTTTTCTTAAGCTTGGAGTGTTGCGTACGTAAGCGCTAGCACGTCTAAAAATAATACTCTTTGTAGGATATACGGACAAAGATGAATTTAGCGTTGTTCAATACGTATATTGCAGTCCCAGACATGCACTCAGAAAATAAGCAACTTTTTCAACATTTAAAGGACCCACCTCTTCGTGCCGCTGCGATGACGTCTACGAACAATGAATTAACCGCCTCACAGCGTACGCAACTCTATGTTCGGAGAATCCCCTATTGTCACACCTATTGACACGGACAGGTTGCCTACATCGGCTGTTCCATTCACACCTCACCGAAGCTCAGAATCTACCATAAGTACACTGTCTTCGTTAGTAAGCGGAAAACGATAGCGCACATGACATCAACGCCCAAAACGCCTCGATCTCAATAGCAGCACAACAAATTGGCAACGTTACCTTTGTTGGTCGTGTTGTCGTTTCGGTTGGCTGAGCCCGGGTTCTCGACGAACGT
Source organism: Stratiolaelaps scimitus (assembly GCA_019614645.1). NCBI lineage: Eukaryota > Metazoa > Arthropoda > Arachnida > Mesostigmata > Laelapidae > Stratiolaelaps > Stratiolaelaps scimitus. The sequence continues at coordinate 2,928,451 of JABWDB010000018.1, read as the reverse complement.
TGATTGCGCTCCGGAGTCCGGGGTCTTTTACTTGTATCCATTTGTTCCTGAGAAACGAAGGCAAAAAACTAGCTGAAGTCAATTATGTCGACAACTATGTGTTACATCAACAAAAAACTTAGTGATATGCGCCCCAAGGCGCATATCACTATCTCAATAGCACTCTAATCGCGCAGCTGGGAGTGGTGTAGGATAATAATGTAGGATACCACCCCCTCCCCTTTTAGCGAAAGTGAGAGTTGACGACGACGTAGTCGAGAGACACAGCAGGGACAAGAGTAGTCTGAAGAAGCATGTTGTGTGAGCCTGTATCTCTAGAAGGAAAAATAAATTCGAGTTGTCGCGGGAACTAAGTCTTCCCTTCTTACTAGCATCCCACTAATCCGAAGAGTTCCTTACATTAGTTGGCATCATACCAAGTGATGAACAACCTGAGCTCGATCTGTACGCATATTTTCTCTGGCAGCGAGTGAAATCAAATTCGGCCCAAAAAATAAATGATTGAAGTCTCCGGAAGTATTTTTCTTATGACGGTTGTTTACTACTTATGATAAGAAACCTACAAAAGTACTACAATATTTCATTTCATCGGAGGAATACGTACCTATGAGTAACTATTGCACGGTAGGGTTACTACTGGATTAGAAAGGTCGGGCCGATTTGAAAAGTTTGTGCAAATGAGGACGATCGTGAAAGCAAGGCGCCTTACGTCTCCTATAGATGTAGATGCCTATAGCTGCTTGCACCCGTACATATGGATCGTTATATAACTAACCTTGCCAGATGGCTTCGAGGTTACGGCCGGGTTGAACACCTTTGATGTGGTAGCCGTGCGATTCCGTGTTTGCTGCTAAGGGCAGCAAAATAATAAAACAATAGTAATAGTATTCTTTTAGCTGGTAATTGACCAATTAACTGTTTATCACGGTTTTTGTATCTCACTTCATTGCATTAAAAGTGCAATGCCACTTTCGCAACGGCGACGATTGGATATGCCCGAAGGGATACTGCACTTAAGAAAGCCAAAAGCGCGGCGCAGACCAGACCTAACTTACGAATACAGAGGAGGTTATACTTGCGATAGATGTCCGTGACAGAGTCCCTACGGTTTCCTCCAAAAACTGCTCGAAAACCATAGTTCTGAAGATTCTCAAACCTACAGATTATCACCTTGCAGCCACTGCGCCAGATCGACATCCAGTAATTCACCAGAGGAATCGGGCGGAGATTACAGCATAGCATTTGGGTATTAAAATAATCAAGTGATCATACCACTTCGGAATTTTAATGCATTTTGTGGCAGGAGAGACCGAGATTATCTCACCACAGAGCTGTATCAACTGAACTTGAGCCTTGCGGTGTCTCCTCTGTGCGCTCCAATGTTAAGCACCCTCCGGACGATCTGACTTACCCACCTTTACTACCTGACGTCCGTCCGTGAGCTTAGAGCGGCACCGACCAGGCACCGACATCACCAGAACAGATGTTACAGCCCAGACGTTTAAGCATTTACAGAAAGAAGGAATGATGCGTACAATTGAAGGCAGCCGCTACGTCTAAAAAGACCCCTAGACATAAGATATTGCCTTCGAACGCGTCCACCAATTGCCATAGATGTGCCAAGGCCAACTCGGTGGATCTAGCTTTGCGGAATCCGAATTGGCGCCTAACTTTAACAAAAATGAACGATGGCCCCCGTGCAGTCCAAATATACTCCAGGTAGGTCTAATGCCCTCTTGCAATTGAATGGAAGACTTGGTCTCAACACTAACGGCCGCGAAGAGCCGTTTAACTCATCTGCAACTGTCCGGAGAGGTCTCCAAGGAGCACGGAAGTTCTGCTTTCGCATTACCTCTGCCACAGGAGGAATCGATAAATCTCCACAACTGGGACAAATTGCCTCAGAAGTCTTATTCTGAAGCGATTACTATTAAATGATTATAGGGCACGGCGGAGCGCCCGCCTATATCTGAGAAGACTAGTATAGTACTAGGCTGAGGGAGACTCCTGCGAACCTACTCGTAGATGCCAACAATACAATTTGTTGAATTTTGGCCTGAAGCGGTTTATCCTCGTTGAAAACCGAAGTATCTTCTGCGATGAAGATGAGCAAGGTACAGTCTCAGTAAAGCAGTTCTCATACTCAAGGGAGAGCAAAGAGACTGAGTCGAAAGCTGAGTCGACGCTGTCAGCGTCACAAACACTAAGCTTAATTGACTCACACGCTCTTGAAAGTACAAGATATTTTCCTAAATAAGTGTAATTTCGACGGGGCATACCTCGGACAAGCGGAAACTCGACCAGTCAACATAATGAGAACCGAATAATGATCAGAGCTCAAGGGCGTACAAAAAAATCACAGCGGAGATATCCAGGAAGCTATCACAGTTGCAAACAGTAACGTGGTAGGTACCAGAATATGGACGCATGACCTTATTTATGACATTAATAATAATAGAGAAAAACGTAGTCTGCAAGTCCCCACCAATAGTCTGACATTTGGGTCTTCCATAACAATGCACGGCAAAGGTGTATCCTTGGAAAATAAAGCCTCCAACATCGTAGGAGAAGTTGCTGGAGTAGAAACCGATGAGATAATCTTCAAACCCAACCTTCCTTATATGACATGAACATTACCATCCTCACTGCTTCTGGCCACAGAGGGCGGAATACCAAAGATACCAAATCAGAGGTACCAAAGCCATCAAAATCAACCATCTTAAGCCCTGCCCGTCGCTTTCCACAACCAGGTCAATTCCGGCCCTCAACTCGAACCCGTATATATGAATTTTTACAATTTTACAATGATTAAAGTTGACGTTACAAAAAAACAGGTAAAATAGTTAGAACATCGTAGTCAAGTACCAGTTCCTACGGTTTCTTCCAAATACTTCCCGAAGGCAATCGTTCTCAATAACCTCATCCCTACCAATTATAGATGGAGATGCCCAAAACATGCACCCGTACATATGGATTGTTTTATAACTTACCCTCGCCGGTGGCTTCGAGGCTACGGCGGGCTTGCGTGTCTTTGATATGGCCGACGTACGTTTCTGAGCTGGTCGCTAATGACACCAAAATGGGAAAACAGTAATAGTCTACTTTTAGCTGGTGACTGACTAATGAACTGTTTATCGTGGTTTTTATATCTCACTTCGTTGCATTAAAAGTGCAATACGGCGACTCAGAACATATATATATATATATAAAATACCATTGTACAAAATTTTTCATAACAATTTTTTACTTCGCGAACGAAGATGGGAGCTGAGCTGACTTGGCTGACATCCCTTTGAAGGGAGTCCCACACTACAAAGCGATAACGAGTAGTCTCTTTAAAGGCCCTAGGTTTCACAAATTGGGTGTTACATCCGAGTCGTTCCTTGACGACAGCGACGGTTGGGAAGGATATGTCCGAAGGGATACTGCACTTAACCATCCTGAAAGTCAAAAGCGCGGTGCCGACCAGACCTAACTTACCAAAGGGGGGGAGGTTACACTTGTGATAGATGTCCGTGACCGATTCCCTACGGCTTGTTTCAAAGCTGAAGAATCTCAAACCTACAGATTATCACCTTGCAGCCACTGCCCTAGATCGAGATCCCGTAACTCTGCAGGTATTAGCAGCATATTGTAAATAGGGCGAAGGCACTCAACTAGGAAACTCCCTCACGCATACGCGTTATGGCGGCGATTACAGCATAAGATTTAGGTATTAATTCCCGAGTGATCATACCAATTGGAAGTTTTTAATGCATTTTGTGGCGGGAGCCACAGATTATCTCATCAGAGAGCTGTATCGACTCAAGTCGAATTGCATGTTGCGGTGTGCGAAACGACGTCAGACTCGTTTTTTTAGTATTGACAACAGTCACTGTTGAAACCAGTTTTGACAGTCATTTCAACCTTATCGATCGCTTTTTGAAGCTCAACATAAGGGTGGCACTCAGGACGTCGAAATATGCAAGAAAAAGAATGACCGAGAGGGATAGGACGAAGAAGTCCGAGAATGAGGCTTTAGTGGAGTGAGTGCTTTCATTGTCAGGAGAGTTTTCTTGAGCACGGGTTTGCGCGATAGTCTCTTGCCCATCACCTCTTTTCCCAACGCTTACAGACGGGATCACCGCTGATCACGGCACATTTTGACTTCTGCTTCATTTATTGAGTCCACCACTGTGGAGAGAACTGCCGAAGCCTAAGACGGCTTGGGTGGGAATGATCCGTTGAGAGGGGTCAATGAGTTCGCTTCCACCTTGCTGGCCTCGGGATGCTCCTCCCTAAGTTGTTGGAGTAGGCGTCGCGGTCCATAAAAGTCTGGCGTTTCTCTATTTCGCAGGCTTGAAAAGGGGAGCTTAGGAATACCGAAGAGTGAGCACCTCTTCAGTTGATAAATTTAATCAGTTCACAAATCTCTTATGTTCTGGTCAGAAGAACTCCCGAAGGGGAAATTTTGCAGAATTGAAGTAGAATTCTATCAGTGGGGAATGACGGCACCTCCCCATTTTTTTGGCAGTTCCCGCTGCACTGCGATAACCCCATTCACAGATAAAGCATCGAGGACCCTTCTTCAGAGAAGCCTTGTGAACTTGTGTGATTCTCGGCCAGTTTTGTTCTAGCTCAGAACACTTGGATATCACCGGCATGTCCAGCAGCGTCGAGAGTTTCGTAATGCATTTGGCCGTGATTCTATTAACTGTTCAGTAACTTACCTGTCCTGCTTTCGTTGGTACGTTCGTTCTGTCCCACTTTGGAGTGTTGCGAATGGTAGTCGCTAGCACGTCATAATACTCCTTGTAGGATATACAGACAAATGCGTATAGCGTTGTTCAACTCTTTAATATAAGTGCAGTCCTAGACATGCACACGGGAAATAGGCAACTTTTTAACACCTAAAGGACCCACCTCGTTGGGCTTCTGCGAAGACGGTCTATGGGAGCGTGGCTGTACAAGGCGAGGCCGAGCCAGAGAAGGGTACACAAGGTTTGGTTTGAAACTATTGGGTTTCGCCAGTGCTCATCCCACGTGCAGCACATCATTTGTAATGTTGATTGCAAGATATCGTATTTCGATCGTTCATTTTTTCCCGTGTTTCTCTGTATCAGGATTAGAACATCGCGACCTCAATCGAACACCTCAACTACTACTAGCAGACAACAGTTGTCATACATCAAAGTACCACTATGATAAGTTGCGACTGTTGAACGTTAGCCGATGGAACAACGAATGTTGAATGTGGTCGGCAAGTTTTCTATTAACTCAAGGCCTCTCATATACACAAACGAGGAGAAGTGTTAACAGAATCAGCTACTGTAGCTATCATTGACACGCACAGGTTGCCTATATCGGCAATTCACTCACACACCACCAAAGTTCAGAATATACTATAAGAAGTAACACTTTCTTCGTTAGCAAGTAGAAAACGACATCGCACTTGAAGCCGACTAGCTGCAAAGAAAAGCGCCCCGTTCTCAACAGCAGCGCAACAAATTGTCTATCTTCAACGTTACCTTTTTGGTCGGTGTTTTCCTTCGGGTTGGTTTACTTGTCTTGATTGTCGATCTTTTATTCGTATCAATTTGTACCTGTTGAGCAACAAAAAAACTAGCTACAGTCAACTATATCGGCTTCGATACTGCTTTCGGCATTGCTTCATTAAGACAGAGCCCTGATGTTCCTTATATATAGTTTGGCATCATACCAGGGGATGAGTAATCTGCTCTCACGATACGCAGATTTTCTCCAGCAACGAGAGATTCAGCCCGAAAAAATAAATTATTGAAGGTCTTACATATGCTATAGATAGAGATACCTATAGCTTGCACCCGTACATGTGGATTATTATATATGGATTGTTGTATATTACTGTAACTTACCTTGCCAGGTGGCCAGGAGGGTGCGTCGTACGTACGTCGTACCTCAGATGTGGGAGCCGTACGTCTCTGTGCTTGTCGCTAATGACACCAAAACAACAGTAATAGTCTGCTTTTAGCTGGTATCTCACTTCATTGCATTAAAAGTGCAGTGCTGCTTTTACTAGAAAGACTTTGCTATATGGAAGGATGGAGTACGCTCTCCCAGGGCCAGTAATTAGCACTTTCATTCATACATCCACATTGCGATTCATTTGGGGAACTACAATTTTGAAATGCTTAAGGTAACGTTAAAAAACAGGTAAAATAATTAGAACATCGTAGTTAAATACGAGTCCCTACGGTTTCTTCCAAAAGCTTCCGGAGGGCCATCGTTCTGATTAGCTTCATCCCCACTAATTATCACCTTGTAGCCACTTCCCAGATTGAGATCCCGTAACTCAGCAAAGGAATCAGCAGCATATTGTAGATAGAGAGAAGGCACTTAACTGCCCCCCCCAGGCACGATGGCGGCGATTACAGCATAGCATTTGGGCATCAAAATTTCCAAGTGATCATACCACTTTCAGAAGTCTTGCTATGCGGACATGTCATACAACCCAGACATTCAAGCATTTACAGATAGGAAAGAATGATGCAAACGATTGAAGGCAGCCGCAATGTCTGAAAAGACTCCTAGACATAAAACACTGCCCAAGAACGTATTCCCGACTTCCTTCCATAAAAGCGGCAAGCCCAACTCGGTGGATCTAGATTTTCAGAAGAGGAATTCATTGCAATAGGATGCTGATCCAGGCCAAAAATTACAATATTTGGACAGGTAGTCGACCAGTGAAAACGACCGATAATTGCAGGAAAATCTCTGTTCGCCTTTGTTCTTGAACAGCGGAACCAATCCAAGCATCCTTCAGTTTAATTGGGAAGGACACAGATCAACATGAGAGGTTGATCGAGTGAGTTGGAGGGCGGGCTAAAACTGAGGTCTGTTTTATCAATTTATTGGGAATCCCAGTGGTACCAGCGCTTCAGGATGCCTTTGTGGACAGCAGAACTTTCCGAACCTGCAACTCCCTAACTTCAACGAATGTGGACAATGGCCCCCGTGCAGCCCAACGGTCAGGTCGAATGTCCTTTTGCAATTGGGTGGAAGACACTGTACCAACACGAACGGCCGCGAAGCACCGGTTTAACTCATCTGAAGCTGACCGAAGAAGATTCCAAAGAGCGCGGAGGTTCTGCTTTTCCATTACCGTTACCATAAGAAGAATTAATGAGTCTCCACAACTGGGACAAATTGGGCCCAAGACTCGATACGGTTACTATAAAACTATGATCGGGCACAGCAGAGAGCTCATTTATATCTGAGAAGACTAGTATTGTACGCCGAGGGAGACTCCTACAAGCCTACTCGTAAATGCCAACGAAACAACTTGTTGACATTCGGCCTGAGGGTGTCCGAGCCCAGCAGAGAAGCGAAATATTCGCTTTGGTGAAGGTGAGCAAATTACGGTATCAGTTAAGCAGTTATCATACTTAAGGGAGAGCACGGAGCTCATCGCATCAAAAGTTGAGTCGGCACTGTCAGCGTTATAAGCACTAAGGCAGCTTAATTGACCCACACGTTCTTGAAGATGCAAAATATTTTCCTAAATACGTGTAATTTAGACGGGGCATACCTCGGACAAGTGGAATCCTCACCTGTCAACATAACCGGATAATGATAAGAGCTCAAAGGGGTGTACCAAATCACAGGGAAAATATCCAGGAAGCTATCCCAGGTGCCAATAGCAACGTGGCCAATACCGGTACCAAGAGCCAGGGGAGGTACGCGTGACCTTAGTTATGACATGATGGAAGTTCCTAGCAGAAAAAGGACTTAAAAGTCCACGCCAAAATAGTCTGACATTTGGGTCTCGGGTCTCTCACAACAATGCACTGTAGAGGATTGTCCTTGGGGAATGAGTCCTCGAACATGACAAGCGGGGTGTTTCTTTTGGAGAACTTGCTGTAGTCGAAACCGATGACATCTCAAATCCAAAATTCCTTATATGCACTCTGATAAGCTGAACATTACCATCCTCATTGCTTCGGGTCACAGAGACCAGAATGTTGCATCCCGAGCTACCCGACAAATTCAAAATCAGAGGTACCAAAGCCATCACAATCAAGAATCTTAAGTCATGTCTAAAAAGGTTTTCGGGCTGACTCTTAGCCAACATTTAACGTCCACGGTACTGCTTTTAGCATTCCTTCGTAAGACGGACCCCTTTCAATGCAAATGTGCAACGGTGGAGATCGAACCCGTGCACCCGTGTATCCACCGCTTCCGAGGCGCACACGAATGCGCCACGCCACCGGGCTCGACATCTTAAGCCATGTATGGCTTATCATTACCAGCCGAGGTCGCCGCCATTCGGGACAGATTCACTTTAACTCTGCTCCACGCGGCGAGTCCACCTACGAAGCGTACTAGTGAAGCGTGGGTGCGTCTGCCGGGGAGAGGCAGGAATGACCTGTTGACAGAGGTCGACATGAAGCAGGGAGTTCACGACTTGTTGGAGGAGATGTGGCTGCAAAGGCCTTGCGCTTCTCTATTTGGCAGATTCTTCACCGCCAGTTATACTGCGATAACCCCATACACTGAAAAAGCACCGAAGATCGCTTCTTCAGAGAGCCCTTGTCAACTTAGGCAATTCTCCCTCAGTTTTGCTCTAGCTCACGACACTTGCATATCACCGGAATGTCCAACAGGGTCGAGAACTTCGCAATGACAATTGGTACCTCATAACTAGCCGCTGGCACGTGTAAAATAGAATATAATACTCCTTGTAAGATATATATATAGCCATAAATGCATAAAGCATTATTGATACATCGAAATCTCAGACAAGCACGCAGACAATGGGCAACTTTTTCAACCTGCAAAGGACTCACCTCTTTGGGCAGCTGCGATGATGGTTTCTGGGAGCGTGGTCGTACCACGGGGCGTTTTGGAACGATAATGCCATATTTACGCGTTAGCTTTTCGTTGCCTCTCGTCCTCTGTTGGCAAATATTAAATTAACTGTTCATTACAAAGCTGAACGATCTGCGGGGTCGAGTCTGCGAAGGGGTCACGTGGTTTGCTTTGGAACTAGTAGGTCTCGGAGCTCGAGGTAAACGCCACAATCTTTCTCGTCCTAAAGTTAGCAGTGTTCATCCTACTTTTAACACTACATTTGCAAAGTTGATTGCAAGATATCGATTTCGATCGTTTATTTTTTTCCCGTGTTTCTCTGTATCCGGATTAAAACACCGCCACCTGAATCGAACGCCCCAACTCTTGTTAACAGACAATTGTTGTCATACACTAAAGCGGCAGTACAACTATGATAAGTTTCGACTGCTGAACGTTAGCCGATTGAGCAACTAATGTTAAATGTAGTCGACAAGTAAAGTTTTCTATTAACCTTAAGGCCTCCCATACACACACACATACACATGCAGGGAACTGCCTAGAATCAGGTGTCCGTGATACGAGAGTGCTTAGCGTGTCATTGGGCATATCAACGGGCTCATCTCAGCAGCTGAATAAAAAAAAGCTACAAAAAAGGTTCAAAACGACATCGCACGTGAAGTCGACTAGCTGCAAAGGAAAACGCCTCGTTCTCAGCAGCAGCACAACAAATTGGCTATATTCAACGTTACCTTTCTGGTCGGTGCCTTCCTCCGGGTTGGTTTGCTTGTCTGGGTTGTCGACCGGTTATTTGTACCTATTTGTACCTGTTGAGCGACAACAAAAAAATCTAGCTAAAGTCGACTATGTCGGCAATTACAGCTTCGATCAAAAAAAACTTCTATATTGCCTTCGGTATTGCTTCATAAGACAGACCCCTAATGTTCCTTATATATAGTTTGGCATCATACCAGGATGAGCAATCTGCTCTCGAAATATGCTCATTTTCTCCGGCAACGAGTGGAAAATTCAGCCCGAAAAAATAAACGGTTGAAGGCATGTTAGGGCTTCGCAGTTTCCGGAGGTGTTGCGTTGTTTTTCTTAAAACGGTCATTTTACGGTCTAATGACGATGAGAAATCTACAAAAGTATCACAATATTTCATTGTGCGTCCGTTTTGTCGAATAGGCACTTCAGTTTTATAGAGAATATATACCTACTGGTCACTATCGCACAGTAGGGTGACTACTGCTTTAGAAAGGTCGAACCGATATCGTGGAAACTGAGGACAATCGTGAAAGCAAGATGTGCAAAACAGCACACATCTGCTATAGATGGAGGTGCCTATAGCTTACACCCGTATATATGGATTATTATATATGGATTGTCATATATTACTGTAACTTACCTTGCCAAGTGGCCAGGAGGGTATGTCGGGCTTGACTGTCTTTGATGTGGCAGCCGTACGTTTCTGTGTTTGTCGCTAATGACACCGAAATAGGAAAACAGTATATTTTTATATATATTTTATATATCACTTCGTTCCATTAAAAGTGCAATACGATGACTCAGAATATATATACAATATACCATTGCACAAAATTCATTCACAACAATTTTTTCTGTACTTCGCGAACGAATATGATAGCTGAGCTAACTTGTCTGACAGCCCTTTGAAGGGAGCCCCACAGTACTGGAAAGCGATAAGCAAGAGTATAACGAGTAGACTCTTGAACGGCCCTAGGTTTCACAAATTCGGTATCAGATCCGAGTCGTTCTTTGAGGACGGCAACGATTGGGAAGGATATGTCCGAAGGGATACTGCCCTTAGCCATCTTGAAAGCCAGCTTGGAAAGGCGCGGTGCGGACCAGACCTAACTTACTAATAGGGAGGAGGTTATACTTGTGAAAGATCTTCGCGACAGAGTCCCAACGGTTTCTTTCAAAGACGGCCCGAAAGGTATCGTTTTGAATAGCCCCTTCGAATTAGCACCTTGTAGTCACTGCCCCAGATCGAGAACCCTTAACTCAGTAGAGGAACCACCAGATTGTAGATAGAGAGAACGCACTCAACCGAAACCACCTCTCTGACACGCTTTATGGCGGCGATTACTGCATAACACTTGAGCACTCGCCAATGAACATACACACTTGGATCTGGAGGTACATGAAACGTGTTTCATGAACGGGTTAAGACATTTCGTAACAGGAGTCACTGGGATTATCTCACTACAGAGCTCTATCGAATCAACTTGAATTGCTTGTTGAGGTGTGCGAAACAACGTCAGACTCGTTTTGTTAGTGTTGACAATGAGGCCAAACCTCGTCAAAAGTTTTAGCAATGATTTCAACCATATCGATCGCTTCTTGTGTAATTCAAGAGCTAAGGGCCGAATGCGAAATAGGAGCGTTCTGCCATCCACATAGGTAATTGTTTTCCAAAAATTACCAAACGATAACTTACGTAAGATTATGTTAATCAGAATGATATACATCTAGAGTCCCAAGACTGAGCCCTGCTTTCTCCCTTGTGGGCATTCCAAGGTCAAGCATCCTCCTGGACGATCTGACTCACTCCACCTTTACCTCCTGAAGTCCGCCAGTGAGATTAGAGCGGCACCAACCAGGGACAGCAAACTACAGCCCAGACGTTCAAGCATTCGAAGAAGGAACGAATGACACAACCAATTGCAGACAGCCACTATGTCTAAAAAGACCCCTAGACACAAGACGTTGTCCTCGAACGTATTCACCACTTCTTACCCTAAAAGCGCCAAGGCCAACTCGGTGGATTTAGATTTCCACGTAGGGAAGAAATTTATTACAGATGATGCTTCAGGCCCGAGATCACAATCCTTTTCGAAGACCTTGGACAGGTAATACACCCATATAATGAAGAGAAAGAGTACACCAAATCATTTAGGGAGGGATATACAGGAAGCACAGTTTAGCAACGTGGTCAATGCAGGTACTATTGACAGTATTTACTATTTCATTCATGACATGATAAAGGTTCCGAACAGCGAAACACGTAGTCCGCATCAATAGTCTGACATTTGCCCCCCCCCCATAACAATGCACGATAAAGGATCGCCCTTGAAAAATATATCCTCCAGTTGTCAAGCAGAGCGTCTCAGTAGGAAAAGTTACTGGAGTACAAACCGATGACATACTCTTAAAACCCAACCTTCCTTACATTCACTCTGATGATCTGAACATTACCGTCCTCACTGCCTCTGGCCACAGAGACCAGAATATTGTCTTCCGATCCAACACAGATTCCAGACTGGTCCAAAAACCAAGGATACCAAATCAACCACCTTAAGCCATGCCTCTCTCAACACAATAAGGTAAGTCCGACGCCCTCATCCTTGAGAGAGTCCGTCAACGTCTCGAGCTGCCCCGTCTCCTTGAGCCCTCCGGTCCCAGTATTGACCTAACCTCAACGTGTAATATAGAGATCAATGTTAACAAAAGTCCAAGCGTATCCAGCAAACCCCTTCGATTGTTTGGTGCCCGTGGACAGATGTCATTAAAAATTCTCATAACAGGCTTTAGCGATGCAGTTAGGGCTTCCCTTGTCAGGCGAGTTCTCTTGAACACGGCTTCGCGTGGTACTCTAGCCTTTTTCCCAATGCTTGTAGGCATATCACCGTCGATTATATATATACATCATATCACCGTAGATTCACCTTGACTTCTGTTCCATATACATAGAGCCCGCCACTACCGCCCGCGAACTACCGAAGCGTAACAAGACTTGGGTGCTTTTCCGGAGCAAAGGAGGGAATGGCCCATCGCTAGGCGTCAACTTAAGACAGGGGGTTTACTATTGGCACCTTGCCGGCGTCGGGATGGTCGCCCCTAAGTTGCTGGGAGAGGCGTCGCTCCATAAAGGCCTTGCGCTTTCTCTCTCTCTCACACACATTCTCCCTAGGGGCAGCTAGGGATACCGAAGAGTTGAGCATCTTCTCAGCCGATAAGTATAGGTAAACTTCTGCATGTGGCCAGTGGCCAGATTAACCACATCTCCTACAAGCAATCTCATTCTGACCCTAGCCTTTCACATCTATAGCAGGACACAGGACTACCAGTAAACAGCACAACCTTGTGTGCCAGGAGAACTTCCGAAGGGGATTTTCGCAGAATTTGAAGCGCAACTATTGGTGAGGAGTGATCGTGCCTCACCGCCAATTCATTTTCACCAGTTCCCGTTTTACTTCAATAACCCACAGATAAGGCACGGAAGATCTCTTCTTCAGAGAAGCCTTTGTCAATTTAGGTAATTCTTGTCCAGTTTTGCTCTAGCTCACAATCCTTGGATATCACTAGAATGACCAACAGCGCCGAGAGCTTCGTAATGACAATTAGCACTTCACAATTAGTTAACCGTCATTCTATTCGAACAACTTACCTGTCCCTGTTAATTTCGTTAGCATGGGCACTTCGTCTGACCTGAGCGTTACGTATGGTAACAGCTGTCGCGTGTAAGATATAATATTCCTTGTAGGATATACCAACGTATATGCTTATAGCGTTGTCCGATACGTATACTACAATTCCATCCATGCACACAGGAAATAGGCAACGAAATTGTACATTTAAAGGATCCACTTGTTTGGACTCCTTCGATGCAACACTGGGAACTTTGGAGCCTTAAAGTCATCTTTAAGCTTCACCTTTTCCTTGCCTTTCGTGATATGTTAACAAATGTTCGATTAACAGCTCATTAAACAAGCTGAATGACCTGCGAGGCCGAGTCACGGAATGGGGTCACATGGTTTGGTTTGGAACTATTGGATCTCGGAGCTCGAAGTAATCCCCTAATTTTTCCTGTTCTAAAGTTTACAGTGTTCATCCTAATCATAGCATAACACTTGCAGACTTGATCTCAAGATATCGTATTTCGACGTTTTAGTTCTTTTCCCCGTGTTCCTCTGTCAGGATTCGCGAACGTCGCGACCTGAAACGAACAGCCGCAACTCTTGCTTGCAGTCAACTATTGTCATACATCAAAGCAGCAGTATGACTGAGATAGTTGACTGTTAGCCGATGGAGCAATCACTATACGTTAAATGTAGCCGGCATGTAAAGGCCTCCCCCGCACAAACATTCACATGTAGGTAGCGGCACTAACGGCGGCTAGAATCAGCTGTCCGTGATACGAGGGTCCTAGAGTGTCACTGAACTTTGGAACGGGCTGGGTTCAGCAGCTACGAGCAATGAATTACCCGCCTCAGAGTACGTAAACCTATGCGAGTAGGGAATGTTAGGAGAATCAGCTACTGTAACGGCTATTGACACGGACAGGTTGTCTACATGGACTATTCACGCGTCACCAAAGCACACGATCTACTATAAGAGATACACTTTCTTCGTTAGTTAAGCGAAAATCGACAGCGTACGTGAGGTCGACTAGCTGTACAGGAAAGCTCCTCGTTCTCAGCAGCGGCACAACAACCTTCAACGTTACCTTTTTGGTAACGTTGGTAACATGGCTTCGTGGTTACGGCTGGCTTGAGTATCTTTGATGTAGCAGCCGTACGTTTCCATGCTTGTCGCCAATGACAACGAAAAATGAAGGAGGAATCGTCTACTTTTAGCTGGTAACTGATTAACTAAGCGTTTACCGTACTTTTTGGATCTCACGTCCTTGCGTTAATTTCGGTGGAAAGGTGTTCCGGACGCGTTGCTATATAGAAAGATGGAGTACACTCGCGGGGCCAGTAATCCTTGGGAAATAAATCCTCCACATGTCAAGTAGAGCGTCTCTATAGGAGAAGTTGGTGGAGTACAAACCGCTGATATGCTTTTCAAACCGAACCTTCCTTACATGCATTCTTGACCTGAACATTACCATCCTTACTGCTTCTGGCCACAGAAGCCAAAATGTTGTATCCCGATCGAACTGGCCGATTCCTGACTCGGCCTGACAAACCAAAAACCAGAGATACCAAAGCCATCAAATTCTACCACCTTAAACCATGCCCCTCTCAACACCATAGGTTAGGTTCGACGCCCTCATCCTTAGGAGTCAGCCAAGGTGTTGAGCTCCCCCGGCTTCTTGAGCCCCCCGGTCCCAGTATTGATCTAACCTCAACGCTTGATGAAGAGATCGTTGTTAGCAAAAGCCCAAGCGTATCCAGCAAACCGCTCCAATTGTTTGGTGCCCATGGACGGATATCATTAAAAATTCTTAGAACAGGCTTTAGCGATGTAGTTAGGGCTTCCCTTGTCAGGCGAGTTCTCTTGAGCACGGGTTCGCGTGGTACTTAAGCTTTTTTCCCAATGCTTCGGGAAGAAGTACCGCGATGGGGGCTTATTCGCTTTGACTTCTCTTCCATATGGAGAGCCCGCCACTACGGAACGTACGCTTCTGTGCTTGCTCGCCGATGACAGCAAGACAATAAAACAGCAATAGTATAATTTTAGCTGGTAATTGATTAATTAAGCGTTTACCGTGATTTTTGCATCTCACTTCTTTGCATTAATCGCCTTCGCTGGAAAGGTGTTCTGGACGCGTTCCTATATGGAAGGATAGACTACACTCTCAAGGGGCCAGCAATTTGCACCTGACAATTAGCATTTGGCCGTCAATCTGTAAACTGTTCAATAATTTACCTTTCGTGTTGATTTCTTTGGTGCGTTCGCTTTGCCCGACCTTCGAGCGCTGCGTATGCTAGCCGCCGGCACGTCTAACATATAATACTCGTCAGGGGTTTCTTCGTCTTGGTCCTTTCCTGGGTCCTGTTCACAATGACGGTATGGGTTAATGCGTTAATGTTAGCCCAGAGGAACAGAGCTCGACACCCCTAGTAGACGTGTGGAATAGACTGACAAAAGCACGGCTTCGCTAAACCACCTGATGGGCCATTATCGCCTCTCCGCTAAAGTCTCTCTTGATAATAGGATTCTGCCCCGTCATATAGATAACGTTATATTTGTGGTGTCTGTCTTTCGCGTAGTAGTCCTTTGTGATTCGTATTTTAGCGAAGCCAAAATATCGACTGGGGTATAGTCCCTAAATTTGGTGTCCGCGACTTCGTCGCCTCCCTGACGTTTTTAATTCACACAATTCAACGCATTATCAACCAAATGGAGTCTTCAAAGTCGATGTGAGATCTCAATTCATCAAATTAATAAAAACAGTGTTTAGTTGGCTATCACCTAGCTCAAGTATATGACTAACGGCAATATAAAAAGGCAATCGTATACTCGTAGGAGAATTTGGTGGAGTACAAACCGCTGACATGCTTTTCAAACCGAACCTTCCTTGGTAATGTTCAGCCCAAGAGTGCATGTTAGGAAGGTTCGGTTTGAAAAGCATGTCAGCGGTTTGTACTCCACCAACTCCTCCCTCCTCACTGCTTCTGGCCACAGAAGCCAAAAGATTGTATCCCGATCGAACTTACTATTAATAGATTCCCGACTCGACCTGACAAACCAAAAACCAGAGATACCAAAGCCATCAAATTCAACCATCTTAAGCCATGCCTCGCTCAACACCATAGGTTAAGTCTGACGCCCTCATCCTTAAGAGTCAGCGAAGGTGTCGAGCTGCCCCGGCTTCTTCAGCCCTCCGGTCCCAGTGACCTAACCCCAAAGCTTAATGTAGAGATCGTTGTTAACAAAAGACCAAGCGTATCCAGCAAACCCCTCCAACTGTTTGGTGCCCATGGACGGATGTCGTTCTCGTAATAGGCTTTACCGATGTAGTTAGGGCTCCCTTGTCAGGCGAGTTCTCTTGGAGCACAGGTTCGCGCGGTACTCAAGCCTTTTTCCCAATGCTTATAGGGATATCACCGACGATCGGGGCGGATTCGCTTCAGCTTCATTTCCATATGGAGAGCCCGCCACTACGGAACGAACTACTGAAGCGTAAGAAGACTTGGGTGCGTTCGCCAGAGCAGAGGAGGGAATGGCCAGTTGAGAGACGTCAATTTTTTTTTTCCTATTTCCACCTTGCTGGCGCGGGATGTTGTCCCTAAGTTCCTGGAGGAGACGTCGCTCCATAAAGTCCTTGCGCAGCAGCCAGGGGATACCGAAGAGTGAGCACTTTTACAGCTCATAAATATAGGTAAATTTCTGGCAACTTGCACGCAGTTAACCTTGACGGCATCGAGATGTTCGTCCTCCTGAAGTTGCTGGAGGAGGCGTCGTCCTATAAAGGCTTTGCATTTTTCTATTGCGCAGGTTTGAAGAGGGGAGCTCGCGAATATCGAAAACTGAGCACCCCTACAGTTGATATTCAGTTTGGTTAAATTCCTGCGGCCAGGTTGACCACATCTCCTACAGGTACTTCATCCTGACACGAGATCGCTATTTGCGTTGGAGTTTCGCATCTACAGCAGCAAACAGCACGACTTTGTGCGACAAGATAAGTTCCGTAGGGGCATTTCGCAGAATTTGAAGCAGAACTACCGGTGAGAAGTGATATACCTCTACGTACCTCACTGCTAATATGTTTTCCACCAGTTCCCGTTTGTCTGCGATAATCAAATCAACAGATAACGTGGCGAAGATCTCTTCTTTCGAGAAGCCCTTGTCAATTTGGCTAATTCTCATCCAGTTTTGCTCTAGCTCACAACACTTGGATATCACGGGAATGTCTAAGAGCGTCGAGAGCATCGTAATGACAATTAGCGCTTGACCGTCATTCTGTTCTGATAACTTACCTGTTCTTTACCTTTGCCATTACCTGCCCTGGTTAATTTCGTTGGCACGTTCGTTTCATTTGACCTTTGAATGTTACGCATGGTAACCGCTGGCACGTGTAAGATAATACTCCTTTTAGGATATATAGACAAATGCCGGTAGCATTGTCCGACACTTATATTGCAATTCTAGACATGCACACAGAAAATAGGCAACTTTTCCTACATTTAAGGAACCCACCTCTTTAAGCTGCTTCGATAGCGGTTTAAGGGAGCGTGGTTGTAACACTGGGGGTTTTGGGACCTCAACATCATCTTTAGGTTTTACTATTTCCCAGCCGTTCGTAATCTGTTGGCAAATGTTTAATTAATTAACAGTTCGTTAGGGAAGTTGAATGACCTGCGAGGCCGAGTCGGGGAAGAGGTCACATGGTTTGGAACTATTGGGTCTCGGGACTCGGGGAAGTAATCTGCAATATTCTTGTCCTAAAGTTTGCAGTATTCATCCTAATATTAGCACCACACTTGCAGAGTTGATTGCAAGATATCGTGTTTCAACGTTTTAGTCTTTTTCCCCGCATTCCTCTGTATCAGGATTCGAACATCGCGACCTGACACGAACGCCATAACTCTTGCTGGCAAACAACCGTTGTCATACACCAAAGCAGGAGTGCGACTAAGATAAGTTGAGGGTTGAACCTTAGCTGATGGAGTAACCACTAGATGTTAAATGTGGTCCGCATGTAAAGTTCTCTATTAACTCTCCCACACAAACAAACAAACACACAGCGAAGGAGGCTAGAATCAGGTTTCCGTGATGCGCGAGTCCTTACCGTGTCACTGGACATAGCAACGTGCTCAGCTTAGCAGCTACGAGCAATGAATTACCCGCCTCATAGTCGAGCAGGGAGTGTCAAGAGAACCAGCTACTGTAATTCATTGACACGCACAGGTTGCCTACATCGGCTATTCACTCGCACATCAGCAAAGCTTACTATCTACTATAAGAAGTAGACTTTCAATACGTTAATAAGCGAAAATAGACAGTGCACATGAAGTTAGAAGCAAAGGAAATGGCTTCGTGATTACTTAGTATCTTCGATATGGCAGCCGTACACTTTTGTGCTTACTCGCCGATGACAGCAAAACAATAAAACAGCAATAGTATAATTTTAGCTGGTAATTGATTAATTAACCGTTTACCATGCTTGCATTAATCGCCTTCGCTGGAAAGGTGTTCTGGATGCGTTCCTATATGGAAGGATAGACTACACTCTCAAGGGGCCAGCAATTTGCACCTGACAATTAGCATTTGGCCGTCAATCTGTAAACTGTTCAATAATTTACCTTTCGTGTTGATTTCTTTGGTGTGCTCGCTTTGCCTGACCTTCGAGCGCTGCGTATGGTAGCCGCCGGCACGTCTAACATATAATACTCGTCAGGGGTTTCTTCGTCTTGGTCCTTTCCTGGGTCCTGTTCACAATGACGGTATGGGTTAATGCGTTAATGTTAGCCCAGAGGAACAGAGCTCGACACTCCTAGTAGACGTGTGGAATAGACTGACAAAAGCACGGCTTCGCTAAACCACCTGATGGGCCATTATCGCCTCTCCGCTAAAGTCTGTCTTGATAATAGGATTCTGCCCCGTCATTGAACAGCAGTGAGTTCCTTTAATATAAGTACGTAAGTGTATCATGCAATGCATACCAGTTTCAAATACACCACTGTTTTTGTGAAAATATGCCGGGTTTATCAATCATATTTACACTGCCATCGTCAGGCCAGTCCTGAAAATTACCTCTATAGATAACGTTATATTTGTGGTGTCTGTCTTTCGCGTAGTAATAATTTGTGATTCGTGTTTTAGAGAAGCCAAAATATCGACTGGGGTGTAGTCACTAAATTTGATGTCCGCGACTTCGTCGCCTCCCTGACGTGTTTAATTCACACAATTCAACGCATTATCAACCACATGGAGTCTTCAAAGTCGATGTAAGATCTCAATTCATCAAATTAATAAAAACAGTATTCAGTAGGCTATCACCTAGCTCAAGTATATGTCTAATAGCAAAAAATAAAAAAGCAATCGTATACTCGTAGGAGAAGTTGGTGGAGTACAAACCGCTGACATGCTTTTCAAACCGAACCTTCCTTACATGCACTCTTTACCTGAACATTACCATCCTCACTGCTTCTGGCCACAGAAGTAAAAATATTGTATCCCGATCGAACTTATTATTAATAGATTCCCGACTCGACCTGACAAACCAAAAACCAGAGATACCAAAGCCATCAAATTCAACCATCTCTCTCAACACCATAGGTTAAGTCCGACGCCCCCATCCTTAAGAGTCAGCCAAGGTGTCGAGCTGCCCCGGCTTCTTGAGCCCTCCGGTCCCAGTATTGACCTAACCTCAACGCTTAATGTAGAGATCATTGTTAACAAAAGACCAAACTTATCCAGCAAACCCCTCCAATTGTTTGGTGCCCATGGACGGATATCATTCTCGTAACAGGCTTTGCCGATGCAGTTAGAGCTTCCCTTGTCAGGCGAGTTCTCTTGGAGCACAGGTTCGCGCGGTACTCTAGCCTTTTCCCAATGCTTATATGCATATCTCCGACGATCGGGGCGGATTCGCTTCGCAACTTCATTTCCATATGGAGAGCCCGCCACTACGGAACGAACTACGGAAGCGCAAGAAGACTTGGGTGCGTTCGCCAGAGCAGAGGAGGGAATGGGCCGTTGCTAGGCGTCAATTTATGACAGGGGGTTTACTATCTCCACCTTGCTTTCGTCGGGATGTTGTCCCTAAGTTCCTGGAGGAGACGTCGCTCCATAAAGTCCTTGCGCAGCAGCCAGGGGATACCGAAGAGTGAGCACTTTTACAGCTCATAAATATAGGTAAATTTTCAGCCAGTGGCCAGATTGACCACATCTCCTACAGGCGACTTCATCCTAACACGAGATCGCTATTTGCGCTGGAGTTTCGCATCTACAGCAGCAAACAGCACGACTTTGTGCGACAAGAAAAGTTCCGTAGGGGCATTTCGCAGATTTTGAAGCAGAACTATCGGTGAGGAGTGATCGTACCTCACTGGCAATACGTTTTTCACCAGTTCCCGTTTTACTGCAATAATCAAATCTACAGATAATGCGCCGAAGATCTCTTCTTCCGAGAAGCCCTTGTCAATTTGGCTAATTCTCGTCCAGTTTTGCTCTAGCTCACAACACTTGGATATCATGGGAATGTCTAACAGCGTCGAGAGCATCAAAATGACAATTAGCACTTCGCAAGTAGCGCTTGACCGTCATTCTGTTCTGATAACTTACCTGTTCTTTACCTTTGCCATTACCTGCCCTGTTAACTTCGTTGGCACGTTCGCTTCATTTGACCTTTGAGTGTTACGTATGGTAACCGCTGGCACGTGTAAGATAATTCTCCTTTTAGGATATACAGACAGATGCCTGTAGCATTGTCCGACACTTATATTGCAATTCTAGACATGCACATAGAAAATAGGCAACTTTTTCTACATTTAAAGGACCCATCTCTTTAAGCTGCTTCGATGGCGGTTTAAGGAAGCGTAGTTGTAACACTGGAGGTTTTGGGGCCTCAACATCATCTTTAGGCTTTACAATTTCCAGCCTTTTGTAATCTGTTGGCAAATGTTTAATTAATTAACAGTTCGGAGGAACTCGGGGAAGTAATCTACAATTTTCTTTTCCTAAAGTTTGTAGTATTCATCCTAATCTTAGCACCACGTTTTCAGAGTTGATCGCTAGGTATCGTGTCTCGACGTTTTAGTCTTTTTCCCCGCGTTCCTCTGTATCAGGATTCGAGCATCACGACTTGATACGAACGCACCACAACTCTTGCTGGCAAACAACCGTTGTCATACACCAAAGCTGGAGTGCGACTAAGATACGTTGAGGGTTGAACCTTAGCTGATGGAGTAACCACTAGATGTTAAATGTGGTCCGCATGTAAAGTTCTCTATTAACTCTCCCACACAAACAAACATACAGCGAAGGGAGCTAGAATCAGGTTTACGTGATGCGCGAGTCCTTAGCGTGTCACTGGACATAGCAACGTGCTCAGCTTAGCAGCTACGAGCAATGAATTACCCGCCTCATAGCCGAGAAGGGAGTGTCAAGAGAACCAGCTACTGTAATTCATTGACACGCACAGGTTGCCTACATCGGCTATTCACTCACACATCAGCAAAGCTTACTATCTACTATAAGAAGTAGACTTTCAATTCGTTAATAAGCGAAAATAGACAGTGCACGTGAAGTTAGAAGCAAAGGAAAACGCCTCGTTCTCAGCAGCAGCACAACAAATTGGCTATCTTCAACGTCACCGCTTTGGTAACGTTGGTAACATGGCTTCGTGGTTACGGCTGGCTTGAGTATCATTGACGTGGCAGCCGTACGCTTCTGTGCTTGCTCGCCAATGACAGCAAGACAATAAAACAGCAATAGTATAATTTTAGCTGGTAATTGATTAATTAACCGTTTACCATGCTTGCATTAATCGCCTTCGCTGGAAAGGTGTTCTGGACGCGTTGCTATATGGAAGGAGAGATTACACTCTCACGGGGCCAGCAATTTGCACCTGACAATTAGCATTTGATCGTCAATTTGTAAACTGTTCAATAATTTACCTTTTGTGTTGATTTCTTTGGTGTGCTCGCCTTGCCTGACCTTCGAGCGCTGCGTATGGTAGCCGCCGGCACGTCTAACATATAATACTCGTCAGGGGTTTCTTCGTCGTGGTCCTTTCCTGAGTCCTGTTCACAATGACGGTATGGGTTAATGCGTTAATGTTAACCCAGAACAACAGAGCTCGACACTCCTAGTAGACGTGTGGAATTGACTGCCAAAAGCACGGCTTCGCTAAACCACCTGATGAGCAATTATCGCCTCTCCGCTAAAGTTTGTCTTGATAAGGGGATTCTGTGATAATAGCTCGCCGGGTGGAAACTCTACCCGACTGCTCCGCCGAGGCAGTCTCAACGATGCTGGAGGACGCCTGTCGGGCAGCCCCCCGGGGAGAACGACGGGGCCCCCAAGCAAAGACTCTGGTGGAACGAGCAGATCGCCATGGCCCGGAGGAAGTGCCACCAGCTCAGGCGTTCAATCACACGCGCACGCGCGCCACCCAACGGACGTCCCGGCGCTGAAGGCACAACACCGCGCCATCTGCAAGGTACTCAAGAGGGAGATCGAGAAGACCAAGACGAAGAGCTGACGTCGGCTCTGCCAGGAGGTCAACTCCAACCCCTTCGGGCAGGGCTACAAGATCGTCAAGAAGAAGCTCCGCCACTCCACCGCCAGACTCCCGCCAGATATGGCCCAGGCTATGATCGGAGCGCTGTTCCCGTGGCGGCCCCCTCCTCGACCGGTGCGAATCGTGGAGAGCGATATACTGCCCCCCCCCCCCAATCTCGGATGAGGAGGTCAAGAGGGTACTTGACCGAACCAAGGTCAGGAAGGCGCCGGGACTGGATGCGGTCCCCTCCTCTGCCGTCAAGCTGCTCCTTCGGGAGCACCCGGCGGTCTTTAAGAGGATGGTCGATGGCATCATGAAAACGGGATCCTTCCCACAAACATGGAAAGAAGCCAAGCTGGCCCTCATTCCGAAGCCGGGGAAACAGGCCGGAGAGCCGTCGGCATACCGACCAATCTGTATGCTGACGTGCCTTTCCAAGGCGGTGGAGCACGTCATCAACGGAAGAATGAGGATCGAAACGGAAAGCGGAGCTACCCTGTTACCCGATCAACATGGGTTCCGACCGGGCATCTATACTTTCTCTGCCATCAAGAAGGTCGTTGGCAGCGCTACAGAAGAGAGGGCGAGACCGCAATCATCGCGAGGCCACTGCCTGGTGGTCATGGTGGACGCCAAGAACGCCTTTAATACTATCTCATGGGATGCTGTTAACAACGCCCTCGAGCAGGCGTCTCGTTCCCCATACCTCAGTCGGGTGTTAGCGTCCTACCTCTCAGACCGCAGCGTGGTGTACGCGGGCAGGAGGTACAAGGTCTGTGCGGCAGTCCCTCAGGGCTCGGTTCTCCGACCGACGCTCTGGAACATCGCATATCACTGCGTTCTCCGGCTCAACTACTGTGACCTCCTGTGCCTATGCCGACGACCTGGCCCTCATAATCAGAGAACGTGAGGACCGGCTCCATCAGTATGCGGCGAATTCGGCAATGGCCAACGTCGTGGCTTGCCCCCGCCCCCTGGGACTGGAACTTGCGCCGACCAAGACTGAGGAGGTGGTGCTCAACGGACGGAAAAGTCAGCCGAGCCTCGAGCTCACCATAGCTGGCCATAGTTTCAAGCCAACGAAGACCGCCAAGTACTTGGGGGTTATTCTCGATAACGGCCTCACGGGGGCCCCGCACGCAAATTATGCATCCGAGAAGGCGGAGCGAGCCGCCACGGACCTCGCAAGGATCCTCCCACGCACACACGGAGCTACGGATGAGGTCAGGAGGCTGCTGGCCAAGGTGGCGGAGAGCATTGCCCTCTATGCCTCTCTCCCTTTGGGGGCACGCAGCCAAGAAGAAGACGATTGCCCGGATGCTCGACAGCCGTCAGAGGACTATGGGGATCAGGGTCGCGAGATCCCACCGTACGGTGGCGACCACGGTACTACAGGTTCTGGCCCGCCAGAACCCGTGGTCGCTGACGATCGCCGAGTCTACGAGGGACGAGCAGCATAGCCGCGAGACGGAGGGAGGCACGCCTACAAGCTAGGATGGTCCGATTGATCGGTGGGTGAACAGGTGGGCCTCCATCCAGCCCGGGCAACCGGGGCACTGGACGCGGTCACTGTTGCCGGACCTCCGGGCCTGGTTAGCGGCCTGTCACGGGTCCCTCTCCTACCCGCTGGCCCAACTTCTCACCGGCCACGGACAATTCTAGCAGTATCATCACAAGATCGACGAGGCGCCGTCCCCAAAGTTTACGCTACGCACTTTGGGAGTCGACGACACGGCGCGGCACTCCTTCGAGGCATGCCCTCGACCCGAAAAGCACCTGCGTGACCTCGCGGCTAGAGTCGCACGGCCCCTCTCGATTTCATGCGAGGATATAGCAGCCATGATGATGGAAGGCCGAGAGGGATGGGCCAACATCCGAAGATACGCCGAGGCGGTGCTCAAGGACAAGGAGAAACTAGAGCGGCAGATCGGAAGGGGTGACGTTCTCTAAGGGTGTCAAACGTTGGGGGTAGGGACAGCAATTTTTCCATGGCCCCCGTGAGGGTATGCCGGATTGCGGCACGAGATCGCTATTTGCGCTGGCGATTCGCATCTATAGCAGGAAACAGCACGACTTTGTGCGACAAGAAAACATCCGTAGGGGCATTTCGCAGAATTTGAAGCGGAACTATAGGTGAGGAGTGATATACCTATACGTACCTCACTGGCAATACGTTTTTCACCTGTTCCCGTTTTACTGCAATAATCAAATCTACAGATAATGCGCCGAAGATCTCTTCTTCCGAGAAGCCCTTGTCAATTTGGCTAATTCTTGTCCACTTTTGCTCTAGCTCACAACACTTGGATATCACGTCGTTGTCCAACAGCGTCGAGAGCATCGTGATGACAATTAGCACTTCGCAGGTAGCACTTGACCGTCATTCTGTTCGAATAACTTGACCTTTGCCATTACCTGCCCTGTTAACTTCGTTGGCACGTTTGCTTCATTTGACCTTTGAGTGTTACGTATGGTAATCGCTGGCACGTGTAAGATAATACTCTTTCAGAACATACAGACATAAATGCCTGTAGCATTGCCCGACACTTATATTGTAATTCTAGACATGCACACAGAAAATAGGCAACTTTTCCTACATTTAAAGGACCCACCTCTTTAGGCTGCTTCGATGGCGGTTTAAGGGAGCGTGGTTTTAATACTGGGGGTTTTGGGGCCTCAACGTCATCTTTAGGCTTTACCTTTTCCTTGCCTTTCGTAATCTGTTGGCAAATGTTTAATCAATTGATAGTTCATTAGAGAAGTTGAATGACCTGCGAGGCAGAGTTAGGGAAGAGGTCACATGGTTTGGATCTATTGGGTCTCGGAACTCTGAAGTAATCTACAATTTTCTTTTCCTAAAGTTTGCAGTATTCATCCTAATCTTAGCACCACACTTGCAGAGTTGATTGCAAGATATCGTGTTTCGACGTTTTAGTTCTTTTCCCCGCGTTCCTCTGTATCAGGATTCAAACATCGCGACCTGACACGAACGCCATAACTCTTGCTGGCAGACAACCGTTGTCATACACCAAAGCAGGCGTGCGACTAAGATAAGTTGAGGGTTGAACCTTAGCTGATGGAGCAACCACTAGACGTTAAATGTGGTCCGCATGTAAAGTTCTCTATTAACTCTCCCACACAAACAAACATACAGCGAAGGGAGCTAGAATCAGGTTTCCGTGATGCGCGAGTCTTTAGCGTGTCACTGGACATAGCAACGTGCTCAGCTTAGCAGCTACGAGCAATGAATTACCCGCCTCATAGCCGAGAAGGGAGTGTCAAGAGAACCAGCTACTGTAATTCATTGACACGCACAGCTTGCCTACATCGGCTATTCACTCACACATTAGCAACGCTTACTATCTACTATAAGAAGTAGACTTTCAATTCGTCAATAAGCGAAAATAGACAGCGTACGTGAAGTTAGAAGCAAAGGAAAACGCCTCGTTCTCAGCAGCAGCACAACAAATTGGCTATCTTCAACGTCACCGCTTTGGTAACGTTGGTAACATGGCTTCGTGGTTACGGCTGGCTTGAGTATCATTAACGTGGCAGCCGTACGCTTCTGTGCTTGCTCGCCAATGACAGCAAGACAATAAAACAGCAATAGTATAATTTTAGCTGGTAATTGACTATTTAACCGTTTACCATACTTGCATTAATCGCCTTCGCTGGAAAGGTGTTCTGGACGCGTTGCTATATGGAAGGATACATTACACTCTCACGGGGCCAGCAATTTGCACCTGACAATTAGCATTTGATCGTCAATTTGTAAACTGTTCAATAATTTACCTTTCGTGTTGACTTCTTTGGTGTGCTCGCTTTGCCTGACCTTCGAGCGCTGCGTATGGTAGCCGCCGGCACGTCTAACATATAATACTCGTCAGGGGTTTCTTCGTCGTGGTCCTTTTCCGAGTCCTGTTCACAATGACGGTATGGGTTAATGCGTTAATGTTAACCCAGAACAACAGAGCTCGACACTCCTAGTAGACGTGTCGAATTGACTGCCAAAAGCACGGCTTCGCTAAACCACCTGATGAGCCATTATCGCCTCTCCGCTAAAGTTTGTCTTGATAAGGGGATTCTGTGATAATAGCTCGGCGGGTGGAAACTCGGGGGGAAACACGGGGCCCCCAAGCAAAGACTCCGAAGTTCTGGTGGAACGAGCAGATCGCCCTGGCCCGGAGGAAGAGGCACCAGCTCAGGCGTTCAATCACACGCGCACGCGCGCGCCACCCAACGGACGTCCCGGCGCTGAAGGCACAACACCGCGCCGCCTGCAAGGTACTCAAGAGGGAGATCGAGAAGACCAAGACGAAGAGCTGACGTCGGCTCTGCCAGGAGGTCAACTCCAACCCCTTCGGGCAGGGCTACAAGATCGTCAAGAAGAAGCTCCGCCACTCCACCGCCGAACTCCCGCCAGATATGGCCCAGGTTATGATCGGAGCGCTGTTCCCGTCGCGGCCCCCTCCTCGACCGGTGCGAAACGTGGAGAGCGATATACTGCCCCCCCCAGTCTCGGATGAGGAGGTCAAGAGGGTACTTGACCGAATCAAGGTCAGGAAGGCGCCGGGACTGGATGCTGTTCCCTCCTCTGCCGTCAAGCTGCTCCTTCGGGAGCACCCGGCGGTCTTTAAGAGGATGGTCGATGGCATCCCGAGAACGGGATCCTTCCCACAAAAATGGAAAGAAGCCAAGCTGGCCTTCATTCCGAAGCCGGGGAAACAGGCCGGAGAACCGTCGGCATATCGACCAATCTGTGTGTTGACGTGCCTCTCCAAGGCGGTGGAGCACGTCATCAACGGAAGATGAGGATCGAAACGGAAAGCGGGAGATGGGCCAAATGAGGGATGGGCCAACATCCGAAGATACGCCGAGGCGGTGCTCAAGGACAAGGAGAAACTAGAGCGGCAGATCGGAAGGGGTGACGTTCTCTCAGGGTGTCAAACGTTGGGGGTAGGGACAGCAATTTTTCCAGAGCCCCCGTAAGGGTATGCCGGATTGCGGCACGAGATCGCTATTTGCGCTGGCGTTTCGCATCTACATATAGCAGGAAACAGCACGACTTTGTGCGACAAGAGAACTTCCGTAGGGGCATTTCGCAGAATTTGAAGCAGAACTATCGGTGAGGAGTGATATACCTCTACGTACCTCACTGGCAATACGTTTTTCACCAGTTCCCGTTTTTCTGCAATAATCAAATCTACAGATAATGCGCCGAAGATCTCTTCTTCCGAGAAGCCCTTGTCAATTTGGCTAATTCTTGTCCAGTTTTGCTCTAGCTCAGAACACTTGGATATCACGGGAATGTCCAACAGCGTCGAGAGCATCGTAATAACAATTAGCACTTCGCAGGTAGCACTTGACCGTCATTCTGTTCGAATAACTTTACCTTTGCCATTACCTGCCCTGTTAACTTCGTTGGCACGTTCGCTTCATTTGACCTTTGAATGTTACGCATGGTAACCGCTGGCACGTGTAAGATAATACTCCTTTCAGAATATACAGACATAAATGCCTGTAGCATTGTCCGACACTTATATTGTAATTCTAGACATGCACACAGAAAATAGGCAACCTTTCCTACATTTAAGGAACCCACCTCTTTAGGCTGCTTCGATGGCGGTTTAAGGGAGCGTGGTTGTAATACTGGGGGTTTTGGGGCCTCAACGTCATCTTTAGGCTTTACCTTTTCCTTGCCTTTCGTAATCTGTTGGCAAATGTTTAATTAATTGATAATTCATTAGAGAAGTTGAATGACCTGAGGGGCAGAGTCAGGGAAGGGGTCACATGATTTGGAACTATTGGGTCTCGGAACTCTGAAGTAATCTACAATTTTCTTTTCCTAAAGTTTGCAGTATTCATCCTAATCTTAGCACCACACTTGCAGAGTTGATTGCAAGATATCGTGTTTCGACGTTTTAGTTCTTTTTCCCCGTGTTCCTCTGTATCAGGATTCAAACATCGCGACCTGACACGAACGCCATAACTCTTGCTGGCAAACAACCGTTGTCATACACCAAAGCAGGCGTGCGACTAAGATAAGTTGAGGGTTGAACCTTAGCTGATGGAGAAACCTCTAGATGTTAAATGTGGTCCGCATGTAAAGTTCTCTATTAACTCTCCCACACAAACAAACATACAGCGAAGGGAGCTAGAATCAGGTTTCCGTGATGCGCGAGTCTTTAGCGTGTCACTGGACATAGCAACGTGCTCAGCTTAGCAGCTACGAGCAATGAATTACCCGCCTCATAGCCGAGAAGGGAGTGTCAAGAGAACCAGCTACTGTAATTCATTGACACGCACAGCTTGCCAACATCGGCTATTCACTCACACATTAGCAACGCTTACTATCTACTATAAGAAGTAGACTTTCAATTCGTTAATAAGCGAAAATAGACAGTGCACATGAAGTTAGAAGCAAAGGAAAGCGCCTCGTTCTCAGCAGCGGCACAACAACCTTCAACGTCACCGCTTTGGTAACGTTGGTAACATGGCTTCGTGGTTACGGCTGACTTGAGTATATTTGATATGGCAGCCGTACGCTTTTGTGCTTGCTCGCCAATGACAGTAAAACAATAAAACAGCAATAGTATAATTTTAGCTGGTAATTTATAAATTAACCGTTTACCGTGCTTGCATTAATCGCCTTCGCTGTAAAGGTGTTCTGGATGCGTTACTATATGGAAGGATAGATTACACTCTCACGAGCAATTTGGCCAGCAATTTGCACCTGACAATTAGCATTTGGCCGTCAATCTGTAAACTGTTCAATAATTTACCTTTCGTGTTGGCTTCTTTGGTGTGCTCGCTTTGCCTGACCTTCGAGCGCTGCGTATGGTAGCCGCCGGCACGTCTAACATATAATACTCGTCAGGGGTTCCTTCATCTGGGTCCTTTCCTGAGTCCTGTTCACAATGACGGTATGGGTTAATGCGTTAATGTTAACCCAGAACAACAGAGCTCGACACTCCTAGTAGACGTGTGGAATTGACTGCCAAAAGCACGGCTTCGCTAAACCACCTGATGGGCTATTATCGCCTCTCCGCCTAAAGTTTATCTTGATAATAGGATTCGGCCCCGTCGTTGAACAGCAGTGAGTTCCTTTAATATAGCTACGTAGTGTATCATGCAATGCATACCAGTTTCATATACACCACTGTTTTTGTGAAAATATGCCGGGTTTATCAATCATATTTACACTGCCATCGTCTGGCCAGTCCTGAAAATTACCTCTATAGATAACGTTATATTTGTGGTGTCTGTCTTTCGCGTAGTAATAATTTATGATTCGTGTTTTAGAGAAGCCAAAATATCGACTGGGGTGTAGTCGCTAAATTTGATGTCCGCGACTTCGTCGCCTTCCTGACGTTTTTAATTCACACAATTCAACACATTATCAACCAAATGGAGTCTTCAAAGCCGATGTAAGATCTCAATTCATCAAATTAATAAAAACAGTATTCAGTAGGCTATCACGTAGCTCAAGTATATGACTCTGCTACGAGCTACGACGAGACCTCTAGCTAACATTTCACAGATAAAGACATCTTGTGAGACAGGCATCTCGAGAATTCCAGTTCCCTTAAAAAATAGATACCGAAATATTGTGAAAAATAAAAACCTGCATATACATTTGTGTATTTCGCAAGTGGGATTCTGCGCAGACATCTGCCACCTCCAAATTCTAGAAATAGTGACAAATCACAAAAGGTTGGTTGTATGGAGACAGATGCAAGTCTTTTAACTTAAACATGAACGTCTCTCTCTCTCTTTCTCGTTTTACACGTTCACGTGAGAACAATTGAAACCCATTTATTTAATAAAATTTATAGAGGTTGTACACTTTCGCTTACGATTTTCGACAGTGTCGTGGTAGCGATCGATTTCCCGCCCCGCAACGTCCAAAGTTCCAAAGGCTCTGGGGGGTAGTCCACGACGAAGTAGTTGTCATCGAGGTCACCCTTCTCCTGGTGTTTTTTGTTGATATTTATGAAAACAACATATCTAGAATAGATATGAAACGACTAGATGCCCCCCTACTCGCCTATTCCTTGTTATGGGAAGCGGGCAAATGACATCTGTTTGGTATAGCTTCAGATTTAACACCGCTAACATCTCACCCGAATCACGGAGAAAGCGCGAATTTGTATTCGGATTAGCTATCACAAAGCACAAATGCAGCACAATGGTAATAGCTCTGCAGTTTTTGGTGAAACTGAATAAAAACAAAATACATACACAGGAGACATCTACATATCTACATAAAAGACGGTTAACTAATTCAAGTCGTAGCGGTTTTATTTCAAATGCCTGGAAATCAGAGCATCCATAATTTCAAATGCCTGGAAATCAGAGCATTCATATTTTCAAATGCCTGGAAATCAGAGCATCCATAATTTCAAATGCATGGAAATCAGAGCATGCATACTCCAGCAATATCATCGAAAGCACAACTAGAATATACATTTTCCTGAGGAACCTAGCCTGTTCCTGCATTTCGTTTCTTTATTTCGAGGAGACGATCTTAAACAAGGCTACGCTGGAGCCACAAGCGAATCAATAAAACTAAATCACTCGACATTCGCACAGCTAGTAGACGAAATAATCACATTCGTACTAGACGAATCAACAATTGTCGACACGAACGGCTCGCATAAGCTTGCTGAGGAGTAAAATGCCACAAAAAATATAAATGTAGGAAGGAGCTAATTTTCCACAAGAAAGCACTCTATTATGGCATCTAACTTAAGTCGTCTAAACGGTGAAGTTTTTGATAAGGGTACCTAGTAACGAATGATTCGAGGCTAGCGCTCGAAACGCTGAGACAGATCATGAACGAGAAACTCCACAAAGATAGTCAGAAGGGTGCTACTATTCTGTATATTTTGTTATCAGGTAATTATGCGCCTGTTCGATAACCACAACCTAAATCGTATTCGCCGGAGAAAGTAACACACCCTCACGAAAGCAAGAACCAAGACACTCATAGGCCTCCTCACACTATTCTCACCTTAGGGAATGACGGGTGCGGTCTTACTTTCGGCGAGACGTCGCCTTCTGGGATAGGCACTTTGCGACCCAGAAGTTTTACCGGCTTCTTCTCCTTTAACATAAGAATGTGATTTCACAATTACTATATTGCGAAACTACTATACACTGACGAAACTGTAACGGGAACTGTTCACACCCAAAAAGTTTCATTCGGTTTAAGTTTTCGCTATGAATTAAAGACTCAACCAACCTCCTCTTCAGTTAGGGGTACAACGATACTGAGGCGTCCATCTTCATTTTCACAAACTAAGAATCCATCTTTTCCGAACGGCGGCGACAAACATTCGGTGAACTTGGGCGTTGGCACCCTCGTGACGTTACCTTCATGCGACAAAAAGCGATGTATCGTTATACGAGCGACATTTCGAGATCACGCATTGATAGGAAAGCCCTAACTGAGAGGGAACATTCCGTTATGCGACTATAAAACGGAACGAATTTAGATCTTTCGGAAGGAGAATCATTTTACAGATAGTCCCATGTGGTGGGATTAGAGTGTTACATTGCTTCGCGATGACAGTAGGTGCGGAGTTAGCTAGGAGGTTTCAACGAGAAACCAAGTTGTATACTTACCAAATAGGTCATGGGCAACGTCATTTTTTCCAGGAGCACGACCTGCAGAAAAATGTGCTCGTCAGAATAAGCTATAATAGATGTATGCTTATCGAAACTATTTACAACATCTAGATGAGAGAGGAAAAAACAAAGCCATTTTACTTCTTAATTATAGGGTAGCATAAAACAGTCAAAGTAAACATTTGGTCCTAGTGGAAGTCCTTTCAAACCCGATTAATTTTTTTCACAGATTTACGCGCACCTCCCTTTAATAGTTGGGATGAGTCCATTGAGAGCGAAGAGTCCAAGTATCCGTATATCGTTGAGTGGCCAGCATCGTCAATAAAGAAAAAAAACTCAGCCTTGCAGCAAATTGTCTAAAAACTGTTCAGTCAAAACGTCGTCAGACGAGCCAAACATTGACGACAGATACAGCACAAAAACGGCCCACCTAGCATACGTTAACACGGCGCCCCGACCAAGACTTAATATTATATCGCTTCTGAACAAACTATTCGGCTCATCGCGCCATGAACGAGCCGACCCACACCTGAATCTGAAGAATGGTTGGTACTGGCAATTTCCTACAACCCACTGGATGGCTCAGGGTGTCAACAACGAGATTGATAAATGATGAGAACCCTCGAACAATCAGCAGTTTAACGAATGCCCTCCAAAATCAGGTAAGCGTCAATTCGACGACTATGTATTTCCTCTCATCCAGCAGAACTTCGCCATGATGCAGGATCCTATTGTATTATACGTACAAGTTGGTGCAGTTTGAAAGGAGCTCCACAAAGAAGTGGCCATCGTATAACATGCTTAGTTCCCAACAGCTGTGCTAACAAATTTACTTAAGCGTTTGAGTATCATTTTATACAAACCGCCAAATATGTTAAGGTATCACGCGGCACATTTCGATTCCTGAGGTATTTACTCGATGAGACATCGCGAAATAACTAAGTCATAAAATTAAAAACATGACTACTCAATCATTTTTAATATGATGGTCTAAGCATTTCCTTGAGTCTCGGTGTCCCCTGTGCCCAAAAACATGCTACGGTAAAATTTAACGTTTCAACGCCGCAAAATAGCCAACCTATTCGCCTCTCGAATATACCACCCTTTAAGCAATAAAAACCACACATACTGATTTGTCTGTTATTGAAGATTATAGACACGAAAAATCGGCCGACACCTCCGATCAGGTATATATATACTGGACACTGACACACAGCACAATCTAATATCAGGAAACCTATCTGCTTCTCGAAACAGCTATCTGTCAACGGCATAGGCGAACACTATTACAATTACAATTAAAAATTTCACAAGGTAGGTTAGATCTTAAATACATACGTGTAAATTTAGCTTTACTGGTTGTTTCACTAAAAGCAATTTCGTGTTATGTATTATTTTACATCATTTTATTTTCTCAATGTGAAGTTGTAGAATTTTCCATCGAAATTCCCAGGTTTCCCGAAGAGTTACGTTGAGGCCAGAAAAGGGAATAGGCTTGTAATTTAGGCTTCAGAAGAACTCATATCCTCACCGTGAAGTTTATTCCCATCAAACTCGCAGTGATATGCTTAGTTCAATGCCCATCAGGACACGCTAATCGCCCATACATTAGAAGGGGCAACAGTTAAAAAGCGTTAATATTACTTACGAATTACCAGTTTCGCATGACCGGATCGTGCTCCAAGGCCGATATTGGCATAAAACAGTAACGCCAATAGGCCCAACTTTAGGTAAGGCTTCGTCATTTACAAGATCTGTATACTTTACTAACGGAATCAAAGAAAAATCTGTCCTCTCAATAATTGTCGGATCTGATAGCAGCTGACTATTCACTATGTAATGTCTTGTAGATGAAGACCGAGCCACTCGACGACAACTAGCGCTCAGATATTACGGGAACCGCGTGGAACCGAATTGTAAATGCAAGGATTTTCCTTAGATATCTAAAGGGGTAACGCTGTCTCTATTTTGGACACCCACTCAAGGATTGGGGAACTGGGGCCTCCTTGTTCTAGATATTCTATTAAGCGTGTATAGAGGAGGGTGTTCCTAGATGGATTTCACGTTCAGCGAGTTCAATTGTCGCCCACGTTCATAACTGACTGATAAACTATTTACAAGAAAATTAACGCGAATCAGAAATTGGAAATTTTGACCACATGGTGTGGAATATTCTAATTAACTTAACGTGAGCTTGTGTTGCCCGACCTTCATCAAACCTCCAATTGTTAGCTTTCTTCTTACGAGCGTCAGATTATGAAGGTTGTGAAACTCCCGACTGAGCTTCCTAATTGTCTATACGCCACGCGGTTGCTGAAGCCACCGTCTACTTGGTCGCCTCTAACGGAGAAACAGAAATATGTATATTCTTGTTCTTGTTTTTTCGAGATGATTAACTCGCCTCTGAATGACATTCAGTCTCGAACGATATGCAGTCACCCAACATATCTTAATGCTTCAGAGCCACAGATACGGTTATCAACTCAGCGTATTTTTTGCTTTGCCTACTTATGTCATTGGTTAAGTTAGGAATAACGGGGGCAACGTACCACTCAATAGTTTCGATGCGATTGGAAGGGTGCCGATTTTATGTACCGCATGTAATAATATGCATTGATATAATATAAGCAGCAGATAAGTCGTTTTTTTTTCTCGCGCTCTCTCTCTCTCTCTCTCTCTCTCTCTATATATATATATATATATATATATATATATATATGTATGTCCTCTCTTGGCTTTTAGCACCACAAATAGCCTTTGAGGTATGCTCTCGCATAAATTCGGCAACCAATCCTGGATCTATAGCACTCAATTCGCCCTTTACAATTCCAGTAGCTTGTGCATATGTTTCGATCTTCACACAGAAGCACTCACTGCGTGACAGGAACGCACAGGTGTTCAATAAGATTTAGGTTGAGCCATTTTTCTTCAAGCCATATCAAAGCGAGGGCTAGAGAACGTTTCCTCACAATTTCCAAGCCATTTTGATCTGGCGGATCCTAGGCGATTTATTTTACTTTTATCGGAAAAAATCCACGATGTCAGTCAGCCATGATCTAATCGTCATATATTCCCGAGCCGAATTGTTCCCGCTTTATTGGGACATTGCTGGCGATGTACAATGCCATAAAATCGCCACTTTTTTCTAAATATCAGCCCGCCGTCCCTTGGCTTCAATGTTCCTTATACTCCTTACCTATTAAATTATGACGTTGCTCTCACTGCACTGCATTATTTCAAATAGTGCATTTTGTAATGGTCGAATACCGTCGATGGAGTGTGCCGGCTTATTTCGTAAAGGGGTGCTGCTTTTGTTGATGCCAGACTCATACTCAGCTGAAAACACGACGTTTACATGGAGCTCTGGCTCTCGCCGTAGTCACGGCGAAACATTGGCTTGTAGAATCAGTAAAGACAATTGTGACAACTTATTACATAAGGCAATGTGGATGGTGGTGGATTCCTCGTTTACGATGAGCGTGCACTCGATATGGTTCAGTTCGGTTAGGTCGGGCGATGAACATTCAGAAAGGTGGACTTAACAAGTTGGCAAAAATCGCTTAGTAAACTGCGCTTGCTTATAGCCGCAATATATATATATATATATATATATATATATATATATATATATATATACGTATATATAAACAGATTCGTCTCTTTCGATTCGTCTTTGGGTGAGCTTTGCCCGCTTCGAGTTTTAAGATTGTGACTTCAAGCACTAATTATAATATCAGTGAGTATATATTTGACTCGAATCTAATATAGATCTCTGGATAAACAGCACGCTTTGGATAGTTTTAGGTGTTTCTACGTTGGTTAGGGGTAGATCGCTAGTGATATCGAAATTGTCTACACCCTAAGGAAAAAATGGTTTTAGTTGAATCGCAAGTTGATGTTATGCAAACTTCTCGTCGTCATAATTTGTAGCTGACCGGGACGGCCTATTTGCGGTGGCAATTTGTCGTTTGATCATTACCAGCTCGGCTGATGCCCACTATGCGTGTATCTATTATAATAGTAAAATTACATAAAATATCCACAAGCAATCATGTGCGACACTTTACTCAAGTATTCTATGCAGGCAGGTAATTTAGCCAGACGTGATTTCGTCGTAAGGTGTACGAATGACGACTTTGAATGGGTAGATAAGAAGAAGCATGAATCCTATCAATGGGTTCATCAAACATCGCAACATCCGTCCAATGACTAAAGCATAATCGAGCTATGCTAAGATGGAGCATATATGACACCGGTGTAGATAGGTATAAATTAGTACAATTTATTTACAAACAATGTCTCGAATGGACTGGAAGGGAAGCATCACAAATCGCAGTTGAACGTTGGATCCGTAGCGAAAATTTCAGCAATCTGAAATCAGAAGGGTAGACGGCTGTAAAAACTCTGTACAAGGGTATCAGAATAATCAGAGAAACTATAAGGTAACGCGTAACTGGTTGGGCCCTCTAATGGTGCAGCTTCCAAAACAAGAAGTCCCGATACGAGACAAGACACAAAGAGCTGTTGTACACTGGAGTGGCCATACAAGCAAGCGACGCAAACAGCACTAATGATCAACGCCAATCCTCATTCGGACACCTAAAAGTTCTATTCGACTCAGGTAGCTGTCGGCGGTGGCATGCTCCGACGTAGGGAGCAGCGGCCTTTTTTAAGAAGGCCTAATAGAACATCTCCCAAGGAGACTTCGAAATAGGGCCTGTGTGAGGGTTCATCCAATGTATTAATGAGCTAGCTCTCCGACAGGAGCATCCCGGTCGACCAGCGAGCACAGTAGAAGCGATCTCTGTTCCTGCTTTTGATCAAGGCATATTTCTTCATAAAAATTTGCATCAGTTACAGTTGTCACGATGCGGGGAAGTTGGCAACGTCACGCCGTTGTTTATCTTCACGGAAACGCTGCGATGTATTAACGCTGAGAAGTATTAATGAGGATTTGCATTATGACTCGCCGAAGCACTGTAAACGCCATCAAAAGGTTTAATAGGTCCAGGTGGCATTTTCGGAATAGTCCGGCGCATCGCCATATTTTTCCGTGTTTCCGATAAAAACGCCGTGCAATTGTTGTCTTTTTCGAACATTACTCACCTCAGCTCGTGTATACTGAACAACAGCTGACAGGTTCAGAGGTGACACTCTCCTAATGTTTATAGCGGTTCGCACAATCGCGACATCGTGTAACCATTTAAAGCGAAAAATATTTGTATCATCTGATTTCCACTCTTCAGTGATCCGTCAAAGGTCACAAAGAAAAATAGATGGTTCTTATGGTTTTTGTTACCTTGCTCACGGTGTCAACCGCTTGGCATTGACGAAGAACAATGGCTGGGATGACCTTGGCGCCCTTCCGGGCCCCTACCAGAGAGCAGGCCATGGAGGCAATGGTATCAGCGTCCCCGCCACAGCGAAGTGCCACCTCTAATGTTCGCATGAACGGGTTATCCGACTGAAATGTTGCAGAATAGCACAATTACGTATTTGGGGGCTGAATGCTAGTTCAATTATAGTATAACTAATACGACTGTATATGATTGGCGTATTTCCAATGCATGTTCCTTTTCATGTTGATTTGAGTGCAAACCGTAGCGCCGTACAAACCACTGCATGGCTCTGGATGGACAGGTGTTTGCCCTTTACGAACACATTCCCCCTTTGTCGTTCACTCCTCGGGGAGCCTACTCTATTTTTGTGGGTGATGAGGTTGCCGAGCAGATTCGAATTCGACATTCACGAGAATTGAATTGAACATCAGAACACCGAATCAGGACTAGGTGTGAGACTTGGACGTGCGATCACTCCAGCTAGAGACACAGACATGGGTACATTTCCAGCTACACTGAATCGTGCCGGGCCTGACCTACTGCATGTCTCTATATAAAGGCCAGACTGGCTTACGCACTTACATATATTCGATGTCGTACCCATATGCCTTATGAAGATGACAAGTGACATTTCTTAAAAGCCACCCAATGCTATTGTACGCGTTTCCGGTCTTCAGTCAACCATCTATAAGTTAGCTACGGGGAGCATTCTACCACCATTTCGAATTTATGCTCGCATATATAATACATAAGTGAAGTTGCGTTACGGAGTCTGTAGGCTCCACAGAACATGAGTCCCGTCCTGTCGTTCTTGTAGGTTGTCAAGTTCGGAAGGGTTCAGCCTTATAAGCGTCATTGCGTCCAAGTGGGTTTCCATGTAATACTCAATGTTTAAAACCGCGAGTGATCATTGTTAAAGAGTTGAATATATATATATATATATATTGATATATACAACGTTGTGAACATTATAAGCGCTGTAAACGCATATCGACGAAATACGTGTCATTGCTCCTGTGTCCTTGTGTCTTGCCGCGTTTGATGAATATTGAGATTGCTGATTGCTTCGATAAAACCAACTTGCAAGAATAGTTTCAGATTTGCTTTATATGTGACACCATCACGTTTATCTTGCCAAGTAGTCGCACCCGCCATCGACACCATTCACTCTGTATTTCTTCAGCATGTAATTCTTTATAAGACGGACCCCTTGAAAATGCAAATGTGGAACGGTGGGGATCGAACCCGTGGACCTACGCCCGTCTCCTCCGATTGCAAGGCGCACACGAATGGGCCACGACACCCGGCGCGAGTCCCGCGACCTGGTGACATATAAGTGAACTTAAGCATTGTAAAACTGCAGTTCCATTAATAAACCAATAAAACCTTTATATATAGACACATAAGTGCTATTATTTGATCGAAACATTTCGAGAAGTAAAGGAAATGCACTCATATATATATACATATATATATATATATAAATATTATATAGTTCAGCTAGCAAAAAGGCTTACTGAGGTTCACTCAAATCAGGGTGTGAATAGTAATACCTAAAGGTTAAGAGCTGAGACCTGTCAGATAGGGGAACAGCTGAGGGTCAGCTCGAAAAACAGTACGTCAGGGTGTGACTCTCCATCCACCTGCCGTGGTTGTCACGCTGTCAGTCTGTGGCCTGGCCTATATTTCGACAAGAACGAACCCGGCAAATTAGTAAGTACCCTTTTGCTAACTTCTTGTTACTGCCATCGATAACGCGAAATTACAAAGCGATGAGGAGCTTTCACTAACACGATGAAAAACACGACGAACGATCGCGGTCACGAATAATGCCCAGTCCCCTGATCATATCGAAGAATTGAAGCACACACACACGCACGTAAACTTCTGTGGTTTTAAGTTTAAGGAGACTGTCTATTCATCTTGTTCTTTCGCTGATCAATGCTCGCAATACTTCTGATCACTGCAGGCTCTCAGACGCAAGCGGTAACGGCGAACTGGAACAAGTAACCATTGTGCGAGGCGGAGAATCTCTAGAGGCTCTATCGGGTACGGGGCTCTGGTCGTTTAAAGAGGGAGTTTGTCATCGATGATGGTGGGTAAAACCCGCGCCAGCCGTTTGCTGGACCATATCGTCCAAGAAACTCTTACTGTGGCAGCTAGGCCGATAGAAGTATCGACGTGAACATTTCGATGTTCGCCGCAGTTGATTTCAGAGGAGAGCAATGTATCATCCAGTAGAACAGTGCGATTTGCTATTACGTGCTCTATGTGTTGTCTCGAATCTCTGTTGGACGGCTGTCTACGCCTGCTGTCAATACCGATATTGGGGAAGCTGTTCTTTGGACCACTTTCGCTACGGCCGCAACGTGGACCATGTCCACTTGGGGGGGTGTTGCGAGATGTTGTTCTTAAAGGAGTGGCAGAGATGGGGAAACTGGGACCATGGGCTACCACCTACGCCATTACGCACTGCCAGGCCCAAACACGTCCAGTCGAGTGGCTCGTTGTCTGGTTCTAGGATCTAGCTTCGCTTCCTTTTAGTCTCCTCCGCTCGATTGCAGACGTCCTTGAAAAGGAACCCGGCCAGTAGGAGAAATGCACGCATTGACTCGGATGGAAACTCGAACAGGGAATGATGTCTGCTCGGAAAAGGGGCTTACATCCAATCCTAAGAGGCTTGCATCTGGTAGAACTCAGACTACCGGCATCTGCGGGGGGAATAGCAGCAGGAGCCCGCTGTTTTAAAATGTTTTCCTATCAGCCTCCTCTTTCGCGCGCAGTTCGATCGCGAGACAGGTGGTGGGGGTCGCGGTAAAGGGAAACGATACTAAAACCCACCTGCGACTTCAGGACTCACTCAGTTCGCACATCTCCTTCGTTTATTCGTACTCTCGCTAACATAGGAAAGTGGTGTACAACCTGCGAGAACACAGCAAAGGCTCGACGCGGGACAAGCAATGGCCGCCAAACTCAACGAGCATGGTAATGACAACAGAGTGGCGCCCGAACAACAGGACACGGAGTCCGAGAGGCGGATGAGGAATTGGCCAAAAAGGATGCAGTCCAGCTTTGGTAAAAGAGGCCACACTCGAGTGTTGGCGCGAGGAGCCGAATAGCCCAACGAAGAGAAAAACGAGAGGACTTGGGAGCCAGTTAGAATACAAGCTACAAAACAAAAATAACAACCTTCATAGCCTAAAGCACGACTTCCTATAAGCACAACACCTGCTCGACGTACTTCGATCGGTCTCATAGTGTCAGCCAACAGATGCTGCTATATAGAACGTCTGTTATTGATACGTTTTATACATCTTCTGTAGGCTGTTAGTGAATTTACGTTGGGCCTCGACTGGACCTCACTCCTGGTCCAGTGTTCGGTGCTGTACATACGGGTTAGGTCGAGAGTAGTAGATTACACCCAGGGTATGAGCAACTGCCGTAGATATATGCTTAAACGCATTGAAATTGTGTGGATGTGTACACACGTAATTGCGTGGGGACTGTCGCCGCTGTCGTCGGCGTTTTGTTTCGGTAATAGGGTGACTGCACGATCCATCATTAGGAGGCAGACCGTGTCGAAGCTATTTTAAGTAATCGGATTGGTGATTTGTTCCTGCCTGAGTTAACACTGTATCTCTTGCCATTGTTAGGAGCGTTATTATACCTTTCCTGGCAATACAACGACATGACAACTATGCTGAGCTAACTGTCGCTATTTATATATGCAAACAGCAAGGAAGACTAAGGCCTTGACGGGATAGTCCACTTGGATCAGCATTGGCTGTCGTACCCGAAAGCGCTCAGTGTGCCCCTAGTACTCCTGAAAGACGACCTAAAAACGCCTTATATTGCCTATTTACACGTGCTAACTGTGAAGCGGCTTAAACGTGAAGCGACACGAGACGCCTGAATCATCTATATTTTCATGTACAATCCGCCGAATACTATTCTTTTGATATATTGGATACGATGCCTGGAGGTGGTTTGCTGACGATACAGTCAAACCCGTACAGTTGATAGCTGAACACTTGTGGGAGCGAAGTGGCTAATCTCTAGAATTAATTTTTCAATGCCCGCTCGGGGTGATGTAGGAGATCTTAGGAGATCTCCCGCCAGAGATAAACGTAGTGAGCATACGCATTTATATGTATACGCGGTACACCTAATCCTCTCCCACCGGACACGATGAGCTTATTCACGTTACCGGCACATTAGACTAGACGTACCTTATTGACGAGCTTGAAATTGGCCTTCTCCAGACAGCCGAAGATGTAGCAAACGAGAGACGTGATCACGGATCCCTGGGCGCTCATATCGTTACCGAGGAGGCGCACGAGGTCGGCTGGTTCAGTAGGCGGATGCTCAGGACACGCCGCATCGAGCAACAACTTTCGAGCCGCGTGCAGCTTGTACGTCAAAGGGCTGCAGGGACAGTGAATCTGATTTTAGACTATCATCTGCATCATGAGTAAATGAGCGGAAGTCGTAGCAACCAAAAACAAATGTCCTCACTATGTCTATTGGAGTTGTGAAGTTATTAAGTTGTCTATTGAAGTTTTGCTCACACAGGCGAGTGTACGCATTTCGCCGTCTACACGACGGCCGCCCAAACTTTGCGCGCGCAGATTTTAAATCGATGTATAGAGCTACACGAAAAAGTATCCAAAGAAACATCAGTCTTCTATTTTTGCGAATGAGATAGCGATAAAACCAACCGGAATCCGTCGAGTTCCTCTTCTATATCTTCGATATGTCCGATCAGTTGATCGAGTAGGGCCACTCCATCGAATGAGTTTTCGTCCTCCGCCAGGAGCGCGTCGCGCAGGGCGAGCGCGTGCAGGATGGCTGCGCAGATGCCGGTTGGGTGCGCGTGGGTCATTTTCGCCTGAAGTATCGTCGTCTGCAGCGAAATCAATGCACAGTATGATGGTTTGATTGGGCGACAACGAGACAGAGAATACGAAGCGTGGCCGTTAACAAGCGACAAGGGTAACTGGCCCAACCATTGTGACCGTTGTTATTGCTATTTATGTCAATTTTGAATATTCATCCACACGATCTTCATCATGATGTGTTAGCCTATCAGTGCGCGCTATGTAACGCGGCCAGTCAACTTGGCAAGTGTGTTCTACAATACGTTCTAGAACACCTGAACATATATCAATGTAGAGCCTTGAACTCATTCGGATTTCCGATAGTGTCAACGGTAAAGTAAAGCGGGTGCGGTTTCGATGCCCCGAACATCTCAGAGAGTCGATGGCGAACCGGGACTCACGTCTGAAGTCACGTGGCATCAGACTTGACGGAGCCTCTCT
This sequence comes from Stratiolaelaps scimitus, assembly GCA_019614645.1. Taxonomy (NCBI): domain Eukaryota; kingdom Metazoa; phylum Arthropoda; class Arachnida; order Mesostigmata; family Laelapidae; genus Stratiolaelaps; species Stratiolaelaps scimitus. The sequence goes on along the minus strand of JABWDB010000018.1, from coordinate 2,885,435 downwards.
CGTAGCCATTGCGCAGCTTAACTTCATTCGAAAGGGAGCAAATGCTATTTCCTTCGTTAACTTCACTATGGCGACACCTCACCGTCAGGCGTGGTTAGAACAGTGACAACCGGCTACTTGAACGAAACTTGTAACAAGGTAATCGCCGAATCGAATTTTACTATCGGGGAAAACTACTGGGCTATTATTCGCATTTACGAGTGATTTCTAATGCAATTTAGTTTGCCTGAATCGATAGGGCCTACATTGAACTTCTGAAATTCGATTCAAGAGACCTATGCCAATCGGCATCGGTGGTGGAAGTCGTTAAAAACGACTTCTGGCTTCAGTTTTCTCTAAACACCTATATCCTTCCATATTCTAGAAGTCGTTCTTTCAGTTCCTGTGTATCGAACCACAACATAACAGTGAACAAAGTAGAGCTATATATATATACCTGTGCAAAACACAATCACAATACAGGTTCATACACTTACCTCAATCATGGCGTCGAGGTCGTCCTTGTACAGTATGGCCACTGGGGCGGTTCGCATTGCAGCTCCACTACCGAAACTGCCCATTCCACCAAACTGTTGCCTAGCTGGTCCAAACAGCCGTTCGTCTCCGTGAACACCGTCGTGTTTCCATTTGCGAAATACATCGCGTACAGCATCACCGTACTCACAATCGAGTGACTCATTCTCGAAGTACTCATTCGTCAATCTGCGGTAGTGTCAAATCATTTTCGTTTACTACAAGTGCGAGTCTATTGTGAACGATTATGGTACGTCAACCATCCAGGCATATATGTCCACCGTAGTTGGCAAAAAATCAGTCAATCATTTTTTGAGATATATACAAATTTGCTTCCGTTTTAAAATGCCGAATATGAGATATCAACCTTCAAAGCCACGAGAGACGCCACACTGGTGTCATATATAATCTAATGGTAGCCTCGAGGCTGCGCACTCGACCATTCATTATCTGCATCTCTCACGTAATACTATGAGTAACGAAACGCATGTATCAATGCGTCCCATCTATTTACCCAACCAGATCTGGCCTGCAGCGGGTCGTTCAAAACACGCACGAGATGCGATTCGTACTTTCATTGTATCGGCGCGGCTGTTATTGAAGGCATGCATTCACTACACTGCAGGTCATCATCACCATCACGAACGTTGTCGACGAACAGACTACCCTGAGTTATCTCCCTCCGTAAATCATGCCTGTTGTATGCCTGCTCGTTAGGTTTTCTATTATAATGATGATTATTATTATTATTATTGGATTTTGGCCACGAACAAGCATTGCTTAGACGACCAACGCTATTAAATCTCGAATAATAGATCACGGCCTCCACGTTCATCCTTGGGCCACCCCAACATAAAAATAGGTGGCTGGGACGGAGCACAGGAGACTCGGCTCGAAGCCAGGGCTAACTAAATCCTCGACCCGCCGCCCCATGGCGACGCAGTTGGATGTACAGCTCCAGTGTATGTTCAGCCAAACATACGCAAGTGAAGGGAAGCATTTCTCTCATACAAGCAGTGTGGCATTTCGCTAAATGCCAATACATCTCTTTAAGAGCGGGCTGCTGCTGCGGCATAAGTTACCATCATCAATGGTATAATATTATGCTACGCTCTCGGACCTAGTCGTCCAGGTTAGCTTCGCGTGCTGTGATGCGACGCCGTGCAGCTGCGGCTGGAACGACGGTGAGGGCAACGACAACTCGGCTGCGGGCGGAGGCGCTCGGATACCTTCAGGGAACAACCCCAGAATGAGTGTGGGAACAGCGCCTACAGTAAATCCCCTTGACTACTTCTGGCGTGGCTGCCACCACTACAACTACAGTGGACGGTGGTGTTTGCCTACCCGTGAGCAAATGCTTTCGTAGGCAGGACCGGTCTCGGATGCAGGAACGGTCGAAACGAGATCGGGAGAGCGGACGAAGGTGCGTGAATGCGAGAGCCGCCCACACGAGACTATAAAAAGTTGTTAGGTGACTGCGGTGTCTAGGTAGAGCAAGGCGGGACGCTGTGATCCACAACTAAGGTGGATCCTATGGCTGCTGGCAGTCGCACAGCTGATATGAAACCATCGTACGTGATCGTGTCGCTCACCCAGTGACGTTTTTTGAGAGCTCAGTTGGCGTACGACACGCTGGCCGTGACGCACAGTGGTAGCACTAGCCAACCATATGTTAGGGTGATGCAAGCAAAGCCGCCGAATTAAAATATTACTGTTTGTCTGTAATGAACGTCTGTGGACTAGTGTCGAAAGTAAATTTCCCACGCAGACTCACAGCCAGCATTTAACGGGTACACGATACCGCGCTTGGCATTGCTTCATAAGACAGACCCGATTTAAATGCAAATGTGCAACGGTGGGAATCGAACGCGTGCACCTGCGTGTCTTCTCCGGTTGTGAGGCCCGCACGAATGCACCACCAGGCCATCGGGCAGGACTAGTCTCGGAGCGAATTTATATCAATGGATTCCATTATATATATTTATTATAATATATTAAACGTTACAATAAGTCGGAATTTCTAGGGATTATGGGGGTGGGGGGGGGGGTGAGGACGACAACGTCCCGAGGAAGGCGATGGCATTGCCTCTCTGCACAGCGAGGGACAGGCGCTGCAGGAGGAAAGAGCCAGCGCGCTTGTCCCCGGTGGCGCGGATCAACCTGTGGTAGACCCCCTCGAGGAAATTCGCCGTGAGAGGGCCGTGCCCGCCCAGGGTCTCAAAGGCGAGGGGGGAAAACAGGTGCGTTGCTTGGAGTGCGGCGTACTTCCTCAGCTTTGCCCGCTCCGCACGCGCTACTGCGTAACCGGGGATGGTTGCACAGTGGTTGACATAAGAGGGTGCTAGAGTGTCAACCACAGTGCCGTCCCAAACCAGGTGCTGCCCTCGATGGAAGGGGACAAGGGTGAGGCCGTCAGGGCGGCGCCCGTCAGAGGTGCCGAGGCCCTGTGGCTCCCTTGTGCAAGGAATACCGGCGGAGTGGAGGGCCCTCACGAGCGTGTCATTAAGCATCGTGTGTCGCGGATGGCGACCGGCGCTGCGTTCGCACGAGAGACCGTGATGGCCATTCGTTGCGACGGGGTCCCCACAACGCTCGCAGCTGTGGGCCGCAACTACAGGGGCCCCGAGGCGAAGGCCCACACAGAAGCGGAGGGAGCGATCGTCTAGAGCAGTACCAAGGGACGAGGAGGGCAGCGCGTGGAGCCACGCCCCCGCACCAGGCCTGTCGACAGCCCGGAGGCGAGCTTGGTCAGCAGCGTGTGGCGCAGAGGCCAGGAGGGAGTCCCGCAGCTCCTGGTGCAGGGCATCGGACCATGCCCGCTGCTTGCTCTGTTTGTCCGGAGGGACCCGAGCGCGGGCACCCGTCTGGTCAAGGGCAGCTTCCTGGGAGGCGGAGAAGTGGGCGAGCGCTTCGGGGGGGAGGACTGTAGCGACCATGTCGGCAACCGCCGTAAGCGACGCGGCGTAGCAAACGTCGGCCAAGCGGCGAACACTGAGGATGCCGAGGCCCCCGAAGCGGACTGGAAGGGTAGCCTGCGACGCCGCTTCCGGAGGGAGCTGGAGGTTCAGGATCGTCGTCAGCGCGTCCAACACCAAGTCGTCATACTCGTGAAGGGCTGAAGCCTCAGTGCCGGCCGGGCATGTCCTAAGCAAGTGCTGCATGCGTGCCGCCGAGAAACAGGACCGAAGGAGGAACAGCCCCTGGTGAGCCGATAACAGGGGCAGTCGGTCGAGCATCACGGCCGTCCTCTCGAGGCAACGGTCCAATAGCGGCCGGATGGCCTCGTCCGTGAGAGGGGAGCCGACAAGCTCGAGGGACAACCTCTGAGTGAGACGGCATCCTGGGAGCGACCGCTGGAGGTCGGGCTGCGCGTCTAAAGAGAAGATCTCGCACTTCGTGGGGTTGAGGGCGAGGCCGCTGCGCCCCTCGTAGTCGAGTACTCGCTGAACGTCGGAGGCGACGGTCGCCGGATCACCTGCCAACGTTCCGTCGTCCATGTACCACAGCCGCAGACGCGACTGGAGGGACACAGCGAGGGGCCGGAGGGCCAGGCAGAAGAGGGCTGGGCCCAGCGGGTCCCCCTGCTGGACCCCGCACTCTGAGCTGATGACGGCGTTGTCCATAATCAGATGGGAGGGACCACGATAGGCCAGGTCGACCAGAGGGAAGAGGCCAGGGACGTGCTCAGCAACCTCTCGCAGAACGAGATCTCGACGGACCGTGTTGAAGGCATTGCGAAAATCAAGCTTGACCAGGGCCGCGTCCGGATGAGCGTGGATGAAGGCGCGAGCCGCGTGAGCAGCGATCTCCGTCCCAGACGCCTGGCCGCAACCCAACTGGGTTGGGCCGAGCAGGGTCACGACCGTGTCCCTCTCGTTGACCCAGGCAATCTTAGCAGCCAGGCGACGAATCGTGCTGGAGCAGGCGATGGGCCGTATCGATCCGTCCTTTTTCTTGAGGGCGATGAGGCGCGCGCCGAAGAGTATTGGCCGTAGCGCCGATGGAACCGTGCCGGCCCGCATGCAGTCGACCACCTTAGCGAGGGCCTTGGCGAGGGCAGTGGCGACGGCTCCGAGTGCCGGAGAGAGCAGGTCGCGGAGATGACGCGGCCGAAGGCCATCGGGGCCGGCTGACGAGCTCGGGGGGAAAGAGGAAACGGCCGCAAAAACCTCATCAGGTGATGTTGGGGCAATGGATTATTTTCAAGGAAGACATTTGAAACGGTAATTTCCTTGGAACAACAACGACGTTTTATCAAATTCGACGTTCTGCAAGGTCACGTAACTGGCCTAATTAAATAAATACATTTTTTGGGCTGACTTAGAGTCAACATTTAACGTCCGAGTTGTAGAAACCAAAATATGAGATCACCATATGACAGGACATGTCCAGCAGATCGACAACGTGGCCCGCCATACGAGCACCCTAATAAAGCTTTAACCATACGGCACAAGGTGGAGCGTGTACACCCTGTCTCTTCATAGGTTCTGTGTATATTAGTCATTGACAAGTACAACGTCCAGTGAACTTCCGGCAGTTGCATGCAAAGACCGCAGAGAATGTTGAAAGCCCTTCTCCAAGCCATCGCGTCTGGGTATCGTAAGCTCCCACAGGTGATCAAAACTATTAAGAAATGTCCATATTTTTACCTACGCACGTAAGATTACACAGGAACCGTAGGCCGTGTTAATCAGCAAGCCTTTCAATCTGTGGTATAATGGGAGAATTACGTTAGTAACAAATTTATAAGTACGAGATAGCTCAAATGATCCCTGCGCTCTTTGGGACTCTGCCCGAGGATTTTTTGAGTCCAAACTAGTGGCACTCATCTAACACCATCCCACAGGGCATGCTTTTTCCTTCGAATGGTTGTTAATTTGCTGGTTAGCGAATAGACAATGGCTAATAAATAGAGCAGTAATGAATGACGAGTTGGGCTGGTCGTCGAAGTAGAAGAAAACACAGCACGTCATTCGCAACGGGTTATCAAATGTTTTCTGATTATCAGCAGTGGCCGATGAAGTGCGATCAATCAATGGGAGTGTGTATTTGCCATATACCTACCAGCGTATGGTGACTCGCGCCAAAAAGCCCCGAAGCAGATTGCGGCAGGTATCCATGCGTCACTGATTCAATGAACATAATCGAATGAGGGTATCTGCGAAGTAGACGAAATCAAGGGCACGGCCATGTTCCCGGACCGATAGTCGACAATGGGTCCGAGCAATGGCAGAGTTATGATGGAGAGACTCTGCTCCAGCTGTTCATGTTCGTAAGTGAGTGCTTCTGCATCGTCTGTGTTAGGCGCAGCCAGTGTATGACAGGCGTCAGTGCCCGCCAGGTTTGCCGACGTGGGGGGTAGTGGGAAATATGTGTATCTGGGAAGTCGATTGATATGACTGTTGACGCAAGGGAATCGATCGTTGCGTCGTAAATACGCCCTCCAATGTTACAGTTCGAGGTTTGCCACGGTGTCCATGTGTGTATTTGTGTTTGCTGCTAAATTTCCCATGTCTCCTCGGCCGCGCGTGGTCGGACTGCTGCGGTGCTTGCGTTACTGAGGATATCGCATCGCAATTCCGAAAGTGAACATGTATGATGCCTTCACGCTCAGAGGCATTTCGAACGAGTTTCGTTTACCTTTGTCTTTCTCTCTCTCTCTGTTTGATTAGAACCTAGTAGAAGCTCTGTACAGATGAACGCTATCTGGCGAACGAATTGAAGTGGCTAGTCGGCAAATCCAGCCATAGGAACAATTGTTAAAATCAAGTTATCAGCAGCGGTGTCATCATTGAAGAGCGAATGAAAAGTAGCTCACCTCGGATTCGACGACATGGAACAACGTCAGCCTCGTTAGTTAGGCGAGATATACGAAATGATATTTCCAATCGTCTCTCAGTTCATACCTTGAAGCGTTTAGCTTAATATACAAAGGTAAAAGGTAAAGGTATATTGGTTTATTAAAGGAGCTGCAATTTTACAATGCTTAAGCTCTCTTATATGTCCCACAGCGGGGCTCGAACCTGCACCCTCTGGCTTCTGATAGCCAGAGACTTAGCCGCCCAAGCCACCTCGCTGACAAAACAATAAATATGCATGTGACTATTCAAGCGTATTGACCGCTAACTGTGCCCGAGACGACCCAGCAAGCAAGTTAAGCAAGTCACCCGCGAAACAGTCGCAGTTGTCGTAGATGGTACAGCAGAACGTGGAAGAGACGTTGGTGAACGGGTTCGACATTTTTTTTTGCATTTAGAGGGGTAACGACGAAGCGAAGCGAAAGCGATTCGGTAGTCGCGACATGTTGAAGGCCGAGAGAAAGGCCGAAAAAAGTTTCGTTTAGCTTTTAATTGCTCAGGCTCAATTAACAAGCTCGAACGGAGCAAGCCAAACCAACAACCATCATGTGGAGTGCTGTGTTATCGTGAGTGACTGGCGTGTGAGCGCGTGCAAATTTGTGACGCGAGTGCCGCAATCTTCGAATGTTCACCCTCCACAGGGTTGACCCACGTGGCCGAAAGGACAAGAGCTGTTTCCTATACAAAATTGATGAACGGGACGACACCGTCAAGCGGTTAACCCTGTGAATAATTTGTGTGTTCAGAGCTTTGTTTCTCAATGTATATAAATTGTGCTCACATGCAAATGGTTCAGCGATACGAAACAATAAAGAGAGAAGAGATGCGTGTACGGGATACGTTTCCCAACAACCCGTCAGATCTCTCGTTGACACAGAACGAAGCAGACGTGTTCTCAATGGCATCACTCTGAAGTTACGCTAACCTAAATCAGTTAAGGCGACCCTAACAGCCACGCTCAGACGCTAGGCGAACCCACATCCACAGGATCACATTAGCCAGGTGTCTCGATCGCCGAAATAATTCTCAAACTCCCCCCTCCGTGACGACTTGCCTTGTAGCGATGTCGGCAGGGTCGAAGCGCCTCTTTCGGGCGAGACTTTTAGCGAGGCATAGGGTTGTTGCGGTCACGTCCGTGTAACAGTAATGGCCATGCCCGGAGCCGCCTGAAATAATCAGTTGCAGCGACATATGTCGCCGTCAGTGATGGGCTTTTCGGTCCTGAGATAGATAGTCGACCAGTGCGCGACTGCGATTAAGATCAGGATTTTTGTAGGTCTTTTTTAGCAGGTTAAAAGTGGGCATATATTATGTTTACAATGTTACAATATTATGCAAATGTCTTTATTGGTTGCTAGATTGGCTTAATATGCTATTGTTTGTTTAGTCGTTTTGTTCGTTCTGGACATTATATAATAGTCAACACGGGAGAGGACTCGAAATGGAAGGTAATTCAGAATATTTGCTCCAAATATTGTGTTGTTTGCGTTCAGAGCCGGAACGCACCGAGGACAGCAATATGGGGCGAGATTACTGATCGCGCGAACCACGAACGACACACCTGTGTTGTTGACGGGTAAATCCGAAGATGAGGTAAGCGTCTGTTTGGGCCAAATGTTAACCCTCAAATAGGTTGTTGAATAAATAAATAATTATTTGCTTATTACGTAACTAATGCTAGATTCAATCGATGTCAATTGTAATCAATTTCTAACAGCTTTACCTCGGTGCACTTTGTGCGCATCCTGTAATAGAAATAGAAATTCTGGTATTCCTAATTATCTTACCTCATTCGAAATCTAGCGGTTTTTAAATGAAGAACGAAATCTAGCGGTTTTTAAATGAAGAATCTGTCCTTTCGATGTTCAGCCTACACTCTGCCAATGACTACATCTTACGCAGGGCATTTTGCTGGCCTGATCATTGTGGAAGGAATGACTACACCAACCTCGATAGCTGGTCGGAGCGACCTCTCTCTGGTTTCGCAGACCCCTTCCAAATGCCAATGTATTACAGAATAGAATCGATTCTCGCTTCATCTCATCGACGCGGCTACAATAGCAGGGCGCGTTGCGGACAAACCAATGATACAAAGTTCAAGCAGTTTCAACTGCCTTGGATTGGTTTGCAGTTGAGTTATACGATCCTGGTGCGGCCCGCCAGCTACAACCAATATTGACAGTGAGCAGCGGTTATGTAATAAAGATACGGATGTTCGATATCGATCTATGCGGCGAAAAGCCCTAAATTTTCACCATGAGTAGAGATCATCGGATCGTACGTCAAGTGTGCGCAATACGTGCATATGCACAGATAACTCCCAGACCCGTTCTTCGGTGACCTCATGCAGGCATGCGTAAGGCGATTCTGACGGATGTCGAACAGCATGAAATAGGAGACAAAAATGACTTTGAACAGGTATTGTGTAGCGTTCAAATTGGGATCTATAACCATCGATATGCATTAGGTGTAACAAAGAGTTGAGCTAGTCGTCCATCGATTAGGAATAACAAGAAGCAAAATTGCATCAAAACTGGATATTCATTTCGATGCTCTGGGTCTAAAATGTCTCCGCACATTGCCCAAGGTATAGGCATAAATGTGACAAAATTTAGAGGTGGCACTTTGCAACTACGCCAGCGACCATCCCGTGATTTGCGACAGACAGCAAACGACTTATCGTACACACGTCAGCGAAGTAATATCGTCGTGCCGAACGCTGCAGGCAGGTCGACTGTGGTTATTCCGAATGTGGTTTAGCGTGTTACCGGACACGCGCCCGCGCACAAACTGGGTCATTCAAGCGTCAAGTTTCAAGCGCAGTGTGTCAATTTGACGCCGCAACTCCATAGTCCGCACAGGGACGAACAGTGAAAGTGGAATAAGCTCACACTCGTCAAATGAATGCGATGGAGATTAGTGTAAATACGCGATGTCATTGTTGATTAATTTGCGCTGACCGAAGGCACTAGTAGGCTTTTATATTATAGTTAAAGAAGATGCGATCGAACATTTGGCCTAACATTTCTCGGTTCAATTTACTAGCAGGAAAGGAAACTCGAACGAAAGAGTGAATTGCGGTTTGACGACCTCCAGACCTTCATGTTTCTGGGGCTGCGATATATATATATATATATATATAAATAATGGAACGTTGTCGAAAACAACAAAGGCAACATAGACAGACCCTTGACACGACCCCTTCTTCCGCGCACTGTGAAAGACTGAGCTAGTTTTTGACAATAGAGTGTGCTTATATCCCTGCCCCCGGAAATCATCGCAGGCGCCCACGCAGTGTCCATGTTCCGGTTCGTTCATTTTCATTATCGTGTCTGCCGCAAGACCTCTCATGCTCCCTCAACTGTAACTACATGCATGTGCCTATAGGCACCATACTATCTCTGCCGGCGTGATGATAATCTGTCCTCACGCTACTATGAATAGAATAGAGACACGAACCCTTTGCAGCTTTGTGGTTTCTTCCGGCCGATGGACCCGGTAAGACCTTGTTTGTTCGGATGTTGTTGAGAAACGTCGTGACGTCGTGATCGAAGACATCATCTGCGCCGTGTGGATCCTCGAAGTTCGAGTCGAATGGGGCGCCAAGACAATCGCCTACGAGAACACCCTGAAGGCATCCGATGTACCTGTCGACGAATCGTGCCTCGCGGTCGTCCTTTAACGAGCTTGCCTGATGAGCCGGGCCGTTGGTGTGTGTGTTTTTTTTGTTCGATTTTGAGAATATAGCGGGGTCAGACAAAACGAGATGGGAAAATCCGCATAAAGGCAAACGTGAAATTTAGTAGCGACTATTAACTATTGTTTTCACGCATGTAACAAGATGCTTCTATGGTTCGAACAAGTAAATGGCGATAGCCATCAGGCAGCAGGAAGCACTCATATGAGGTAACTATGATTCAAGCGAGGTCTCATGGACGATTCCTTGAGTCAGATCGAATGTCTTTGATGTATTCTGTTCATTGTATAGTTGCGGAACAAAACGGAGCTTGTTTGACCTCACACATAGTAGCTGTTATTTCCGCTTTCTATAAAGCCTATATAGAAGTACAATATATCGGCAACGGAATGGTGTTGCCGCCAGCAGAAAACAAACGCAAATTAAATACCCCGAGAAGATCCTGATGGCAATTTCCCGAGTTTGTTTAGGCGCAAATGAGATGCACACTATTCCAACATTAGCCTTAAGATTTCTAAATATCCGCTTGCAATATAAAGATTACTTATGGCAAAGCTATTATAGTTAATGGTGCTGGGTCAGATCGTTTGGCGTTGTCCCTGCTGTCGGCTGTCACGGAAAGAGAGGCCATGTTAGAAACTGGTCTATCTACCTCGTTCGAACCTACCTTCTATCTCGTTAATCAGATCAATACAAGCAAAGAGTACATTTCGAATGGAAGAGCGGAAGAGACCTTATACGAACAAAAATAACTAAATTCGATCATGCTTCTATGTACCATGTAATAGCATGCAGCGTTGTTGACACATCTTTTGGTCCAGTCGTTCTCATCTAACAGTTCATCCGAAACGGTGCCACGGCTGTTGCAGCCCGTTAGCTAGAGAAACCTATTCTATTCTATGATACTATGCGGAGTCGATGCCGTCGCGACTAACATCATGGACAAACACAAACACACTACATGAAGGTGCACACATTGACAGATGAACTACGCATGTCTAGACGTACCCCGCCAGGGGTGGAGCTAAACTCAATACACATACACGACGAATTTCCATGTAAAGCTAATCAGAAACTAAACCATAGTTCTGGCGGTCCCGGCGTTCGTAGCAAAAAGCTCGCACAAGGTAGCATTTTTCCTATGGATACTCCCTATAATGCGCCTACCCAAACTACCGCTCACACATATATCGCTTCATAGTTTTGCCGGCCGCAGCACGGCACCGTAGCTGCTTCTCCCAATGCTGATCAGTTGGTTATGCGGTATTGTAATTTAGATGTTTGTAAGATCTGTATGGGTGGGCGGGTCCAGGCCGAAGTATTCTCAAAACTAGCTTCTCCCATATCATTGTCCTTGTGGTTAAGGCCCACGGCGCACGAAGGAGCCTACTGTTTAGACGTTACGGCTCGCTGCGTTTTTTGTTTCCCTTACAAGGTCTGAGACTCCTCTGTGCTCGTCGCTAATATTTTTCACTAAACAAAAACAGTACAACCCTAAATGTAATTTTGGACCTTTCAATATTGCGAACGGCGCCTCTGGTTCTAGCCAGGTTTCAAGATCTCTGGACATTGTTGCGAGCCTCCTCCATGACCACCGTGGTTTCCTTCGAGTCGATTCTGACCAAAGGCAGCTGCAAGGCGACAGCTGTGCAGTACCAGCTATTCGCAATTTGCTCGTTCAAAAATGCCTATCGCTCTTCGCCTTAGTCAAAGTGCGATCGGCAAATCCGATTGCAGCACAGTCGGCCATTCATATATTATACATATAATGCAATTCTCTGATAAGCGACCAGCAGCAATAACGTCGCGGAGAGGATATTCTTTAATCGACAATATAATAGCTCTAATCGGAACTGCTGCTATCGATAGCCATTGACAACTACGAGCAACTACCGTTGTGTCACGTTCGTTACCAGTGCAAAAGATGACGTCGTACAAATCCGGGACATCCTTATTAACTCCAGTCGATTAAGCACCAAACGAAAAGTCCTTTGCAAGATTCAGCACAGAGTCTGCGATGAATTCTAAGCCAGTTCACGGTACGAATGAACGAACCGTATGTCTATCGACAAGCCCAGCGAGTACGGCAGGCGCTGATCACGAGCTAAAAATGGTTGACTAACAGACATCGGCAAGAGGTAACCACTCCGCTAAGACGTTCAGGTAGTAATAACGCTAAAAGAGGCGCAAGGGGCATTCGTCGCTTTGCGTTCAACGAGGTCGCAGCGCAGAATGAAAATCCAGCCACTGTTCCCATCCTATCAGGACACTTACCCGTCTCCTGGGGATCTCCATCGTCTCGATGATCCTTGGCCAAGGTGGCATCTTTTCGAACACTTGTTGAGTAGCCGATCCTCGCGAGGACACTCTTACCGTAGACTCTTCTTCGGGGCCGTTTAGTGTGATCGCAAATGCCAAAGAACGCCGATCACTGTAAAATCTTCCACGAGTTGAAGGGGGAGGCCGCCGTTCGCCGCTATCCTACGCGGAATCTCAACAGCTGATCGTTTTGGCGTCCTTCTCGCGCGACGCTAGACTCGCGAACTCCAGAACCGCTAACGACGTATCTACCGGTTCAGCTACCTAAACGCGTTTGTGCAGCACGCCTACGAGAAGCGACTTTCTGCGACAAAGCTATAGTATTATACAGCCGTTAAGCGAGCTGTACCGCCGTTAAATAGTAAAGCCTGTACGCGAGTGATGATTCGAGACGACAATTGTACAATTGACTATCGTATCGTTATGCCACGAAGCTTTCGTGTTTCGTGTCGTCCGCGGCAGCTCGATTCTTCTATACTCGGCCAGGTCTCTCGTCGCTTTCATTTTAGCGGCGGCTCGCCAAACCGTTTCGAGGAGGAAGGAGGACAGCATGCCGTACGAGCATGAACAAGAGAGTGGTTCGAGATAGCGTAACAGCGTGAAGTGAATAACGGCCAGCCAGTTGTTCCGGTAGAATGTCACCGAAGACGGCGGAAAAACGGCCGACAACGATGATACTACTGATTGCTCTGCTTGCTAGGGCCGGTTCCCGGATAGCGCTCGCGGCTCGCGTTTGCTTGCGCCACCGTTTCAATGCACGCTTCTCGTTTCCGCATAATCGCCTACCTATAGTTCACTCTCTGCTCGCGTTGGCTCTCCGTTGTGGTTTGTTGTTCATTCCGATAGCCTCTGGCTGGAAAACGGCGTAAAGTTGTACAGACAACACACCGTGGTATAGCGATGTCGAGATCCGCCCATGAGATTTTCTCTCTCTCTCCCTCTCTGTGTCTGTGCCTGCATATATATATATATATCTGTGTCTTCTCTCTCTCTACCGCTCTCGCTCGCTCTCAGCTTATTATCGTCGTCGTCGTTGTTGTCGGGTCTAATCTCGGACCGGAGGTCCGCACAACCAAACAGACGAAACAGCGCGACCCGACCCGCGTAGTCAGTATGACAAACACAATCTCCCACGTAGTCACGCATCGACCCACGCTCACGCGCATGCATGCACCCACACTGCGGGGGAGGGTATCACCCGACGCTAGCTGGAGACCTAGGCGTACGATAGACCTCGAACGATAGCGGGGGCAGTAGCAGCAGCAGCAGCTACGTCAGCGGCGGCGGCCGCAAAGGCAAACAGCAGACAGTTGACGGGAGGCGAGATGTCGGCGACGACCGAGAGCCACATCGCAGAGACGCCCTGGGGCAGCGAGTCGCGGATTGCTTACCAGCTCCTGCATGCCCTCGTGTTTACGTTCGATATTCTTATTGTGTGATAGGTGCGTATCGTCGTCGTCTACGTCTCATCGTAGACAGCACGCAGCATGCCATGCAATACGTAGTGTCAACATTGCCCAGCCCGATGTTGGCCGTCGCCGTCGCCGACATAGCGCGCGACACGGCTGGAAGAGAGATGCGGCAAATCGAAACGATCTCACTTTACGATCGAGTTGATGGGCTCTAGTTCGCTGTCGGGCCCGCCGATGCTGGCTGCCTCAGTGGCCGGCAACGTCGTCGTTCGACATCACGGACATAATACTGTACGTGGAGTTCGAGTTAGTCGCTCGCAGCCTGCCCACTACCTGGGTACTTGTTTACAGACCTAAGCAGCCAGAGGTACACGACGATGGTCTCGTGCTTGGACCAGACTAGTGGACCAGTCCACGGGATACCATTCATGGCATAGGTATCTCACACTCGAAGATGAAACATATTCTATGACAACAGCCACTAGAAGTGATGACGTTCAAAGGAACGTGACGCTACCGGACTGAGAAGGGATCTGCTCTCTGTTCTATGTGGGTTTGGTTATGGTGAAATATTACATTAGAGGAGGATAATTGCAGGGTTATATTTGTTTGTGGAACAGGATGACGCATATGGACGTTATGATCAAATTATCGTTTGCGAGCTGTTATTGAGAAATTACAAAATGGGAGTATTTGAATCAGGATGATGCTTAGCCTAAACCAGCTATAACTGACTCTTGAACTGAAACAGATAACATAATTATGCTCCCCGAAGTATCTACCGGGACGTGACTACTTGAAGCTGGTGCCTCTCTTGAACGGAATGAATTCTAGCAGCAATTAAGCATGGCGATACTTTCACGATTATGTGCACCACACACGAACGACTGGTTTTGCTTTAATATAATTATAATTGTTTAGTGCTGTTATACCAGATACGCAATCACTGATACCTCCCACCTAAGGTTACCGTGAGCAATTACATGCTTACATAATTACCCTAAGGGTCAAATTATTCGCAGTTGACGCTTGTCGTTTAATAATGCACGCTGGAGTTCGTCGAATCTGAAAATACGGGGGAAATTCAAAATGCATCAATCAACCGAACTTCGAAGCTTTGGATCGACTCAGCACCAAATATACTACGCACACGTGTAGTGAGGCGTCAGCGCACTGCTCAATTTGTTCTAAATCTTATTCAGCTTCACATAGCCACGCCAGCAAGTCCAAGAGGCGCATGTCCAAGCGTAGCTGAATTCGCCCGTTAGGGAAACCTCTCAAGTAGATGGTTTATCGATCCACGGGCTGGCCGGCCATCGAAACTTGCCTCGTCTATTCAACGTCCCCTCATCTACATGATGTCATCGAGCGTATGAGCGTATAATAGTGCGTAATGAGCAGAGTATGACACCACGCTCCACGCTAGAGTAAAACCGTTGAATAGGAGAAGTACAGTTAGCCAAATAGGAACGCCGGCTCTATTGATAGCATTGACAAATATAAGATATAAGCAGGGTTGGTGGACGACGTTATGTATCATGGTTGGGATCGTCGAGAGAAAGCGGCCTCATGAGTGGGTTAGTTAGACAATGTCCTTCGTGAGACCATTTTACAGGAGAGAAATTGGTTCGGTTAGGGAAAATAAGCCGGTACAGGCACTGGAAGAAGAATGAGCACTGCTTTTTTTTCGTATTACGTAACACTCGTTTCACAAGATTGCATATCTTAGAAACGATTTTCTTGTGAGGATTATCCAGACAGGTCTACGATACATTGTCATATGATGAGTTGGGTTCAACCGAATTCACACAATGTCCGGCAGCCGGCGACACGAGATCCGACGACTGAGACACTAGGTCCTTCGTATGTACCCATATAAGAAGACAATTTGAAATTTCCGGCCGCCCTTTCATATCCGACATGCGCGACCAGACCCTCTCTGAACCGTCGGCTAGAAGATGATACAAAGAAGTTGTTTCACAATGTCGGAGAGTTGACAAAAGCAAGGAAGCTTTCGAAACTTGAACAAGCAATTGGAAATACTCATCCGACAATAAGAGCACGTGCACATTTGCATGGGGCGGCTGTGTCGCGCGGCCGCGTAGAGAGTTGTGAGTTCTTACGATTCAGGCCAGCACAGGGAGGGCCAAGGTCATCCATTGTCCTGGAAAAGGAACTCCCGTAAGTGGAGGGATCATTCTCGAATAAATGGCTTGTTCAACGAAGCCTCTTTCGGGCACCATGGTGGAACGTGTATACGTGGGAGTTGTCCGCACCGAACTGCCCACTGCCCCCTAAGCATATGCTAGCACTAAAGCAGAGTTATTGCGATGACCACGGCCTTGTGGCAGATGCGAAATCGTTCATAAGGCTCATTGTTATGTAACGTTAACTCTGACGAACGTGCAAAACGACAATAGAAAGGCCCTTATTCCCATCATATGGGAGCTAACTCAGCGGGATGGCATATCAGAACATCGACATCTATTCACTCAGTGACCCAACGCCGCGAGAACACATCGTTCATAACAAGTTGCGCGCATCCCCTGATAATTCGATTAGGAACCTGTTGTGTAGCTAAACAGCCACTGAGGAAAAGCTGTATTGTGCACCCATTAAAAAATCTACACGTCGAATCTGCCGCACAGATCTCGACAGGTATTCATATGATTATTAGCAGGGGAGGTACGTAACGAACTGCCCTCCTCTCTACAAGACGTAATCAATACATTCCAGATCACACTCAATTCGAAGGAAAACTCGTTCATGCATTAAGCGTGTATTCGCTATAGTATTGGATCACCGATATCGGCAGTGTTGCTGCCACCGACCATAGCACATAGGTATCTGCAAATCAGAGCCAGCTGTACCTGTAACCACGACGGAGGAACATTGCCGGTGGCTGAAGGGAGAATACAGAAAAACACTTCGTTCAAAACAATATTATACCTAGCGAGTACCATGTCTGGGACAACTGTGACAGCTCTAGCACTATGCCATAAATGTGATTGTTATCTTCAACAAAAACGAGCCGTCGGACAATTTGGCTAACGGCCGAGAGCAGTTACGGCCAAGTGGATCGATTGGTTCTATCTTAAAATGGCGAACAGATTGTGAAAGGGCCCAATCAGATAATAGATATGTTTGAAAATCATTGAGTCATTATTCGGTATCTACAGAATCGATGCGCAATACCTGTGTCCACCTGTTAGGTGCTTCTGAACCACTGTTTCGTTAACATCGAAATGTCTTAACTGGTGCTCGAGATGTCGAAAAAATGTAACGCATTTCAGCGTGCTTTATTCTTGCAAATTGTCTAGTGATTAATGATGACTCTTTAATTGATGTTCATTTATGGTCAACTGGTGTAACTCGAAAGCATTTTACAACTGCTTAGAAAATGCGGACATGGATCAGGCATTCCCGAAATTTTCAAAAAAAAAAAGTTGGACGAATTTAGGGTGGACCGGCCAGCTCGAAAGAAGTGCTTCATGATGAACTGATGACAATAGGTCTTATACCGAGAAGGGTTGTTGTTAGCTAGAAAGTTGTTTATAATAGTACCAACATCAACATGTGTCACACAGTAATGTGAGTTCAAGCAGCGGACGCGACCCTAATATGGTGACTGGTACTCTCCAGATGAGTGGCTCAACGACTAAGTTATGTCGTTGTACCTATTTGTTTGCCAGTAAATTCAACCTTCAACCTCCGGGTTCAACCGCCATGGCATGGACAACACAAGCGGGTGCGTGTGATCTCCTCGGCGTGAGACTCTCTACTGTAGTTTTATTGAAGTATAATTGCAGACGATAAGGTATGAGATCATCATTACCTCATTCCTCCGGATTGGCTTATGGGAGCGCGCCCAAACGCGCTCGTTCACCAAACGACCTAAATATAGTGAACTATTATAGAAGCTCACTGAATAAAAGCTCAGCGAACATGAAACAATAGAAACAACATCATGAAAAAATAGACCACCTTGAACTATAAGAAACAAACAAATAAATTGACAAATGCCTTTAGCCGAGCCTCTCGCGAAGTTCCCTGACGAGTTCATTCCTTTCCATTCCAGTCTGTCCAACTAGATCTAGCGGGCGAACGTGCAGACATAACCTCGAGGTCTCGCGTTCTCCGTGCGTATTGTGGTGCCGGCTAATCTTAAAATGCGTTGTTAATGTGCTATCCATACTCGACTACGAAATAGGAAACTTTCCGCAGTAGCTTGTGCCTGCGCGTCTAAGTACTAGTGTCGAGGCGCCGCGAAGTCGCCTTGTGATAATGCATATTGTTTTCCAAATGTCACTATGTTTTAGTGCGCGCAACTATTATGAGGCGGTTCAAGATCAACGACAGATGTAAATGTTTACAATCCTCGACCAGTGGGTGACACAACGTTAAAGCCGTGCCAGACAGCTTATTCTACGCTTAAGGAAATCGCTCAACGAACGTGTTCTATAATATAATATACAACTAACGACCCTTAAAATCGGACGTATTTTCCAGGCGTAAATAAGGGACAGCAGGAATATAGGAGCTTGCTAATGAGCCATAACCGGTCACATTAAAATATTAGCTTTTAGTAAATTTATTTAACAAATCTGCAACTAAATACCGCATCGATTCGTATGTGCTCGGTGGGATTCGAAGCGGAGATCCTATGGTTTAATTGGACTATCTGTCATTGTTAAAGTATATTAATATCATTATTATTAAAGTTGTTCTAAGGTTGTAGTTCATATAGCTGAAATAAAGTCTTAATTAATAACATTGATCTTATATTTGCTTCGGTCACAATATTCAATTCAATTCGTGTGCATGAATATGTTGATATTGGCCAGAAATTGTAGAATCGCAACACTCACTTGGTTCTATAGCTCGCTAGTCTACTCGGCGAGTCTGTTCGTTGTCGGGGGTCGTTGTCGTTCTGGAGAAAAGAAATCTTACGAAACTTGTTCGCGAGGGCCGTCTCTAAACTATTCATTATCACAAAATACATATTTTAACAAGACATCTGTCACATCGAATATCGGTACCGATCCACTGAAAGGATCGTACATCAACATTTCATACTTCAGATACAAACCGAAAAAGTGCCCTACTACAAGGTCCCACAACGTTCCGCGTAGACCACGTTCGTGTCGTCACCGGAGCGGCCCCGACGGCATCGTCTGCCATGCCACATGGAATCCAGGAGAAACTGGTGATTCAGGCCTCGCCTTGTTGTACAATTTGTGCGAGAATGTACGTGAGAAATCAGTGAAATGTGTTTCATCTACCCGTTTCCAGCGGCACCAACCTAACTTTTATCTCACGCTATTCTGCCTCGCTGCTAAAACTGTAGCTTTTCCGTCTGGAGAATCCTGCCCGGGAACAGATCGACGATTGGCATTGATATTTCTCATATGCACATTTAAGCTCAATCGATGACGACCACTGGATTGAGGTGATTGCTAGGGCAATTCCTTTTTGCTGCTGTTGCCGGCCGGGAATGCCACTGAATGCGAAGATAAGTGATGGTACCATATAATCGTATGATGGAGTTGAGTAACGGTTAAATTAGCAATCAGCCAGCTGTCGGGACAGCAAACGGGACCAATTGAAACAGCGAGGGCGAGATCCCATGTTGTACCATGGACAGTGCACAGTGACAAGTGAATGTGCCGGCAAACGTTATGGCTTCGATATGTTCATTTTGATTTACATTTGCGTAGTAATTAGCGGTAATGGTTCTTAAAAGAGGGGGGGCTCAATTGATTTCACTTATACGTACGCACGTTAGTGTTTTCTACGCGTAGCCCTTCCGGGATGCGAATGCCACCTGCTCGTCATTGGGCCGGCCCAATTTCTAAACGCAGGGTAATTTCAACCCCGGGACACAACAGCCAGGTGGAGATGTGCACAGATGTGCAGATGCACAGTATCTACCTAGAAGGTGATTAGTGTCGTTTTCCACTCTCAAGTTGAAAGAACGACTTCGAACGAAAGTTCAAGCCAAGCATCGCCTGAACGTCAACGACAATCAACACATCAATGGACCACAATACAATCGTAGACAGCCAGCCTTCGGCCGGCGGGGTCAGCAGGGAGGGCTAACCAAGCTCTGGCGTGATGGCGGGTAGTGATATATGCGTTAGCGTAACGTCATACGCGCGAACATCGCAAGCGTGGTCACTAACGACATTGACAAATGTTTTCAATGAGTTAACAATGGCAACTCCCAAAGGCAGGGGGGGTCATCAAGACGAACGGGGAGTAAAGGATTCGTTGGCTGATGCTTTTCGAGATTCGACCGGCATCTAAGCATCGGCAGTGGCGCCCCGACGGAACACGGCTGCGAATGTAGCAGAGCGCCACAGCAGATTATTGTGACGAGATTTGTAGAGATTATGACACCATTCATATACTGTTTTTCGAGCTGACCCTCAGCTCTTAACCTTTTAGGTATTACTTTGAGGATCTGTCGGGGCCACCTTTGCTTATTCTCTTCCTTACTCGTACCTGGCGAGAATCTTCAGATAAAGAAAGATGATAAAGAACTACGAAGATCCTCCGCGTCTGAGAGGATTTGAACCCAACACACACGTCCCTCCAGTCTAGCAGTCCAAGACGCTCACCACTAGACCATCCAGAGGACGCCATTCATATACGAGCACACTGGGGTCTAGCGAGATAGGAAGGACACCCATAAAATAATAATAATAATCGTAATATTGTGTATACTATTATAGATAATCTATTCAACTAATTTAAGACAATCGATGAGTCTCACTATGAAATTCGAATTTTATTAACAAAATTATTTAATTGCTCCGCACACCACCTGTAATTAGGGGGACGCGCGTCGTTCGTCGAGGGCAGCCTCACCACAGTGCGATCATCAACGAGTCCCTCGCCCTCTATGCTTGTACATGGCCTTGTGGCATTGTATCGACACAGACTCACCACGTGACCTCATAAATAAGAAAAAGAAAGCCATATCATACGCTCATATGTCTGCAGAAACACTAAAGCATATTGCATATTCCTATGAGTGCATGATTGATTCATCCGACTTCTCTGACCACACATCAGACATTAGGTGATGCAATGCATAATGCCCTGCTTTGTTAGCTACATCAGCATTCAGGTTCTTATATATCGGTTGTTATATCTGGCTATTGACAGTGCACACTGAATAGGTGTATCTGCCTCTCTCTCTCTCTCTTTCCTTCTCTGTGTTCCTCGTTACTCCGTTCGTACGTTGCTCGTCTCGGGGCTCAGGTCACACTGATACGTACTACCTGAGCCCCGTAAAATGTTCAGTAGTAATAGTTATAGCCGTAGGGATATCTGTTCCCGTAGGGCCTATAGCCTCTTCCGTAGAGGCCGCCACCGTAGTAGTCGTGCACCGAGTCCAGATCGTCGTAATAGTAGTCAGCAGAGGAGAGACCTCGATAGCCTCCCGCCGGAAGTGGACCACCCCGGTAACCCCCGGACACTGGAAGTGCTCCGCCCCTGTAACACAAACAAACAACAAAAAAAAAGATTGCATTGTGAGCTTTGCCCAAACATGCGTCCACGGCAAGGAACTCGGACGCTTCAGGTGACACAGTTCTGTGTAGGGCAATGCTGCTTTAGCGCCAGCTTGTTATCAGTGTATACATTTACAATGTTTAACTAGTTCTTCTGGAAACTGCAACAGTATTCTACAATGTTGCCATGTAGCTCGATTTTTAAAAATATTTGCTTCAGAAACGTTTCTCTCTTCTTTTACGTTAAAATGAACACCCTTCAAGTCTTCGAATAACTAGATAGATCGAATTCTCGTTTACCTGCTACCGTTCAACGGAGGATTTTGAAAGAGAACTGTGAATGGAAGAGAACTGAGCTCTGTGTTTCGCATTGTCCTCGCGGTAGGCGAACAACCAAACAATTCTATGCTACGAACTTGCATGTGCTTACAGAGGCCCCTTTGTACTGCCGCACGATGATTGTAGGCAAGGAATTGTGCTCACTTACCTGTATCCGCCGGTCACGACAGTGGGTCTCCTGTATTGTCTTGCATACGCGTTATAGCCAGCCGTTCCACCATACGAATACCCGTAGACGCCCCGTACAGCTCCAGGAAAATACACGCTACTTTGTGCCATAATACACGATATCACAAATGCCAAAGTAAGACCAATATGCAGTGCCGAAGATCTACCCATCTGTAATTATCGTTAGGAAGTAACGAATGACAAAAATACACACATATATATATGTATATATTATATATAGAATATATGTATGTACGTGAGTCATAAGAAATATATATCTTTCTACTCACGTTGAATTGCTGTGTCTCTTGAAAACAATGAGCGAATCTAAATCATTACCGTGTCCCTCGCTTTTTATGACTCTCGCCTATCGATCAGCAGCAGCAGCAGCAGCATGTGACTCCGGCGCCCGGCAAAATCTCTCGCAGGAGCTAATCCAACCGTCCAGCGAATTTCGGACCTCCGCTTCGGTCTTGACGCGCCGCCCCCGCAGGTCGTTCCCCATGAATCTGAATAGGTGATGACCTGATGAAGCAAAATCGGAGGTGTACGCCGGATGCTGTATAATTTTCCAGCCAATGTCGGTGGTGCGCTATCATTATTTGCTGTCGGCCACTTGTCGAACGCCGCTTCCTGTCAGTTTCTTGGAAATGAAAACGCGCCGTCCTCTCGTCTCTTCGTCAGCAGGCGACGATGCGTTGTTAAGGTAGCCCTTTTCAGCCTTACATGCTTCCTTCGACTCCCTTACTCTTTAAATGATCATCACTTAAACGTAACGAGCCGAGTAACTTTTAACTCGCTTGTTGGTCGGACCAAGTCCAGACGATTGCCAGTGATTGCCCAGACAACCTCTGGTCGTGGTTGTCGCGGAGCGTCTGGATATTACATCAGACAGGCCTGCCTGAGTTGCACTCCAGTCACGGTCCTGCTTGAAGCATCGGTTTGTCCTCTGTATTGTCAGCACCATCGGGTCGGGTTGCTCTTGTTTGTATTCCGCTATCGGAGCCTCTCCATCGCTCGTAGGGTCAACAGCTTCCTCTGCAGGGTTCTCCGTTTACGATGAAGCTATCAGACAGCTCGCTGGATTGTTCTTTTCACAAATTCAGCTTCGGCTTCGTCGACTTGTTCTTCCTAGAGGCTCTCCGTTCCCAATGGGTTATCAGGCAGCTTGCAGTTGTATATATGCATTTTTCTAACAATTATAAACTTACAGCGTACATAACGTGCTTTTAATGTGATAAACGTATTAAACATGTGAACCAGCATCGAACAGTGCACGTCCGTGTTAACGAAAGCGCGCACTTCTCGTCTCGTATCGTGGCAATTTTCAGCCATCCGCCGGGGCACTATACTTTGCCCACACACACCTACATGTTATCGACGAATTCGTTCGTGCACCTCAAGCCCAAAGTCAACATGATGGTCTATGCCGACAGCATTCACTCCGTCTAGACGGAAGGGGATTACTGCAAAATGCAACAGCGCTAGCTCACCTCTACAGGTTGACCCAAAGCTCTAAATCCATAAATGTGTGGCGATGCATTTTGGTCACAATGGTCCGACGAAGGGATATTACATCGAAAGACCAAGAACTCCCAGGAGAGAGAGAGAGAGATCAAGATGCGTGACCTAGGAGTCACTTCAGGTCTACAAAGCTGAACTATAGTGATCATGTATCTTGTGTCGGATCTTGTACTGACCCATACCCGTCCAGAAGGGCAAATTGGTTTCTATGTTCATTTGTTGCTAACAGGGCTGACTTAATATACATGAGACTATTCGCCTGTTACGTGTTGCCAATCATTACCTATGCACCCTTAGCCATCTCCTCCCATACCAACTCGTACGGAACACTGAGGTGGTCAGGGTCAAGACCCTCTTACAACGGACTCAAACGAAATTTGTTCTCGTCCACAGATGCAAGGTAAGCGAAGAAGAAATTGAATACAGGAAATATACATTTTCTAGACGTCCTCTATCATAACGATCTTACAACTTAATAAATAACCAGAATTTATCTAATATGCATTTTCAACGAGGTCGTTTCCATTACTGCAAAAATCGTCTATAAATCTAGAAGTCGAAGAAACAGCCATAAAATCTGGTTTAAATCACGCGGATTCTTATATCGCATATGTAGATTGCAAGAAAAATATTACATAGATGCATCATGATTATATTCTATTGAATTAGTCGATAAGCTAAAAATAATGCGCTAGACACTTATGTAATAGTCAGAGAAGGCTCTCAGTCGACCCTTCACGGCGTTGTCATTAATATTTAGCCTCATGGGGTAGGAGTGAAGTTATTTTTATTATTAATAGTAATAATACTCGGCACACGATTGGGGTGTGGGTGAGACAGCATATCAGACCATGCTGTTTCCTGAATCGCATGGTCGATTCAGATATTCTTGCTTCCTTATCGAGCGCGTGAATTTGCTCAGCTTAATTATTGTCAGCTTGCTGTCTCACGAGATTCATTGTACAAATACAATTACGATAGCCAAACTGAAAGTTGGGAGGCGCTATGGCAAACATATGACCCCACACAGAACTGATTCCAGCTCTGCTCTGCCCGCTCACGTTGGTAATGGCATCAAATCGTCTTCTGCTGTTTCCAATTTGCTTCTAACACTCATACAATTAATACTCGTTATTAGTTTCTATGATTGGACAATTGAGCAAATCCATTGAACGTAGAAAGTTCTCGAAAAGTTGCTTTCGTTCGACTGCAGGTTAACGATGTCCAACCTTGCTCGAGGTAAGTGTCTATAGTCGCTTTGAGTCACACGCTATACGTATCTTGTAAAAAGCGCTTCGGTATCCATACGGATACGTTCTTATCATTGCTCTTGAGTGTTATAGTATCTTTGGCAAAATGTTGTTTACATCGAATATACGTTTTGCTGGCTCTTATAGTACATGCACATACAAATTGGCCGGACGTTCGAGCACCAAAGAGCTAGAAGTCTACCCCATTGAGTTGGCTTGCTCGGCGAACTCGGTTGTCATGTGACAGATCGAAGGAAATAATCGATTTATATCTCAAATCATTCAAACCATCTAGAGATGCCTTGTTCTTCGAAAGCCATTACAGTTCACTGCTGTGAAATGTCCACTTCCTGATGAACGAGTGTGTCTTGCTTGACTATAGAACAAGCATAGTAAGAACGAGGTTCAGGTGGAACGGGACGTCACAGTTATAATACAAAATGTAAATCAGTATAAATTGTTTTATGGGGATTTCCCATTTAGAAAGCACTATTTTCATGAAATTCTGTAGGGACAAGACCTACAATATACGCAAACAGATCAATGAGCAAATTTAAAATAAATGGCTTCATGGATTCACCATGGAAATGGACGTTCCGCAATTCGCCAGCGGTCTGGGGTTATTATAGCTATGATTGAGCGTCGTTTGCGCGATGGCCATAGCCGCAAACAACATCATTAAAACTCTATATAATAATAATAATAATAACAATGATGAGAAAGAAATACACACACAAATAAGCCGCCTCTCAAAACACACATCTTGAAGAATTTTGTGAAAAACCGTCCAGCAACACGCGTGGGATCGATATTAATGTAGCGTTTATTAATAACGCTCGTTCTTGGAAAAAGCCTCCTTTTCTAAAAACGAAAAAATCCCACACAAGTTCGTGCAAACGTTTATGAGTAAACAGATTTCTCTCATAAGGACAATGCCTGTCGGTCTTACAGATATACGAACAAGCCAAATGTACAAAACCGTACAATAAAATCGGAGGCAATAATTGAACTGAACACATTAAGGGCTTCGTTTTAGCTTGAGTTCTTCTTTCTTCGCCGCCCGTCGCTCGCAAGTTCTTCAGCTTTATAATGGCGACTATGTTACAACAACATGGACCTCACCTCAGAAGTCTCTTATGTTTCTGGAGAATATTGAGTCCCGTTTACTGATTGATCGGATGCTTGGGCAGAAACTATGATAAATTTTCCGGGCTGAGTCACAGCCAACATTTAACGTGCATGGTACAACTGCTTTCGGCATTGCTTCATAAGACGGACCCCTTTTAAAGGCAAATGTGCAACAGTGGGAATCGAACCCGTGCACCTACGTAGGTCTCCTCCGACTGGACAGAGACTAGGAGCACGCAACTGTCTGTTTGTGATTAACAAACATTAAACATCAATAGCCGAGCTGTGTTCTGAGCAAAACTATGATGCCATGGACTGTTTATCCAATATCCGATAGCAACGCTTAGCACAGAACAGGAAAAAAGTGCAATTAGGCAGCTGACGATAAACGTAAGTCGAACAACCATATATTCTTTGATATCTGACATTCAACGCGCTGAGAAATCTTGCAAACACTACCACCGTTGCCATTCACCCACGTCACTGCACTCCACTGCTGCTAAACCGCGCATCACGACCACTAGGATTGAAGTCGAGATCTCACCAAACGCCTCAATGTATGATTATTATTTTCAAACTATACCACTCACTTTTGATTCCGCTTCAATCCGATTTGACACGAACTTCTATCGCTGTCGTCCTTGTCTCTCCGTGATATACTTTTCCTTTTACGCCGCGGGGATCGTCTGTCACCACGCACGGCACCGCAAACCCCCTCGGGCATAAATAGTTGCCCTCATCCTCGTATCCCTCAGACGGACCAGTTCATCATGGCCATTTGTTGCTGATGGCGAATGGATCGGGATGGCAAGGGCCCCGATAGACTCAGACGAGTTCTCAGAAAACCTCTCGACGCATATAGATAGATAATCATACAACCGCTACAGCTGCAATAGCCGAGTCTCTTCTCATAATATATATATATATATATATATAGACGCAGTCACTATATTGAGCAGTGCATATTCCTCTTTCCTATGCCGAAGACAACTATGGTGATATCGTTGTCTCCGGTACAACCATAACAAACCTGCACGATTCAATGTAACGCTTCTTCGGAACCGCCCCAGCTGTTCCTCGACCTTGAACTAACCGGTGATGGCTATGATAGTGATGCATTTATGAATGGTGCCGGTGAGCTCGGTGTTTAATACTGAAATGTGAAGAATGCTGGAAAAAAACATCTTTCCTGCTATTAATTGCAGGCTGTTCCGGACGCCAACCGGCAACCGATTGAAATCTCTGCACAAATACAGAACAAGCTAGCTTCTGGGTGCTTCGGCAAAGCAACTCAGTGAATAATGTTATTATTATCATTATATGATTACTACGATTCGGTTTTGCCCGAATAGCTTAAAATGGTGGTCCTTCGAAGAGCTGCTTCATTGCGGGACGCCAACGAACGACGTCTGACTCTGCTAGCAGTAATCGTAATAATGGCGGAGGTAAATAGAATTTCCATTTCAGTCTATTCATGAAGACGAGAACCGATCGGCGGCGGTGGCGGGCGGCCCATTTCGCCGGGCTGATGTATTCGCCGATGAAGGTGGCACCGGTGCGCGGGATAGCCAATCAATAGTTCTTTCATACTTTTTTGTATTTGTATTTTAATGAATAGAGCTTCCGTCAGAAAAGGACTAACATGGAGATGAGCATCGCCGCACGGTTCGTTTGCAATGTATTATGCAGAAGTGAAGCAGAATTTTTAAAAGGTGACACTTTCGCTAGCCGGAAAATTTGAATTTTTTTATAGGCTTAGCAGCCGGGGGTACCAGTACCGGCAGCACTAGTTGTAGCGTCCTCGTATACCTTGTATGCGAGTTGAATGTGGTTTCGTTTTTAGCATACGTGGATACATCTCATGGATTGCACGGATTACCTACATATGTGTTAGTCACATGTTGTGGAATTCTTGTGCAATTGAATTTTCATTGAATTTTATTGAATTCAACCCTGGGGGCTGATTCGGATACAAAACATCAATCGGCACTGTGCTCATTGATATCAATGAAGTGTCCTCATTATTGTTTCAACTTCGGCAAGCAAACAATCCCGACGGATGAATGAACCTATTTCATCACGAAATGATTACCTTCCAACGTTTTTGATAGCCTACAACTCGGCATTACTTTAGTGATCAAGTTCTATTAACTATGAACGCTATCATAATAGATTATATAACGGAAATCGTTACCGAGACGATCTTTTACTAAAGAACGAAGTATGCAAGCCCTCAATCCTTGTCCTCCAGCCTTACTGCGACATCTCGATAAATTTGGGCTAGATTGGATCTTGTTTCCAGCTACATGACTTCGCTGTGAAGTGGAATCGGAATTAGAATTCGTTCACAAATTTCTTCTTACAATTGTTATACATATCATGTCTGTCTTGTGCAAAGTCAGAAGCGTAGCGAGCAGTAGTTAGCTTAAGTTAAACTCACAGTATCTTACGCAACAGCGAGCAACGTCACGACTGAGCCAATTTCTGTTCTTGATTAAGCAATCGTCTTGCTTTCAATCGTTTCGTTGACTGCTTCGTCGACTCCTACTCGTTTGTTATTACACTCATTATTCTCAGACAACGTTTTCAATATATTCTTCCCCAACATCTACTGGCATGAGCCAATAGATATACAGTCTGCGACAACACTTATATCAATCTCTCTCTGTTGGACTTCACGTTGAGTCGCTTACGTCGCGTGGTCGCCCAGGTCCATTTGTCTTGTCTACTGGCCTCACTTGTCTGGTCTATTGAATTAATGACTCTAATTGCGAGACGATACTTGTCATGGCGTGGCGTCATAGGAGAAGTCACGTTAGGACACGTTTGGTTTCAGCTTCGTTCTGAATCGCCCAATAGGCTGCTACATCTTCCCACCGATATCAACGGCTGCTATTAACGAACTTTCGTGACAAACGAGAATCAATCCATCCGTCGATCAAGCCATCCATCCCTCAATGGTACCGCGTCAGAGCGTTCGGATTCGTTCGGCCGAGGAGCGGCAGCGGGTGTCGCCGCTGAGGGGATTTCCATGATAAAAGATTGCCCGCCGCAGTTGGGGGGGACGCGCCCGTCGTATGCGGCGCGATTGGTGGCGGCTTGACGCCCGATGCTTCGCTGTGGACCTACCGCAGCTCGCCGGCTGTCGCGAAGTCCCAAACGTTCGCCACGCCGTGCAATGCGCCTCGTCATAACGAACAGAGTTACGAAAGCCCCCCCGTAAGCGTCGACACCGACTCTCGTCTAGCGGCTAGAGCAGAGGTATCAGATTTTGAAGCTATTCATTTGTAAATTCGCCTCCCCGTTCATGTCCCCACAGGCCCACGTGTGACTGCAGGGATTGAACGATTACCATAGACAGGTACCGTGGTAGACAGGGTTAACGTGGCTGTAGCCGCTGGTGCTGCAGCTATCTGCTGTTGCGGTTTCGTATTGAACAACCGCTGATTTCTTGTCGTCTGCCGCGTTCGTGCGCCATCTCACAGAATTAGCCGCGGCAAAAGCCACCTCGGCTCAATTGCTCGGCTTGGCTTCAATTTCACTTCAGCTTCAATACAAGGTCTTCCAATGAGGCATCGTCAAAATCCCTCTCCATGCTGAGTGTGTTTGTGTGCGATCTGTCCGTATAAGGGCGTCTGAGCGGCTGGCTAGCCTGTCATTGATCGTTCATCGTATTCGTCGCATCAATTTATATACTATTTGCCGTCTCGTTCGCTGGGACGATGCCCAGCAGAATGATGCTTGATACACAAGAAAGCACTGCTTTGAAAGAAGTGTTTTTCTTATGAATATAGTAGCCACTCATCATCGGTGTCTGGTAGACTTTCGGTCTAATTGCAGGTTTGTTGTCATCCGCGCATCTCGTTGGCGATTATTGCACAGAATCCATGCACAGATGAACCCCTTCGGAGAGCTACAGGAACCACCCTTCGCGTGTATAAACACGCGCAGAATAGAATATTGCGTGTCGTAATATCGTTCGTGATGATCTTCGCGTAAGCAGGACGTTGAGGCTTTGGTACAATTTGCAAAGTTCAATATAATCAAATCTTATCGTAAATCGCCAACCATACAAAAACCATATGTAGTACTTCATACGAGTATGCTAGATATAATAATACCACGTACGGCAGATACCGCTAAATAATTTGCATGCTCAAGAATACGCTGCAAGAATAATTGTTTCAGTGAAATCGTTGAAGCTCAACTCACAAATTTTGAAGCTGCATAAATCTGTACGTCGCTTACCCCCAGAGCCACACCATAAATTGAAACACGATAATGCGGATAATAATAATAATAATAATAATAATAATAATAATAACCGCGAAACAGGTCTTCACTGAGCAGGGTATTGAGGCAACACATTCGCATTAAAATTCAAACGTTTGTCATATTTCTCCAACAAGTCCACACTATTACAGTACACTAGCACGTCAAGGTAAAACAAGCATCGCAGGATGATGCTGAATCAATATTAAACGTCGGAAATCCCAGCAGAATAGTTATAAAAATTAGAATTTCTGAGACATGGTTATACGTACATCTATAGCATATCAGTGTTTGCTAACACCGTAACGATGCAAGACGTCTCATCAACGTCTCTTGAATGCTGAATACGCTAGCCGTGGTCGTGCTGGAGAGACAACTGATATTTACAACACTAATTGTCCTAAAACAATAGTCATTTAAAGCTGAAACAAAAACCCACAGTACAAGAGTAGCAACGCATTTGTCTCATAAGCGGATCGGCGCAACCGACTAACAATCAAATATAATGTAGTGTAGAGAGGTTGGCTAATTAGGAAGAGAACGAGAGATATTATTATGTCTCGGTTAGGAATATGTAACATCATTAGGCATTAGCCGTAAGAAAAGGAGTCCATAAAGATCAGAAGCTGCTCAAAGATATTACAACTATCTAACACACGAAGATGTTTGTCAATATGTATCCAATTCCTTAATGGTTAATAATTTTCGTTATTTTATGTATTATGGCATCTCAACGATACACTTGAGGGTAGCGAACGTGTGAATGACAATGGAGTGAGATCTCCCGTCCCAGAGCTCGCGGGGCGCGTGCGGAATCCGTGCGTCTGGAACAGTCTCACACAACAAGGTCGCCGAAAATTAATTACTAGATTTTAGCTGTACGAAGCCCGAACCTACCCAGAGGTACACGTGGTGAATCGAGGTAGATAACTGTTCACTAGAAGAGCGTCGGATCTGAACCTTCTGGGAAAATCTATGAGGACATCTCAGAGCAACCTATTGCTATACCGTTGTGTACCTGCTAAGAATCTATAGATAAATAAACACACTAATCTCGGCCTTTGGCGGAATTTGAACCGAAGCCGTATATATCCGATCTAATCTGGACGATCTAATCTATACTGGATGGTATTGCTTTTGCATTGCCTCGTAAGACGAACCCCTTTATAAATGCAAATGTAACAACAGTGGGTATCGAACCCGTGTACTTACGTGTCCTCCACCTACGAGACATTACACACTATGAGGACACTGTAGCCCTTCCTTACCTGCTGGAATGAATTCCAAGAAATATCATTTACACCGACAAACCTTCAGTTATATATATATATATATATATATATATATATATATATATATATATATATATATATAATCACCTGCAACGAATATGTCGTTCGCTTTGTCGTATTTAATTTTCATGGCATATAGTCGTATAAATGGGATTGTTGAGTTGTAGCTCATATATTTTTCTGGCCGTTTATCTCAGCGCGGCATCTCATTTCTAGCTACCTAATATATGTAACTGTGGGCTAAAGTTGAGAAAAGAGGTTAACATGCGTCTGCCTGTCTTTTCTTCTTATAAATGCGTAGACCACGAAGAGTTACTCTCCTTATTTTCTTCCTCTAACATTTCAGTCTCTTCGCCAATATTGAAGGGACTTCTGCTTGCACAATGTAGATTATGTGTCGCCGAAGGGAATATATATATACTACTGTACGTTTGAATAAAACACTTCTTTGATATATATATATATATATATATATATATGTATATATATATATATATATATATATATATATATATATATATATACGCAATGCGATTGGCCTCGCAGGTTAGAAGGTCGACTTTGGCGTTGGCTTTACTGGCTAATACCATAGCTTAACAACAGAAGTCAACAGCGAGTATCGTAGCCTGAACATTTCAATGCACTCTACTTAGCAGTACATATGGTCTGAAACTGAGATTGTCCATTTCGAGAAATATGAGATAGACGAATAGTCATTTGTGTTGATCCCGTAAGATTGCTCTGTCACTAAGTGATATTCTGAAGTCCAACATACCTCTAACATGCTATGCTATATGTTGAACGGAGCGATTGAAATGTCCGAAATCCCAGATCTCCTAGAAGAAATCAATGTGCTCGATCCGAAGAGCCATATTTGAGAATACCCACAGCTGATATCATTTCAGACGTTTGAGTCATGTACTTACGCGAGAGCCGAGAGAACCTATACACCTGGTCAATAATTTTTAATTACAACATCTGTCTGTTCTCGTCTGCTCTAATTAGTGTAATGTGCACCTGGACGTCGTTTTCCAGTCGTCAGATGAAACCTAGGTGTTTGCAAAACGCACTACTGGAGTCTGAGAGGCAAAATACTCGACATATGCAGAATTGCCGGAGCCGCTCTCAATCGGTCAAACTTCGAGAACATATAGAGATTGAAATCGGAACTCAATCACATGTGCTCGTAGAATGAGGACATCTTCAAGATACTTAAAGATTGATGAAGGATAATATCAATAATAAGTTCACGTGAAACAGAAATTTCAAGAAGTATCCAAAATGTCAATCCGAGTCTTGCGGATGCATTTGAAGTTGTAACAGCCGAATACATTTCAAATTTACAGTGAACCCTTCCTGAAACCAAATCCACTTACTTTCACATAATCATACAATTCTGGGCCATTGTTCTTGTAAGCGATCGCTATAATGAACGTTCGCGAACGAGCTAAAGCGTATGCAGGCGATATGGGCATGACCGTACATGAGTTACTGTCGCACAGTCGTTTCGACAGATGGCCGGACCTCCATAGACGCAACAGAACGCGACATCATTGAGGAATCACATCGCCGTTCTGGGTATCTCAAACGAACGAGAAGCTGTAGTTCACTGAGGAAGCAGTGAAGGAACGTAATGGCAATAGTATACAATATCATGGTAACATAATATTCCAGTATAAATAGAGCAGAAGAAAAGCGAACCACAACAAACATGTTGATGGAAGTTTGACGACCGCTCCTTGAGTCCACAGGCAGCGGCGCGAGTCGCAGCAAGGGACCATATCGGCATCGGGAGGTTGAATAAGAGGCGGGTTCTGCTCCATTGACCACAGCAGTCGTGAGAGAGGCGAGCGGTGCAATGAGTAACTTCATGTTGACTTCGCCAATAGGCAACGCACCTCACGCCATCGATTCACTCGACAGGGGCTTTGCGTAATTGCCCGACCATATTTCTTGTTATATTCCTTAGATTGCTGTCTGCCCCCCCCCCACCCCCCCCCCCACCCCACCCCCCGAGCAGATATCTCAGATCGTGCGGAATAGTAATCGTCTCAGCTGCTGACGTCCGGCCAGATAGATCGGCAAGGATGTCATGGTCACAGAACGATGATTTGCCGCACTAACCAACGGAGGCAAGCTCACTGACAAGAGCTGAAACAACAACTAGTAAACGAGGACGAACCAGTTTGTGGCATGTAATTGATTAATTGTGTGACGAAAAAGCTAACAAATGCCATATGTGAATCCAAGTGGCTCACGTAGGCGTTGTACAGATTATGAAGCATCTTTGGAAGCCTGACAACAACACCGATAGGACAATGAACAATGATCTATTCGAGTTAGTTAACGCCCAAGAAACAGTTCGATTCCAGCGATCTACCCTTGTTGTATACTAATCATTGAGCTCACTTGAATTAGCCTTCAGCGGCAATCGTATGCGAACGTATGAACGAGAAATTGTTTGAGAAACACTCGAATAAGTATTCTATATAAACTAAATGACGACACACAAAGTCATTCGTCGTATCCGTTCGAGTATCTCAAACGATTCAGAGTCATATAGCACAAAGATGATATAACCATTTACCACACGAGCAACGAAACAAAGAAACCACCACCACCACAACAACAACAACAACATATAACAAAATAATAAAACTGTACAGCGAACTGCCAACGGAGACGAGTAGACACAGTAGCGAAAAAATGACAATCTCTGTCAATTGCGGGGGAACAATGTGCAAACAGTAGGAGACAAATCTAGGCATCGCTGTCCATGATCTGGCACCGTGATCAATACCCCGCATCGGATACGTCTGGCGTCATCCGCAAATTGCGCACCGCGGGGGATCGATAGTGGCGTGATCGGGCTCACGACGACTTCGAGCGTACGTGCGGCAAGAAGTGTGACTAAAAAAAAAACAATAAAAAAGACAAACATTTGTCCATCGCCACGCGTCGACGCCAGCCAAGACCAACACCACACCACACTTGAATATCCCGAGCAGCTTCGCAGCAGAGCGGCTAGCCGCCGCCGCCGCCGCAGCGCCGTCTCGTTCATGTTCAATAAATACTTCGTGGCTGGCTGATGCTTGGCCGTTGCTTCGTTCGTTGTTCTGGGTGAGGGCGAATGTGTGCGAGCTGGCTCAGCGGGACAGGGAGGTCGGCACGGCTGACCCGTTCGCTGCGACACTACCGGTACGCGTTTGAACGAAGCCTACGGAACAAAGCGACAATGAACAGGCCATAAAGAACAATAAAGGATTCGGGTAAACACCCAAATGAACAGGTTTCTCTAGGACAGCGCGTGTGGTCAGTGTGCGGCCCGGTAGAGATCTGCGTACAATTAAACCACACATTACGCTGGTTGTTGAGTATTGATGAATTGCTTGTATGGAAGCAGCGTAGACGGCGACTAGCTGAAAAGTATTTGATTGAAAGCGCTCGTCGGGACCTAATCATTTTAGGGGTGCGTGCTCGAGGGTGTGTGCGTGTGTGTGTGTGTATATGTTTGTGTATTGTGGTGGTATTGATCTGAAGTGAAGCCAGCTAATCCTTAACGAATCAAAGGTACGTGTAAATTAAGTATGTGGTCGAGTTTGCACAATACATTTTATTCAAAGGGATACTTGCAACTTTGCGATCTATTCGTAATTTTAATTAGGCTTTGGTTTGACGTTTCTCGGTAAGCTTGTAAACACATATCATGACTCGGCTCTCTCATATAACTGCTCAAGCATCAGCAGCAGCAGATTGTAGATTTTTAATTAGCAGAATTCATCAGCTCAAATACAACCCAGACCAACATATGCAAAGTTTAATACAGTCGTATCGCTAATCCTCCTTTAGTTAATAAATTGTCCCTTTCTGTATTATCGTTGAATTATAGTTGAACCTCAAAGAGGACAGGCCGAACTGACGAGATGATAGGTTTTTCTTAGGCCTAAGCCATCTTTTCCCAGACGACGAAACGGTTCGGGAAATCTACGTCCCGAAATATTCTTAGTTAGTCCCCCCCTCTTCCTCATTCCTCCGCATCAAAATCTGGTTAAAGAGCTGCAATATGCAGAAACAAAGCCGTCAACAACAGAACCGATTCATAAACCTGTAAAACGTGAATACATCAATCGCCAGCACGCGACGCTGTGTTCGATTGAAATGCTTGACGTTGACGTCATCTGTCCAGCTCCAGGAATGACAAATCGGCAAGGAATTTCGCTAATTAATCAGAAGTAATAATTGCGCCAACAATAATGATTCGAATGATAATGCCTAGCGCCAGACGCAAACGAAAACACTTGTAAGAGACGTCATGCAAAATTCAGCTCGGGAGATGTATTTACCAAGAGGACAGACACGTGTGATCGTGCGATAAATATCTCATTCAATGGAACAGAAATAGAAAAATTGAAATTACCATAGACTAAACATGTTAAAAGAGTCAGACCGAAAAGCTGTAAATTAAATGGAGTGATAGAATAAGATGGGATTGTTTGCTCTGGCGGTCATTGACCGCCAAATAAAAAAAGTGGCACGTCCTACGTTCGATTCGTATATATATATATATATATATATATATATATATACACACACATGTCGCATCCAGGGACTCGAACCTGCGGCCTCCAGCTTTTTACACCCAGAGACTTACCCGTACAAAATATACCTCATGACCTCAATGACCTTGAATGTAACCTTGAGGGTAGTTTAGGTCTTTGAAGTAGCCTGACACGGTAAATTGAATTCTCAAACAAGACCGTAATTTCCAACGCAGACCCGTTTGACTGGCGCCGGAAATCAATAAATTTTTATAGACACAAGCAATTACAATACATGACACTCCTTGTGCTCGTTCAGCTGCATTTGGTCGTGCTGTATCTTCTACTAGACAAATGCAGGTTTATTTGATCAACTTCCCGTGCAAGATAATCAGTTTCAAAATAAACGCGAATTGTTCTGACGTTGTCGACCACTTCGACTACATAATGCGTATATTCCAGACAAGCCTATATGGAATATGACTATTTACAATGTTACGTACCTACAAAAGCCCAACACCAAGATGACGAGAAGCACGTGAATAATTAACAAAGTATGTATCATATATCCGACATCGCCATCGCCTTCCTCGGGACATTGTCGTCCTCACCCCCCCCCATAATCCCTAGAAATTCCGAACTACTGTATGTTTGAATAAATGTCCATTCATTATATCCGACAAAAATTTAATTCCCGAAAAAAAAGCAGCAGATAATTTCTAGTTACCTCTCGTGGACAACCCAGACAGGCATAATGGTAAGTCAACAATCGAATGTGCTAATGTTGACTGCCACCTCTGTATAACTGATTCATGCAACACTTCACGTAGAGCTTGAACACACATCTCTGAGAACCCTCCCTTCTCCCCCTCGCTAACTTCGCCACTTTTGTACAGGAAGGGGCTATGTACAATATTATATCTACTTTTCGTTAGTGGGTAGGAGCAGTTGTATTTTTTATCCAGTTATTACAGTCTATATATCTCCAAAATGACGAAGCCTGTCCCTGCAACGCGGGGCGTAATAGCGATTCTGTTTATCGTCGTTACCACGATCGCCGTAGTGGACCCAGCCAGCATCCGCGGTTCACTGCAGAGCCTCCGTAAGTGTGGTCGTTTGCTCATTTAACGTTGCTTAAGTGGCGGTATGTTGTCAGATCGTATTGCTATTAGATCGAGTGCGATATGACAACACAGATAGACGCTGTGATGGGTGGTGCAATCAAAGCGGCTGAACGTCGGTAGTGCGGCTGATGAGCGTTCTTCAAGAGAGACCAGAAACAATCAGCGTCGTATTGTTTTACCACTGGTGCTGCGCTAAGATTTTGACGCGGAAAAAAAGATGTATAGAAACAGAACTGAAAAAGGGACAACTCTCCAAGAGAAATAGCAGTTTCATTAAAAGAGGCACTGTTGCCAGTGGTGTGTGGATCGACAAATACGAAATGCTTGTCTTGCTGCGTGGCTTGCTTCGCAAAGCTTATATTCAATATACAATAGCAATCATCCGGATCTAGCACGCGGAGACTGTGGTGCGGACTGTTACTGCTGACGCGTAGAGAGCCCCTTTTCAGCCTAGTGCCCGGGTAAGGCAAGTTGCCGTAGGCAAGTTAATTCAACTGTTGTTTGATTGTTCTAAACTATGTCGGTAGTTTTCTTTTACAGAGGGTAATAATAAACTCATGACTC
The DNA here is from genome assembly GCA_019614645.1 of Stratiolaelaps scimitus. NCBI lineage: Eukaryota > Metazoa > Arthropoda > Arachnida > Mesostigmata > Laelapidae > Stratiolaelaps > Stratiolaelaps scimitus. The sequence goes on along the minus strand of JABWDB010000018.1, from coordinate 2,847,920 downwards.
GACTGAGAGATGAATTAATCTGTATGCAGAGCCTACCGTGCAAGGGCCTGCCAGCTCAGGATGCAATGAAAGTCGACGCCATCAAATCAGAGCTGTTTATCTAACAGTGGAATACGATTTGTAATGCTTACAATAACCGGTGTATTAGTAACAACTATAATAGGCTAATTAAAACCTATTTTTTTTTTGTAAATTTAAATCATTAGCTCTTTACTAATTGCGGTTTACCTAATACGATGATGTTTAAGCGATGATACCACATTGTAATATCAGCTATGCATCTAACAGTTACAACTGCCCGTATCAGTATAGAGTTTTAGTAAGTGCCCAATATCGTACATCTTGGTTCCGACAATGTGAATGCTGATGCAAACCTTATGCAAGAAAGGGGGTCTTTCACCGTCAATCAGAACTAAGCGTGCTAACACGTTGGTTTAATGCACAGTTCATGACGAAAGTGCTTCGTGTATTCCCAATGCGTTGAGTAGCTCAACGACGTGATGCTCATCTTACTTTGGCACGCATTGTAACACATATTTAATCGATTCTCCTCTGGCGTTCCTCTGTGCGGGGGGGATACTCGGCAATGCCTGCGGGAGCCTGCGTACAGGTCAGGTTTCCACATAGATGATGCTCCCGTTGTGCTGTTATGCAACTTTTGGTTGGTTCTATTCAAATGGTAGCCCATGGTCTTTGGGCAAACAACAATCGCACGGAAAAATCAGGGGATACGTAGTATATTCGTACTTAATGATAGCTCACGCTAGGGCATAATATAAATGACAAAAGATTAAGACGGTATTTTGTCTACAACCTCACCATTGGCCTATACGTTTAAAAGTGTCGCAAGGATACACACGACAGCCGAATCCGGACCTCGTCGGTTGTATCAAGTCAAATGTTCACCCATTCAACTTGGTGTGCACAACCAGTGATGGACGCAATTATGGGATCATCAATATACAAGAAAAGGTACCATATTAAAGGCAATAATTCGTCTTGCAATGAGCGTGTTCAAAAACAGGCCCGACTTTGAAGAATTCGATTTGCCCGTAGTCCTCATCTGTCTCCCATATTTGCGAATGGAGAGGTCATCTCTTTCATTTATTTCTTATTCTTGTAGAGTCCTCCGGTGCTGAGAGGCGTACGAGGCAAATCGAATGGCCTGAATGGCTAAACTTTACGCTTTGCATTGTGTTTGTTGAGCAATTTTTCTTGAACTCGACTGAGTTCAATTAAGATATCGTTGAACGGTTTCTTGACAGAGAGTGAAGTGCCTTTTAACCCTGTTTACTAATTAGCTCCCGCTGATATAATATCTTGTGGTGACTCCTATCTTTATGCAAGCAGTGGAGTTTGTCACTTTGTCAAATTAGAGTTCAAAGCCTTACAGTGCCATTTGTGTCAACATTAAAAACTGAGGAACACCTATGCCATGGCATTTTGTGAATTGCGCCTGTTACATACGATACCGTTCACACTTAGCTACCAAGTCCTTGCGTCAAATGTTGTCTAACAAGCACTGCGTAGCACTAAGTGGTATTGCCCTTGTTTGCACCAAAGGAGCATGGCGATCCGTCATATGGCGAACCAGAAATGAAGGATCCATTGGCCGAGGATGCAATTGGTGCAAGTGATGATTCTGACACAAACGCTTTCGACGAGTTCGCTGAAGGTAACCATATTATAAGTCTTACTCAATAGTAGACTCTCTCCCTCAAAATTTCAGTTCCTTCAATAAACCGATACAACCTTTACTTTACTTACTTGACCTTTACTGGTAATCGTGTTCCGTACTTTCCAGCTCTCCTCAATTGGTTGTATTCTAATTTGGGGACAAATGATAATATCGCCCTTCACCCATTATGCTGCCAGAGCGTATTGGCCTACCTAATTTGTCCAATTGTAATGTTAGAGCGTTCAGATCGTCCAGGGTGAGGGCTCCCGACAGAGGTGGGGTGTAGCCAGCAACTTGCCGACACACTACACCTCAATATTGAATCAAAACTGTGCAACCCACCCTCTTCTATGAGCTGCTTTCAATGAGCTGCATTGCTTTTAAACCTCCTGTTTGTGTGAAGCCACGTTGCTCTTCTGAACAAAATATAGCCAGCCAGTCATTGTAACTTGACTAAATTTTCAAATGGCACAAAATGCAGAAACACCGGTTCACCAGAATGGGCTAGAAAAAGGAAGACATGTAAAGAACAAAGATAAATCGAAAAAGAACAGAATACCGACCGTAGAAGAGGATACGTATGCTCCTCCAGAAGTGCCGAACGCACATGGAAAACTGTATTCTCCGTCAGCAAACCCGAACGCTTACGACCTGCCGTACAAGCCCCCGAAGAGACCGAATGCTGAGGAGGACCCGAATGAGGACCAGGAGGGCTCGAACGCAGAAAGGGACACGTATGCTCCTCCAGAAGTGCCGAACACACATGGAGAACCTAATTCTCGGTCAGCAAACCCGAACGCTTACGACCTGCCGTACAAGCCCCCGAAGAGACCGAATGCTGAGGAGGACCCGAATGAGGACCAGGAGGGCTCGAACGCAGAAAGGGACACGTATGCTCCTCCAGAAGTGCCGAGCACACATGGAGAACCTAATTCTCGGTCAGCAAAGCCGAACGCTTACTACCTGCCGTACAAGCCCCCGAAGAGACCGAATGCTGAGGAGGACCCGAATGAGGACCAGGAGGGCTCGAACGCAGAAAGGGACACGTATGCTCCTCCAGAAGTGCCGAACACACATGGAGAACCTAATTCTCCGTCAGCAAAGCCGAACGCTTACGACCTGCCGTACAAGCCCCCGAAGAGACCGAATGCTGAGGAGGACCCGGATGAGGACCAGGAGGGCTCGAACGCAGAAGGGGACACGTATGCTCCTCCAGAAGTGCCGAACACACATGGAGAACCTAATTCTCCGTCAGCAAACCCGAACGCTTACGACCTGCCGTACAAGCCCCCGAAGAGACCGAACGCTGAGGAGGACCCGGATGAGGACCAGGAGGGCTCGAACGCAGAAGGGAACACGTATGCTCCCCCAGAAGTGCCGAACACACATGGAGAACCTAATTCTCCGTCAGCAAACCCGAACGCCTACGACCTGCCGTACAAGCCCCCGAAGAAACCGTATTCTTCGCGAGGAATTCCGTATGCTTACGGCCATGCTCACGACCTGCCGTACGAGCCCCCGAAGAAACCGCATGCTGAGGAGAACCCGGATGAGCACCAGGAGGGTCCGAAGGTAGAACAGGACACGTATGCTCCGCCTGAGGTGCCGAAGGTTCCGAATGATAAAACACCGAATGTTTATGAGAAATCATACAAGGCTCCGAAAGAGGCGAATGCAGAGAACCCGAATGAGCACCAGAAAGCTCCGGATGTAGAAGAGGAAGTGCGTGTTCCCGCAAAGGCACCGTACGCACATAGGTCTCCGCATGCGCCCTTCTGGAAGCCGAATGCCCTCAGGGCGGACACGTATAGAGAGCCAAGCGTTCCGATCGCACAAGAAGAACTATATGTACTCCCGAGCGAGTCCGACGCAGAAGAAGAAGAGGAGCCGAAAGCCGAAGGGCACCAGAACGAAGACCAGAATAAGCCCAGGCAAAGTGAAGGTGTTCGAGAGGCTGTACGACGCCTATTAAAAGACAACGCTGACGCTCCGAAAGGAACGGTGTTTTGTGTAGACCCCTCGAAACCTCGGATCGTCTACGTCGTCAGGGTCAAGAAGCAGGTTGGTTGCCTCTTTTATCGAGTTCCGCTAGTTTTAATCCAAACCCTATAGAAGCAAAAAACATCTCCTGTTCTCCTTCTTGCATAATCTGCAACGGTTAGCTCGCCACATAATCGAGATATTAAAATGATTGTTGTCTAAAGCAATAACACAGTTAGGCCGAAGCTTTCGCTAAAGCAAGCGCCATTTTTTAGATTCGGCCTTTCCTGTTCGAACGAATTACGTATGTACAAGAAACACAGGCCTTAATGTGAACATTTACAAGCCTAGGATCGCCTTATTTTTCTTATATGATGACAATATCCGGAGGAAGCTACGTCCTAGCTTATCTAAACCGCACGAAGGTTCAATAGGCGTTCTTCATTATGCCCTTTTTCATTGGCAAGAGCTAAATTTGCTAATCACCAATATGCTACTTGTAAACTCAATATGCAATTACTGCTTTCATGACATGTTTCGCGACTTCGTCACACGACAGAAGACGAAGGTGAGGAGGGCAAGTAGGACGGCGGCCAATTCTCGCGGAGGTACTCAGAAGTCGTTTTGAACGACCGATTTCACTCAGCACCTCCTTAATGACACCATGTGTTCGCTAGAGTCGAACAATTTCGATCAGACGCTTCCAGTCCGTCAACAAATCGAACATCCCGACAGTGCGACATTCGCAGCAGGTGACCGTTTTTACAAAACTTAACCACCCATTATCGAACGGCAAATGTAATGCTTACATGATCGCCGTCGTGTTCAGTTCAAGCAACAAGTGTCCGTCCCGATCAAAGCGGTGGCATCGATAGCAAGTTGTTTGAACTTGAGAAGGCGCAGGTCCGATGAAATTCTTGCAGCCTTGATTGAGTTTTACCAACACTAGTCCATTCGAAGTAGTCGTAGCTCAAAGGTCTGCATGGGGCTCTATGCATATAGCTAATTCTATACACCATCAGAGCAGAGTGGACCAGTCGTATGTCCGCCGACGATTCATATGAATTTAAGGCCCAGCGTGAGATATTGCTGTGCCACACACAGCGTGATACACTGCTGTGCCACATACTATACTATGATATAAACAAGCAACTAATTAATCGACCTTTATGGACCATGGTTTCACAGGTAATAATAATGGCCTTTACCTACGTCCGAGCCTCAATAGGTCGCTTTTGAGGCCAATTTTACATGATTTCTCGTTCTACCCATTGTCCGAAAGTGGTTAAAATTTCCTGAACTTGGGGCGGTTGACGTCAGACAAAGACCACTTGCACAAGCACGACTTCGTACCAAGCTAGAACGAGTATGACAACTCGCTTCTACGTGCGTGGATCACAGGCTTATATCAATATTAATAAACAAAATACCGCCAAAGTGAAAATCTGAAGTGTTGTGTTTTGGTTAAAAAAAAACACCGATATTCAGCCACATCGGCAATATGAATACAGATCTTTCGCATATAGAATCGTATTTATCTCCGCTCAGTTAGATCTCGATGGTGCTAGCAAGTCGGACGTACGAGAGTTTTATATATCTAAACAAGATGATAACCGATTAGAAATTATCGGATACTGAGCGAGTACGATTACATACGCCTGTAGCACTAGGCTACTGCTCTAGTGCACGATCTGATCAATTCGTTCGTAGATTCTTATGTTATTTTACATATGATATATACAATGTAATGATTCAAATTAACACATCTATACATGATTCTTCGGTTTGATGCGTAGGGGCATCAGGTTTTAATTCAATTCAAAAACACCTTTATTAACAAAGGGGAGGTTATACACAAACATTTCGGAGTGCATCGTATATGCATTCGTGTCTCTAAGCATTCGTGTAGCTCGAAATGAAAACATTGTTGATTCTTTCGATTCTGGCGATTTGAACGTATGACACAGTTTGTCCACTCCGCAGATTATTTTGTCTGACATTAAAACATTTAACATTTATAATCCGAGTTTTTAATCCGACACGCATGAAGCACTATGCAATCGAAGGTGTTAATTGAACTTGTTAACTACTGATAATTATAAAAATAATTGCCAATTGTGCTTAGGTGGTGACCGAACTGTATATATACCAGTAACTCTGAGCGTAATACTTCGTAGCTCTGAAAGCAACAATGGGTGGGGGGCGGCACGAGTTATCTATGTATATGGCAGGTGTATTGATATCTCGAGTTTGTGTTCATTCTATTGAGCTCGCGAAATTTACCATCAGTGCTTTGGAGAAGCATGTCAAAATGGCCAAGCAGTGACATGATGTGGTTTGATCCTTGCGAAACTCACGGACGGATTGATGAGAATTTTTATCTAAGAAACAAGGGGGACATGCGGGAGCTACTTACATGCATAGAAATAGCGTACACATGGATCTTCGCTGTACAAACAAACAAATGCCGAAAGTAGTTCTACCGTGGACGTTAAATGTTGGCTGCGAGTCAGCCCAGAAAATCAGTTACCGAGTGTGGCGAGGACTATATTGATACTGTAGATTGTCCTCAACAGACAAACACGTCATATCGTGACGAATAAAAAATCTTCATAAATCTATCATAAATCAACTAACCGCCGGTGATGACGATGTAAGTAGTCCATAATAATTATAAGAGCACTACAAAGCGAACGAAACAAAGAATTAAGTCAGTAATATGTATGTGTTAAGCTCTGCTCTTGTCTGCGCTTAGGGCGTAGTGCATTTTCGAAATGACTCCGTTTCCTAGTTCACATACGAGCAACAAGTGTTTTTGCTACGAAGTTGATTTGTAGCCTTGGTAACCCCGCCCCTTAGTAAAAAAAAAAACCGTTTTCTCTTTGTCCAGCTAGAGATAAGGTGTCACTAATTAGCAACACAAATCACAGTATGTCTTGTTCAATACGACGGAAGTTGGGCGTCTTGTTCGCTAACTTATCGCGGATGTACCTATATTTGATCTGGCAGGGAATTTGAGCATTAAACAGAGAAGAAGAAGTCCCTCAAATAGCTATTTAATTGTGGAAGAGCTCTTTACTGAATTTACAATATGGACATACGACACTTCACGGGACACGAATCAGCTTTTGACATCCATAGCATATACATGGCTCGCTGCCTTCATCATTGAAGGCGAATTTAGACCTGCAATCTGCGGCAGTACTGAATACTGAGACAAAAGTTGTACAATTCTAGAGGCAATAACGACGTCAAACAGAATTACACTGCCGTTTCCTTGGTGATCGCACCTAGACACTCACTGCGCTGATTTATTTATATTTTAATATATACAATAATGAGGCCGTTAGAGTGTTCATCAAACAGCTCCCTAAGCTCCTAACAATGAGTGTGAATAATTTCACAATTTTATACAATTATTATTCAACCAATAAATCTGCATCTGTCATCCGAGAACTCTCAGAAGAGTCTGGCATTGGCGTCTCAACCATTGATTCCGTGTTACACAGGCTTGCAATGAAAAGAGGCTCGGTAGGTCGGTGGCGACGCATTGGGTGACGCTAACAAAATGAACCATTTGAGCGTTTGCATTTCACTGCTTGCTCGTTGTATAACCAATTCTATATTTTTGACTGATTAGTGACTTGTGATGAAAAATGGATCTTCTATGAAAATGTACGGAGATCCCCCTCAGCGCCAATCGCCGAAATGAAATATGCACATAAAAATGGTTTTGACCGATAATAAATGGTGAGATATTCCTTTAAGCTCCTAAAACAAGGAGAGAGAGAGGGAGGGAGAGAGAAATAGAACTTCATCTACATGCCTCCGTTGTACAGTGCGCAACGTTATCGAGTTCAAGAGGAGCTGGTTAAAACGCGTCCATAACCGGTGAACACGAAGTGAGTGGTGGTTGTCCACCAGGACAACGCTAGTACTCGTAAAAGTTCGAGCATCTTAAAGAAATTCGTGAATTACACTGTGAACTCGCTGAGCACCCCTAAGTCCTCCTCCGATCTTGCTCCTTCTGACTACCACTTGTTGAGATCGATGACGAACGACCTTGTTGGGCAAATATTCTCTGAATGCTGTCGAAAACGCAGTCACTTGGGTTTTTGCCTCGAAAAAATAGGAACTCTATAAATCTGGCATAACGACGCCGGTAGAACGTTTCAATAAGGCCGTAACAACAAAAGTTAACACACATTTCCAAACAACCTAACATCTCGAAACTGGCGATCAACAACGGCAGAGCCATCTGTCCATCCAACTATTCCCTCTAGCTGATAAAAGAAAAACGTATTTGTGACGTCTTGTCTTCGATTCGTCGCCGCATCATTGCGGTCGTCTGTTGTCGAGCTCATGGCCGGAACCCCAGCCGGCGAAGTATTATTATACTATGTACGAATCAAGCGCCGCCGCCAGAAAAAAGGATCAGAGTATGTATCGGCATCAGAGTAGATTTCTACGAAGCATGTCCCTTTCGATCAAGGGAAAACGCAGCATGAAAACACACATAGAGCTTCTTACATGTGCCATCAGTCGTGCGATCAGGCAGTGCTCGTACCATGTCCGATCTTATCCCACTCCTTCGTTAGAGTAGCGCCACCGATATCGAGATCTGTCCTAGGCATCGGCACGGTGAATTCTTCGAACGATTCGGTTAACGGTTTTGGCACTAACTAGCACGCTTGTAAGTGGCGCTGTCAGTAATGGGGAGCTAAGTACAACTGCCCGTGAACTGGCTGGCGTAGTCAATGATTGACCTCTTACGCACATAGACGGTACCCTTGACGATCCGCGCGGTAGCCTAACATCATGCCTGCACGTTCATTACAAGGCGGACCAGCTAAGCCAACTCTCCGCGCATTAATGACAGACGCTATGCAAACGTGGCGAAAACAACCGTTCCGGCGGATGTACTCAGTTCGGACTAGCGTCTCGATTCGAATATACTATTATAATAGGTATAGATGGCTCCGTGTATAACAAATGTCTGCCAATTGGTGTAGGTTCGATCAGCCCAACTCCTATGGCCGTTTAAAGTGGTGTGGCCCGCATTTGATACAGCTACATCTTTTGTGAGATCATCGAAGATTTGCCCATTTTAGATGGACCATGAGTCATTCAACAAGCTTATACAATAACTGTACGAATAGTACAATCATCATCTAACTGCAGACAGTGACATAATGTAATATGTTGTCGCGTATCCTCCGTTTTCGCGCGTTCCCCTGAACGGCACTGACAGTGACCAAATATGATGATCCCTTCGAGTATATTCTATGTGGAACTATCATAATATATTATTATATATCGATCTGGATGACGGCCAGGCTGTCTCTCGACCGTGCACTTTCCCTAGCAGGTTAATCCACATCTCATCTCGAGGGTATACCACCAATATAAGACAAATCTGATATTGTATGCAAATAAGTAAGTGAAATATGAATTATAATAACGAATTGCTATGAATTGCTGTTGCATTTCTCCTATACAATCGTAATCAAAACAAATCATTCATGTCGATGCGGGTTTGACAATCATCAGGCAGACAAGAGTAAGAATTGGTTTGACGACAAGAGGTCTCCTCGTAGTAGGAGAGGGTGCAGTGTGTCCTTTTCGTGTATTACGTAGGCGTGCTGATTGCGGGTAATCATTTAATTCAAAACAATGAGGAAGCTGCCTAACGGAGATAGAGTCAAGGTAGGTTCAACTGTGTAACTTTCATTTATTTCCATTTATTCATGTGGAGTAATCAAATTCTATTTTTACTGTGTACACATTACCCTAGTGGTGGCTGCTACCTTGCGGACGTCCACTGGATAGCTGCTAATCTTCTTGTACGAACTTTGTAGTTTCGATTTGTATGTGCCCAATGGACGTGTGTGCCTTTCAATCTGGGGAGACACGTAGGTGCACGAATTCAATCCCCGCCTGTGCACGTCTCCATTCGAAGGGGTCTGTCTCATGGAGCAATGCCGAAACGCGTTATACCATAGACGTTAAATCTTCGCTATGAGTGTGTGCGAAAAATGTTGTCCGAACTTTATAGCTCCTTACCTAGCAGTTCACCAGAGTAACCCTTAATTTTGTTTCATAAGTTATTACAGAAAATAACGAAGAAGTCGGGCCCGGCAAATTAGGGATCATTGGACTACTAGGCCAGCGTGTTCCATAAACGAAAAACATGGCCATCATAAGTTGCTGCAAGAATGCTGCAAGAATTCTTGTCATCTTCGGGAGCGTACTGTTGGCCTCACCGACGCTCCTTGCCCGTGCGAGTCCCACTAACGACCTCAACAAGGGCCAGATCCAGGAAGGTTAGCAGATTAAAAGAAAAAAACATAATTATCTAGGACTAAAGGGAGGAATTTCCCCAACTGTTATTTAAGGCGAACACTATCGCCACCCCGTGTTGGTCAGTAATGAACTGCATGGCCCAAACGTCCGTCTGCAAATGATCTTCTTTTAAACCTGCTATAGGTGTGGTCCTGCCGGATGGCTACGAGTTAACGCGCTGCGCTCGAATTGCGAGCCAGATCGATTCGCGCTTACTCGTCTGTACGGATACCAACGAAGAGCCCGTGTTGCTAACCATATCCGCGATCAAGGGTGAGTGTAATTTCATAGGCGATGAAAGAGTTGTTTTCCACGCAGCAAGTGTCCTCATGCTAACTGCAATCCTTGAAGCTAATTGAGGGATGAATTCAGGACACGTGCGACCATTTAAAGACTGACATCACAATTATTTTACACATTCTCGTTCTAAAAACTTAAATCGCGACGTTCGCAAATCAAATAGATCTAATTTTTTTTGCTTGAAATTCTATTGCACTTTTCGTGTCTATTGCAAAACGTAATGTGACGGGATCGTCACATCGTCGCTTTTTATTGAGCGCATTGCCGAAATCTAAAAAGCTCACTTGAAAATTCATTTATCCGTTTGTTCACATCTCGTCCGGATGAGTCCCCATCAACATTCGATATATTGTGCCTTCACCAGTATACAAAACCGCCGATCGATTTTTGTTGACATCGATTTCGCAGATTTTCCATCGTTCAACGCACGGAACAGGCTTCCTCTTCAAGGCAAGTATCTCATCTCGCCGCGGACGAGTCATTTCGTGCCGTCATTTCTCCGCCGATGCTCTCCTGCGCAAGCCACGAGCAGACAGTCGAAACAATCCGACTCCGGACCATCGCACACCTTCTTCGATTGTCTCGACGGCTCAAACGATAACGCCAAGTTGCGCGTCGGCGTAGCCCATCACCTTCTGCGGGATAAACGCTGGATTGAAGTTGTGGTCAAGGATCGGCACGACGATAATCGACAGCTCGAAGCCGCCGGCAAAGACGGCCAAGGTCAACATCAACACGCGACAGAGGGACTCGAAAGTGATCTGGCCCCTGCGGACGAACATGAATCAGAAACCAGCAATAAGGATGACTCGGCGAAAGGTGGCAGGTTAGCTGGCGCCGGTGAGCGCAACGATTGCATCGATGAACACGATCCTAACTGCGATCTGGAGAGTGCCCGCGACGAGGATAATTGAGCCGAATACGTGGATACGCCGCCCAAGCAGAATCGTTCATACACTATAGTTGTTACGTTAACAAGCGTCAAATAACGTTGTCTCAACATTAGTAACACTAGATATTACGCGGAGAACTGACGACGAGCTTTGAATGCACACACACACACAGACCCACGTGACATTGTACTCACCCAACTGCTTCTCGTACGAATGTTGAATGCAAACAAAACGATCACGAGCTTAACGCATTAGTGTTTATATATATATATATATGAAGAGGGATTACGACGAATTAAATGCGCTAACACATGACATTATATAGTAGAGTATCAATAGTATATCGGGATACCTAATAAAATGAGAATTGCCTCAATCAGATGCTAATAACACGTTCAGTTTATTCACGGTGTTTTTTTTCTTAATATTCAACAGCATCGTACCCCTGCTACGATACTGTCCCTAATTTACAGCGCCTTCGACAGCAATCGAGCGCGGCGTTGTCAGCAGAGCGCTGCTGTGACTGACGACATGACAAATATATATATATATATAGTATTAGTATACACTTGGTGTGAGATATCTATCCCAACACGTGATCATCAAATATAGACTTCTTAGCCATGCCCACACCCTTTTATTACAATATGTTATTACTAAATTTTCTATTTCGTTTTTAGTAAATCCTAGCCCGCAGCCTGACACTGCGCCGAGCCCTTCCGCCCTCAGAGCGATCCGCAGTCATAGTCAACTAGTCGGATATCAGCATTTTCGTCATGGCCATTCAACGAACAGCTGCTCACATTAGCCGCTTGTCAACCTCTCATACTTGATAATAGTAGTAATAATAACAGTAATTACAATAACACACCTAAGCATAATGAAATTCAACTAGTCGCGAAACTGAAAAGATTCCTACTTCTCATACGATAAATAGACGAAAACAAGAGGTGTCATTTCGGTTCAACGTTGCGCGTCGCAGTCGTGTACACTTGCGCCACGCTGCTATAGGCTCGTACGATGATTTTAGCATGGTTTTGTTTCTAATTAAACTTACTACATTTTGACCATGTCATAATGCCGTGGTAGTTGCTGCGGTAGTAGTAATGTGACGACATGATAAAAATTAGAAAAGAAACTAGCGAATAACTGAGTAATGACCAAGGAAAAAAATATATGTATATATATATATTGGAGATCTAGTCTTCTCCTCGCCAGCCACGTGGTACAACCATTTGTTAAACAGCAAAACATAACCAAAGTTTCGTTCCACACTCCGCCCTTTTTTCAACTACGACTAGCACACAGACACACACACACAGACACAATCACTCTCTTATTCATTCCACTCACATCGTCGGCATCACCACCGTTTGAAATAGTGATTCCAGCTGTTTTTTATTATTCTTGTTCACAGCCCCTAGTATAACCTAGCGATCGTTCGTCTTATTTATCCTCGGCTCGCACTGCTTTGCATCATGCATCCCTGAAAAATGTTACAAATAGACAAAAACTATTCGATACACCCAGTGGCGCCAGCCAGCCAGTCAGCCAATCAGTGTGTCTTCGTTTCAGTGAAGTTCGATGGCCTGCTAGCATCGACGGATGGTGGTCGTAACGGCTAGACGAGCCAGTTGGAACTCGGCGCAAAATTCAGAAAGCTCAACGGTATCAGTGCCCGTGCCACCCACACACACACACACATCATAGCTTAAGATGAAACCACATCAAGAGAATTAACCCCACAGTGGATCTGCAATGCATGCCGCCTTCGGGTGACGCTCGTACCATATTCTTCTATGTATTTTTCTATTTGCCACGCGAGCATCCAGCGAGCGGCAACTGCAGCAGCAGCAGCAGCCAATCGGAAGCAGTATGAAACATGGAAAAATAACGAATCCCGCGCGTCAATGAATAGATGAGCTTCGCCATAGCTTCGCGTGTCAAAATTGTGCGGCTCTTTTCATCTTTTAGTGTGATGACGTACGTCGTATCAAACAGGGAGTCACCCTCACTCCAACTGGAACCCGTTTCTGTTTCAGCGTCAAGACAAATATCATATTTTCTCTATATTTCTCTAACTTTATCGACGCGTCCGATTCATCCCCATTCCTGTGAAAATCGCTCTCGTCCACGCGGAGCAGATTTTTCGAAATTCCAGTTACTCTACGAAGTTCTCACTGACCACTCATTCGAACACAGACACGCAGGCGTCCATAGAAAATATCATCGTTTGATGAAACGATTATAACGTCGCTGCTATTTTCCTGCTATTCGTGAAAGGTTTAGATTATAATTACTATCATTATCATTATTCGTATTATTATCATCATCATCATCCCATGTTTAGTCCCATCGATTTCTAAACGATAACACTCACTGGTCCTATGAACATTGCTGTATGGTCTCTTGTTATCGTCTCGCCGTCATTGCTCTAGTCGGTATCTGCTCTCAGTCTCTGTTAAGTCATCCCTTTGGTCACCTTGGCCACGCGCGTTCATTTGAACTCGGTTAACCTCTGCCATTCCGGCATGAACACCACTACTATATATATATATATATATATATATATATATATATATATATATATATATATATATATATATATATATATATATATAGATATATGTATAGATCTTTGGGTGTTCGCACCGGAACAACGAATTAGAAAATATTCCTATCGGTGATCTCTGTGATTTGTTCCGCCGACTTCAACAGCGTTTGCTGTTCTTCCTCGCTTGCGCTTAGAGGTTGCTTCAGATCCACACTCTGCGGTACCTCACAACGAGTCAATGACTGAATGATTAAGGCTAGGCCTTATGACGAACCTCGCGTGCGAATGTGAGATGGTGCTACGTCTCCCCCTTGGTACCTCGTCGTGGCATCGATCTCGCCCTCCCAATTCATTGTGAGCTAATTAATTGTTAATATACGATCCTAAGCTAGCTAGAACCTATCCGCGAAACCAGGAGAACCACCCCTGTGGTTCGGGGGCCTGCTCCTCCGCTCGCAACGTCACCAGACCTTCGACCCGAGATGCGACATTCTTCGCTCCCGTAGCGATGTCGTCCACTGAGTGTTTTAGTTCGCCGATCTCTTCCTTGATCTTTGATATGACCAGCTCCATTGCCTGCCGACCCTGCGAATGAGGCAACATAATATAGCAAAGTTTCAGTTCCAAATATGGAGGCGTATTGAGTGAATTCTTGCTTCCAGGTGTTACAGCGGTTGTTGTTCACGACGACAGACTCATCAATAGGGAGGTTGGCTTCTTTTCATGAGCGGTTAGAAACCCCCATTGACTGTACAGGTTACAAGTGTAAATAAAATAATTTACGATAAAACATGAAACGAACATCTGTCGTGTGCTGAAATGGTTCTTGAATATAGAACTCTACGAGCTGTTCCTATCGATCGGTGCAGCCTTAATATTTTCCGTACTTGAATGCTGTAGAATGAAATAAAGGCATTCATTTACCGTGGACGTGGTATTAGAACGGCATTCGATTAAACTAGTCTTCATGCCTGTAGGGCATTCTGTATGTTTGCGATGATAAGCACTTTTCAGCATTTCCGAAATATATTTATCATTACCTACTCGGTAGGTTTCCGTTGTATCTCTATTCAAAATACCTTTGTAGCATTGTTGGAAATAGATCCCGCGATGAAACTCTCGAGATGACTGCTGAGAGGCACTCCCTGAATTGTCACAACGGCCTCCTGGGTCATCAAGGTACAGCCAGGTTGCGTAGGATGCTCCGTATACGTCAAACGTTCTACTAGATCTAATTCTTTGCTGAAGTTCAACTGAAATAATTAATCAATTGAAATTCAATTTATCATTATTGGTTATTCACAATGACGAACAATGATTCAATTTCATAGGATGTTCGACACAACGAGTATAGTTCGCTTTGCTTGAATCCATGAATCATATGATCACGAATCAAAAACTGCAGTTCCAAATAAACCAATGAACCAATACGGAACCAATATAGGTAATATTCACCTTCCTACCTACGATACGAACGATTACGTAATTACAAGCCTACTTAGCGCTTCACCGATAATCATTACAGGCCCGTTGTAAACCACCAGATTAATCAGTGCATAGCCTCCTTTTTGGTAAGCGTCATTTGGCGTCATTCGTACGTCAGTCACTAAACAATCGCGTGTATGTAGCGTTACAACATCGGCCAGTTGATACCAGCTGGCATCACCAGACAAGAGCGTTACACCGATACAAGGCTAAACGAACTGACTTTGTGAAAGAGAAATAGCGAGAAAGAGACATAATCTGGCATAGAGGTAGTGAGTAACGCAACTTAGTGACTCTCGCTGAGACTACCGCGACTCGTCTTGCACAATCGAATCTGGCAGTAAAGGGCTCCCAAACGACGTCAACGTCATAACGTCGGCAAGAGACCGTCCGCTAGCTAGCCGTAGACCGACTAGCTGGCTGCATGGCACTGCAACAATATATATATATATATATTGGGACACTAGTCTAAAGATAAAGATTTGATAATGGCGGACGTAAGCCTCGCTAAGCAAGGACGCTAAGAATATAGACAAGCTATTATAGAAGACCTCACAGAGCGCCGCTACATTCATTCAGATACTGACGGGTAAGAGCCACGCGAACCCGTCAAGGTTAGCCGACTGGCAATGGCACGGGTCAGCCAACAGAAGATCACGAAAGTGCAAAGCTGCACAGCTATATCGACAGCAGCGCTAACTCCTGAGACTCAATATAATCACGGAGGTACGCGTTCGACGGTGCAAGAATACATCGACCAGGCTACCAGCCAGCTCAACATTCTGGCCTCTTGCCATCAAAATGAAGCCGCCAATGAAGGGTTATCCCGCATAACACTGTCGAGGCGTGTATAGCCAAGGCCAAACGAGAAGATTGTTGAAAACGCTGCTGTGAAAAAGAAACATCAACAGACGACAGTGACGTTCTGTCGACGTGAGGAAATAGCAGCATAAATTCGTATTGTGCTTAAATTTATATAGTCTTCGGCAAACATGCTACATGACTACGTAATACAGTTACAACGTAGATAATAATGCTTGAAAAAATTACTGCCAGCGCACTAAAAAGTCTATAAAGCAGACCTTCTAATAAGCATCCAAATAGATCCCGTGCAAACAAATTAGTTGGTGCTCACATTTTTTGACATCATCGTCATCACCTTCTTTTCAGGATCGACAACAGAGTGCTCGCTTGCGTAACCCAACTTATCACGTCCAAACACCTGAAATTCACCATCATCAGCAGACAGTTCAAGGAAATAGAAAATTAGTGCCACTATATCTGTATATTTGTTTGTTCGCTTAATAGGAAAATACGATCTGTTTCCCATTAAGCTAAAGCGGTAGGCAGTATATTACGATGTTATTCATTTATTATTAATTTCGTAATCAAATGTTGTATAGCAACAATGAGAGCATATATTCCTTGCACTCAGTTGTATTCACTCTTGGCAGATGAGCTTTAATCTCCACATTGGGATACTTGGGATACTTACCGGCTGGGCCCAGGTGGGCACTCCCCATTTCGTTGTGATAAGCCTATGTGAATGAAGCTGACCCTCGCGAACGTTCCTATCAACGATGTCAATTGCCACCACTGACGGATTCAGGGGGTTGGGATATTTTCGCCATGCAGCCTGTGTCACAACTTCCCACGGATGGCTAAGCACATCAACGACAAACAGAGACAAACTATAAGATATCGCCGATACAATGACATTATTTCTAATGAACACATAGATGATATATCATCGGACGGATGCTGATACTCGTATGCATATGAATACAGGGCTATGATATTTCTTAATTTGCGGCCAAGAATAATCTTCTGAGAGGGCTACATCTTCGTATGCGGCAAGGTAAAATTAATCTAAATGGCTCGCAGAAAGATTTCCCACACGTCGTCCTAAATTTAGCCACTACAGCAATACAGGTTCACCCCATCAGGCTACATAGTTGTTGAATCATTATAGTGAATACTTAGACACTAAAAACTTCAGCGCTCCTTCCAGGCAAACGCACAATGACACACGGGAAATTTTCAAGCAGCATCAATCAATGTTATCTCTTAAAAATAAACCTAAACTATCAAGTAAAGTCTTGAGGGTTGACGCTACGAACCGCCGGTACAATGGTGCAAGCCAATACAGCATATATGATTCGTGTGAACACACACAAAAATAGACCTCTTCTATTCTTCCAAATTTTACGGAAATTATTTGTTCTCTTCGAGCAACGCTCACATTTACCGTTCCCAAGATCTACCAGCCTGTTCGTAACGATTGCAACCTAATTGCCTATACTCCATAGCAATTCGTTCCTAAGCAGTAGGGGTACAAATTTATGATTAATTCAACTAATTGTCATCATGCTTCATATTACAGTAGCTCATAGAGCGCCAAAGTTCGACTTCTAGCAACGTCATCAACACACCCACACACATATATGTGTGTGTGTGTGATAAAATAGCAAAGATTTCACGCCGAACGCGGCACTTTCTATTTTACTTATAATGTTAATTATACAAATCCCTCGTGGTTAATAATGAGGCTATTGAGTAGAATTGAATTTGAACAACACTAGTGTAACATCATGGAGCCTTTCCACGGGCGCCGATCGATCACCCGTCGTCCAGCAGCATGTCACTAGAACGTATACGTGTTTATATATATATATACAGCTGTCAGTCTCGTTAGTGACATCATTCTTTGTCTCGCTACGCCGTTGATACGGGTTGGGTCAGGCCAAACTCGTCCGGAACGGCAACCCCACCATCCTGTGTCTAATTTTGCACTTTGATACCATTAATGCCCGGACATAGTTGCAACGAATGCTTTGCACAATGAGTGCTTGCCGACGAACTTTATCCGTCGTAGGGCCAAATAACTGCGTCGATTCTACTAGGTCATACTCATTTAGCACTCCTAACTCCAGTTGGCCTCCTGAACCGGTGATAAGATCTCAAACGCACTCTTAGATGTAAGCCCTGATATGATCCTTAGCGTGGCGGCAGTGATAAGTCGTGGACTTTAATCATGTCCCAGCCAAAACGAAGAAAAAAACTGACCCATGACACCGCATAATGACATAGCAACCTACGGCGAGGTTGAAAATGCACGAAACAATGACTTGCAGGCCGGATGTGATAACGAAACATTGACGCGTTCAATTCACGTGTTCGCTAATTGAGACAACAATAATTATTTAACTGGTAGATTGGCGCCATCGAATGTATCGAACCGCATTTCAGCATTTATCAATTCAACGAACCTCAAGCAGAGGATGATTGCAGAAGGATAACTCGATCGAGACGGCGAAAAAGTACCGTCGCGAAGTCGCCACCCAGCGATACCAGTAAAAGTGCCACAATACATTTGACGTCCGCCCAAAAAACTGACATATTCAAACAACCGGGCTTCCAATTCTGGCCGGAACCAATTCTTGTCGTACGCGGGAAGCATCTCAGCCTAGGCTGGGTGTTCCATGCGAAAACTCGCTTATCCCATGAGCGCTGGTCGTATTTACAGTTCAGATGCCCGACCCAAATAGAAGAACTAAGAATATGAATGAAATCTCTCACCATCGATAATAACTCGATTCCATTATCGATCTATACTTCTTCTGCTTAACTCGGTACATTGGACAAACCATCGGGCAGATTGCTATCGGCATAGCCGTTATATTTCAAGCACCATCAGGACAAGAGGCTCTGACGTATCGCATATCTCGGAATCGTGAGAAGCTACGCCGGCCTTCTCGAGCCAAGAGCAAAAAAACAACCTTTTATATGTCCACCTTGAGAAAAAAATTATCCAAATTCCATTCAATATTTGGAATGGAATATTGACGTGCACCAGCTTTGAGGACGTGCAAGCACGTCCTCAAAGCTGGTGGCTCCGAGAATCGTTCCGTTCTTATGCATACAAGAGCTACTGCATAACTGCTCAGCTGCGGGGGTACTTTTACAATGGGCCCATATGGGCTACTGTGAGTACCAGCTGCTTCCACTGTTAATTAATCCCACTTCAATAACATATATACTATTTCTGTTAGCGACTAATGGCACTCGGCCAGCGGTGCGATGTACCCGGCGTCAACCGTTTCTATCAATTTCGGCATAAGCGAAACCCCGTCAATGTTGTCATGAATCTCTAGTTAACTCTCTGGTGAACATGACTCGCTGGGGTGGCCCTTCTCAAAGTATTCATTATTTCCATGCAACTCATCGCGTTGTCAAGACGAAGAGACGCACCGTATTAAACGCCAGTCAAATACGCCACATTGTTCACTTGCTTCTCCCGCCGCTCTCGCTGTGTTCACCAAACAATTGAACGTCTGTTTTATTTGTAACTGTTGAACAAAGAACTTGTATCACATGACGATTCGCGGGAATCCTCCAAAGGAGCCGCTCGAACCGCGCGCAACCACGGACGTTCCAGCGTAATTCCCACGCGCCATACCGCCGTGTAGATTCGCCTAAATCAACATTGGGTTGAGCAAGCGCTCACATTTGCAACCAGGGTCGTCAAACGTCACTCTTAAACGAATGAACACCTTGGCTGTATTTGTTAATTCTGCCCGAAAATTAGTCATTCCGTACAGAGGTGACACCAGCACAAGTATGAGATAATAATGATCATATACTATCAGCTACGCTGTAGTGAGTAGGCCCCGCTTCACTGTTGTACACGATGAAGAGCGGTTATATCGAATGAACATTATAGCCTGACATAGCCAGTACTTCCGCAAATGCGCTCACAGAAAATCCCCGCCAAACAGATGATTGGAGGAGTGGCGATCAAATAGTGTGAGCTAGCTTGGTCGCGTTCGCCACCACAGCTTTCCTCCGTCCGGCTGTAGTTACACTCGAATCACATACGAAACCAATTGCCTCAGATGATATATATATATATATATATACATATATATATATGGAAGAGTAGCTCAAAAAACGTCCTTCTCAAATAATCCGCTCTTGACTCTACGGTCAGCCTTAACTAACGAGCGTTCTGCTACTGTTAATGTGCCCCATGTGACCTCCGCACCATAAGGCATCGAAGGCAAGGAGAGGCACTGCTAACATATCACTACTCACTTGAACGTGTGCTCGGAAGTCCAGATTTTCATGGCGACCAACACAAGTCAATGAATGTGGTGCACTGCTCAACAAACTTGGTATATCTTTGTCTCTCTCTCGTTGCCCACACTCTGACCCGGCCGTTTCTTGTCGAGTGTCTTTCGCCAATGAGGATCTCACGTATGGGAGGAAGATCTAAGATTTCGGCTCACGCGAAACCGGCCGGAGCTCTCGGAGCTTCTAGAGGCTTCTGCCGTAGGGACAACAGGAGCAGCGCCCAGCACTTGTCTTAGCCACAGAAGAGCTTGTTCACACGTTCGACACAGACGAACTTCACAGCGCACGGCAATATAAGAACGTGTGCTCTACTCGACTCGTTCGCTCCACAGTTCCAATATCGACGCTGCGGGCACGAGTGAAAAAGCAGCGCTCACAGCCAACCTCTTCCTCCCACAGGCGGACGACACTGTTCGACAAAGGACCCCCCACACGAGGAGTCGCTCGTCTGCGCCTGTCCGCAAGTGGCGGCGAAGTGGAGAGCGCGGTTGTTTTTGAAAACGGTAGCGCGAAAACTGTCGGCCATAGAACATCTGTTGCGAATCGTTTACGTCACTGCTACATTACAAGCGTGTCTACGGTGGAAATTAGTCAACGTGTATACGTGGTTGTCGGTGTGTGCTAGATTAAACATAAATTGATGGAAAGTCGGTGGTCATTGTTAGATTAGGGTGAGCAAGCACGAGTGGCGGTGAGACTCGATAGTCTGAAAAAACAAACCCAAAATATAAACAGATCCACCGACCAGAATTGAGAGAATTGCTCGATAATATATAGTGTGTAATAATGGTGGCAAGAGGTGAATGTAACAAAATCATTATCTATTATTAATCACCACATTGCTACCAACCTCGGCTATTAACCCGGGACTAATGGAAAGGCGGATGACGAGAGGCGAATGATGAAACCCGCAGACCGTGCAATTATTGCCTTATGGATTGTTTCGCGGATTCGTTATGTCCGAATCTCTAGTAGAACGAGATGTGAAGAGCTCTTCAGCCTTACCTTTGATTAATTTGATCGAAAATCAATTTGTGAAGAACCAGTGTATTGCGCTCGTCTTGTGAGTAACTCGTGCCATTGCGTCGCTCACAACTTTTGCATAAACTTTTGCAGCTATCCAGTGATGTTGTTTTCGTTCAGCGATGTCATTAGGTTGAAAACATGTCTGAATTGATATACCTTGCTCATCCGTATAAAGGCAGCATGCCTTTTTTATCAATTCTGTAACGTTGTAGGATTCTCATTTGCCCTGCTTGAAAGGGTGTTCTAGCCTTACCTTAACAAAGGTCGTCAACTGACCCATGTCTGTTTGTCAACATCACTATGCCGACCGCAAGATGGTCTAGTTGAATCTTAGTAACTTCAACTGTGCTATTTGTTTGGTGGTATGTCTTGCAAGTATCCATACAGAACCAACGCATCACCCAGGAACACGTCAGATTGGGGTAATTGCAGCTGCTATTTTATTGTCATAAGGCTAATGATGAATGTTATGAAATTAAACAGCTTTCTGAAGAGGGTACTCTGTCTGCCGCACAGGCCAGCAGCACCAAAACGCATCTAATGGCAGGCACGCGTAGCTTCGTAGAGGAGCTCAAGGAGCGCTTTCACCGGTCCGAGACAGGCATATCGGACACACACCGAAGGTTTCCGCAGAAGGATCGCTAACCTAGAAGAGAGCTTCTACGAAACAACAGCGATGACTTCAGATACTTGGAAGAGCTGCTCGCACCGCAACCGGCACCTGGTAACTAGATTCGCGGTGCATGGCTTCCATCACCTCGCCTGCACGTTCGAGAATTTCCACGATGCGGGCCGAGCTTGCACATGTAGATTCTGTGGAGATGTGTGCCCCAGGTACCACCTCAGCACCTGCCAGGTAGGGCATTCATTGACCTGAATCACAATCCCCCACCATCACCCCGCCCTGACCAGTAGGGTTGTCCTATATCTTCTGGTTTTACACTGTTTCTTTTTACACTGTTATAACTCATAATTCATGCCATCTGTTGGTGAAATAAACAAAAATGATGATGAAATTAAACTGTAATAACAATAAATGTCCAGCGGTCCTGCTATGTTTGCCAGCATGAAAATTCGGGCAAGAGAACGTATCAGCTAAATAGTTCTTCTTCTCCCAAACCCAAAGTGCTGACAACGCACCATCGTCACTGTTCTTGGACAGAACTGTCAAGTTCAGAGCGGCGTGCGTCTCGACCCCGACGACTGGTGATCTTGGTTCCGGCGAGACCCCTACGAATCACTAAACGTTCCTTATCGCCTTAAGCTTTAACTGACCGCCCGTATTTCAATAATGGAATGGTACAGCTACGGACCGACGGAGTAAAGGTTAATACCTTCCGAATGAGTTGACGCGCGGTCACCCTGACCAGGTTTTCTCGCAACACCACAAGCTTTGTCCTACAGAAGGTAACGCGTCCGCTTGCCCTGTGAGCCTGACCGTAAAGCAGCGTCGTCTCATGGTGACGTGGCCGGCGATTTTTTCACCAGCTTGTTATCCGTTAAATTAGCGAAGGACTTTTGAGGGCACTTTGCCCCGAAGCTTACGTTGGAGCTTATTCGCGTCGCGAAATGAGCTGCGGTGATTCCTGAGCTTCGCGTAGATCTAGAGTTTTTTCAATGATTGGTAATACCGACCATGCGGGTGGAATCCTATTAACGAGAGTGCAGACGGCAGACAGTGATTCCAGTACTAAATATGGTATGGGCAGAGAGAGATAGAAAGAGAGAGCTCAACATGGGCGCATGATGGCTTGTACTAGAATGAATGGGGGGTAGGGAAGGGTGTCGCCTAACGTTGAAGGTAGAGCTAAAGCTTTACTGGATTATTGAAGGAAATGTAATTTACAATGCCTACGTGTTCTTATGTGTTGGCTGTAGGTTCGAGCCCCGTATTACGCAACGGGGCTCGAACCTGCAGCCTCTGGATTCTCACAAGCAGAGACTTAGCCGTCAAAGCCACCGCGATCAACCGTGAAGTTGATGCCACCAAGAAGGAAGAAACGGTGAAGGTGTATCAAGGTGGATCTGAGCTTACTCGTTAATGTTTCCCATCACTAGACTAGCCCAACCCTTACAGAGCGTAGGATACTTGTAGGATGTTTGAGAATATAATACGTCATTACATATATATATATATATATATATTATCTAGACGTATAGTTATACTATAATATAATCGTTCATAATAATAGCATTAGACCATTCGGATCAGATGACTTGCCCTCAGCTGATGCCGAAGAAGCACGATGTGTGATGTTTTGTAGAGCACTGTCCATATATATATATATATATAATACAATATAAGTATACAAACTGAATATGGTCCACATTTTCTAATCCACCTCAATATTCGCACAGTGGAAGCAATAGTCCGGAAACATAATAATAATTTTATATCTACCATATTGCTTTACCATATCTAATTTCACTTTCTATCACTTCTTTGGGCAAAATCGACGTTGACATTTTTAGCTTGTATCTCCTTAGTGTGAAACCTTTCGACATCTATGGCGAACGAACGCCATTACTTATTTATCCCAAGTGGATCCTCGCACCGGCGCTGAACTGCTGTTTCATTGCACAAGCTATAGTATTGGTATCTTGCGTTCACGAAACCTGTATCAACCGACCCGCGTCTCGTTTGTTAATAACAGAGTGAACCGCAAAGCAGAGGTTTTTTTTTTGCCGACACTGATTTGAATACAGAGTTTGTATTAGATCGGGATCGTGCGCCGCTACGGGACAACAGACAGCGTGGCGAATCCTCGCCACCGGAACTGAGAACAAGTTATTGATAATTATATATAATCATACAGATTGCAGATCACTGTGATATAATGAGGTGTTAATGTGTTCAGCAGTCCGCCCTCTGTGTATCGTTTGGTCTATCTCTGTTTTTCCCGTTGTTTTAATAATAGATGTCATACATCATTAGTCGCTTGACTGTTAATTGTCAACAGGCATTTATGCACGGCCGGGTGATTTTTAAACCGTAGCCGTACGAGTCGCTCGGCTGGTGAATGACGCGGTGTATTCTCCACTCGACAGTGGGGGACAGTGTCATGTATTGGGGTGCTGTTGTATGTTCTAGTGGCGCAACATTTCGATAGAATCCATAATGGTCGACCATCACCTAATTGTCGACTAGTGTAAATGTGTCGGTGCTTGGTTGGGTCCTACCCTCTGACCGCTGGCTTTAGCAGTGGCTGCAACGGCTGTCGAATTCTTTGGATACCCCAATGATCATTACTTGGTTATTTATTTTTCGCCCATTTCTGTATAGTTCCGATTTAGTTGTAATAGTTTCCCTCTTATTATGAATTCTGACAAATCCATTCAATTCATCAGAAACTTCAAAGTGTCTTTTCAAAACGAAGCACACTCAACCCTGAATGTAAATACTTTTATTCAATAATTAGGAATTATTTGGGGGAATTAGCTGGGACCGGGGCCGAGGTCGACATTGTCCCGAGGAAGGCGATGACATTGCCTCTCTGCCTCACAGCGAGGGACAGGCGCTGCAGAAGGAAAGATCCTGCGCGCTTGTCCCCGGTGGCGCGGATCAGCCTATGGTACCCCTTCAAGGAAATTCGCAACTCAACCCTTGTTATTGAATGAGATTTCCCAGAATTTTACACGTACCTAGATAAAAAAATAGTGTAACTTATATTGAGTTCTCATGTATTGCGGTCTACCTAACTTTGAATCTTCCAGATAACGGCGCCCGCAGACCCCCGTGCTCGATTCTGCTCAAGGTAAAACAAAGAAACGTGTAGAGATCTCGATTTCCTCACCGCTAATTAATACGTTAATAGCTGATAAGTGGAATATTTCACGAGTGGACGAGGGCGGCTTCATTTCCGAACTGTCTAATTTTGATAACGGAGTAAGATTTGAGAAGCAGATAAACTGCTGTTCGTAAAAACATCAAAGTACCTGCCCTGTGGGCACGTGCACGCGGAACAGTCTCCAATCCTGTGCATTTGAATGTGGCCGCTTTTAGCTCCCTAAGAACCGCCCAGCGTACAGTGACCATGTATAGGATATCATGTGAGTATTGGAAAGAGTCAAAAGTATAGAAAATGCCATTGCATTTTAACAATGTATGCGTATAGCATAATGTACATATAGCACTGTGCGCGTATATGACTAGGAAAATGGGCACACAAACGCGCTTTCGCGCTTCCAACCAATCCGACGAGAAGTATAGTGGACATCTATCTGCCTGCGTAATCGTCGCCACAACTGGCAAACCACCGTCAATAATTCTCAGTTTTGTGTTAGCAAACCTAGCTGACCGCCCGCCCAGGTGGCTCAGTTGCTTCGAAACGTCCCGCCGTTGTGTTACCCATCACACAGCCGACTTCCGCTGCCGTCTCCTCTAGCCGTTCGTTGACCTTGGCAACGGCAACGAGTCGACGGTCTCTTCGACACCAGTGTCGGGATCGGCGATCTGCGTCTGTCCGCCACCTAGTCAGTCATCCATTTCAATCTTCCGCCGTGTTGCTATCTTTCCTTGAGCGCTGGCGATCACCACCCTCCTGCTTCCGTCCCCGCCCGCCCTCTCCCTCTCTCTCTCTCTCTCGCGCCCTCTTCTCTCTCTCAGCCTCCAGTACATTAGCCGCTGACGGCGGCGGCGCTGACGTCCTCGTCCTCGCCGCTGCCCGCGCCCTACGATTGGCGAGCGCCGCCGTTCAACCAGCCCCGATCGGAGCCGCGCTCGCGTTCCGTGAGCGCCAGCGGGCAGTGTCGTCTGGTCGTGTTCCGCTGTTCCGACTGCGATTTTTTGTTCCTCCTCCTCCTCCTCCTCGTTTTCATCGTCGTCGTCGTCGTCGTTGTCATCATCGCCATTCAGCACAGTGTATGTACAATAGCATGGTGTGTCGGTCCGTCTGTCGGTGTTTCCCGCCTGATCAGTGCTGCCGTCCGTCTGCACAGGACGACAACAACAGCAGCACTGCTGTGTGGGGCTGAGGGCTGCGGCCGTCGAACGAGCCAGCCAGCGAGCGCAACGAGCGATCATCGAGCGAGATCAGTAGTAGTGGCAGCGCCAGCAAAGCTGTCTGGTCCGGTCGTCGTCGTGTTGTGCAAGTGAACGAGGTGTGAACATCGTTCACTACCACCGTTTGCTTCGAGATCATGTCCCTGCATCCCCCGGATAACGTCCGCGCCTGTGCGGCCCGGCCAGTAGAGCCACTTCTTCCTTAGGTCTGCAGGCTACGCATTTGGAGCTAAGCGAGCCCGCCCCGTCCGCTAGCCTACTACCCAGCCGCCGAGCAGCATTTTGCCATCGTCGAAAGTATCGTTGGCACGGCACCGCCAGTAGTGAACTTGCTGCTGCGACGGTGTGTTTATGCAGCCACGGTGGTGGTGGTGGTGGTGGTAGCAGCAGCAGCAGCAGCAACAACTACAGTTCGACCCACTGCTCCACAGACTTCCGTTCAGGTGAGTATCGTACATAGCTGTGTAGATAGATGTACATATGATCAATTGGTGGAGGATAACAGATCGTATGAAAGGGCTGGGGCATGGAAGGTGCAAAAGTTGGCGCAGTGGATCAGCCAGCAACAGCAGCAGCAGCCGTGAATCGAATCGAGTGAGTCTCGCTCGCTGCGTTCGCTAGTTACTGCGTTTGTAGGGCGCCCACCTGCATGGTGACCGTCAGATTGCCCGCCCTGTTCAACGGGTTGCTCCCCTCGCCATGATATCAACCTTCAGAAATGAACAATACCCGGACAGCATTGTTTATTCGTGATCTGCGAACACGTTTTTAGTGGTATTATATATATATATATAAATATATATATATGACTAGAAATGGTAGAGTCTTCCTTCAAGAGTGCACTTTCACAATATATATATATATATATATATATATATAAATATCAGTTGTACGAGCTAAAAGGGCCCAACGTGCCAAGCAACATCCAGTGGGCGAGATCAACTCATTTCCTCGTAGAGGCAAACGAGCCACACTCTTATATCTGAACAACCATCGATACAAGACACAGTGTATACATCTAATTTTATATATACATATATATTTTTTTTTTTGACAATTTTTAGCCACCAATTCATAGCTATGTGCAGATTTGAGATTATAGTTAAGAGTAAACTGAGTTCGGTTAGCCATAGAAGAAGCACGTCTTTATTCGAACTCCAAAGATTGTATCGACATAGAGAGATCGGTGGTAAGTCGACAGAAATGGTGTTGAGCGCCAAATAGATCTATCGTTTAGTTCGTTTAGTGCTTGATGGTGACTGCGGTATCACGGCAGTACGAAAGGTAGAAGTAGAATTCGTGTCGGTGTTGGTCTGCTGAGCTATGCTGTGCTACGTTGTACCAGTGGTTGCTGTTGCTGCTGCTGCTGCCGCTGCTGTTGTTGTTAAGCAACGACGTCTCGCCAAGGGGCCGCCTCCGGTGGCCCGCTTTGGCCAACGGTACACGTAGGGGTCATGTGATCCCTACGCCAAGTGAATGTCTGGAGAAAATTCTCGGCGGCGGCAGTCGTGCTGATGGCCAGAAGGAAAATTAAAGACGAAGAAATCTGGGTGGTACGGATCCATTGTTGTTGTTCGACTGGAGTGGACTTGTATTATGTGCGCTTATTATAGTGTGTGCTTATAAGGGGCGTGTGACATACCACCAGCAGCACCGCTGTAATCAGTAACCAGCAACACAATAACGATAAATAAATAAATATAGGAACGGCGCCCGTGCGTGTCCGCCATGTGTTTGTGATTCTGCTTGTGCTACAATGGTCGGACCATCGGGGCTCTACTGATCAGCCTCGTGTCTACTGCTTCTCACTCGGGGATAAGTACATGCGATAATACATCCGATGTACGCGCAGTTTGTCGTCTGTCGTTTGTGTCTATTGGCTACATGCAACTCGCTGCCTGGTATCTCGTTGCCTGTACTTGCCCATGCGATGCGGCGGCGGCGGCAGCGTCGACCAAGTGTGCAATCCGGTGCAGCGGTCTAATGTAAATGTGCTCCTTGGCGTGTGCACCCCCGTGAAGAGCATTGCACTGATTCATAGATGGCCCGTACACAATATATATATATATATATATGTATACACACATGTACATGTTTGCGTGAGTGATACTGGATGATTTCCTGGGCAAACAACGCCGCGAGCAAATGAAGCCGAGAGATCGAGGATCGACTCGAAAATTACCCGAGTAGCTCTGAGCTCCTTTTTGTACTATTTGGCTGAACGGGCAAAATCAACGCGGACGGCCATTCTTGTCCGTGGTGGACGCATAATGGCGAAGAAGCAAACTTCGATGGGAACCTGGCCCTCACCTGCGCTTCGTCAACCTCAGAGCGCGAACCACCACCCAGAAGCGTGTCCGCTCCATCCGTCGGACCAACCCAGCGCACCTTGTGGTCTTTTGACGAGAATTGGCGACATGTTATTGACAGGGTGTTGCCTGTCGCGCACCTCCTCAGTTAGCGCGTACGGCAGCGTGGCGGGCAACGTGTACGGTTGGGTAGTGGGCGAATGGCCATGCGTAGTACTATAAATCGTTCGTGGGGTTGAGATGAACGCTATTCGCAATTTTATCCATATATATATCTATATATATATTTAAATATAGCTGCAGGAACTAGCCTCGAGCCTTGGGTTGCCCACAACTACTCCATCTCCTCCGAGATCGTGTGGTGTTTGTTTTGTGGCTGTACTCGAGCTGACCATGGCGGTTGGAAATGCGGCCGTGCCTTCTCGGTGGTGTCTCTACATGTTTGCTATGTATGCACGCTATAACCGCTCAGCTGAGTGTCCCAACCTGGAGATAGCCGAGCCGAGGTCACATAGGCATCTCCAGACGACGGCCCTAAGCGGCCAGACGGGCCACGCATCAGACGGGCCGATCTCCTCTCTTCGCGCAGCGGCAGCGGTCAGAGTCGCCGCCGCCGCCGCAGCTCCGTAGCCTTCGAAGCAGCAACAACAACAACAACAACTCGTGTTGCCTGTACGGGTATTACTGCCATACTGGGACAGCGGGAAAAAAGCCTAACGTGAACCGTGCCAATCGACCACAGGCGCGTGAAGGGGTGCGTATATACGTGTGTGTGTGTGGTGTATGTCTTTTTGTGTGCGCGTGTGTGTGAATGTAATCTCGACGTGTTTCTGTGCTCGATCGAGAAGAATCCTTGCTCGGGCTTACCGTCAACTAAAGTGGAAAGCCTGACCTGAGAAAATATCGCCTGGTCTATCTCTCGCCTGAGGATGAAAATCGCCCGGGTAGCATCGGGGATTGCGTGTCCGTATTCGTGTCGAAGCGATCAGCCGATGCGTCCTCTGCATGTGTGTGTGTGTTTGTATAGGAAAATACTTATCGACACCTTTCACATCCAGATTTTTGTTATGATACCTATTTGTTGTCGCTCGCTCTGTTCGTGTCAGCATGTATGCCAACGTGTTGTTGAGCGGCTGCGTCGTCGGCAACCTTGAAACGACGAGGCGGATCTTCATCTTCGGCTGTTGTTCTGTATTCGACAGTTGTGTGACGGTGAGTCTGTGTGTGTGTGTCTTCCTGTGCCTGTACACCAGCGAAGATTTAACTCGCGCAACCCGTTGACGGCCCGGACGTCTCGGTTACCCCTGTGTCTCCTGTGTACCGATCCCTGCGTGTTTGTGCACGCTGCGGCTTGCCCGCAACGAAACCAAGTTCCGGAAATGGCCCTTCGAGAAAGGTATCCTTTCGACCTAAGTCGCGGCCGCCTGCTGCTGTGCCGCTAACGATACTTTTTCCTCCACCAGCGGCCCCTGCGACGAATCACGTATAGTCCCCTATCGATGTTCGTATTGATGCTGGGACGGCTGGCGCCTCCTGGCGAAATGCATCCCGTAGGCTTTCTTGAGGATCATGGCCATGCTAGCTTCTGTGCGGGCGCCGAGTATACCGTCACCCGCTGTACTAGACACGACTGAGGCATGGCACATCACAAGAATGGATTTGTGTATCCTTGTATGATACAGCCAACAACGGCACACGCCTACCCGCGAACGTTAACTGCCCAATGGTTAACGTGGGCTAGCGTGGCGCATCGAGGGCGAAAATGAAATCTCGCCACAATGCGCGCGAATTGAAAATCACATCACACCTGCCAGCGTTGAACCTCGGAATGAATCTCTCTACGCGGTGCAACCTCTTCTATTCTGCTATTGTTTTAATTCTAACAATCTAACAGCGAGAACTGCAGTTCCACCAATCATATAACAACAGTTTACGTGGCCGCACTGCGCATATATAATATAATAGCTGGCTGGCGAACAGTTCAGTTGTTGGCATAGCACACACACGTCCCGGCCACCCTGTCGCTCGGACAGTGGAACATTTCTTATCTACGGCTGCGTTTGCTCGGGCAAAGAACCGATAGTAAAGGTTGACCCAGACATGTAAGCGCTCGTATTTCCACGCTCCACTCGAGTGGCTGCTTGCTCGTTTCGTTGTCATGCTGCTGCTGCTGGTTTTTGTAGTGGTGATGGTGGTGGTGGCTCATAGTCCACCTGGCCGCTGTCTCCATGGACGTTGGCGGCGACCGTGACTGAGCTGAACTCACTGAGTCACTCTGCCTTCACGCCCAATGCTGCCGGATGACGGCCGATGGAAACGAGGGACGTTCGCGTCATATACTCTTCCTACCTGAACGACTGACTGCATTCCTTCGGGTTAATCTTGCATTGGAATACTACGGGTGAATGCCTGCCTGCTTGTCTGACGACATTATCGGCACATTATATATATATATATATATATATATATATATATATATACACACACACGGATACGCGTGCGATTTGAAACACTGCCGCAAAGGGAGATCTATCCTCATTGAAGTGGGCGTGGATACGTGGACACGAAGGGCAACAGGAACAGACGGGTAGAACGTTGCGGACAGAGTCCCGACTGTTGCGATGATGTAACCGGCAAATGTAATTGCAACAGCAGGAGTTGTTCAGAAAGAAAGAGAGAATTGAGAGGGATAGATCGGCCGATCGAGGGAGAAAGACAGACAGAGAGAGAGAGAGATGTTCTGATCGCTGCACCATTCGCGTCTGAGATGCGACGGTTGTAAAAATCTGGCACGTGCGTATGGCCAAGTATTGCTTTTTATTGTTTACTTGTTATTCTGGCGGAGCTTATATCGAAGCGATTCTGAGACATTCAGTGCGACCCGCTGCGACATCCATATACAGCCGCGGTGATCGTCGTGTGACAACAAACACATCGATATGTTTATGTTCGCCTGGGCCTGTTCCGTTCCTTGCTGGCCTTGGCACAGTGAACCTTTGAATCACGCAGTCAGAATCAGAGGGCGTTAGATGGTCGCTGCTGCTGCTGCTGCGTCGTCGGGGATTCCGGACAAATGGGAGGTGTACGATGATTGGTGACGACAGTGGCGGCGGAGGCGGCTTAGCTTGGGGTTCTCTTTCACGGTTTGTTGTTATGAAGAGAGCGACGCTACCGCAATTGTTTATAGCTTCTCGCTGATGCGGTACACACAGTAGAATGAGTAACTGGCACCGGCGGCCACAACAACTGCTGATATCGGGGGCGGGGGGAGGGGGTTTGTTGACGGGGTGGTTTCGATAGCTACGCTTCGATTACACCTTGCTCTTATCATTTAGTATCTACCAGCGAAATGTTAGTCATTTACTGTTTAATGCTAGTTCGTTTCATCTTGCTCCGTCTTGAGTGTTCTTAGGTTGAACCCTGTACAGCACGGTGCTCATTTGATCGCCTCTTTGATTGTTTGTATCTTATTTTCATGTTGTCTATCTGTGCGAGAGATTATTATCGCTTTTCCTGTGAGCACACTATCACTATTAGCCTATTGAGACAAGAATGTAGTGCGAACAATGTGTGTTTATGCCAAAACGCCAGCAAGCAGTAGTATCTACTTTTAGACTAATTATACTTGATATTCTTAAGTATTTAACCCAGAGAGGCAACGAGCTCTTCGAAGCTTCGACGAATGCGGAACGTTTCTACACAGATTTGATAGACAGGAGTTGCCATGTTAGCATTATCTCTCATACAGCTGTGAATATATTCCGTAGGTTCTTATCGCCGGAAACGATTGATTGATTCGAAGTTTTTATCGTACCGAAATTGTGCTCCTCGCAACGGGCAGGTTTGCCCAACCAGACCTACACGTTAACATGGGACTTCGTCGACAATTGCCGTGGTCACAACTTCGTTAGTCTTTTCTGACCGCCGTTCGGCGCCGGCTAACCCTAAACATTGTAACGGCCAACAGATTCGTTGCAACAGCATTATATCATATATCGCCTACGCGCAAGGGTGTGTGCAATATGGAGGGAGGAAGACTCCGGGTCGACCCAGTATTTTTCACCAAATAATCCTGACCCGCTCACTGACTATCATCCACCGCTCGCGTCTGTACGCGTCTATCGACTGCATGGATTTCTTGTTTGGTTTCGACCACTTGACCGTCGTCGCCGTCAAGTGACGAACAGGCCAGGCATCTCTGCAGTTTCAGCAGGGGTTCAGCTGGTTCAGTGGAGCCGGGAACACTCGACTAGACGCGCTCTAGCCACCATTTTTGCCGCCGCCGCCGCATAGCGTTCGGCCACAGCGGCGTCTCAACCTGAACACTGCTAGAATGGACGACCACTGCCGGCCTGTGCATCCTGCGCATTTAGCAGTGCGTAGCCGCTCCGCTGGAGCAGCCCCCGGCGGTCTCCGTGCCGTCGCGCCTGGTGTCGGAAGAGCATCGGCTCTTGACTGTCAGACTGCTCGATTGGACGCCGACGCCGCTGTTGCCGTCGGGCGGGCGGGCGCTCGTGCGATGACCGTTGCGGAGGAGGACCAGTGAGCGCAATCATTGACGAATGGAAGTCGGCTAGGTCGACGATCTGTGTTCGTTCCATGTCGCTGTTGTCGTCGTCGCCATGGGGTCGTTGCCGCTGCCGTTGGTGATGACGCTGCTGTGGTCGAGTTGTGTGAGCCACCCAGTGTTGGGATTGCTGCCATTCAGCCCATGTTCTATTTGTATCGATTACAAACGAAAAACAAGACTACACTTAACCGAAAAGACAACGACCGGTGTGACTTTTCTGCTGAGGACCGCGCCACGGTCAACTTGACTGCACTCGAGTGTCGCAGCACTTTCTAATAATAATAATAATAGTAATGATAATATCTCGAGCTTAGTGGAACAACATAGGGTGGCTTGTGAGGATGTCCTTAGGGTCAAAAGCGTGCTCGTCGGTAGACGGACAGATACAGGAGACTTTCAGCGGAGACATGCACATATCTGTGGTCAAGTTGCCTTTATCGGTAATAATAGATGAAATTCGAAATCCGCGCGTTTTCCACCGCTCGCCGCCAATCGCATGAGTCACATGTACTCCCTTGCTATTCATGTCAACAGGCATGTCTATATGCCGCTGTGCATTCGTTCTCAGGAAGAACGCGCGGGCCGACGCCCCCGGGGTCACTGACCGACGCGTCCGCTCGGCCGCTCATTTGCTCCAACCCGAGCACCGCGCACGCACCGTGCTTGGTGCTGCAGCAGTGGTTGACGCCGCCGCCGGCGCTGCTGCTGCCGCTGCGGTCGATACTGCGACGTGAGTATCATTTGAATCCCAGCTTCCCATTGCCACTTTTCTGCTGGTGGTAAACACACACGCGGGGACACAAAACACTAATACACGTGCACCAACTTGCCCGTGTTTCGGATCGCCACCGACACCATCACTACTAGTACTACTACAGAATGACTTCCTAACGGCTACCAACAGCAGCAGCAGCAGCAGTGGCAGTACGATATCTAGCGCTAAAATGGAGCATCGTAGCTCAGAACAGCGGAATGACAAACGAACACAAAGCAGAAGAAGCCGAACAACAATGTATTTATCTGGGTGAGGATTGGCATCACAGCCATGGAACTGTCGTCGCTCGTAGCGGGATCAATAGATAACGAACAGGGAGACGGAGAGGCCGAAAGAACGCTCACTGATTGATAATAATAATAATAATAATAATACTCATAATAATAATAATACTTATTATTATTATTATTGTCATGTTATAATTAATATTAATTGTTATTATAAAATATGCCTGACTCTTTTTATGTCTGCCTATTCGGTGGCGACGCAGCGCGCAGGCGACGATTGGTTGGCCGTGGTTGGTTGATCGATGAAGGATGATGATGTGTTCGTCTGGTGACCGGCAGGACCATGGCAGTATGATAACACCGCCCCCCGCCCAAACCACGTGGTCTCGAAAAGAAAACGTTATCCGACGGAAATGGTGTGGTCTTGGATGTTTGTTGGCTGATCGGTTGACCCGGCATGTGGTCTCAGAGACTGACCTTTTTTTTCGGGCTGCGGGTCTGCTCTAGAAATTGTTTCCTCAAAAATCCTGTTCTGAAGCTAACACTCTGCTATGTCAGTGTGGCCGCTTGCTGTTCGGCGATTTCACCGAGGGCCGGTAGCGAAGCGGATCAATAAAAATAATACATATATGGCTTAATAATTAAGGGAAGTAATATATATATATATATATATATATATATACAGTCAGTTTTATTTTATCAGTCCGCTTACTTCCTCGCTTGGTGGCCGTATACACGAGTCTAACTGGCCGCCATTTTTAGCGGCAGCGCCGGCGATGGCGCCGCCAGCTAAACTCGCTCGTGTATTCGACCACTGGCCACCAAGAGTGCCCTTTACTAGCGCTGCGACCGCCACCGTGCTGTTGTTAGTGTGTGGCTAAAGGCCTTTCTATATACTTTAGCTAAAGGATCGGGATAACAACCGGCGTTAGTTGACCGAATCACTGATCCTTCGTCGTCGTCGCTATTATCATGCCGGCACTAGCGATGTATCCATCCATCCGTCCGTTTGTCTATCGAGCTCAGCGCGACTAGAAAAAAAAAGCAGCCAAAAAGATGCGTCGGCGTCAATGTCAGTGGTCAACGGCGACCGATCGCGGCGAGGGCGGGCGGCGGGTTGAGTGTCGGCCACACCGCCAGCCATCGAGTAGGGTTAGCAGCCACCGATTGACTAAATCGCTGAGCATCGCCGAGTGACTACGGCTGTCCACCGACTGCGGTGTCGTTCGGCGACGTTCAGTTGTTGCATCAGCCGGCCTGTTACCACAGTACAACCCCCCCCCCCCCTGACCAACACCATACAATGAATGCTGTATTGGTTAACGAGAGGGTCACGGTGACGATGAGACTTATGTACGGCGGCGGCGGCGGCGGCGGCAGCGGCGATGAGGAGCGCGGCTGATTCACTCGAGAAACATCGGTGACGTTAGCCAGAAAATAAATTGTATTCGACGAGAGGGAGGAATACAATATGTACTCAATGGATTCGAGTACGCATTGTGCTGCCGATGATGACTCAGTGTCTAGAGATGTTCACCGATCTTCTTCTCGTCTGGTTGATCGTAACCGAGCGAGAGAGAGAGAGAGGGAGAGACACTCTTATGGTCACGAGGGCATGGTAACAATAGTCAGTAAACTGGCAAATCTTTACAATGCGGTGGTAACCGTGCTTGCTTATCAGCCGATTCGCAATGGATAACCGAGATAATTTCTTGTCGTGTGTCGATGTTGTAATTAGCCAATTCTGTAGTAGCAGCAGCAGCAGCTGCCGCACGCAACAAGGCTATTGAGGAAGATATTGTTGGTTAATATTTTTGGCTGGCTGATACATCTGAGGCAAGCCTCATTGTTACTCGCTCATTTGCTCGCATCAGGGCGTCGACTACTTTCCTCCGAAATAATGTCCAGCCGGGTCGTACCAACAGGCTACAGGGCAGGATTCAGATTAGATTCATGACCCGAACTGAGCCACCAATTCTCTGTTTATTATAATAATTATAATTGTTATTATCATTCATCACGCGTTTCTCTTATCTTCGCCGATCCAATGTGGTAATCACGGGTTCTAATTGGTGAGGGTCTCCGCTCAATCGTTCTCAGACAGATCATCTTCTAGCCATAGCAATCATTGGCGGCTAGCTCCTCGCGCGTAAGCCTCTCTATCCGCTTCCTTGGCATAGGATCGATTATTGAATTTCACAGACGAGGAGGGCGAATACAATCCCTCAACCTAACAGATCCTTTCCTCTAAACAAGGTATTGCTAGTTGAAGAATCGAAATCAAACACTTTAGGGCGATTTGGTTTTGTCAGTGCGCACGATACGTGTGTTTCGCGATCCTCGTGCGAGGATCATCGTTACTCTAACTAGGTGCAACAACAGTCTCTTTAGGGTTATTCGTAACGGCCGTTCCTAGGCGAGCACAGCTGACCCCTCTCCTCAGTTCATAGATATACACGTGTCCAACAATTCGTATTAGCGACTACTTTATGGTTGATGGTAAGATTTAGTTGTAACCTACGGTCAAAGATGGCCTGCGAATTGCTTGTGCAGTTGTGTGTCTGGAACATCGCGAGATGGTTATTATATCTTGAATGCTTGCTGGAGATTTTCTATTTGAGACCTTCAGGCGTCGATCGGCCACAAACACTGACTGGGACACGTTACATAACCAACACATGCTCTTTATGTTGGCCACTGACGTCCTGTTTGCTGTCCAGCTGACTAATGGCTCATAGCTTCGAGCAGCTAATAGAAAAAAAGGCCACTTAACTGTGGCCATCAATTTGCGTGTGGTGTGTACTTGTAGAATCGTTTCCTCTGGCCCATCGTTACAGACGGATCCGTGCAATTCTCATATATATATATACATATATATATATATAATGTGTGATCGCAGAATAATGCCATAGACCCGGCGCTATGGTACTAGTAGTTGTAATATAATCCGAAACAGTTTTAACCGACATGTGACGCTGTGTAATGGAGCCGTGTCTGTTGGACTGCAACCTAAGAAAGGTTTCTTCCATATTCTCATATGTTCTTCGTGATATTATCCAGTAGTATCAGAGAGGCGAACGACCAGCTAGTTTTACCAGAAGCGGGAGCAGGACGAATAGGATATTCGCAAATCGCGGCCAATTATACTCCGAGATCGGACTCGGTCGTACGCAACACAGTCATGCTACACATATATATATATATGTAATACAGTTACACCAGCATGGTATTGTTGAATTTCGTTGAAGGATAAATGCTTCTCGTGAAATCTGACTCCTCGTGTGTTTCTCGCATTAATCGTGTTCAACGGTCTTGTTCCCTGTAGACTACTATATATATATATATATATATACTCGTTGTTGGTTATATTACATCCCATCGAGCGATAGTTTGTTCATTTGCTTTGTTCTGTGATGGGGCACAATGGCAGACAGACAAACAGACATATCCTTCGATTTCTCGCAGTGATTCCTCCCTTGTTATCCGCATAAGAAGCGTCGTATGGTAGCCCAACGAAAAACACATGTCCGCCTCATCTTGGTTGTCTCTCTGACTGACGTCACGAATAGCACGCTCTATTCTAGATATTCCCATTGAGCGAGAAGACGACAGCCGCTGATCAGTGCCTCTGATGTTGCTGTCATTGCTGTCGTTGCCGTTATTGTTGTTGCTGTAGTTGTAGTCTGTTTCATTTTCGCGATTAGTTGCTGATTTGTGGGCTTCGTATCCTTATCGCTGCTGCGGCTACTGCCCCTCGTGCTGATCTGCTGTGGATTATGGTTTGTGTGTGAAAGCAGGAATAGACGATATACGTGGATGTCTACGTCCGATGCGCTGGCGGTGGATGAGTTATAGAGAAACTGAATTTTGCGAGAGATAATCGAATCTGTGCCCGAATGATAAGTACATATGTTTGTTGGTCACTTTGTAACCGGATGAGATGGACTATAATCTGTGATGTCGTAGGCAGAACGAATTTGGTGGAAACTTAACTTAAGACCTAGTTATCGTATATGACCGCCTGCGTTAGTATTATACTTGGGACGCAGTTGGAGTCATTGGAGAGCGGATTCCATTCTACTAGTAATTAGGGGGATTAGCTGCGCATAAAAAAGGAGATCGGGCATAGGCATAACTGGCAGCTTTTTGTTTTCGGGGACGAGGAAATTTTCTTCGAATGTACGGACACCACCAGAGACATTTCAATCTCCATTAAAGTGAGCCGATCCAGTGCAGGGCGGTTGACGCGGATGACAAAACGCCTCTGCGTGCTAAAAGCACCATCCTCTGCTGAGAGTCCACCTCTTCCCCGAGGGTCTGCAGGCAAATCGTATTGAGCAGCAACCCTCGAACTGTCCGTATTCAGTTTGAGCATCACTCGATCCGAGGCGACGACGATGAACACGTTGTTTCCGCACAATACACAGTCATTTCATACCGTTCATCGCTCTCTCTCTCTCTCTCCCTTATTGGCAATTAGCTATGTGACCAGGTGAGTTTGGTCCAGTTCAAGGGCACGTCGTGTCTTTACCTGTGGATTGTTGCTAAGGGGGGGAGTGTCCCCGTAATAAGAACTAAAGATGCAGAGCCGACGCACTATATACAGGAGGACAGCTGAGAGAAAGGCTCAACTCAAAGAAGTTGTTGCGTTGCTTAATGGGATACGTGTTTTCAAATGAGCAAAGTGTCTTGGCGCTGAATTTAAGTAGTCAATTCAAGTGTCATCATGTTGTTGCCGATCGCCACGAGCAGAATGACTGAACAGCCTATTTGTTGCTGCTGTGTCTATTGTTGAGGATGACGACGATGTCATTTGGTTAAATGGATTAGATGAGACACACAAATGGAACACCTGCCTATTCACCTGTTGCATTATCGACCTGCGGTGTCGACTTATTAAAAAATGACGCTTCCAAAGGTAACCTAATGCGTGTTTTGTAATTGTTTTTTTTCCTGCACACACCGAAATCACAGGAACGAAAACACAGAACCTTGCGAGGCAACGGACTACGCGATCTTACGATCCCTGCAAGACTTTACGCTTTTCATCGAGGTTCGATGCCGTATAGGGTAGCTTGTTGTTACCCTTTCGGATTGTTCCTGCGCTAATATATTTCAGCACTATCTAGATATGTGTTTGCAAAAAATTGTAACGTTCGAGAAAAAAATGCAGGAAAAGCTTGTCTTCGGAGTTAGCCTCCCACAAGGTGGTTTAGGACCTTCCGGAACACGCTGCAGCCGGTATTCTGCGTCGGTAACGGTGCCCACAACGACGCCAAACGAACGCCGCCCCAGCATCGCTTACTCCCCCCATGCCCCGCTCCCGATACGTCGGTTCAAATCTGCTTCGCGTACGCGACCGATGATACCATCTGTACATGATCCGAATCGATTCGTGTTGATTGACTCCCCGAACAGTCGAATCTGTAGCATCCGACCCTCGACAGAACTTCAAAAATCGAATGCAAACATCGCATTGCTTCATCATGGTATATTCTCGCACACCGCTCGCACCTCAGCAGCAACAATGGTGAGAACGACTTGAAGTGGTCGGTCGTTTTATCAGTGGTCCGTTCCTCCACGGCTACGGTTTTGCTTTCATTGGCGGTGACCTGTTTTCACAGTAATTCGTTGAAATGTTTGAAATGTTCCGCTCGTTTTTGCTGCTGCTGCTGTTGTTGCTGCTATTGTTGTTGTTATTGTTGCTATTTTGTTGTTGTTGTTGCTGTTGGCGTCGTGTGCAACTGTTGCGTTATCCAATTGTTGCCTCATTTGTTTCGTCGGTCCATCGTAGTAGGGTGCGAGCTTGCCTCTTGTTCATCATATTCCATCCATAAGTGGTTTTACGTCACAGCAATTTCGCTGCTGCATTGCCACCACGTGAAAATGTTCCCTTTTTACCACTATATTTTGCTGTAGTTTCTATCTCGTGAGCTCGTTCTGCCTCGCTGTAACACACTGCTGCTGTTGTTGTTCTCGACGTCGTAATTCTTCTACGGATACGCTGGCTGCTCCTACGACAGCTGTGTTCGCTGCCTACAAGACGCCCGTAGTGGC
This sequence comes from Stratiolaelaps scimitus, assembly GCA_019614645.1. Classification (NCBI taxonomy): domain Eukaryota; kingdom Metazoa; phylum Arthropoda; class Arachnida; order Mesostigmata; family Laelapidae; genus Stratiolaelaps; species Stratiolaelaps scimitus. The sequence goes on along the minus strand of JABWDB010000018.1, from coordinate 2,807,589 downwards.
CCGTTGGTAGACTATCTGTTGGCCGTGTCAGCGATGTTGCTCGGTATCACGGTCTACGGATCTGGCGTTGGCACTGGCGAGTTGGCAAGTACCTCTCTCACTCGTCGGCGGACCACAACGAAGCATGGAAGAGTCCGAGTTAGAAGTGGTAACGCGGGAATCGATGGCCGGGGGACGGACGGACGGACGCTACGGGGACGCAAAGTAACAAACACCACCGAGCCGCGGCGCTCGCTCCAGCGGCACGGGCAAGCCGAAGATTAGGAGCCGGTAGCCTGGCTGTTGCAGCAACCGTTGCGAGCAACCCCGTTACCCAGTAACGGCACTCGCTGCTGCTGCTGCTGCTGGTTCCCGCTTAACGGTTCTTGTCGTCTGCTCGTCGGCTCGGCTTCTGCTTTTTCTATCTGACTTCAACACCGCCCCCCCCCCCCCCCCCGGTCACGTCACGCTGCGTTGCCAGCGAGCTGGCGGAGACGCAGGCAAGACGACGTTCAAGCTACACCAGCAGCCGCAGCAGCAGCAGCAACAATAACAGCCCATCGTGGTAACAACCCGTCGTCATCTGTCCGCCTGTCCCTACTTTTGCCCGATGGCCCATACGAACGAAAAGTGTTTTCTCTGTGTGATGCCCAGGCAAGCAAGCAACGTGTTTTATACCGATTTTTGCTTCGGCTGAAAGCAAGCCGCCTCGTGCTCGGATCGTCACTCATTCATAGCTTGCCTTGCCTCACCCGTTGACCTCGTTTTATCCTGGCCTGATAATAATAATAACACTAATAATAATAATAATAATAAGGCAGAAGGTTTGACGTCGTACTTTGCTTCTATTTGTAGATGCCATTTTATTATTTTTATGTTTATTATTAGTATTATTATTATTATTTTACCTCTAACGCTGGTTCCTCGCCGGCTGTTGCAGCGTATCGCGTTGGGGGTCCGATCGGGCGTCACGTTGGGCAGATGCCACTGTTACGCCAATAGAGAAGGGTCGCATATATAATAGATATATATATATATATATATATATATATATACGATATCGGCGACAGACGCTCGCTGTCGACAACGGCGTAACTGACTTCTGCTGCTGCTGCTGCATTTGTGTTCAGTCGACTTTTCTGCCAGCCCGCCGTGTGTTTAAGACCGTGCGGGTATTTCGGGGTGAAAAGACATTTCATTTCGAAAACTGGGGGCTGTTTGTGCTTGTGATGATGATGATGATGGCGATGCTGATGATAAGTAACCGGGGAGCCCGACCCAAGGATCGCGGACAGGGATTACCTGGAATGCCGCAGCAGCAGCCCGATGCGATACAGCGCAGCGACACTTTGCTTCGTCGCCACGGCCGCGGCTGCTGCTTCTGCTGTGACAGCACCCCGTCGGCTAGGCACATCTATCTATATTCCGTCTGTGGTGGTTTGCTGCTGTCGTTGATGCTGCTGCGTTGGGTTACCCTGCCTCGCCAACTGTGTTACTTTTTCCATGCCCTTTGTAACTTGGCGCAAAACCCCAGTTGTAGCAGCAGCATCAGCAGAGAAAACGAAGACATGTAACACGATGAAGCCTCCGACGGCGACGACGACGACGGCGGCAACGGCGGCAACGGCTGCTGTTGGCGTCGTCGACCACCGCTTCAAGGGGAAGAAGAAAAAGCAGCGCAGAGATCTTTCAGAGTGGAAATGACGAAGAACGAGAAGTGGGTCAAACGAACTCTGTTCGGCGACGATCAGGCAGTTACACCGGCGAATAGAGACAAGCGGGCGGGCGGGCACGCGGGCAGGCGGCCGGCCGATCAGTCGGGTTGTGTCCTCGTCGGGCGGAGGAAAGCCGAAGCTGGCGCTAGATGGATAAACAGACATGGACGGATGGATAGAATCTGTCCGCGCGAATGCAGCCGCCAGCCGCCATAGACACCAATGGGGCCGACATCCCTGCTTGTGTGCGCAAAGCTGCAAGAAGGGGCCGTAGCTGTGGTAACAGCGGTAACCGTTTCTGCTGGAAGAGAGCTTCTGCTGAGAGTTGCTGCCGTTCCATTTTTTTGCTGCGGCGATTGATTTTCAATGGGTTGTAACGTTGGATAGAACAGCTCTGCAGGTGGGCCGGAGTGTGGGACAATGATTATTGATAGAGAAAAAAAAACTGATAATAATAATAATAACAATAATAACAATGATGATATATAGTTCAAGTATAAATCTATGTCTCGCTCTGTGTATTTGCGAGTGCAGTGCAAAAATGAAAGCTGAAAGGGACTTTTTTTCTTTTTTTTCAATGGTAATGAACTAAAATCCAACGAAAAAAATGTGGCTGTCGATGATGGGCTTACGAAACGATTGTGTTTCATATATAACGGGATTTCCGTTAGATGCACGGCAGAAATGCTGCCGACGCGAAAATAACGGAGACAATGTGAAGACCTAAACGTTGATCTGGTCTCCTTCCCGAGTTATTGGGATGGACGCTATTGTAAAATATACTTTGACAAAAAATACCGGCGCATAGACTTCTACATGTAGTTCTACCACCACTGATCTCCGATCGATCGATCGGTCGATATATATATATATATCGAATAGATTAAACGTGCAGGAGACAGTTCCCTGGTGGCTTCTTCGCAACGGGCTGTTTCACATTGCACTTTGTAACGTCCTGTACAGGGGAAGCCTGCACCGTGTGCGATTTGTGAAGAAGCCCGGGGGAGTCTGCGAAAATTGGGCGCTGTGGTACGCTGCATGACGAGGCTGCAGATAATGGGGTAACGGAAGATTTACTAAGGTCACTTCAAACGTGAAACAACATCAGATATCACAATGGTGTGGTGGACCATTGAGAGTAGCTAGATGAGGGGGTGGTGTAGAGAATGAGAGAATATAACGCGTGTTCACATGTGTTGAACTAAATGAGTTAGAACAAAGATCTTTTGCTATGAGTTAGAGGTATTCCCCAGCTTTGTTTACATACCGATTCCAGCGCTCTGGAAGTTTTGAGATAGCCAAATATTTACCATTCGCATTGGAAGGAATCCCAGTTTCAGCCGACAAAAACCTCATGGACCAAGTTCTAGTTTCCTCAAAAGCTGCTTTGATTCTGTCAATCGTCGTTCGTCCCTTATCACCTGATTTCTGGTCCCCGACTCGGTGGTCATCGGTGTCCCAATTTCCTTAAATCGCTCGCACCAGCGTCGCACCATTCGCTAGCATAAGGCAGACCGTACGCGTTCACTAATTGTCGATAGATTTGAGTTTTGGAGACACAAAAACATGATGTTTTCCCGTAGATTTTTGAGGAAATTTGCACTTTTTCGTGCAGTGTCCGTCTTTCTGATCGTATCGAAACCACTCAGTGTTCGAAAGGAAGCCACGTTCCTGCCGCGTGCGCACTCCAAGATGAACGCATTGTATCGCGTAATGCAAACTGTGCGCCATTCGAAAGGCGGGACAATTCGAACGGGACACCCTAATAGTAAAGTACTTACCAAAATGGGGTCTGTCTAATCATCTTCTTAAGTATCGCATACGTCAACCCCCATCGGGTTACCCTTATCATACTGCGATTCCTGGAGTCGGAGCCAGCCCTATCGACTTCACCCATCCATTTTCACCGAGACTCAGCCTGTTGTGGTTTGAGTTGCTGTCACCTATCTGTGACCCTGGTATGCCTAGCAGCCCTCAACGAGATATACGACAGACGAAGTGAGATAACAGACACCAAAGATGGCCGGTCGACAAGACCAAACGCGCGGTCAACAAGCGAAACGAAATAGAAGTAATATCTCAGCTAATTGACCCACTGCTAACAGCTGCAGCGAAAGTTCCGTCGTCTATGGGTCGGCGTTGATGCCACGGTAATGCCACTGTCACACCACCAAGTACTGTTGTTACGCCGCCGTGCTCTTTTCGCCTCTCCCGAAGCTCCACGGTCTGACGGTCGTGACGCTCGTTGACTTTGCCTCGTGCTGGGTGCCTCTCCCTTGGCAGCAGCGGTGATCGCGAGGGTCGGAGCGGGGCCGTTCCCATTTGAAGCCGCTACGGCGCTCGGTTCTGGCGTTGCTGCCCGCCGACCTTAAGAGGCTGCTCATCAGCCATCGTCCGAGTTATGAGCGGGCGGAGCAAAGTGAAGCATTCTCATTTAGCCAGACCGCTGGCTCACTGTCTGCCTGTTGATGAAATCAATTGATGTGGAAGAGCATCGAAATATCGCTTGACGCCCTCCGCCGTCGTCATCATCATCGTCGTTATCATACTTTGACACATCTCATAGTGCCACCTGATGCGACTGAAGGAGAGAGAGAAAGAGAGACATGTATGCTCAGGGAGCTGTTGCTAAAAGAATGCTTAATTTCTTCTGATTTCATCACTCGTGGTCAATGTAGATATGTACCAGTGCGTTGTTTGCGCCCATGCGGCAACGAACGTCGCGGTCGAAATCGAGTCGAGCCGATTATTGTCTTTTTCCTCTCTCGATAAAGAAATTCGAATGAAAGAGGAAAAGCATGGATTTTCTTTCATTGTAACAAGTGCTTACCTTGAACCGATTGTGGAACGTCACGAATTATTATGGAATAGCTTGGGAGTTGTTTTTTTCGATTGTCCGGTAGACGATATTTGTGCAGTATGTTGAGAAGCCAGGGCTTGCAATAATAATCCGCATACACAATTGGTGGCGAAGTTAAGAATAGATGAACAACAGGAGCTGCATGCAATCGCCTCAGCTGCAAGACCCAAGCCTTAGCCAAAAACCAACCTTAACATATATATATATATATATTAGATACACTGGTCTCATATACGCACACGTATTGTGTATAGAGTACTCAATGTATATATGTACATATCTATGTGTTTGTGCTTGTCTATCTGTGCGTGTGCAACACTCAGTCGAACCTCACTACCGATTATTAGCAGTTAATCAGTGCTTAAGTCGCGCCACACCATCCTTAGTTAATTTAACTACAGATCAAGTAGGGTAACGCTTTGTTTTATGACAACAACAACAAGAGACAATATTATAGATAGATGCACGGCGTCCATAGCGGTCAAACGCAACAACGGCAATAGCAAGAAAAATAGTAGATTTTATGAAAATCCCATGACAGCACCGTCGGGTAGCAAGAACCATATGGTGGAGTCGTCAAGGGGTTGGCACAAAGGTAATATCGAAGGCCTGCGTTGCCCTTAGGGCAAACAAACCCCGCACAGAGGCGAACATTTGTCTCTGGTTAAGTACTTCTATAATACAAATAGCAGCAAGGTTTGAGAGAACGTAGCTAGATGAATGGTTTCGTCAGAGAATTGTCCGCGCTCGCGGCGCTGCCTCACGTCAACTAACGTCTTTATTCTTTAATATCAGATTCACCTGATCCTTTAATAATTCCTGCGATTTCTGGTAATCGTTATCGTCATTTGTAATCATATATATATATATATATATATCCATCAGCCAGCTGACAACTGTCGGCGCCATCATTTCGGTCGTGTCATCACTATCGTATATAGTACTAAATATCTAATATGATGCAATATTTGCCCGCTGAGTATTCAATCGACGATGGGCCGATTGATGCACATAAACCAGCTGATCGTGGGCACCCACCTAAATCAAACACAGGCGGCCGGCCGGCTCGATTGACTGTCCCCGCGATGAAGAGTACGATCGATCTTTTCTGCGTCGATCTGTCGACGACAAAGCAGATAATGTGGAACGCCAACGTGATGTCCGATAAATGAATTTCTGTTCGCTTCTGTCTTATTCTCGCTATCTCTCTCCCTCACACGCTCGCCCATGTTCTTCTTTATCTCGCAGCAGAAACACAAAGGCAGCCATCTCGTAGGGGGCTTGCATACTTCTAGCCTTGCGAATGTCACTTTACTTTGGCCGGCCCCACGGCGCCGTAGTGCAACCCATGCTTTCAATTTGCCTCGCCTTCCGGCGTCAAGGGAACGCGCGCCTTCGACGCTTCGATACGGAATTGCCGCGCTGTCCAACGGTGAACATGAGGATATTGACAAGGCCCAGGCATGGTTGGGCTGTTCGGCGGCTGGCCATGATTTGAAGTTCAGTTATGTGAGCGGGATCGCGCCAACTGACCACACTTCGAATTTCGTTCCGTTTTGGTTTCTCTCTCGCTCTCTCTCTCTCTCTCTCTCTCTCTCTAGCTTCCTCTCCTTGGTTTGCGATCAATTCGCCATCGTGTGCAATATATATATATATATATATATATATATATAATCGTATATGTAATGTATCGGGTCTAAGGGCGGCCGCCACGTTCGCGTCCAAATGATCAACGTCTTCCACGTGATCATTGTGCGGGAGAGAGAGAGAGAGAGAGATAGAGAGAAAAGCTCACTCATTGATAGCATGCGATCACTGTGCATCTTGTGCTGTCCATGCGGTTATGACCAGGCATAGTGGTGTGGTGGCGATGCTGATGGCGAACGTCTTCTTCAACAGCCATCGATTGCTCATCATAACGACCACGCGGATCGTTCCGCCTTTGGGAGACATACGCTACGCTACTGCAGCAGCACCAGCAGAAGTATTTGTAAGTGTGTATGAGAGAGAGATAGAGAGAAAGAGAGTGATAGAGCTTTTTATTTTTGTCTATGTGTCGGTCTGGCTGTCTTCGTACGTGAGGGTGTGTGTGTGGTCATTCTGGCGAAAGCCTTGCGGCAAGGTTACGGTCATTGAGAACTACGACAGGGCGTCGGCAATCATCGCGACGCTTGCCAACGGGAGTAATCGTGGTAATAGCAGCAGCAGCAGCAGCAGCTGCACCAGTGGTGGTGGTGATGGCGATTAAAGTCGCACGAATCCCCCCAGCGACGACGGAGACAGCAGACACCAGCAGCGAAGCTGTCCAACTACGGTCATAGCTGTGAAGGCGCGACGCTGCCACATCGATACGCGGCCCGTCTGCCAACCCTCGCCTACTTACACGTCCATTGTCGGATCCGCACCGCCCGACGTCCGGCTACTGCTGCAGCTGCTGACGCGTCGTTGGCCGTTGACGGAACACTGGGCATTCGCTTAGTAGTTGGTGTCTGGGTCCGTTGGGCGAATCGCTCGCGAATCAATCGCTGGCAAACTGCTGCGACTCTGGTGGGTGGGGTTCTGCTCTACAGAAGAAACCCCACAGTCTGTCTGTATTCTTCTTTGCCTGGACGTCTATTGTATCAATATGATGATGATGCTGATGATGATCAGCATCATCATCATCATGATCCCTCACTTGAGCTCGTTATTGCATTTTGTGCGTAGTCATCGCTGCGAACGGCAAGACAACAAAGAAGAATGACGAACAACTGCTGTCAGCAGCTGCTTTGCATTTGGGGAAGGCTTTTTTGTTTTGTTTGAGGCACGATGGGGACCTTGGGATCATAAAGAACCTGAACAGCTCGCGCGGTATAGGTTCGTTTTGTTTCGGTAATATGGTAAAGACTGGATGAATGAACAGGCACCTCAGGCTCTCGTGACCCTGGTCAGGCTGAGGAGAGGGGGACAAGAAGTGATCCGCAAACGTCGGCGTGTATAGCAGATGAATGGTCAAAACGCGCTCGGACACTTGCAAGTGATCTACGTCCGAACACCCGAAGGCATCTGTCGGAGTCCATAACGCTGTGACCCTGCAGGGGCATTCCGTTGTGTGGATGGTTTCTCGAATCCACTGTGAAATTGTCTGACAGCTCAAAGCCCAAGGTAGATGGTAGGTAGGCGGTGTGCATCGGACACAGATCGGTCCTCGTCATGATCTGTTGTGAATTGTTCGCTGTCGCTTCCCCTGTCAGCCGAGGTCTGAATATCGATTTCGAATTCCCGAGAATACATATTGATACACTCCGAACGAAGATGACCCAGACATAGTATTCATCTACAATATCATGAGAACTCGGCAAACTTACATGGCGGCCAGTACAACTAATTCTCGGCGGTGCTAACTCTCAGGTATCATGGTCAGTCAATGACAAAACGATGATACAGCCCGCTGCCATTAAGTGCCACACAACTGTGAGCGTTCACGCCCTCGTCCGCCGCTGCCCCAACGCTGTTCGTCAACTACCACCATCACCATAGCCTCACTTCGCCAGCATGCAGAAATGTCACAGAGGAAAGGGCTAGCCACGCTTGTCAGTCAGCTGACCGCGCGCCAATAGCGGCTGTGAGAAGGCGCTGAAAGAGGGCTCCCTGGCTGGGGGTTCGCCGGTTTGCGAACGGCTTCGCTTCTTCGCCAGCTACTGCGGCTTCGGCGATGATGGCGGCGGCAGAAGCCGTGTGAATTTACAAACACACACACACGCCCACACCGAGTTGTGGCTGTAGCAACAGACATTCGTGGTGGCTGTCGTGATCGGTGTTCAGACGTGTGTGGCTGCATTCGGACGGTGCAGAACACCATTTCTGCGTTCGCAGTACGCTCGTGGTACGCCCTCACAAGCACATATATATATAGATATATATATATATATATATATATATGTATATATATATACAAATAGACACAGCCACTGGCGCGACGTATACTACCAATGCCGAAGCTGCTGCTGACGCGGCGTTTGTGGAGTGGACGGTTCATCGGCGGCGCGGATGGTTTACTCATCTCAATACTGGACATTGTTATTTGGATTGACCCATGGCGTGGCGGATAGAAGCGCGTGTTAGTGCCCCGGCGGGAATACAGTAATAGTTTATTTAACAATGCTAGGCCCATGCTTGGAGTTCAGGTTAGTGGTGAAGCATCAGAAACAAAGGACTGCAGTGTCCATCGGTGATATTCATAAGATCAATTGAACTTTTTTTTTATTAGCATTGTTATTCAACAGCGTACACTATCTGGCATCAGATAGAGAGGCTACTCCGGCCGCCGATGTTGTTCTTGAAATTAGTTCAAACTGTTTTGTGTTTTAGAAGTAGTGTATACATGGCTCGTATATTAGACACCTCTTATATGTTTTTTTTTCAATAAGTGCGTACATTGATAGGGGTGTACGGTCGGTGGCGTAATATATCCGTTTTTGCTGAGCAAACCGTGTAGTTATCAGCAGGAACTCTCAAGGTTGATCAGGCACGCATGAGTAGCGGGGGGTAGTCTTTCGTGGATAGTTTAGGTTGCGCAGTGCGTATGTTCACGTGTCTGTTGCTAATGTGCTTCCTCATTCTTTGGTTTGTTGGGCAAGGCGGACAATTCATCTACTTCGGGTCCAATGAACCGTTTAGGTCGATGTTGCTACAGTAAAAGAAAAAAAGCCTGATCGAGAGTGAAACCCTGAGCAGACTCCATCATACGTGTGTGCGAATCTGTTCTCTTTCGGCTATGGCTTGTTTGTTCAAGTTTTGCTGTTTGGGTTGGTTATAATTGCTGACGTTAGCAGTGTGGGCTAGCTCTGTGTGTAGAGACTGCCCAGCATCTGTTTGAGATGAGAATACCAGAGCATACTTCCCTTGTACGGCCCAAACGAAGCTAGTTTCAAAAGGCTAGCACGTACCCTTATAGATACCCTCCTAGCTATCTATAAGGCCTTACCTTACCATATGAGACTACCCTTGGGCCTTTGCTAACCAACCTTGGATTTACTTTCCATCCATCCTGTGACATGTTCCGCTTTTCGTACTCAAGAAGGCTATCGAACGACGGAGAAATACACGTCGCTTAGAAAGTCGCCCAAGTACCAGCGAACTGTGAACTCCCAGCTTAACTGGTGGTACAGACCTCATAGGGCGAGGACTAGAATTCATCTTCTCAATGGATTTGCCCCGTTGCATGGACCGTTGCGAGGGTGGAACTAAGTATCAGTTAGTCGTCAACATCCCCAAAGGCGCCGCAGATTTTTACCAATACAATACGATATTTACGTCGCAGCAACAATCGATCGTCGAATGTCCCTCACCGCCTAGTTCGCAGGAGCGTAGCACGCGTTTCATTTTTGGCAGTGAGTCTCTGCCGTTTTCTTCGTTATTTTAGCCCTTTTTAGTTTTATTAGCCGTCATTCCTTCTACCCTTTCTGCAGACGGGAGGGATGGCCGATTGCGATGATAATAATGATAATTATCATTATCGCAGTGTCATCACCGCCGCATCTCACCGCAGAGTCACCGATGAGTAGCCGTAAATCCGACTTCTGCTGTTGCTGCTGTAGCAGCTGGCGCCACGAACGCGCCGACGGTGGCGATACTGCATCTGTTACCACTCGGCTAATCGCGAGGGCCTTGCGTTGATGAGACGGCCGCGTATTTACGCGCGTGCTTATATATATATATATATATATATGTGATGAACGAGAGGAGGTGGTGGTGGTTTCTTGGCTGGTCGGCTGCCGGTGTCGTCATCCGCTTCGCCGACGATCCGCTGCTCGTTCGCTAGTCGCTTTCCGCCGGCCGAAAACGCGAAACGGTTTTAAGCCGTTCGTTTTTTTTCTCGCCCATTTGCCTAGCTTCCATCTCCCCGCCCCCCCCATTCTTGTTGACAAATCCTGATGAGCCCAACTCCTACGAGCGTCCTTGTTGACAAATTCGAGACGGCAAACTGCTGTAAGAAGTGAGTGGTCCGTGCAATTACTCGGCTTTCCCCGTAGATGAGAAAATGGCTCTCGCACGAGTGTTTAACTGTCGATTTGTAATTCCCCTTCACAGCGGCGGGGATAAGGGTAAGTAGACGAGGCAGATCGTAGACAGTCGAGACGAGACGAGAGAGGAAGCGTTTGTTATACGGTGAAGACATTATATTATGAGGATCCTGAGGAGTGACAAGGTGGGAGGGGTTGGACCTCAAGTACTGTCCGTATCAACCGTGATAAGTACGATAGCCATAACAACAACAATAGCAACAACAGCGGCCATGAACCGTTCGAAACTGGCAGCTTTATTCCGTTTGACGGCAGAAGGAGCAGAATATGTCTAGACGCGTGCGCCGTTTGACGTTGTGGCTCTTCGGAGATTTATGACGAATTGAAATCACCGTTCCCTTTTTTGGGTGACTTTTATTATAATTCTGCTACTGTTTGTGACACATACTCTTCCGCTGAGAGTCTATCAGAGACGGCAAATCGAGTGTCGAAACAGAGGGGGGCGGGGGTTCCAGCTGCGTAGGATATCTGTTCTCATTTGTGTGCAAAGACGACGCTGTGCGGCTGTGCGCCTGACCTAACGATAGACTAATATTCTAATAAAAATGAACTAACTGACTGGTCGAGTAATGAGCTGGCTAATTAGCAGCACACGTTTATAATGTCTTGCTGTAAACGCTGCTGCAAATGATGAAAATTAATGAGACTGCGGTGGGGGCCCAACCAGTGTACCGAATTATCTCGAATTTCCTGTTGTTTAACCGACGACGAGTCGGGTTCGCTGGTTTTGCGGGATTTGCGAACGCACCGCCGCCCATGGGGAGCCCGATATCTTTCTATGGCTTTCCAACGCTTTCAGTATTAATGCGTTGGTAGCTTCTGCATAGGTCTTGCGAGGTTGGAGAGACCTTAAGTTAAGGGTAAGGTGCAGTGATTACCTCACCATTTCTGTGATCGTATGTTTCCAAACAGCCGCATCACTCCACAGTGGTAGTAGTGTATGATGCTGCTCGACAATGCTGTGCCCCTCATCTTTTCCCGTCTGTAGAGAAGCCGCGGTGTTACCGTGATTGGCAACTTCGACACAGTTAATTGGATGCTGGACACTCAGTGGCAGTAACGAACGAGTTGTTGCAGGACCACAGCTACATCACTGCAAAGCTATCGGCACAGCTAATGCCAACACACATGCACACGTCGTGTTTTGAGAGGTTCACGGACGATTGTATCACGCTGATGTGCCGCTCACGTTCGCGTTCGTTGTTAGATTCTTATACTACTGGTTGCTCTCCTTTCCTGTGGCTGTATTTGCCGTTGCCACTTGTTGTGATTTGATCATTTTTCCACCTTTATATATCACTGACTGTGTGTGTGGATGTAGTGGTACGTCAGGTCCCCGTATCCGCCGGAGGACTACACTCCGTCGCATGGAGACACAGATACATCTGATACCTTCGAAGGCAGCCACGGAACGAGAAGTTGTGGAACAACAACGCGCGCCGTTGGACCGGTTGGTGGCTGGCGGCGTGGCCGCCGACCGCTGCTTCGAATCGATATGATTGCACTGCACGACGATGGCGCTCAACGGTGTGGTCTCTGACAAGTCGGGCAATCAAATTTGTCTGTGTGAAATGGAGACTTATTGCGGCCATGGTCATTGATGACGACTGCGATTGGCCGGTTCCCATCATCGTTCGAGGTCGAGGGGTAAATACAAAGATGTAGAATAGAATGAATCATATACTCGGGGATAACAGTTGAGCACATATGTACGTTTCATGGCAGACAGTGGTGCGAATATATGCATCGAAAATGTTGCACGAACAATTAGCAGTTTGTTGTTTTTTTGCTGTGTTCGACCGGTTGTCAAAAGTGTCCCTCTGTGCACTGGGCCCTCTTCGAAGTCGTTGGTGGGTGGCCATGCCGTTAATGGGTCAGACTTACGTAACCGCCCATAACGACATAGGTTTCCTACGAACTTCGACGCTTCTGTAAGACGCATGGTAACAGCTGTTTACTCGAAGAGGCGGAGGGAGATCAGTGATGACGATGTGCGCAAAGTATCTGTGTAGCGTTACATATCGGTTGATAGTTTGTCTAAGCGCGTAATCACACCGTTATATATGTATATGTAGATCTCTTCTTCCGCGCAACTCTCGTGAGAGGCCCAGGGAGGGGTCGTCTCCGTTGTAAGTATGACTCAGTGGACGAGTAGGCAGCAGCGATTAGCGCGTCGAATAAACAAACACAACATCGATCGATCGTCGCTCCTATGTGAATGTATTGTAGCTGCGCACTGCTTGATCGTTGTCGAGATTTTGACCGAGAGTCGGTCGTCCAAACGGCGAACTTTGGTGTACGGATTAGAAAGAACGGCGGGCAGTGAGCACTTAGCGCGCATCAAGTAACTGTAAAAGCTGTTGTATCGGTGTGACCAGCACGATTGAATGGAGAGACCATGGATCGAGAAACGCAGTTGTATCATAGTGAGATTAGCGTGCCTACTCAAACAGGCTTGTCGCGAAAATTAGCTAGATAGGTGGTGTGTGTGTATGTGTTTGTTTCTAAGAGAGAGATAGAGAGAGAGAGAGAGAGAAGGCGACAATACAGACCTGATGCAAGTTGCGGCCCAATCAGCTGTCATAGACATTCCCCATATCTGGCCGCCCACCGATACTCGTTGGCCGTCGCCGGCTTGCGCCAACCCGCGCTGTCTAATATCGCTGAGCCCGTCGAGAGAGGGTCGAACTGTCTCTCGGAGATTACCTGGGGCAACTGTTAGCGCTCGTACGGGCCCTACGATGCAGATGACGAAAGCGGACAAGCAGAGTGCACCCCGCTGCCTGTATGTCCACTCGCTGTGTCGTTGATGTGCGAATTGGCGTTAGGAATTGCCCGTTCTCGCTGGCCGATGTCGTCTGGCTGTTGGTGATCGCGACGGCTGGCGTCTTAGCAAAGGCTGCGTTCGACGGACGGCTTGCGATAGACGAGAACTCTCGCCGTTGGTTGTGCTCCGTTCCACGGTTCGACCTCTGCCCACCATCGTGTCGATCATCGAAACGAATCCCCTGTTGTCTGTTGTCCGAGTGCGTTCGGCGTTCTCGTTGCTACAAGCTATATCAGGTATGGTGGCTGCACATGGCTGTGATACGGATGCAATCGTTGTTGACTCACTGGATGATCACCGATTCAGCTTCAGCGTTCACCTACTTACCACTCATCGACTATCGGTGTTGCCAATCAGCGATGATCGGTTCTCCAGTGTTTAGTTGGTTAGCGGGTTAGTTCCCCCTAATGAAAAAGTTCACTTGTGAATTTCGCTGAGATCCACTGCTAGTGGCGGCCGCGACGGCAGCGAATAGTTACCCCCAAAATATTGTTGCCGTTGTTGTTATTGTTGCTGTTGTTGTTGTTGTTGTATCAATCAATGCTCATAACCAGGTCTTCTCGCTGGTGCCCATTAGAATATGAATGACTAATGCATTCATGCTTCTAACGAACTGTTGCTGTCTATAGAGTTGCTTGAGGAACGAATGGCTTTCGTGTTTGTGCTCGCTCACCTGACACTGCATGACTGTTGCCGATATGTCTATCCGCTTGGTTGCATTCGTCAACGGCACAGTTAGTGCTGGTTTGAGTTTGTTCGTTGATCAATCAGTGTTCGCGCGCGTCTTCGCCACTCCACCCGCTCCCGCCGCAGGGGTGACGCACGCGTGACGGTGGTGACGTGTTCAACCCCTTAACGCTATCAACCTGCCGGCCAGCACTAATACTACTACTGCTACTACGCTACGATCACCAATTTCCATTGCCATTGAGATCAAGGATCAGGCGGACCATTTAGGCGGTTGGCCAGTTTCGAATCGCTGCTACTCGCATTGTTTTTTCCCGGCTTTTATAGCATCTGCGACACATTGCACGATTCGCTGTTATGTTACATAGCGGGTTGATAAGTGCATTCACAGCAATACACCGCTTGGGGAGGAGGTCGACCACGAGTGGATGAGACTGGTATTGCCACTGTTTGTCGAAGCGTCGAAGCTAAAGTAAATAAAAGTGACAAAATACACATCCTGTACGAATTGATTTTCTAGGGATTTCGAATTTCGAGCAAACGAAGACAAGCCACAACACGAACGACTTCTCCCTACAGCGATGTTATGCCTATACAACACGGCAAGTATCAACCCTCCCGTTCCAGATGACAAATACTGCCGGCTGTTTGTTGTGTATATATATATATATATATATATATATATATAGGGAGATAGCACGCGCCGTGTGCTGCACATATGCAATATGTGTCTTTTAAAGTGGTCGCTTGTTCTACCGGCCGTTTCGCGTTCGTGGCCTTGATACGCATCAATGCTCAGAGGAAGCCGGACTGATGCTGCTCGGTACTGGCGACGCCGGTATGCGTCGATTGCTGTCGAAAATGTCGGCCGAACACAAGAACGAATCGTCTTATCAGCCAAGCAAGCACTTCCCGGGCCATTGCTTCACTTCGCTACAGATCGCTCCGTAGCTTCGATATGTTCGGTCCCCTCACGTGCGCTTCTGAAGCAATCAACAGCACCCTATATTGAAGCTAACACAGCAGCTTGCGTTAGAAGTCACCGTAAGCACTGTAAGGGGTTCGCGGTTTGGGATGTGTCACGTAAGAGGGAGCTCGCTCACAGTCGGATTTGTTTGTAACTCGCCGCGTTGGCGGCCGACTGACCGGCCGCTCTGGGGGATGTATTTTACTGCGACAGCTGTAACCGTCAATAGGCACGGGTAGACACCCGTCGGCAGCCAATCGATTGATAGAGAATGCATTCTGCTGGACAGGCTCTCAGCTCGGTATTGGTTGTCTTTTTTATGCTGCTTTAATATTTGTCTACGAAGCAATTAAGTCCGTATTTTTCACCGCTGATCTTCTGTGTCTCTGCCGATCGACAATGGGCGCGTTGCTGTCACTACGGTAGCATATCCAGTTGTGGTGATCTTCGTTGTATTTGCCGTTATCGATTTTTTCTTTGTTTTTCATTTCTCTATATTATAAACAAGTGCAACGTTCAATTGTTGACATTTGTCGATTTTTGTTGTGACGTGACGGTTTAATTGTTTATTTGATGGCCAATTGTCTCCGGCGTTAATCTTCACTTTGTTTTTGATCGCCTTTACAGGGAAGATGGTGAGCGGTGAGCGGCTGTACGCGGCCAGTTCGGGCGGGGGCCATCATTAGTCTCTTAGCACCATTTGCATCCGTGGCGACCTCCTCCAGTAACGGACGGAGCCCGTAAGACCGACATCATGGACGACCGCTAAGCACTGGGCGGCTTCGGCCACCCCAACCACCAGCGGCCCTCCCGAAACTCCCTCCCTCTCTCTCGACAGCTACAACAACAAGAACAATAACAACAACAGCAAGAAGACGACGACGACGACAACAACAACAATAATAACAGTAGCAACAACAAGAACAACTACGACAAACAGAGTAGCAACAAAGTTGAAGAATATCAGCTATAGAACATCGATAACAGCAAGAAGGACGTGAATAATAACGAAGAAGTTAACCAGCGAAAGTAACAACAATCAACAACACTCAACAACGACAACAATAACAACAACAACAGCAGCAGCAGCAGCAAAGAGAATACCATAATTACGGCATGTAACATCAACATCATCGAAGGTCTTTAACGACAACGACATCAATCAGTCAGCCAAAGTTTCTGGCACCGACAACAACAACTCGCCGATTTCTCATTCAGACAACATCCCGAGCGACTGTTCCTGTATCCGAGTAGTAAGCCCATCAAACTAAGCGGGTGCGGCCTACTCACGAGTCACCTATAAACTCTGTCGGAAATTTTCTTCCGCGCTACAATCTGGAATGACGAACAATCCCGCATCGTAACCGGGTGCAACAGGGTGCAAAATCACGGCAGAGAACAAGACCACTGCCGCCTCACCGACTATTCAGCAGTTCGCTCAACTTCGATGACGACGTTGACGCCTTAGAATTGATCGAAAAAAAAAGTAGCTTCTTAACTGGAAACCCACTATATTATCAGCATTCGTGGTAATCACATCTACAAGAATCCACAACATCAATAATAATAATAATAAAAAAAAACATAGAAAACAAGAATAAACAATTATATATATACACATATATATATATATACATACATATATATATATATACGTATAACTAGTATCACCGGAGTCCACCAGCCTCTCACAATCTTCAGCCTCTACAACGCCACAGCAATCGGCGTACAGCCGGAAGGTGCCCCGTGATGATTTCTGGCGATTCGTCATCATAAACAGTAGCAGTTGCGAACATTTTTCCCGGCCCTCTGCGCCACTATCTCTGCCTCAAGACGCGGAAGACGCGGCTGTTCATCCGTTGCCATCGCACGCTGTCCACCACTTGTTCCATCAAGCCTGACAGGACATTTCGCGCGCATCATATCATCAAGAACATTGATTTATGCCAGTGCAGCCTTTGTTGTGATCGTCTGCCGTCGACAATCGGCAGCAGTCTCGTCCGGTAGCGGTGGTGTCCATTTCATATTTCGAGTGTGGCGTCTAGCCGAGGCGCCCGAAGCAGGTGCGCGAACGAAGGTACCACGAGGTGCGCGAGGGGGCGAACGGATCAGCGTGGACGACGGACGCCGTCGTCGGTGTCGAGCGTGCGTCAGAAGCGCGGAGTCCCGCTGTTTAGATGAAGTACCTCCAATTGGCTTCAGTGTCTACTCCGGCCGCTGTCTCGACGTGGTTTCAGGACGAGCTGGTCAACCGGGGCGTGGACGCCGCGTACACCTACTATGTTCTGTCGCTGCTGAAAGAACCCGACGGTGACGAATACGACTATCACTGCGCTGCAGCAGCGAATGCGAACAAGACTCCGCATAATCCTCAGTCGGTGAAGCCCGAGCGGCGTCGACTGCTTGCCAAGCGGTGCGCCATCGAGTGTCTGAAGAGCGCAGCAGACTCGAACGAAGAGTTCGACGCCCTGGTCGAAGAGCTACTTGCTCGTCTCGAGCCCACTGAAGACGCCGAAGCGGACCGACGCCGGGACCACTTGCAGCCGCCGACGACAAAGACCTCGTCAACCCCCGACAACCGGAGACATTCGATCGCCAGGGATCGGCTGGACGTAGACAGGGAGCCCCGAACGTTGGCGGAACGTGCGAAGAAATACTTCGACGCATTCCCCGCCTTGCAAGTTGACGAGCGGCCATTACAGATTAACATCGTCCAGACAAACAGCACTGAAACGCTCGAAGATCTAGCGAGCAAACAACAGCTCCAGCTGCGTCATCGGCATCGCGATCAGCGGCGGCAGCAGCAGCAGCAGCAACAACATCAACATCATCATCAGGTTGTTCCTAAGGAGCAGCGAAAACGCAAGAAAAATAAGCGCAAGAGCCCCTCGCCAGGCCTCACGGACGACTTCCAAGGACTATTTAAGACTGACCGTACTAAAACCAAAGATTGGCCGACGGGCTGGGAACGGTCGCCGGAAATACCCAAGGCCAAATCCGACTTCGTTGCCACTGTGACAAACACGAGGATAACCACGTTTAGGAGTCTAGCAAACATCAACATTCACGAGGCGGATATGGGGTCAGTCGTAAGAGAGGACCCCTTGCTTTCGCGTCTCACCCAAAAATTCGATTCGAAACTTGCAGCTATCTGGGCTGATGCGCCGACGGTGGATGATCAATCTTCCCTCTGGAAGATATCGCTGGGCCTCGGCGGAAAGCCAGGCGGACGGACAGGAGCTGATCGGGGCTGTGACGAGGTCATCTTCAGTATCCCGAACCTGTCAATCTTCAGCAAGATCCTCGAGGACGACGATGAAACAGGAAATAACGATGCGAAGAGCCAGCCACACTGCGCCACGAACATTGGCACAATATCCGACCTCATCTTGATCCCTCAGATCCCGTCGCCACCCTCGCCGCCAGCACTTTGCCTCAAGAACTCGACACTCAACTACGACAAAGACAACACTGCATTCACTGAGGTAAGTGATGTTGACCCTGCTCAAACGGTAATATTCTATGAAAGGCATTATGAACTGGCATGTTCCCTCAAAGCCAATGTCATCTCGTCCTGACCACGTTGGTTTAGCAGATCCACGATCCTTGGGCGTCCTACACCTGTTGACTATCAATGGCCTATCGCAAAACCTGTCTGAATTTGTTTCAACGTGATTACAGCGTTGTGTTGATATTTATCGTCGTGACGAGTTTTTCCCCGTAACGAGGAAGGGACCTCTCGTAACGTGGTTGTCGTCTCTGCATGGATTTGACAACTGGCAACAATTGATCTTGCCATTTACCGGAGCGTAGTATCAATAACGTTTGGGTGAGATCAACCAGAAATGCTATGGGGAAATACTGCTCAAGTTATGCTGTGAGCACAGGTTGCAGCTGGTGAGCAAGCTAGTCTACAAATTGAATAGTTGTTGTTGTTGTTGTTGTTGTTGTCGCTAATCCATGCTAAGCCCAACTGCATTTGCACTGAGCAAGCCCCCGGGTACATATATATATATATATATATATATATATTTATACTTCGGTGTATCCATATTATCCAAATCACCCATAAAACGACTGACCTAATTCATCACTTTCAACTGTATGACGCTATGCCGAATGTCAAAGGTCGGATATTACGCTATCTTGGGGCGCGATTTGTAATCGGCAGGCAAAGATTTCATTCGCACACTTTGCCAACAGCACTGGTTTGGCTACACCTATCCGGCTTAATACCCGCTCTCTCGTCCTATATAAATCGTGGTCAGCCCACGTCAACCTCGATCAAGTTCCATCAACGTTTGACTAGGTAACATAGAGAGAATTCTTACATCGTGAGAATGTTGCAAGTGCCGTACACTGGAGGCACACGATACAGTGAGTCAATTAGAGGGAGGGAAACCCCGTCATTGGCGATTGTCGATCAGTGAATATCTTCTCAGGCTCGATGGGCAATATATATGCGCTAACGATTATGCCCCTTTGCCTCCGTCTCTCTCTCTCTCTTGCTCTAGGTGATTCCAACACGCAAGCTTAGCGCAGCTAACCGCATTCTGATGGGCGTCGGCGCCTTTGAAAGTACCGGACACGGCGGCCAGCTGACGGGACCAGGTGTTCCTGGACAGGTGGCGGCAGCCGCTTCAGGCAACGTCGCCACAACCGCGAACAACAATAACAACAACTATAGCAACAATAACAACGACTGTAGTAACAACAACCACAGCAGCAGCGGCGGTGGCGGTAGCGGCGATGACGATGAAGATCTTCTTGTGTCACCGCGGACCCACTTTACTCCCATCCGTGCCGATCCCGAGCCGGCTAATCTGGACGATGAGAAAAGGCCACCCTCGTCATCTTTGGCAGAACTCACCTCGTACCACTTGCTGCTACCGGAACCGCCCCGGCGTCACCAACAGCAGCAACAGCTGCACCACGCCACAACAGCAGCCAACCCGGCGATTGCAGGTGGTGCAACAACAACAGCAACGGCCACTACCACAAAGGCATCCGCTTCTTCTTCTTCCAAGATCACGAACAGCAACAACGCCTCTGTCACCTTGGCGGGCGGGGCCACCGTAAAGCAGCAGCGCTCTGTGCTTAAGCAACAACAGAAACTACTTCTGCAGCAACAGGAGCAGAATAAGCAACTGCAGACAAAACAGGCAGGCGCAGCAAAAGTGACCTCGAGCCAAAAACAAACGCAGAAGCTACAGCTTAAACAGCAGCAACAGCAGCTTCAAATTGGTTCTTCTACCGCGGGCGGCTCTTCCGTTGCCGTCATCGGTGACCCCGCAACAGCAGCAGTAGCACCCATCATAACAGCTACAACGCTGCCGTCGGCGGCGCCCGCTGCGATGGCCATTCCGACGTCGGCTGGTGTCGGCAACAATGCCAAGATCAATGATAACAATAACAATAGTACCGATCAGCGACAACTGCAGCATCAGGTCCAGCATCAGAATCACCAGCAGCTACAAGGTGAAGATGAACTGGGAAAACAGCAGAATGATCTATCCTTGACAGTGGTCTCTGCCCCCGCCTCTTTCGTGGACCACCCCATCAGCACCGGTGCCGCCGCCGCCGCCGTCGTCGGCGCCGTCAGCAGTAGCAATGATCACGATCGCGAAATGATATCGCCGCACCCCGCAATTAAGTGTAAGTACAAATCAAGAAGTGGCTAGCGAGGTTTTGCGCAACAATCGCGCGTTCACTGCTATAGCGTAATGTCTACAATAGCGAGTGATGCGAATTAATGTACGTTGTAGCATTAGGAGAACATTTCGGACTTGAAGTGGCTGCCGCGCAGTCTCTCGGTCGCAGGCCTGCGCCGTATCGTTCTCCGAGGCTGTCGTGGTCCACGTATGAATCTAAAAGATGATAAAGAAATCCAAAGATTCGCCACCTCTGGCAGGATTTAACAGCATGCTTAGCAGTACAGGACGTTCACGACAAAACCATCTACGGAGAGAGGAGATAGAAACCCATCTACGGACAATCCGAGCCCAAAAGAGACCCCATTAGAGAGATGATTCCAGGCTGTTGCGGCAAGTCTCAGCTGTTGAGAATTGCCGCTTGTTC
The DNA here is from genome assembly GCA_019614645.1 of Stratiolaelaps scimitus. Taxonomy (NCBI): domain Eukaryota; kingdom Metazoa; phylum Arthropoda; class Arachnida; order Mesostigmata; family Laelapidae; genus Stratiolaelaps; species Stratiolaelaps scimitus. The sequence continues at coordinate 2,786,411 of JABWDB010000018.1, read as the reverse complement.
TTACGTTACCAAGAGAATTGTATCGAAGGCCTGGCGAAGGTGGGTCGACGAACGACCAGTCTGGTACATTGCAGAATGCCGAACGGTCGATCGACCATTTGAAGACTCTGGTGATGACTAGGCCTTGTAGGTACCACCAACGCCTATGCAGTACGCCTGAGCAAAGGCCAGAACGAAATCCGCTGAGGAAGCAATCCCTTGGTCACTGATAGTTGAAATATCGTCTTAGGTTCACTGGCTCGAAACCTATTGCCTCCAAGATCGAGTGGCTCCCACCCGAACTCCCAGGAAGGTTTGTCGTTTGGGGCATACCTGGTGGCCGTTCGTCCAACGAGGTATGAAGTAAATCAACAACAGGGACTGTTGATGACTGAGGACCATAACCGCAGCATCGTGTGTGGCAGTGAACCAAATGATGTAGCCGCAGTGCAGGAATACCATACTACATCTGCGGCATCTGCTGCGCGTCGGGCTGTCGCTCCGAGCAAATTGGATTTAGCAGCCAGCTTTTACGCTTTGGCGCTCAAACATGTTTCCGACAAAATTGTGAACTCAACTGGCCCGGAACTCTTTGGTACTGCTTGAACCCCTTCTCCCCGTATATCTATATCATGGAATTGCCTCTGCATAGCTCAGAGATTCTATAAGGACCCCTTGATTAGTGAACATGTTAATAGACATTTTGGCCAGTGGATTTACAAAATGCTTCATGACATTCCCGTAGCGCTCGTAAACGGGTGACCCGAGTTGTATTTCTTAGATTTGCCTTTATGGCATTGCCTCCTTGAGCGGCTTTCCTGGAACGAACTATTGGACAAAGAGCAGTGAATCTGTTTACCAGCCTGGACGAGAACAAAGGGCGTCAGCAATGATCACATAATTTGCAGCTAATTCCTCCATTAGTGATTAGCCTGTCGCCAATTAGCGCCGCAATAAACCGATGATCGGAGAAACGAGCCAACAGAAGGATGCGACAGAAGGTTTGTACCACAAACTTCGTCTTTTCGAACCAGAATGGCCAGGTGCCCGCCTCCCCGGCCGGATGCTGATCAAAAGCTTGGTTTGGTGCCGGCTGTCCCGCGCGCGTTCGACTGACCCCGTGACCTCTATGAGCAGTCAGCTGAATGCCACCATTGATGGCTGCTAGATCGTGTCGCACAGGACTACTGCAAGAGCATTACCGATGCTCGGCTGCGTTTACGCTTGTAACGGCATGATAGCGTCCGGCAAAAAAGCTATAGTGGCTGCGGCAACGTTCATGAATGAACAACGAACGGTGACGCTCGCACGGCCGAGATAGTAGTTACTCTCACCCGCGCTGACTACACCTAGCATTTACAGTCGGTAGCTCTACAGCGACTATACCGGCGGCTCTGCAAAGCACCGCAACTCGAAATCCTTCTCGTTATTCATTCTGACTCAATTTCTTCTTTTTTCCCCAACTCGTCATATGACTACAAATTCGATTCGAACCCTAATGTCGCTAGCCAATACGCCGCTCTAGCGAAATGTGTAAGTATGCCATCAGCTCGTAGGGACGGCTTGCAACCACAGCTGCCAAGTAGCTGGTTGGTACAGCTGTTGCTGCTGACCGGCTGGGAGCTGCTGCAGGATCGCTCCGGTCTCGTCGCCATCAGCAAACAACCCTCTGACAGCAGAGAGAGAGAGATAAAGAGAGGCAGTTAGTTTATTGGCTTGTTGGTTCTATGCGGAAGAGAGGGAGTGCTCCGCACTGATATGCTATTGTTTCTGGTAGGTTTCTGGCTGCGCGGCTGTGACTTAGAATCGACTCGCACACCCCGAGAAACTTAGGCGGGTAGAACGCGATCTAAGCACTCACCGCCGGCTCCGCTGAGCTCAGCGGAGCAGCACAACTGAACCGAGCCACAGAGACCATCGCTGCTGCCACCGCCGCCACCATCAATGGACCTACAATGTGACGGGATGCGGTGGGCGCTGATGTTCTCTGGGCGGTCGGGATTTTTAGCTGGGTTGTCATGCCACTCGCTCTCGCCCATCCCACCAGTTTGCTAGACAGATTGGCCGATCGATCGATACACGAACGGCTAGATAGATGACTTACCGAATCACCAGCGGGCTGAACAACTACTGAGAGTTGATTTTCACTGAGGGTGACAATGCCTGCTATAAGGAAGGCTGACAAGTCCGTTCCATTGGTTCGTATTGACCCAAAACTCGGCCGTGAAGACGAGTTCAATAACTTCAGTATATATATATATATATATATATATATATATATAGACAGTAGTGAGTGAGTTTCGCCTCTTGCGCGACCTCCCCCCCTTACCCCAGAGCAGCAGAGAACAGTGAACAGCAATTGTCGAAGTGAGCCAGTTACTGTCGTAATGCTCAGGTGGATCATTGCGGCTAAACGCGAAATAATCGTAGTACGGGTATTCGTCACCTGTCGGTGGATTGAGACCAGGCCGAATTAGTCGACTGGCTCAGTTCGAAGTTTGTAATCGTTGCAAACGCGCGTCTGCAACGGTAGCTCTCTGCTTGTTCCGAGCGGTTCAAACTCATGACTCCACGTTATTGTAATGTCATGCATCACGTGTAGTGACTCATCTGCTTTGTCCAGGAAGGTATATATATATATATATATATACATATATATCTCTAGAAAGTATCATATTGGGTCATCTGACTGAATAACGCCACTAATCCCATACCCACCCATCAATATGACTGGGTAATATATCAGTAAATGACGAATGTCTGCAGACACTACAATGCCACAGAATACAGCGTCGTGAGAAGCGTTCTGCTATGTATTTCCTGAGTCGCTCAGCCGGCAAAGCGGTGCTATCTGTTAGAGAGACATCGTTGCATAAAGGGTTGATCTCTAATGCTTAATAATCCACTGGAACGGCGAATGATTGCCGCGTTTGTTTAGTTTTCGACCGCTATCGTAACCGTATTATGGAGATGCTTTTAACTGGCTTATGTTAAATGTGTGCTTATTTGGATTTTATGTGTATGGATGTTTGTGCTTGGCTATCGTGTCTGTTTCGTGTAGGTGGGACCGCCTTGGATAACGAAGAAGTTCAGGCCCTGTGGAAAATGGTGAACTTTACGCTACCACAGGCACCCGCTGTCGACGGCGACGCCGATGTTCTCGGGGTGGCGCATTGTTGGCAGGCCGCCGGACCAGCGGTAACCTCTAGCGCCGCCTCGAAAGCGCTGCGGAATGAGATTCATGAAGAGCAGGACGAGCTGTTCCTCGACCTCATGCTCGAGACACGAACGCTGCAGGCACTTCAGGCCAGCCAAGAGGCGCAAGAGCAGCGTATGGCAAGGATTCATGCGCAGCGGATGCAGCTACGTCGCGAACAGCATCACGGCGGTAATGACAAAGTGTCCACATCTAACGGCCGCAATGAGAGCCGCGATCTAAGCGAATCATCGGAAAGTGCCTCTATGGCCGGCGGCTACGAATCATCGTCGTACCACGGTGAGCAAAATAGCGGAACACAAACATTGTTCGGTGATGACGGAGGTAAAGAATACCATCCGTCGCCGGCATTCTGTTGGCCAATCTAAACGATTAGACTAATTAGTGCACGCTGAAGACGATACGACATCGAAGCGTACATACATACGTGTTCGCAATGAATGATTGATTGATTGACTGAATAGAATTTACGCGAATGGACGGATTGATGATGAGGATTGGTGGGACGTTCGTCCTCCGCGTCGCTTCGACCACCAATTCGTGTTACGGTCAGCCCAAATCATATCATTGAATCGTGCCAAATGAATCAGTTAATCAATCAACCCTAATTAAGTTGCTCTCCAAATGGCCATTATGCTCGTTTAGGTCATCTGCGAACCATCCTCTTGTACATATACAAACATATATATATATGTGTATATATATATCACACTCACATATATATCTGAGTGTACTAAGGATTATACATTACACCGCTCCCACCAATACACCCATCCTCCCATCCTCCCAGCGCATTTACCCCGGCGTTTAGTTGTTTGTGTCCCAACGTCAGCATTGGTTATTTGCACTAATTAATAGGTAGTCAGGCAATCAGATCAAAAAGCTGAACGTAAAACAACTCATAGCTGAAAATAGCTGTTAGCTGACGAACACACACTTTGTCGTCTGCGCTGCGAACATTGTGGGGACGGTCTGTCCCAGACACCTCCTTGGAGTACGGATCACTGCCGCGCTGCGAGGAGGCCAATGATGTGGCGGACTTGACCTGTTCGTTGGGCTACTCCGAAGACTCATGCGGGCTGCCCATCGAGTATCTATCACACTTCTCGTCAGGTGTCACCACGGTGACCCCCGCCGCCTCGTGCCTATTTGCCTCACCTGAAACGTATGACTCAGCAATCATCAACAGCGTCAGATGCATTCAGGACTTGCAGCGTCGGCGGCAGCGGATACAGCGAAAGCCGTGCACCTTCTATATGGAAGGCAATTGTCGCCGAACTGACTGCAAGTTCAGCCACGAACTCGCGGCGATCACCTGCCGCTTCTGGGAGGAGGGCAGTTGCTTCAAGGGTCTCGCCTGTCCCTTCCTGCATGGCTATGCGCCATTTGAGGAGGAACTCGCCGGCCAGCCTGCCCAGACCTTGACAGCCGGCATCGGCGTACCTAATCCCGGCAGTGGTACGCACTCGGGCCACCACCACCAACAACAGCAGCTGCCGCCGCACGGAAGTCACCACCATCACCACCATCACGCGCATAATCATCACCATTATCACGGAAGCAGCCATCCTAAGAAGGACACAATAGGCCATATCGCGAAACGGACCAGCAGGTTCACCATTGGTAAGTCGCGCCGTTTTCCCCATAGCATTCTGTTGTGATTACTAAACGACAACAACAGATTAGCAATTGACGCAGCATGCAATTGAACAACAACTCGTACGATGTTAGTTCCTCTGTCATCCATCTAGAAAGCGTGTAGCAAAAAAAGTCTCGAATGAACATTTTCTAGGACAGTAAAACCTAATTAGGGAACCAAATAATATTATAAAGTATAATATAATATTATATAGCATAGTGTAATAGGAAAGAGAGAGAGAGAGAGAGAAATTTTGTGTAATTACCAGTGCGACATGTTCGATAATATAATAATAATAATAATCATAGAACTCCTTCAAGAATCTGGCGCCAGCTTACTCCTCTTTCTGCTGCTATAGTGTGTCGTGCGCTCTGAACGACATCCGCTGACGATCAGTGGTTCTAGTGGTGATAACCGCAGTACCGTGGACGTTACATGTTGGCTGAGAGTCAGCCCGAAAAACCCAATAGTTGTGGTCGTTATCAGTTTAGCCAAATAGATTTGATAGGTAAAACTAGATAGTGAATGCATCGAGCGGCTAACCTAGTTGCTTGCAGCCCGTAGTTATTGTTGTTGCTCATCGCCACCATGTTCCTCTTGCCGCCTTCCTATAGTCGACAGCTGTTGAGCAGAACTGATTAGTGAACTCGACTGCGTCCGGTGTAGTTTCTGTAAACATTTGTGTACCTGCTTTGCCCCAGCATCCTCCTCTGGCCTCCTAAGCTGACATATATAACACATTATCCGGTCTGAGTGCAATTACCGTGAAGCGACAGTCATTCTATAATACCTTGTGCCCTCATCAGCCATCCATCATTTTAAGGGGACACCAGTGGACGCGACCCACGCATCTCGACTGTTACTTTTCTATTAATGTTGCTGTTGTTGTTATGATTATTCTTACTATTATTAGAGTTATGATTATTGTTACTATTATTAGAGTTATGATTATTAATATATTCCCATTTTTTTTGTAGATTACATTCACATTTTGCCGAGTATTCCCCAAACGCGAAAACAAGAACTCAGTTACATCTCGTTATCGATTTCGTTTTGATTATGCCATTGTTTTTCGTTCTGTTCTCGTTTGTTGTTATTGTTTTTGTTGTTGTTGTTGTGTCGTCGTTGTTGTTACTCGCGGGGGTGTTGGGGTCGCGGCGTCGACCGAATGGATAAATTAGGTGGTGTACCAAATTGTTGTGGTGGCTCCTCAGTGCAACCAGGCTCACCCGGTGCCGCCATCCAGTTGAAGGGCCGAAGTATTAAGCAACCGCTGGCGGTCGCGGGGGCGAGTGGCTCACGAGTATTCTCAAGGCGTCTCCCCGTGTTCAAACGACTTTGGCCCCACATCAAAGGTAACAGCCGAATTTTGGCCATACCCTCGACTCCTCATGAGAGATCAAGGGAACATATAATGGCTGATACTCAGAGCGTTTCAAATACGCCCGGTGCTGGGGGCTGGCTCACGTGAGCGGCTAATGTATGTACATTATTGTCAGGAACTGTTGACAATGTTCATCACTTGGGACAACACGCACAATTTCATTTCGCATGCATTCGTCGCGTTCTGGCAGTCACTCTCGAGAACGGAATGGTGCGTAACGGCTGAAGTCGAGCAGGTGTTCTGGAAGGACGTTTGACTTAGACAAACGCAATTCCAAACATTCAGCATCTTGCAACACTCACAACTACCCCTCGCAATGATAATAATAATAATGATAATTAATAATAACTATAACGATGCTAGCAGGAATGGGCAAGAGCACATGCGCGAGTGGATGTTCTGTCACGCTTACAACTTATCATAGTATCGCTGTTTACTCGAAAACGAAATAGAAAATTAATGCTTTGTGCGAAAATGCGTCATCTTATCATAATCGAGCATTGGTTCGTGCTGGTCGTACGGCCGCGGGCGTTACTAGCGCTACATTTTCGTGGTGAATTTGACACTCGAATCGGTATGAATCTCTTGATGATTCCTGGCGTGGTAAAGTTCGTATGCTGGACACGTTTACTTTGGTAATCTGATGTGGGGCTGCGTCCGTGGTACGGGTGTGTGGGCGGTGTTGCTTTTGGTTCGTTTGGTTGTTGGGTGGTTTGTCGCGATCTCGAATTGGATGCGATTGAGTTTGATATCGCTAAAAAAAAGGGTGCTTCAGAGGTGACGGGCGCTTCCGGGAAAGACGCTACACTACTACTACTGCTACTAGCAAGACTAATTACTAGTGCTTTGTGGTTGTTTCCGCTCAGACCTAACCATCTGCCCTTGCATTTCGGAACGGAATTCCTCTTGACTCGATGCTTCATTGACATACAACTCATTTCGTGTTTTTGTGTTTTTGTTCGTGTCTATGATCCGTTGTTGTTATTATTGTTGCTGTTGATTACAGAATCAGAGCAGGACTTCCCGTCACTGAGCAACCAAAAGTCCAGCAGTCATCTCCGGGCCGTGGCTAAAAAGAACCTCAAGAAGACTAGCACTATCGTGCCGAAGAAGGCCAAAAAGAAGAAGAAGAAGCTAAGCTCCTCCAGCTCGGCTCAGGACGCGAAAGCGGAGGCCAAGGAATCGAAGGACAGCAACAATAATTGCGGCCAACAGCAGCCGGACAATAAGGACAATAGGAAAAAGGAGACTGCCGTCGTCGGCACCGTCATTACGACAGCTACAGCTAGAACCACAGAAAGCAATGCAAGCACCTCAACTACACCACCATCCAATAAGAACAATGCAACCACTACGCTGTGAGTTGTCCACGGAACTTCGGAACGTTCGATAGCGCCCGCGAAATCAATCTACACATATGAACACGCTAAGCTGCTGTTGGAAGATAACAGATATCGGCCGTAGGCAGCGCAGTTTTCATTAGCAGATCAATTAGTTCGTTGGCGAGGAATATCAATAAGTGGTGGCAGTGGCGATGATGATTGAGGAGGGATTTCGAGAGATCGCGTGTTGAGTAGGAACAGTGATGGTGACCACTAGAGGGAGGTGGAGACAAAGAGCAAACGATACAAACGGTGGAATGAATCTATGAAGCCAGTTACGATTATGGACTCGCATGGAGAGAAAATAGATAGGCGATCCACGCGGTGTCGTCAAGGACAAGTCTGGCGCCAAAAAATGAAGTTAGCGGACCGAGTCAGTGAGTCCGCATTTCGGCGGAGATCGCCATCGATGTTGAGCGAGTTGCTGTAATTTGGTGTTGAGTGACCTATGGCGAGCTAAGCTCGCGTCGGCCCAGCGCGAAAGAGGAACGTGCTTCTCGTCGGAACCACAACGACGAGCATGACATAAAACGCCGCTCGCTGCGTGGCGATACGAGCGTGTTGCAGAATCATAAATGAGAGAGAGAGCGACAGAGAAAGATAGGCGAACAGAATGGTTGAGAAAATGTTCGAGGCAAGCACAGTTTGGGCCTGAGCCCTCCGATCGCCTCATGGCATCATGTCCTAGGTCGCTCCGGCGGACGAATGCGAGGATTCGTTTGTGAGACTATCTCCGATTGTGACCGATGGGTAAGAAAATCACGAGACGAACATCTATCGGGTGAAAAAGCAACAACGAGAATAAGAGCGATGCAAAGAACTATTAAGATAAAGAAACTCCGATAAAGAGAGACAGAGAGAGAGAGAGAGAGCGAGAGAGAGCGAGATAGAGAGAGAGTGGAGTGCGGGAGTGTGGCCAGCACCGTGGTCGTCGACTTAAGCCGAATGCCTATGAGGGCCTGACAAAAAGGCCGAACTCAATGGCTTCGATCTAAGCTTAACGGGGGGCCTAGCAGCTGATAAAGGACAAGACGTCAATCAGCAAAAAAAAAGTCGAAGTAGACAGCAGACGATAACTAAGAAGGAGACACTGTACAGACAAGCAAATGAACAGAAACATGATAATTAATAATAATAATTAGAAGCTTTTTTTTCTAATAAACACGTGATGAATCTGCAGGAGAATGATCATCGATGATAGCGACGATGCTGGCGATGTTCACGGAGTGGAAATGAATAGTTACTGTGTACTAGATATTATTCCGCTAACCGCCCCCGCCCCCCCCCCCGCCCCCACCCCGAATCTGCTATATCTCACATATCACCCCCAAAGGAAAGGATCAGGTTGTCGGCGGCGCCATGACCATAAATTGCAGTTACTAGAAACAACAGCTAGAAACGGAGGAGACGATACAGATAGGCGTAATGAGGCCTAATGAAAACCCCCACAAACAAACACACACACACAACTACACGTACTCATACAAGAGTCAAACATACGGAACGCAACGACAAAGATGAACGATGTGGCGTGATGAAATTGGCAAAAAAAAAACTGAGTGATTCACCGACCCTGTGGAGACTGGCGCACACGCAAATGAGGAGGATGTGCCGGCCGACACCCTGATGGGTGAGTGATTACCATATCGTCGGGTGTGAGGCGTGGACGATTTGGACGAACACGAGATACGGCTGAAACAGAGAAATGATATCGCGAAATTGATGATGATAATTATAAGGACAAGAATTGAAGGGACGTCAACGTTAGCCTCACCAATGATGACGATGGTAAGCTCTCGCACGAGTTCGCGAACTCGGTATCTATCCGATACTCTCCCTGGCCGCTGGTAGAATGGCGCCGACTTGAATAGCTGAATTTCGTTGTCTGAATCAACCGCCCCCCCCCCCGCCCCCTCCCTGCGCAGAAGAGGTGCATGCCTCGATTCCACTATGCTAGCATATACAGAAAATGAACGAGAAGGCGGAAGAACATCAGCATGAACAAAGATATTGGTACAATCGTTATGATGCATTGAGTTACTATGGGGGAGGAAGTTCATCAATATTTGCGTCTCACTTGGAGATGATCATTATGGTTATAGCCGTAATCCTGTGTAGAACGCTAGTTGCTTGGTTGTTCGTAAGCGTTAACGGATGAACGTACTGTTCCAAACGTCTTTCCATACAGACAGCGAGAGAGAGAGAGAGAGAGAGACAGAGTAAGGTGAAATCAATTGTCTACATATTGCGAGTCTCGACGATAATCAACGGCTTAGGGATGCAACGATGAGTTGAAGGATGACGGAAGTTGAAGGACCTAAGTTGAAACGGTCACGGCCGCGCGACCATTCCAAATTCGTCAGACAAACTCGTCTCTGCAAATGAATGTATCGTCAAACGTGCAGCCAAACATGATGCGCCGGACCAGTACACTTAAAAATCTATTTGAGAAGGCTCATCTGGCCCTAACATGCCTGTGTCCTCGGCGGCACTCAGCATAATGTCGTGTATACCTAGCTACCTTGATGCGGGGTAAGCTAAGCACACGTAGTCTCGCGATGCAATTAATGAATGAATATTCGGCGGCTACAAACGACAAAGCTAAGAAGTACTCGCTGAGTTTCTAGTACAGAGCATAGCACGGAACAGCAACGAACAGTTGTTTTGCTTGATTTCGTTCTTGTCGAACCTGCGGAACGGTACCGAGAAAGGGTCGAAGGGAGTCCGGCAGAGAGAGAGAGAAAGAAAGAGAGAGAGAGATCACGCGCGGAGCCTGGATGTTTCGTTGAGTTGTTCAGTTGGGCCTGCTTGTCAAGGACGGGCCTACGTCCTGGGAGTGCCTGATAAACGAAGGAACAGAATGTCCACAATGTCGTGCTTCGTGCGCGTTGGCCAAAGTTGGCTGCGGTGAACCTCTGCGCGACTTCGTTGATTCTGCAGCAGACTTGTACAGTGGAACACAACACTCGTCCGCAGTGATCCGAGTGTCGGGGGGTGACAGCCGCCGCTTGCTGCCGACCGTGTGGCTCATGCCAATGGCAAAGGACGTTGAAGGCTGTTTCGGGTTCGCTGTGTCGATCTGTCTACATCTCTCTCTCTCTCTCTCTCTTCGTGTCTACTTTGTGTAAATTAAGTATTTCTCCTCGATAGTAACCATGACAAGAATAGCTATGACTATTATATACAACAGAGAATACACCGAAGCATCAAGAATATAATAACAGAAAGTACCGTACTAGGAGAAGATGAACATGGAAACGAGATAAGTAAGAGTGTTATTGTCACCGTCAAATGTAGGATACATTATAGCCTTATTTATAACTACTGCAAATAATAATAATAATAATAATAATTATTATTATAATAATAATAATATTAATAAATGAACCGTTAGGACAGATCATCACCCCCTGATCTAATAGAACGACACAAATACACACACATACAGACAGACAGACACACACACACACACACAGAGAGAGAAAGAGGAGGCAACAACAGCTGCAGCAGTGGCCGAAACCCTGAAGTAACAAATGCCAGTGAACACAGTTTACGAAATAAGAAGAAAAATCCACCCCCACAGTTTAGATGTGAACCGAGACAATATAGCAAGTAAATCAGCAAATCACCATAATCACATAATATGCCCAGCAAATCACTATACACATAAATTTTGGACACATATAAATATATACATCTACGTATACCTACCTCAGCGTGCCGCACGCTGGCTCGGTGTGTGATTCGACTAGATTATAGACAGAAAGAAATACACGGAGTGAGTTAATGTGACGCCGAAATGTCGATCGTGATACGACATCGATGGATGGTGGGTGGTGTTTTGGCAAATCTACACAAGTGCAACCAAGTGCGCGAGAACTTCGTGCGCGAAGAAAGCAGGACACACAAGCAGGACAGAAGCAATGGCGGAGCTAGTGACTGAGCTGGGATAGGATGAATGAAACGTTTGAACATGACGACAGGTCAATGATGATGATCTGGTGCCACGATGGCTTGGACCGAGATCACGGCATCTGCGTGCAAGCAGTCACCATCGAGTTTGATATTGTGTAGTGCTAGGCGGTGTGTGCCCGCCCAAAGTCGTCGGGAAGTATGCGACAATCCAGACAATTGTGCCCTCCTCGGCCAGATGGACTATTCGCGACGGGAGCGATATGATTCGAGATTTGATTTGATTGCGTAGAAAAAGCATAAGCGGGGGTGACGTGTTGTGAAAAGCAACCGAGACAGACGCTCATCGAAAATTAACGGCGCAGCAATAATCATCATGATGGATGGTGGAGGCGTGGTAAACTCTTGCAAACGTCGATGAAATTAATATTGGCGGTGACAAATTGTAGTCATAAGCCTAATATCTCCCCCATGCTTGTAATTGTCTCCCAAACGCCAGCTGGGTGTAGAACAAACGCAAAGCAATAAGTCTGCTCGACGAACCTCGGCGTTTAGACAGAAAGTAACTGAGCTGAACTGAAGCTTGAACAACTGCGACCACGCTAATTGATTCTGACATAGACAATAGCAACTCTTCACCACTACACGATTCTGCCGTTACTGCTAATAATAATAATAATAATTATTCCTGCTGTATTTGTCTCCTTCACCATTTTTCCCATTGCGCGATGTTGCGCACGTTAGTAAGTACCTATCAGACTAAAAATAAAAAAAAAGCCGAATTTCAAGTCTACTTCGGGTGACCTCAACCAGGAATCGGCTGAAGCTAGAGGACAACGGCTTGATGGCGATAATAACACTAAGAATATAATAACTCCTAATATTACATAACACACTACCTTCATGTTATCACTACGATGAATTTATGCTGACACAATACTGTAATATATATATATATAAATCTATCCTGCACATATATATATATATATATATATATATATATATATATATATATATATATATATACATATATATATATATATATATATGTACGTGCAGGACTGATGTGGCCATGCAGAAGTGCACAACAACGCAACTGCAGTAAACATAGTGTCCCTGTAGAGAGCGGTTTATAACATCAGATTCAGTCTATAGAAGGGTACCAACAACAAGTAAATTCGTAGATCAAATTTACATTACATCAATGGGAAATCTGAAAGCGATCAATAGGGGCTATTCGAATTTTGACACGCTATTTATAATGGACGAAGTGCTAGACGGCAGAATTGCTACTGGGCTTGAATCACCAGCCAGCTGAAATCATTCGAGTCGTTAATGAACCTAGCTAAAAGTGAGATCACATGCAGGCCAGCCTCTCTATAGGAGCCACGTTGTCGGGTGGACCGTGGATAGCCATGTGAAGAGTTTGTTGGCAATTCGTAGGACGGAGTAAGAAGCATAGTCTATCGCCTGGGAGAAACACGACTAGAATTAGAGATGATATCTACAAAATAGGAGATATCGACTACAGTCGAACTGATGGCGCGACCATTTGTCTGGATAATGACGAAAAGTGTTAAGAAGTAGATGACGAACGGCGTGAGATAATACCGAATTTCATTCATTTTGTCGGGGTCAAATTCTGCCTCGTGTGAACACCATGTCACGCCGATGAATTGGCATGCTGTACGCTGTCATCTACGACACATTAATTGGGCGTGGCGAGTACACTAAGGGAATCCGAGGCAGAGGCACACACACACAAGAGTGAAGACACATTTATGCCGAATAATAATGACGAAGATAGGCAGAATCATACTGAAATGAAATCAATAACGCTGGTAACGAATATGAAGGCGGAACAAGTGTTACGCGAGAACAAGCGAGCCCGTCAACGTCCACACATTTGCTATCGGATTCGACGGGCTCAGGGATAAACTCCGAAGGCAACTCCAATTGGCTAGCTGTAATTTCTCGTCGCGTACCGTTCCGATACGGTCCGTCGGAAATATCGCTCGTGAGGAGCGTCGCAAACAAGCGACTTTTATGACGAAGTGGATTTTTTTCCCGCTATTTTTGGTGTCTTGGCGCGAACTCGGTTGTCTGGGTGACATGAGTGATCCATTAATTCATTCGTTCTTTTATTTGTTTCGATTATATTATATCGGTTATACTATTACATGAGTAGATTTGTGAACAGCTTCTGGTCAGCACCTGTAATCACGCTTAAACTAGCTGTTCGAACGCGCCTCATAAAGGCAAGTCGTGGCATTTTGTCTTTTGGACAAATGCTAAAAAAGATGAGATTGTCTAACAGCAATGAACAGTGCTATATATTAATTGAAATCTTAGAAAAATACCACCTTAATGTGTAACTACACTGTGGAGACAAGATTACTACGGTTAACCGAACCAACATTCTCTGGATTGTTCGTCATTATAGATTTCGCAAAACTTACTCGAATTAGCGACTCTGTAACCGAGTTCTGTAGCAAAACGGAGCCCGCACAAGACACCCGGATCGTTCTATGAATCAATGATAACAATCACCAGCCCACGTGTAATCCCGTCGTGTATCAAACGACAGGTGGGTTGGAGTTGCCGTACGGAATTTCGTCCATGAACAATGACCCAAATGCTGCTTGATGATAACGATAAGATTATTGGCGTTGATTGCGACTACTGTAATTGGGGTCATTAAGATCCTTACTGTACAACAAAAATACCGTAAACACGGAGAGGCATAAACATCAACCGCCAACACAGACATCCACGCGTGGAAAACAATTATAAAAATGAAGATATATTATTATATACTGAGAAATGGGGAAAATAATGAAAACGAAGAATAATCAGAGGACTACTAACGAGGCACCACAGAAACCGAGAGAGAGAGAGATAAAGAGAGGAATAACGGCCGATACAGAAGATTGAAACTGTAATGATATACAATCAATTACGCGATGATGCGAATGCGTAATTATGATGTGATTGTCTGATTGATTGAACGAAAACCTAAGACGCTCCGTACAGTGGCGGACCAACGAGATAATTGATTAATTGAACTGATCCATTGATTTGTGAATGGATGAAAGATTCTCGTTGCGAAGGAAGTTCCACGGCCGTTAAAGATGACGACAACGACGATCTATGTGAAATCGAGTTGAAGCCATGCGATATTATTTACCGAGACGAAGCAGAAATCTTACCGAGCGCTTGCAGACGATGAACGGAGCATAAGAATGAGTGAGAGAGAGAAAGAGAGAAGAGAGACAAAAACACACAAACACAAAAACTCGCAAAATCGGCAACCGCCTGCAAAACTATAGTGGACATCGACGAGAGAACAGAGGTAACACTCAAAGAAATATAATGCTAAAGCCATGAACAGATGTGGAAAAACAAAGAAAAAAATAATGAATACCAGAAACCTCCCTTGGCCCCCTATCCCCCGTGCAACATCATTCACTGACAGGCTAGAGCACTTAAGAGAGAGAGAGAGAGTTCATCAACTTTACCTTTAACTAATCATTGATCGTCGTTGAGCAGATTGACAACGTACGAATGGACGGGGAAAAGAAAAAAACGAGGGAAATTTTGTGGAACGCCTCTTTCCGCTGCCAGTCGGGTGGTTTTGGGCTTTACAAAACGAAAAAGTGACCGTTTCGTCACGATGTCGGACTGTTTATCGAAGAGTCGAAATACGGGAAAACCCGATAGTTTGTCATCGAATTCGAAGGAGGGAAATTGATGACTTCCTCAGTATATATATATATATATCGTGTTATGTTCGTTATGCCTTAGCATGAGAGAAAATCCGGTTGAGCTGTTCTTTGGGACATTCGATTGTCCGATTCGATTGGTCGTTTGCGTTGTTCCTCTGTTCATTGTTTGCCGAAACACTCTCGGATTGGACTCGCCTCGTCAGGACGCGACGATGATCCGATGTAAATGAATTAAATTAATAATAACAATAATATTAATAATAATAATAACGATTATATTGCTATTATTGTTATATGATATCGATTATTATATCTATTGACATACACAACAGCAAACACACACACACATAGCCCGACTGGAGTTAATATTGGATATTATGTTGTTGCGTTGCGGGTGGCGTTTCTAGCCGACAAGAATATTTAGTGTAAACTATACACAGCATGGCTAACGACAAATGAAACACAACAGAGCGAGTGGCGAGGAGAAAGCGATGAATATCGAGATAGGACGATGTAAACGAAACGGACTGAACGGGCCTGGAAGGCCTATTTCAGGCGCTTCTGGGACGCCTCTTTCCCATAATGATGTCCAGACGAGCAATTCATTATTGTCGACTACTTGAAACAATACTACTGGTGTAGCAATGTTCCCGGACGTAGAAAACTGAACAGGTGGACTGACTAGGGAGAGGACAGCTCTCGGCGACCCGTCCGACCCGCCTCGATAGCTCGGGCGCGGGAGACGAAAATGCGACACTGCAGTTTTATTGCGCTACCGTGTGGTAAAATCATGGGCGTCTGAGTGACTGTATACGCGCCCCTCGGTCGGGGGCGACCGCGTAAAACCAAAGGGGACAACTCGACCGAGCGGAGGCCGGACAAAATCAAGGACAAAACTATGGGAAAGGGGTCAGTGAGTGAGAGAGAAAGGGAGAGAAAGAGAAATAGAATCGTTGTGTCGCAGCTACCTGCGAAATGCGTAACTGCTATAACAAATGCTGTAAGAAGGACTTAGAAACGAGAATGACGAGACGAAGAAGAGCGTCATGTAAAAGAAGATGTAGACGATGAACGAAAATGGAAAATTAAAGGAGAGGTTGTCACCATCATAAGATAGAAGGTCGAATCGGATGGGTGACAGCGGTTCGAATGGTTGGTTCCTCCAGGCAGTGTAGGGCAGGTCGTTAGACGAGAACGGTTGATATACAGAAATCGATATGTTTATATTGAATTCATGGGTCAGACTAGCTAGTTAATGAAACAAGCGGTTGGTGTTCGACACTGTTATGATTGCATATGGTCCTGCTGCAGTGTCGGGGTGTCGTAATTACAGCTAGGCACGATGAGTAATTAGAGTTATGCGATACAAATACACTACAACTCAACTCATGACACTATCCGACTACGATTGCCTGAATGGGTGACGTGTACCGTGACCGAATTCAACAGCCACCGATTATTGCACGTGGACTCGCTGCTCGGGCCCATGCGCCTCGACATCGTCCCACGCTGACGGCAGGTGCGCGACAAAGGCGCCCTGGACCGTATCGTTCCCCAAGAATCTCTATATTCGCAGTTGGTTGTGGTGTTCCGTGTTCTTGTAGAATGCAGACCTTAATGATTTTTTCTGTGAGTAATATGCCGGCGTCTTCGACGGGGAACACTGGGTAGAATATAAGCCGAGAAAAAAAAACGATTTTAGTGATAGGGACATTAACTACAACGGATCAAGATATTCACGCCGGACGAGCTGCTGTTCACATTTGGCCGCAATGGCTGAACAAAATTCGTAGAGCGCATCTTATGACTGTGACAATGATGACCTTAGGTAAGAAAATTAATTGTTAGCCAAACGTTTATGATATCTCTCGTATTCCAAAGATGGATGTTGTCCTGGTGCACCGTTCAGTTCTGGTCGACCAACCGCCTGGCCCCCGCCTGTATGGGGCAACGGCCTTCTAACGTGGCCCCATACAGCGGCCTGTGCCCGTTCCACTTCGGGCTGAACTGGATGCTGAGAGAGTGGTGTTTGTAGACTGCCCTGACGGCGTTATAGGGGCGGAGCGTGCTAGCGCTTCGAGGAGACCAACCGGTCACCGATTCAGGACGCACCTCAAACGACGTTTACCCACGTGCGCTGAGAGAAAAAGAGAGAGAGAGAGAGTGAGAGAAAACAGCGCCTTCCTCTAAGGCGCACGCCTACCTAGGTTTTTTTTTCGAGTAGGCGACAATCTAATATTCACAACTGAATATGTGCATTTGAGCACAAGCCGTGGTAAACCGGGAATTTTACCCCCTGATAGTCACCTATTGAACTCCCGAAACTTAGTCGACGGGCAGAGTGCTTTAGGTGGCTGACCATAGGCGCGCGTTTCGGGACCGCGGTCTCTGTTATGTCATCGGGAGGACTTCGGCTCGAATCGATTCAAATCGATCGTGAGCCGGACGTCGTAAGCTGATGGCCGGCTTCACCGCCCAACTGGTTCCTGCGTAACAACCAATATATGGCGCGCAGCTGGCCGCAGCTTCGGCACAGTCCAGTAACCCAAGGCTGGGAACCTTCACAGCGTACATGACGACCTGTCTCTCGAAAAGTCACACCTGAGAATCACTAGAAGGGCTTTTACGAAGGACTACGTGTTGTGTTTGCCTATCGAACGGCTGTTGGCTTGATGATTTTGTTTGACGGACTAAGCGGCGCATCTGTCTTTGTTGACTTGCTCGAGAAGTGCTTACTTCGTTAGAGACAGAGGGAGAGAGAGAGATAGAGAGAACAACGAGAGCACCAAGAGAGGGTTGAAATCACGGCAGTGTCGTTGGTCAACACCGGGTGAGATTGTCTGCCACAGCGTCGATAATGGTTCTCGGCTGCCGTAAGCGGCGTATTCTGCCAGGGTGCATTCGGGCGAGCGATCGTGCGACGGCCCAACGCGGATGCGCAGTTGAAGCAAACCAAAAATTCCCAAGAAGGGCCCACAACAAATGAATTCGGCGAATTTTCATCTCTTAATATAATATACTAATAATAATGATGATGATGATGATGCTAGACGATGATGATGATGAGCGATGATGACATCAATAATAATATTAATATCAATAATAATTATTAATCATTTGATTGATATTGCTGAGCTGAGTAATAATAACAATAATAATAATCATACACTGATTATGACGATAACGATGATTGAGAGACACAATATTCCTGATTGATTGATCGATTGATTGATTGACTGATTGATGGACAGACAAACAAACTGTTTGATTGCTTGATTGACACGATGAACGAAGTTGATAGGCATAGTATCTACGGTGGATTAATTAAACAGGAAGAGACCGAAAAAAAATGGCTAATGAAAACGAAACAGTAGCAGATTGACAAGCACTGTAGACCCAAGCGGGATTGATAATGAGACGCGAAGGACGAGGAGATGGATAATGGGTGTAGGAGAACCCGAAGCAGGACAACAATAATGAAAGTGTCAAAGGGAACTGGAGAAGTTTACGGGGAACTGGAGACGTTTAGGTGGCGCTCAACGATCATTTGTAAGTTGAAGGTAGAGGGGGCTGACAGCAAGCTTGAACGAACAGCAACATGGGGACACATTGAGAGCGGCCGGGCGTCAGGCGACGAAGGGCGATCGCCGGCCTCCGAGGGCACTACGGGGCTAATGATTTCTGAATACTGAAATACGCGTGTGTATTTGTGGGGGGGGGAGTCGTCGGCCGGACGCGAAGTGGATGTGAGTGTAAACGGCGCCCTCATAATCACCACAGCACACTACCACGATCCACCTAATGGTAATTATGACCCTCTGAACAAATCAAGTGTGTTAGTTGGTATATATGATACAATATAACACAGGGGTGGATTAGGGTGAAACTAATGTTCGACAGAGCGAAATAGACGGCACGAGAAAGAGAAGGAGAGAGAGAGAGAAAAAGACAGAGAAATATGGAGAAAAAATGAAGGTAGAACGGGGCCGTTATGCGTGAGCGGACGTGCTGGAAAGGGAACTCGCTAAGGGATAAAGCAACAATGGGAAGAGGCAAATGTCCCGTGGGAAAAGAGGCGAGGAAAAATCGCCTTGCATCAGTGGTGATCTAGATAAGAGGAGCGTCTGGAGCAAAATGAATCAAGGGGCAATTAATAAGGCGATCCCATACGACTGGCCGGCATGGTGCTTGCCGGCACTTGCCGAACTCCAGACAGATTTTGTTCGCCCTTAGGGGTAACCTCGACAGCAGCATCGGAACAACAGCGAAGGGGAGGGTTGGGTAATAATAAGAGGTATTTATCACATCGTCGAGAACAACGGACAGTTCGAATCACGCAAAATTTTTTGTTCCGATGCCGTATGCTGACGGCAGTGGTCCGATGATGCTGGAACAACTCTTTCTAGCCGTGACAGAGTGCTAATATCACAGATGTCACAGTGGCGAATGTTAAGTGTAATTGTTACAAAATGGGGAAAGCTAACGGGAATGAAAATAGAAAAAGGGCCTCTGGGACGATTCGGCGTGTGATGGCCATAAAGGACACTACGGGAAAAAGACTCGGAGAAAGGAATCGACACATGTATGGGTGTGCGCATATATCTGTCAGATAACCAAAGCTACCTTGGGGAGTCGAGCGAAGAAAAACAACATTTCTGTCTGTTGTTGTTACGTTGCTTTGTGCTGTTATTTTCCCGTTGAAATAACGCGGATCAGGGGGGGGGGGAGTGGTAATCTAACGAAGAGCGTCGAAATTCGAAATCTGGAGGCACCGGGCACGCGTTTATCGAAGGAGCTACCCAGTGGAAACCGAAAAGGTGCCACGTGGGTTTGGGAGTGGGACAAACCGAGAAGACACCGGGGTCCGGGGTCACTATTCTGTCTTCTAGTCAGTGTATCGGTGAGGGCGGGCTGATCATACAGCAAGATCGAGAAAAACCAAGAGAGATCGAGAAACAAAGAAAAAGGAATAAGGAAAATGAATAAACACGGCGATCTAGAACGGAGGACTAAACACTGAGACGATAATGGAAGTGGTGGGACGATCAGCCTGATGGGGTGTTTCTGGAAAGAGCCCGACCATGTCACCACCAACAGTACTTCTATCAGGATCGGCTACACGAAATCCATGGAAAAATCAAATGAAACGAAAAACTATCCCAATCGCATGCAGGAATTGCAGCATGAACTAATCATAATAATAATAATAATAATTAAAGAATAATAATTAAATAATTAAAAAAGAATAATATACATTATTTGATAAGCGAACACGTACAACAGCGGACGATAGCGGGATACGAAAAGTGAGAGGAGAGTGTCGTCGTTAAAACGCTACCAAATATGATCTGTTATAGGGACTACAACATGAGATGACGATTCGGGCAATGATATTTGGCAATAAATTTAATCCGGATTACAATGAAGTGTGTCTTTTATTAATAGCTCTCTAGGATGGGATAAGATGAACAAATTCGTTTTAATCGCATGTGAAAACACCCGATGTGGGAAGCGTGTACGATAATAACTGCAACAGATAAACATTTCGGAAATATCCAGCATAAGTATCGTTAGCTCACAAAATTGATCTATTGAGGGCAAATTTATACTTAAAACGAAGTGGGACGAATTTAACATACGAAAGATTTTTGGTGAACAAGAGTTTTGATTTTTCGAAGAAGACAATTCGCCGAGTTTTGTTCGTAATGCAATTGTTATAGAAGATATGGAGTTTGTGAACGAGTGATTATATTATGAACCCTTTTCAAGGCGGACTTGAATTTCAATATATTTTAGGCAAAATGAATGACTTATCTACTAGTAGCGGGGCGTTTTCATAAATTATCGTCAATACATAAGATTTATGTAATTTATATAGGTCCCAGGAACACCGAAAGGGAGTATCTAAATATAACTCGTTTTCATTACGATTCTTGGAATTAAATCGTACTTGCATTAGATACGGGCGGGCACGGCCCTCTCACTGCGAACTTCCTCGAGGGGGTCTACCACAGGTTGATCCGCGCCACCGGGGACAAGCGCGCTGGCTCTTTCCTCCTGCAGCGCCTGTCCCTCGCCGTGCAGAGAGGCAATGCCATCGCCTTCCTCGGGACATTGTCGTCCTCACCCCCCCCCCCCCATAATCCCTAGAAATACCGTTAAAAATAAAGATATATATATATATATATATATATATATATATATATATATATATATATATTATATATTATATATTATATATATATATATATGTATCTTTCAGTCAAGCGGAGAGAACTAGATAATATAATAATAATATCGTTTTATTGTATATTACGTGGAATAAGCGTGCGTCGTCAATGCCCTCAGTGACAACTGTTCACAACTGATACTAGATAAAAATGACACGATTTAAATTTTTTTATAGTTTATATGGAACAATTTACTCAGCAAATTACATCTTATTGGCATATTTGATACGGTGTGCTGTAATTGAACCAAAAACATATAGCATTGACACCGACTTCTTGTACAAATACGAGCCCCGTTATGCAAGAGCTGTATTCGATTGCAGGCACTTTTCAAGTCGTACAAAAACGCTCGGTAACCTTTGCTGCTCATTATCGTATATCCGTTTTTAGCGTCACGGCAGGGGCTTGTTACATAAAAGCTTTGCTCAACTTATATCTACCGGAAAACTAGCGAATACTCTCTGTGTTCAAGACACGTTTAGTAACTGTGAGTCAGGTCATTCTTATGACACGGCATAGACTGCATAGACTGAATGTCAGCTGTGAGTCAGCACAGACGATTTAGTTGTTTTTTCTAGGTCATTTTTATGATAGTGTTCCGAGCTGTAACCTGGTAGGTAAACATGAATCGTACGGCCAAACGAGGCCCAGTGGGAGAGAATTCTCCCACTGGGCCCCGGCTGGGTATGACTGAATCGTAAAGTCATCGAAGAGAGGTAGGAGAGAGAGAGAGAGTACCGATACAACCAACAAGCCACGACGCCACGGATACAGGACATCACGTTTTAACGGCATTCGATATGGTAGTGCTAAGACGCTCCTGATCCCATCCGAAAATTCGAGCAATTAGAGCACCGAGTATGGCGCTGCATCATCAGATGACTGTCCTGTCGTCGAAGCTTCTAATTGGAGAAAACTGAGGAACACGGAAGCCAGACATATTTCCTGTCGCCGCGGTAGAAGTCCAATTCTTCATCGGGCCAGACACCTGCTGGGTCTTTCGAGCCGATGTTGAACCACCAAACGGAACGTTTGCCGCTCACCTCACAGGCTGAAAGTTCAATGAAGTGACATCATCGATCTATGAGTGAATCCCTTCATGTCGGCTTATGCCGTCATTAAAAGCAAATGATAGCCAGGATAAGAATTGATGGTGACCTTTCCGCCGATACTTGACATCTTTGCCTTAGGCTAATTACGACAGTATTCAATGAGAATCGCTTGCGCGTATAAAAGGTAAAAAAAATGTGCAACAGTGGACGCTGGCTTTATACAGCGAGCAAAACATTTGCTCACGAACGGCTACGCGTCAATATTGGCTATGTGCGACGCTTGTAGGTGGTTTCTCCCGTCTACAATGGTAATGCTGGTGTTCTCTTCCTTAATCTGAATCTAATCTCTACCCTTAAACTGAATCGTCACTATTGCCCATGAGCAACGTTCGACTAGCACAGTTGCACCGACCTTTGTCAATCTGGTCCGTTCGTCGGTTGGCCCAACACCAGAGTGCGCTGACGTCGTGGTGTCCCGCTAGCGTGGCTAACAATGCGTCGGTACCACCGGAAAGTATGTTAATTACGCCAGCCGGAATGTCCGATGTCTCAATCACCTGAAATCATAGCGGCATATATGATGAAGTTGTCATATAAATACGATAGGATTTACGGCTTCTAACGCATACGCGTCAGCGAATAGTCAAGTATAGGAAATATTGGTTAGAAAAACAGCTGTAATAGCAGACGAGTCGCCTGTACATGTATAATGTATGATGTAAGCGAAATTAGTACAGTTTTATAATGTAGTGAGGGTTGGCTGAGGTCTACCTGAGAGTTTTTATTACTTATACATATTGGTCGTCCTATAATATCATACCTGGGCGAGCATCAGTGGCGTGATGGGGTACTCCTCCGGAACGACAATAACGACGGTGTTGCCAATCGATATGGCACTGACCATAAGCGATATCAAAGAGCGCATTGCCTTCAAATTCGCAACGTGCGACACGGCACCAAGATTACAGAAACCCATTATCATCATGTATATATATATATATCTAGCATATCGTATATGGTTGTCAGTTTGTTATGTATGTGAATAATAATTGGGTGAGGAAGTTAGACAGCAGAATCACGGTATTAACCAACGCGGCGATGCTCCTATATTGCTAGTGTTGTCCATTATTTTATTATCATCATCCAAATTACCCTTTGCTTCGCGGATATGCCTGATATCTGCTATTTTTATTATTGGTTATATGATATAAATACATATTAACATACGAATATACAGAGTCAATTAACTAACTAATACGCAAGTATATCTATAGTCTGGCTTTTTACATAAAGTATAAAGGTACATCATATCGCGGCTGTAGAGAGCCGCTGATTTGAATCCTCGCTGATTTGAAATCACAAATAAATGCAACTTCCCCTCCCTGGCCAGAGCGGCCTCCCCATCGGACGTGTTCGATGGTTTTGTGCTAGATAGCTACTGGTAAAGGCGCGCGGGTCATGCAGGTGCAATGAGCCATCGATCCGCCACAGAATTGCATCTCTCCACTCGTACTCTGTGTCTCTCTACGATCCGCTTTATCAGACCTCGAACTGACTTCGCGTTCTGATATCCGAAATCTACCTACTATATACCGATTGAAGGAGGCTTACCGGTTAGTAGGTTACTGACCTTTATCGGAGGGCAGACTATGGCGACGACGCCGTGAGGCTCATATGATGAGTACACCTTCATACCTGAAGACGACGTCTGAAGATAATATCACATACGTGTCATAGTTAAGTAATCGATACGAGCTTGAAATGAGTTCAATGCAAGCCGATCCAGTTGCCATGTCCGGGCAATTGTTGTTAATTCACTATGCCTTTGATAAAGAGGTCCAAATCGAGCCGAGCGTTGACTCATTGATGACGATTACGGAGGTGTGGCGATGATGCCATTGGTAAATTGATTTCTCCGTCAAATTTTCTCATGACAATATCATCGAGGCTCTCGTGTTGTGGATGAGATTACACAGATCAAATCAGGTCCCCTTTACGAGTTCATGTTACGTTGTGGGATCTTAAGAAGGGAACGATATTGACAGTCTGGCAAAAATCTCGTGAGTGGCCGAGATCCATACGTACGAAGCTCGGCGCGTTGGTATCGCAGTGACCTGCCCATTTGAAGGTCGCATCAATGGACTCCTGTAGCTCCTGTGCACAGTCGGAGTGTCCCGTGTTTAACGACAGCTTTTCAATGAGATCCGTTCGTCGTTGACTCAGATTCTCCCCAAAGAAGTACATCACCTGTGACCTGTTGAACGCCGACTTGCTGCTCCATCTAAAAGAGTTGGATACAAGTATCACATTAAATAACCCGATGAGGATTACAGCTACGAGACATCCGTATCCTGTGCGATGTGGAGATAATGATTACCCACATGAATTCACTGTATTCAAAGCATGTTTTCTATATTCACTAATAATCTCAGTAATTATCTCAACGTGTTTACATGCGTGAAAGTTACAAGCGTAACAAAAAAAAACATTATATATATATATATATATATATATATCTAGTGAAGGACATTATATAATATGAAATATATAAGGAAATAAGCCTCAGGGAAGTATATTATACAAGATTGGATGTTACCCTGGGAAGGCCTTCAGTGCGGCTTCAACAGCGTTGCGAGCATCTTTCGGGCCCGCGGCTGGGACATAGGCAAGAATCTTGTCGCCACGATCAAACGGCGGGAAACGATTGTACACAGGATAGCAGCTCTGCGATTCAGCTCGTTTTTGACTGCCTCCGTAATATAACTTGAGAGTGCGGTCGATGCTGCAAACAGAACGGTTGAGCGCGGAATGAGAGCAACGAACGAGGATAATTATAATACAAATCTCTGCCATCTGATTTACCCCCGGGGATAACCTGAAGTTACTGTTACAAAAATAATTCACTCCAGCTGTGTCTCTCGTTGTGTGGAGCATTTGATAGCCGCTGGCCACTGGTAAATGATGAGCTTGTCTATTTTGAATAGAACACCGAGCGATATAATTATATAATCGACGCGACAAGCTGATTTCTGCTGGTCAATATCGAAATTAAAACAATCGCTATTACCGGCGAAATTAACAAATGCAGCTGATGAGTTGAAATATTCGTTGAACTTCTATGTAAGAACAACTGATGTAACGGCTATTACGCGCGTGAGAGTACTTGCTCCATGATCACGACTGACACCTTCCCAAACAACAATATAAATACATACTTGCTGGAAACGTGCTCAACCTCAGCGTCGGGCACGGCTGGCACGGTGTGGTGAATCTTCTCCGAAAGGTCGACTTTTCCAGAAGGGAAGTGCAGTTCTTTAAGTGAAGCCAGATCGATATCGAAGCGATTGTGTCCGTTGATCCAGATGTGCCGAAAACCGTTAACCCGCTCAGCGATTTCGACAGCCCTCGCCACGTACTCCGTCCAGACCGAGAGGCACTCCGAGTGTAACGGACCTGCGTTTATCCCGTATTGTAAGTTGGAAGCACAAAACGACCTGGAGCACCAAGGGAGCTGATGAGCGTTTTTAGCTCATTGAATTTTGTTTTGTTTGGGATAAAGTTGCCGTCACGCGTGGACGGTCATTTACGTATTTATGTAAATTTCGATAAAATAGCTCACCTGTTGAGGCCAGAGTTGCGACTTCTTTAATCGTGCGGAAACCTTGGACGTAGACAGTTGGCTCCTTCGATGGTGTTTCTAGATGAATATGGGCAGCCTTGACAATCTTAGCATTGCACTCAGAGACGAGATCAACTGTTTTGGCGAAGTTTGATTTGGCTACCTTTAGGGTGTCCACCTGAGCTTCGAGAACCTTCATCACCCGCGATTGTATACAATCTTGGACATAGACCACTGTCCCGAGGTAGTTTGGCTGTGTAGAACATAATACAATGCTTATGTTAGGAATGAATGCGTATCACCGACTGGCACCCTAAATTATGGGTCTTGATAGCTAGATGGCCTTTCTAAATTATTGGTCTAAAACGACTAATATATACCAAAATCATAGGCGTATATTTAGCCATTGTTGTTTACCTCCCGAAAGTAGAATCGGAAAGAGCAGAATATCAAGAGGCGAATATCTTCCCTAAAAAAAAGCAGCGTCTCAAACAAGAGCTTGACACATTTGAAGATTGGACACGTTGAAAATATTTACCATTCCCCAGTAATCGGATAGCATTTCCATGGCTCCATTGACGGCCGAACCAATATCTGCGCCTTCGGCAATGATGCAAGTAGACACATGACGACGAGTTTCCCGTAGCTGGAGTACCATTACATCGGAAGGCGGTTGCAACGAACTCAGCGCGGAATCAGGAACTATTACGACATTTAACAGATCCGACGGAAGCCTTCGGAAGAGAACGCATGCGATGCATATATGTGACAGATTAGCTACACAAGATCCCTTGGCATGGACCCAGAACCACACGGATTTTGCAGCTGTGTAGATCACATGGGTTTTGTGGGATTGTTACAAAGTACCGCTTGCAAACACCTTTTTCTCATACGATGTCCCCTCGAGGTCGAGCCTTGCTCCACCCACCTGAGGTGATAGGCTAGCCAAATTTGTCCTAACTCCCAAAAGAACTGACTGTGTCTTAAGTGTCTTCGAAGTTCACGTTAGCAGTATTGCCTGATAATAATAATACTAATCCTCTCGTTAACCGAGACCCGCGCAAATGCGTGCTCAACACGTACCCAGCAATGTGGCAGATTTCAGCAAAGACAAGTGCTGGCAAACAGTTCAACGGCGACACGGCGAGAACGACAGGAGTATGGGCAGTCAATGCTTCTCCAATCTGCCACTCAGCGACCAGATTCATCGGGCAAAACTTCGAGCTCTAATCAGAATCGCGATTCGTACACAAAACAATTTGCGTAAATAACATATACAGGCTATTTGAGCTAACAAATATAAGTGGTGGCGCCCTTCACGCTACAGCATCAAGCGGCAGGTAGTATGTTCTGTCTAAACTTCTGACCTTTGGCTTAATTCTCTAGGCGTTCACACGATAGCATTTCTTTGTCTAGGTAGATGTAAGCGAAGGGAATTTATTTTCGCTTTGCTAAACACTAAACTGATGACGAGTATAGCACTGAAAACAATGGAGAATTGATGAGTGGATGTTGATCGGGCGCACAGGTGAATAAACTGGACAAATATATCGATACCTGTGTTACAAGCATTGCGGAGCATCTTGGTGGGGTGTCACTGAAGTTTCTTCTGGCGGCCGCGCTGTACAAATACTCAATGGCGTATGTTGCGCAGGCTCCACGACACCTTTCAAGACGTTTGAATGGAAAGCTGACAGCTTCGGTTGTGCTAAATAGTGTTACGTGCTTCTGGAAATTCCGGGCCACTCTGCGTAACAGAATTATAGCGATATTATACATTATGAAATCGACACTATTATATATTGTACATAATCATACCTACTCATGTATAGTGGAGCTAGCTCACACTGGCAATCACGACTATTGTTTCTTCGAACTGAGGAGGCTGTGTAGTTTGTGTAATATATATATATATATATATATATATATATATACGCAGGACTCCATAATGGGTCCCGAATTCGTGAGATCTACGACCGTTAACCCGCCATGCTCTTGCTTATTGCATGTACCTAATGAAGTTACTGATCGGCTTAGAGCCTGCCCCCTCTCTCTCTCTCGTATCCAATTCGTGCATAGATTGACCTTTATATCAATGTATAATAGTAGCTATAGCAAATATTGGCTATTCGAAATCAAAATGACGTATGCGATTGGTCATCAACGCCTTTTTTTTTGCTTCATAATTAGGCGCTTACGCGTAAATTGCGCGAGTCTTGTCCTGCGGACCCTTCTCCCTCCATGCCTGTTGAGCGTTTGCTGCATTTGTTAGTGCCTCCTTGAGCAGATGTTCAGTTGCGCAGACTGCCTCGTATTCGAGACCGCAGGGTGTCGTCACCTTCACCCGATCGCCAGATGTATGGCACTTCCCTGATACGAAACTCGACACTGCGCACCCGTGCTTCGACAGCCATTGCTACGAGATGACGATGAAGAAAATCAACACGAACAACATAGGACGTAATTGTAGCAATAATGTCAATATATACTAATAAAAAAATATATATATATATATAGAACGTATCTCCAAGGCATCCCTAATTTACCTGATGCAAGGATTCCGACATATGGCTCAGCATCAGAGTGAGATCCTGCCAGACGCGGACAAACTTTGGATTTCCTTATCATCTATCTATCTATCTACCTATCGTGAATCCTTGTCGCCAGGTACGACTGATTAAAAATAAGCAAAGGCGGCCCCGATAGGTCCTCATTGTCATACCTAAAGGTTAAACGCTAAGGCATATGACATGAAAGGTACAGCTGAGAGTCAGCTAAAATAAAAAGACTATTATTAGTATTAGTTAGTGCGTATCATTAGACGAACAGCCTTTACCTGTACGATTGTCGGCTTCTCAGTCTGATCGTCACTGAGCTGCATTTTCTCATACAGCTCCTTCACAGAAGTCATCCTTTGGGCAAACAACAGTGCAATAACAACGAATTATACTGCCGGCTGTCACCAACGAAACCAGCGTCGACAGGCTGTGTCGCCGACACTATCAACAAAGCTCGCCGTTATCGTCTACAACTGCTCGAGACAACTGATTGAAAAAGAATACGCACTGCTGATGTTCGGAATGGGGGCACCTTGTGATTATCTGGCTCTATGCGCTCTTCCCTCCGCGTCTCTTGGATGATGTCCGTCTCACCTTCTCTCATAGGTTGGAGCGACCAAGGTTGTGCTGACGCTCCGGCAGTGATATCTTCGTGCTCACGGGGTCCAATCGAACTTGTCAGCTGCGTTCACTTCAACTTAGATTTTGTATCAGCTTGTTTCCAATACGAGTCCTCGTTTGAGAGGTGTCGTGTAGAGATGGCTGTTATTCCTCTGGTCGGGGAATCGCGCAGGAGTGCCATTTGGTGGTTCGCGCGAACCCGATGTTCGAACCAGGTGATTTGAATTCGCCCGCCCCTGATGTTTACGTCTGTTAGTAGATGAAGGGATTTCCCTGCACACGGTTAGAAAATACGGCCATGTGTAGGATTAGCGCCAGAGACCAGCGCGCGGCTGGTTCATATTCGCTGGTGTCCATGAAACTCACCACCGTGGATCTTGCTTAATAACAATAATAATAATATATTTAATATAATAAGGAAAATGACCGGAACTGAGCGGCGGCAGGGATTTTTTACTATGACTGCAATATTTTATTACGAATTTTTAAGGATGTCTACGCTATTAAACTGCTTGACTTACTTCCGTGCGCAGGTCAGCCAATTGTGTGAAATGAGCTTGTCGATGTTTCCATTGAGTGCTGTCCACGATCTTTGTTCATGCGAGCATGTGTATGTGTTTATATATTATTATATACTAACATTTATTCAAACATACAATAATTGAGACCTATTTATAGGGATTATTGGGGGAATTAGCTGAGACCGGGGCTGAGGCCGACATTGTCCCGAGGAAGGCAATGGCATTGCCTTCCTGCACAGCGAGAGGCAGGCGTTGCAGAGGGAAAGATCCTGCGCGCTTGTCCCCGGTTGCGCGGATCAGCCTATCCCCTTCGAGGAAGTTCGCAGTGAGGGGGCCGTGTCCGCCTAAGGTGTCAAAAGCAAGGGGGGAAAAAAGGTGGGTTCCCTGGAGTGTGGCGCACTTCCGTAGCTTGGCCCGCTCCGCACGCGCTACCGGGGGTGGTTGCACAGTGTTTGACAAAAGAAAGTGTCAACCACCGTGCCGTCGCAAACGAGGTGCTGGCCTCGGTGGAAGGAGATGAGAATGAGGCCGTCAGGTCGGCGCCCGTCGGAGGTGTCGAGGCCCTGTGGCTCCCTTGTGCAAGGGATACCGGCGGAGTGGAGGACCCTAACGAGCGTGTCATTAAGCATCGTATGTCGTGGATGACGACCGGTGCTGCGCTGGCACAAAAGTCCGTGGTGGCCATCGTTGCGACAGGGTCCCCGCAACGCTCGCTTCCATTGAGTTCTTCTTCTAGTACCGATTGCTATTAATCTTTGTTCATTAAGTAACCTAACGATCGGGCAATTGTTCAAGGATAGGATAAACCACTCCCGCATCACACTTAAAAACAACCTACATTTCAGAATACTGCAGGCGCTCTTCTGCTGTTTTTAGTTATCTCCCTGGAATGTGGATAATTTTGACAACAGCATCTAAAATACAGACACGTGACATAAACATACACATATACAGACACGCCTTGCATGAATTAAAGAACATTTATGAGAATTAAGAGATATTTATCGCACAGTCGACGATAGCTGTCCAAACTGCCGAGAGAAACCCATTCGCCGTGTTAAGCGTGTCACGCAAGCAGGTTTACCTGTCAAAATTCGAATAAATGCATTCCCGTACGGCGTCATGTTATTCTCTACCTATGTTATTCTCACGTGGCAATGTTAATTAATCAGTTTGCCTTCGTCTATATATCAAATCAATTGACGATCATATACGCATATACCTATATTAGTTTCTAAAACCATGTAACAATTTATGAATCATTTGTTTGTTTATTGCGCGTCCTAATGGATGCCATTAATTTCTGAGCCAGTTGGGCGCAGGGTGATTTATAAATACGTTCCGAGTATTGCCTTGCCACAACAGATGTTGCAGTGTTGTATCGTCACTGCCGATAACAACCTCTCCGAAAAGCGCTATCGGCCGTGCTAATAAATCGAGAAAGCGCCTTTCATTGAGTTCGATGCCACCATTGAGGCTACCAGAGGAAAACAAAATCTCTCAGCTTTCCGTTAAGCTCTCCCCTTTGTTTTCCAACACGGCGACAATTGAGCACCACTTGACCACCACACCTCTTCCATTTAACCTGCCAGACTGGAGTCTCACTTGCTGGTGTTGCTGTTGGACAGAAATATGGCTAGGTGGTATGTCATGGACACAACAATCGTAGTTCTAGACGCTGTCACTACGAACGCCTAAGGAAGCCTAATTCACGCGAATATTTTTACGGATACTTATGACTGTCATTTTACGCTCTCGCATATCTGTGTGTCATCAGAAGTCTTTTTTGTTTGGCTGAGTCCAAGGTGGACTTATAGTTACAATTTCGTTATTTCGCTTGACGCATGCACCCGTCTTCGTTGTGTCTGACGACCCCCAACGCAGATAGCAGTTGCAGGTTTTGACAAGTGGTTTACAGGCGTCACCATGGTTCGGCAGCTCCCACTGGAAGTGAGACAATGCATTGTGCAGGTAAGTTCCTTTTTGTTGAGAGGTAATGACACCGAGAAGTTTGTTGTTAATTATTATTCAGCTGTGGCTTTTTTGCTTCTGTTTTAGTATAACCGCCTTAATCGAATATTGATACAGTAATCGATAATGCTCACCCATTTTTTTGGTATAGAGAGAATTTGACATCTCTTTTTAAACTCTGTGCAGCTCAATCGAGTTTCCTACTCACGTTTAGGAGAGGATACGTTGCAAGATGTGATATAATACTAGAAAGGCTCTTGAAAATGAAGAATATGAATGAGATGCGACGGTGCGAAATGACTATAAACTATGTCTTTGAACTGAATTTCTTTCATTTCTGTGTGTGCCAAGTTACGTTGAATCACGGAGTCATTTGGGACTGGATTTGGAGCCCCTAATGACACTGATATGGTTACTATCACAGGTGTGGCTTTTCCTCGCGGAGACATAGATATAGTGGGTGCGAAGCTCGAGACGTCATTCGTTTTGGAGCGAACATTTCAAGTTTCGTAACAAGTGAAAAAAAAATTGATTGAAAACTGTTACAATTTACAGAGAGGTGTATTCCGTGTTTGGGGCTTTGTTCAACGATAGCAGATTTATAGACGATCCCTAGTCTCGGTCTATCTATTACTAAGCAAACGTCATTGAGGCGAGAAGTGAAAAAAGTCGAATTCATCATTGACTTTTTTTGATCATTCGTTGAAGAATATGCCTTATATCGTCTCATATTTCACAGAAATACGCATGTGCCGTAAAGGCAATTTCGCATATTAAGCTTGTCTGCGGACTATATCCCGGCTTGCTTCCGAAAATGGCCAGTGTCACCGTATGGGACGACACCCTCAAGGAGCTCGTTTATCTTGATGGTAACTTGAATTAATTAATCAATTAGGTCAGATCAAACGCACTTGAATTAATTAATTAATTAGGTCAGATCACACACACACTATCTGAGACTGGCGCACTACCTCGTTAGCCAATTGAGTGTTTATATGCAACTGACTTCGATACGTAACGGTTGCGCCTTGTACGTATTTTGCTGTCCAGCTTTGCTGTCCGCGTAAATAAATCACCAAACCTCTTCACCCCGCGTCCTATAGAATGTTTGCACAAAGTAGACCTATGGGTGCACTGCAGATGTGTGGTTTCCTGCCCAAGCTAGAATATAACATGTATAACACCATAGATCATTTAGTAAATGAATGAATGAATATGCGACTATTACATATATATATATATATCACCATCTTGGTCTAATAGAGACACAGGACGACGCTTATATGTTGTATCATATGTATTCTATTACATGCTACTTGTCAACACAAGTGACGAAAAGTGTATGTTTGTACAATGTTCAAGCTTGATCTAATCAAGGACTTCATAATTCTGATAGCATATAATCCACATTTAGATGGAAAAGTGTTGTGCATTTTCTAACAGTCTGATGCTGGTACCCCAGGAACGATTCCGGTAATATTCGAGGGTGAGACTTACAACATCCCCATCAATATTTGGATACCGGATACTTATCCTGTCCGCGCACCAATTTGCTATGTGGCGCCCACGTCCAACATGCGCATCGAGGTTTCAGAGAACATTACCAATTGTGGACGGGTCTGTCTTACCTATCTAGACAACTGGGATCCTGTGAATTGCAATCTCAAGCGCATTGTGGAGGTATGTTCATCGCGGCAGTAATAATAGGTTCTACTGAGGGACGTGCTCATTGAGAAATAAGTAAAACCTGTTTCTTGCAATGAGATTGACTTGCCAGCTATTCTTCGCTGTGATATGAGCTATTCTTTGCTTTGCAGTGTTCAACCACAACGATACACACTGTTTTTTTTCTAATCGTCCCACGCGTGGACTCTCGTTAAGATCTAGATTAGATTCAATAGTCCTACGTGATTACAGAGTACTCTAATAATGATAGACGTGAGATAACTTCTCCTCATTATCTCGATTGACTAAATCGACTATCACAATATCTGACTATACAATGAATATTATCCGACCTAGAATAGCGATAACTACAGCTCTAGCGGGCTGATAATTACAATGATTTATCACCGTGAACGGAAAATGCGATGCGTGCATGAGAAACCATTACAGTTCGCATTGTAGTTAATCATGCACTCATGCAATCGTAAAATTAGCCAATTTTATAAACACTGTTCGTCCGCTTCGCGATTTGATTACAATTGCATGCAGGGGAATACACGGGAGGATAAAATGCCACGTATTACGATTACAATGTCCTTCTTCGGTCAAACTATTCTGAAACAACTATGTATTGTCCTTTCGTGTGTCCTGCCTGCCGCTGATACGAACGATGTCTACAGACGTTAAAGGCCGCATTCGGCGAGAATCCCCCGGTGTCTGCTATAGTTCCAGGACCAACGCCGCCCGCTGACGACCATGGTCAGCCGAATGGGGTCGTTCGCCTACCTGGAGATGATTTGAGTTGCGCAACAGACACGTTCATGTTCAACAGGTAGATCTTGCATAATCTAAAATAAATAAATATACGTGGCCTATCGTGGTCGTCAACACCTACACGTGTCCTCGACTACGGAAATACAGCCTTGATAGTGGCGTAAGCGCTTTGTTCAGAACAGGTGGCAGGCAGCACCTTTCGATATCTAAATAAATACTTCGGCTATTTCTAAACCGTGCGTTTGACTGATTACGAGATGTCTCTGTGATTGTAATATGAATACAGACTGAAAGTTGATAAGTCTATCTCTACTGCTGTGTCATTGCCATTTCTTTGTGCCATAGTTTATTTGGCCAGAATGATTTTTTTGGGTGGCGTATTAATATCGAGTGTGAAATGTCATGTGCTCAGCTGAATGCTTGACACAATACTTACTCTTATTATTTGAACATTTTTCTGTTGCCCTAGTTTACAAGGATACGAGGCCAGCGGATCTTTTGTATCTCTTAAAATCATCTTCTAGATTATCCCCTCATATCTCTGGTAGATCATGGACTAATGCGCGCGAAGAACGCCAAAGCTTTGACATAATGACTACTTTGAAGATTCGCGCAAAACACGTATACTAACATGAGCTATTTCTAGTGTCTCATTTCTAGCTGTTGTTCACCGCTCTGCAATATA
This sequence comes from Stratiolaelaps scimitus, assembly GCA_019614645.1. Classification (NCBI taxonomy): domain Eukaryota; kingdom Metazoa; phylum Arthropoda; class Arachnida; order Mesostigmata; family Laelapidae; genus Stratiolaelaps; species Stratiolaelaps scimitus. Next base: position 2,751,477 of record JABWDB010000018.1, on the reverse strand, counting down.
CATAAAATAAAATAAACTCTGTCATTGTTTGACTTTCACCGTTACAGGTTGAGGCCGGCGGATCAGGCTGAGTGACATAATACGCCGGAAGCAGACGCTTAAAAAACGTGACGATAAAATATGATAACCGATCAATCAAATTGGGGCCACCGAATGATTCGGACAACGCCGATGTCTGATTTTCGTATTGCTGGGAATAAATAATGTTGTAGAATCTGTAACGGTGTGATCCCGCCGCATTGGTTGGGCATGACTTACGAATATGGAATGTATCTTTTGATGAGGCAAAACACATATTAGTCTCATTTCTACATAATGAAAACATGATAATTACAAGATATGATAGAGTATGATCTATTGTATTGATACGGTCTCTGTTCGTCTGGAGCGCTTTGAGACACTTAATGCCCGGCAGCAAATACGATGTCTCAATACGATTCCACTTCATGCGTGAAGGCCACTCAATGTGGATGAAAAATGAAATCTATTATAGTTAGATTCATTCCAACTCCGCAGTCTATCCGTCGGAGTCGAGCAGCACCGTGCTGTGAATCTGAAGGTTCACCTCAGCTCAGACGCAGCAATGCTTTGTTTGTACTTTATGTCCCCAATAAAGAAGGAACAAGTTGGATTCAGCGTGACGATGTCAATGTGTTCATGTCAATGTCTTCCCAAGTGAAGATGAATATTCATATAGAATGTTATCACGTTCATGTTTAGCTATGTAGCAGGTCACTAAAGATACGTGTTGTTTTTTGTTGGTCAAACGAGTCGACTTGGTGGTTCCGCTTCGAATCCCGCAGGACGCATATGTTGTTTGAAGCAATACAAGGGTTGTGCCGAACCATGGCGCGAGTAGCAACACCTCCAGGGTAAAATATCATTAGTTAGAGAGGCAACAAAGGTAGAAATATGTAATCCTAAAAATGAGCCCGTTGGACACTTCGGTTACCAAAAGTCGTTCGATAAAAATGGCTAAATCTCTACCAAGTCGCACAGCATTTTACTATTGGATAATTTAGATAAGAAATTATCATGTAGCCCAAGGATTGAAATAAGTTTATACATGAAATATTACGTTGTTGCTTAAATATCGTGATGAGTGTATCTTCTCCCTAGACACTACTTTTGTGCCGGATTCTATTATAGATGATTGAAATGAAAGATTTGCTATTAAGTTCCAAATGTGGCATTCATATTTCTCGGTGACTCAAATCTTTCCATTACATTCTTAACATTAACAGGCGGATGTTGCTCATCGTCTGTTCTGTCGATACTTTCATCATTAAAATTTAAAAAGGGGCAGTTTATTACCATTTTATCTAGTAGAGCGGTTGCATTATTTCCTGCTACAACTAAACCCTCTGGAGTTTTATTCGTTTTTGTTATGATATAACAGATAAGTCGTGACGCTGTGTTCACTGACGTGTAAAATCATATTTGGCCACCATGTATAATGTACCTATCAAGGTTTTACGATGAATGTTTCCAAAGGTTTCATGTTGAAGTCGCAAGCTTGGGTTTCCAAAGATTCCTCCCCAACTGAAAGTCCACTCCTATAAATGAATTTAAATGTTCATTGATAGGGGAGGACTTTCAGCACATCGCCCATTCGGCGGGAGGGGTTTTCGTGTTGTTCACGAAATTTCGATTTCACCTCTGCTACAACCGTTTAATGTTTGATGGGTGGTTTTCTTAATAAAATCATGGAAGTAAGGAGAGTAAGGAAGGAAATAAGCTTGAATTTGATATAAGTAAAGAAAATGAAGCTTGTAATCTATAGCTCTAGCGTAGAGAAATAAAATTGACTTTACTTCAAGAACCTTTGCGTGTTCCCGAAAATTATGTATTATAATTAGTCGTAAGGTTTTCCCTTCGCAAAATGTTGTCACGTTAGTACTACGATCGCGTATTTTTGTCTACAAGCTATCTGCCTGAGAGAAGCGAGCGAACACCAACGTTCCTCTGCCGCAATCTAGAGACGAATTGTATCCGACGTCAATAACAGCATTTGCCCGAACCTAAGACCGTAGATCAGCAGCTGCCGTTGCTTAAGCCCGGCCGGCATTAACTACAGCTAGGAGGCACTAATTTTTCCAAGCGTGTGTCAAGGATTAGGAGGGAAGGCCCTGTGAGTTATGGCACAACAACACAGTGAGCGATAAAGTGGTGGGGCGCGGCTAGTGCTTTCACTAGCAAGGACTACCAGTAGTAGTCCTGAGAGAAACGCAACGCGGCTCAGCTCAGCTCAGGGCGTACATTATCATCTCTCAGCAGTATTATATTGTGCATTGTTGTTCGTGCTGTGTCCGTAAACCGCTGCGGATATATTTTCAAAGCGGCGACATGCCTAGATTAGCTGCCTTGAAGAGGAAAGTCCTCCTGAAGCTTCCAGACGAGGTGGACAAACAACTCCAGTCGGTACGTAATGGCTGGATGATAAAAATAGGGATATCACAGTGCTAACGAGTCCGTTTAGTGATGCTGGTTGGTGAACTCGAGAACAAACATAGTCAAACTTCAAAGACATAAACATCACAGTACGCTGACTAGTTTATTAATTATTTTTAAGAGGCAGGAAACCTTTATAGCAACACACACAGTGTACAATCGAGGAATAAAGGTAGTGTTTTTAATGTTGTTTTATTTATTATAGTTGGTTCATAAGTTCCCGCGCTTTTTTATGCCGGCTCGCCAGAATTTTTCATTTTTGCTCGCGAGCAAAAATATATAATATCGAGCCACATTTGGAGACCCTTTTTCACTGTCAAATAGATAACCACTAAGATTGTTTGCCAGCGAACAGAAAGGATGGTAGTCCGTCGGGGCGAGGTCCGGCGAATATGTGGGTGCAAAAGAACCTCCCATTCAAGTACTTTGAGAACTTGCTTGACGATTTTAGCGTTGTGGGGCCTGGCATTGTCGTGCAGTAGGGTGACTTGGCCTGGTTTCTTGGGTCTTTTCTCGCGGATAGCTTGATTTACTCGATACAATTGGGCTAGATGAACCGTTTTTATTCTCAGGCATTTGCCAATGTATCAGACCCTTTCAGTCCCACCCAACGCAAGTCATTCTGTATTTTGGATGGAGATCAGGTTTAATCCTAGCATTCGCCGTAGCTCCAGACGGCACCTATTGGGCTCTTTGTCTTGTATTGACGTAGAGACACCACTTCTCGACTCCAGTGACAATTTGGTGCTGAAAACGGTCATCGTGGCTGTGGCATGCTCGGTACCGGGCCAGGTGTTGACCAGCGTAGCTAAGCCGCTTTTCTTTTTTTTGGTACATTTTGATTGTATTTTTGCTCCACCGCATGATTGTAGCATTCGTATAGAGGAGTGAAGGCGCTTTCGAACGGTATACAGATGTAGACAAACGGAGAAGGCGAAAGTGGAAAGGGAAACAGCCAAAAATAGCGCGGGAACTTATGAGCCAACCTAATAAGATGCGGAAAATTCTTAGTACCTCTCCAGTTACATCAATAATTGCAACTCGAACAGAAATGCATTCAAAATGAGCATAGCGTCTGTTTGCGGCTTGTCGAGGTGGAAGCATAGCTTCACATAGAGAATAAGCAAAATATTGGTTAGGACGTTATTTTAACGCTAAAAATGGAGAAGAAGAATTGGCACCGAAAACAATTACTTCCAGCCATCGATAGATAACTATTATTATAAATCGAGAGATTTGTCCCATTTTTACCCGCTCAGCGCCAAGAAACTCTGACAGGCGCCACTGATTGTCATATGTAGCATAAGTTGAACTAGTAACTTCGTAAGACAAGAGACACACAGATAACACGGATAGTGGAACGTGTCTGTAAAAACATGCTTTCAATATTACTGCTTTGAGAAAAGGCTTAATAATTAGCGAGTCTACTACAATTTCGCTTTTATGTTCTCTCGATTGGCATCACCAAAATTTATGACTTCGAGTTGTGGAGATGAAAAATTCTTACTTGCTAAGGAAAGCATTTTGATGATTACCGTGCATTGTGTAGGAAGCAACCCGTAGGCCATAATGTGAGAAGGGTTGGGGGGGGGCGCTGTTATACAGTATTTAGCTTAAATAATGTTAATTAGCCAGTAGACTAGATCAATTCATATGGCACAATGAGATAATGTGACTATTGAATATTCAATTTTATACGCCAGTCGTTTTACGCTGTTTTCTTCAGCTAACCTTCGATTATTTCTCAGTTTCGATACGTGAACTTAGCGAGGACCCGTGATGACATCAAACAAGTTCTAATATCATTCGAAGGCGACTTTACTCCGACAACGCCAAAGGTCCCTTTGGAAGACGGCACTATCATAAACTTTGTCTTCCTTGATGGTAAGTTAGGCCATGAAATTCGGCCTGAGTCTGCTTGCTGGGATTAGTCTGCCTTTAGTTATGGAACAACATGCTTGTGGTGCCACTTGTGTCAATATTCATCAAAATTAAGCAGAATTCGGTATTATACATCATATATTGCTTATATAGCATTGCTTCATATATTTAAGATCATACGCCTAAGCCCCCAATAACATATATATATATGTATATATATATATATACACAATCTATTGTACACAATTGTACACAAAAGTATTGTACACAATGTTGACATTTTCGTATTGATTGTATGACAAATCAGGATTGATCTTCTTAGAGTATCGGTTGGTACACGTATGGAATATATAATATATAGGAGCAGGTGAGTATACCTATTCGGATGACCTTGAAGCAAAGCAACCTTGGCACTATCTTTAGTCCAGTGGGACCTAGACGCCGACTTTTATCATTGGAAATTGTATACTTTCCAGCCAACTCCCGTTTTCGAGTAATACATCAATTGATACTATTACAGTTCATAAGCCATAATAATTTGCCTGTTTTCCTTGTCGTTTCCATATCAAATCGAGGAAAAATCGTTGCTGAGTACAACGGCAACTCGTACATCGTGCCAGTCTACATTTGGATTTTAGGCACGTACCCAGTCGAGGCTCCTGTCTGCTTCATATATCCGACTGTCAACATGAGCGTCGTTGTATCGCCGTACGTCGCCGAGAATGGCCGGATATCACTACCCTACCTCGAAGAGTGGACGCATGGCCGCAGCGATCTGGTCGGACTTATAAAGGTCAGCACGTAATGAGGATATGTACCGACAGAGTTAAGTCTTATAATATGATAGTTTGTCTTTACGTATGCTTTGACGCATTTGTCCTACGGTGCCATAATGTGGTGGAGTTTTTAGACTTCTGTTTTGCTTCGAAGTATCCGTACCTTGCAATGGTACCAGATCAGGATATCTGGGAGTTATCATCGACATGCGAACAGAACAACAACCCGCGGAATTATTCTTCGCGCCCGTCCCGATGGATCGTGATGAAGAAAAGTATTACCACCTTGCCAGAAATGTATTCGATTAGTCAAGACATTTTGCTAAAGCTAATACTATGATGGCTCGTTTAATTTCGACGACGTCTCTGTCTGTCGGCGGACCTCTAACCTTCACCGATCATTTTTTTTTCACAATGATAACTAAGCAACTACAATCAGTCAAACTGAGGTGACTTCGAGTCAGGCCTCTTTGAGGTTCCATGATCGGTGATAGGTCCCCCTAGGTGGTACGATGCGCCTTACGTTAGCCTCACTGGCAGCTTTACACTTCATATTTGGAAATAAACAAAGGAACTGACGATGTGTCGTGGATCTCGAATTGGACCGCTTCGAAACCACTTGAGTTGACAGAACGAAGTTCAACGACTCCTTGGTAAACTTTATCATGTCTGCAATTGCTTCACAGCTCGTGAAGGTGTGTCACCGAAGCGACTATGAGTGTGCCCCATTATTATTTAGCGAAAGCAGCACCCCACAATGAATTAACATGACAAAGTGTTTTTTCTTGCCGGCCGATGATTCGGTGCCTATAACTGTTTGTAAGTAGGCGATGAAAGCTTCATTCGATGCGATGCTACCGGTCTATACGACAAGTAGGCAAACGATGCAGCTTTTGCCTCAACTAGCGTCTAACCCAACATTTGGAGGCTTGCGTCTCGCCGCATCGAACTGTGAAACTGACGGCCCTTCGCCTGGCAGCCAGGCCTCTAAGAACACTCGAGTTTCCGCCATCGACACTTTCATGAGTGAAAGGTACCTACTTAACAAAACGTAGCACGGCGTTCCTAGCAAATTATCGCCTCGTATGAGTAACGTACACCCTTTTCACTCCGAAATATTTAAGAGATCCTTAAGTAAGCAACTGTGCTGGCCTAAGCCGGCCAGGTGCATCATACATATATATATACATATGCCAACACCATGACCATGACCACCCCTTATGGAACTGTTGACGGTGCTGTTGAACATCGTCAACAGTTCCATAAGGGGGGGCGGCCAGGTGCATCATATATATATATATGAAAACGTTTTCAGAAAAGTCGTTTTAAGATTCGTGGATCTGGTGCGTATATTTGGCTATTATTATACACTGAGTGTTCACTTGCCGTCAAATTTATAAATGGCACGTTTTAGTCATTCAAATGTGAATAAAATAGACTTCGTAGTGCTCCGCTTACCTCCGAATGTGTTGTCAGACCCTCATGTTGCTTGATGCTTTTCAAGTCATCGTGTTGTACCGACGTGGGTAGTTCTATCTGTCAGGCGAATCCTAACACATCTCTAACAGATCATGAACGATCTTTGACAAAGACATCAACGAACAGTTCATGTATGCTTTTCAGGAAATTGAAACACACGGATACCAAGAAAGACAGCGCAGAAAAGAAAAATTGAGTCAAGTGAAAACATCACATGAGGAGCGTTTTCGAGAACGAGTCGTTTTTTTTGTACTTTTTACAATGAGACAGGCTAATTAATTGGAATTGTGGCGAACATAGTCGTCATAGGTATACGTATTGAAATTTGGCGACAGTTGCGAGTCGTCAAAAATATATTCAGTATTAAATAGGATGAAATATGAATGTTAGTCTATAGGTATACCTATGGCTATATTGTAATATTTATTATAAGTGTATGAACGTACAATTAATATGAATAAAAATTGGAAATGTCAAAGACCGGCGATTGGGTGGCGCCATCGAGCGGAATACGGTTGTCTGAATATTAACTAACGACCCTCGTCGATTTTAATAATTTTTTTTTAATTTAAAAAATCACTCGTCATTCATTACTGACCTCTATAATACATGACTACGTATAATCGTGTAGTCATTCAGCGTAGTTAGATTGATATAGGGTGTGTGTGTTCGTGACAGGAATACTTTTACGATTTGAGTGCCATGTTCATTGGCTGTCGTTGTGCAGTCACGACCGTGTTGGTAGATACGAGCAGATAGATACAGTCAAGATCCGCGAATTATCGCAATAGCCAGGATACGACCAGAGTGTGCGAATCCGATTTAGTAGGATTCAAAAACTAAAGACAATATATAACAGTTTCGGAAAAAAAACAATTTGTAACAATAACAACGCAAATTGGCAATGCACAGATTACAGAGTCAACAACTGCAAGTATTCAGTGAGTAAATGTTTTGAAAGATATATGTGAGTTATCATATTGGATCCTTTCGGACTCTGCCGAAATGCATTACGGTCTCATTTAGGTATCCTAATGCACGAATTTCACGTTCAAGTGAAAGTTGTCTTGAGTGGCGTTTATATCTATTGCGTGATCGGTAGACGGCCCTTTAGGGGCAACTTAGTGAGATATGGAGTTAGCCAGGCGGAAGTGGATTCCACGCGTAGAAATCATGAGGTCATCAGACAGGGCCCGTAAAGGGCTCTCATTTTTGTTCAATCGTTGCAGTAGGATGATAGTTTTCTTTATTATTTATATAGAGCGTGGGTGTTAGCCTAAAAGTTAGCTAAAACGCTAATCTATCCCTGCTCTCACAATGGTTGCACATCACTTTGGTTGGCTATCGTGATACTGGCGGCTGGAAAGTAACACATACACCTAGGGGACACAAATGCACAGCTGTTTTTTTTTCAAATTTTGGATTGACTTGTACAGATACTTGAACGCACACTGTATCATGCCGTGTTGATTTACAAGCGTTGATTTGGTTCCAGAGATATCATCAGTCGAATATCCTACTTCAAACGGTGGGCAGTATAGTTTGTAGATCAGAGAAAGCAGAACTAAGGTTGTCCTCATAGTAGGCATTAGGTATGGATTCAAGAGATTCGAATCGTCCAACGAAGTGAGTAAATGACGCACCAACGCCAAGGTGGAGTATGCGCGTGTGGGATAGCCATGTATATATATATATATATATATATATATATTTATATATATATACACTCTGCATAGCGAAGATTTCTTTTATCAGAGTTAAAATACCATTCGAAATATCAAGAGTGCCATATACACTTGACCAACCGTGTTTAGCTGGAAGGTTTCAATAGACAGTGGATGGTGAGAGTGACCGCTGGCTGTTATTGTGCTTTCCGTACGACCGTGTCAACGACGGACATACACTTGAGCTCTTGCGCTTAAGTAGTGTCATACGCTTATACCAAAAGCGATGTGGCTCTGCTGTTACGAACCATTGACCAGTCTCTGCCGTATTGACAATGCTCTGCCGTAGGCTACTATCTTAGGCTGTTAAATTTTTGTTACTCACGTATCAAGGTTTCCCATAAACGACGAGCTCCTGGACCCTGTCCAGCACGGCTTTGCCGTTGACTACTCACTACCTGCACTCAAATGTTACTAATGACCCAGGACTCGGCCTGTTCGTTAACGGTCATAAACTACATTAGGACCATGACTACATCTCAGCGGGTGTGAGGACTAGGCAGGTATATTTCCTTTGTTCGACGATGCGCCTGGAAAGCGACGCAGTGTTCGAGGGTGTACTGATGTCATCTTCATCATCGCATAGCCAGCAGATGGAGCTCATTGACATCCTTATGCGGAATCCACAATTCTGAAAGGTTTATATCTTCTGAGGAACTGGGAGAAAGGTAGGTGAGGTATCCACGCCGATCTTCGTGCCATCTCTGTAAGTCTTAGACTAACTGCCTGGTCTAGCAAAACCATGTGTAACAGGAGCAACAGCCAACACAAAGAAATATCATCCGCAGGTCCCAACGAATCATGGGACGTTTTGGATCTCATAGATCTAAACTCAAAACACCTCACTCTTAAGAAATGTTATCTACTAGCCGTTACAAGGTCCTTAAAGTTCCCCATGATTGGAGCTAAATGCATGGCATAGCAACCACCAATCGTGATGACAACGGTCTTCCACTCAACTTCAGTATGTTCGCAGAAAGACTCACAGAAATACGAGTTGGTCAACAAATATTGTCATTACCACGCCACCCCCATTCTAACGGCCTGGTAGAACGGAGAATTCAGATAATTCCTATGTTCTACTCAATATTGGAAAATTCACAGTTAACCCTGGCGGATACAGATAATATCTCGGCACATTACTCTCACTTGAAAAGCCACTAAGGGAAAACATTACTGTAAACTCAACAAAACGTGTTAACATGGAATCGCCTATCACTCAAAGGAAACTCGATCTCCAGTACGGAGCCCGTAAAATCAACAGACGACATCTGTCACCCAATACATACTTCTGCATGCATCTGCATCCGTGTGCAATACTTCGTGATTCGATACAAATCTTGTGTCGACCGAAACTTAATCTTATGTCGATCGCAACCGACTATCCATTGAAATTCGTTCAGATAAATGGGTAACGCTCATTGGATTCTTGCACACACAGTGTTTCGCAACGTAGACGACAACTGAGAACCACGCCTAAAGGTTTACCGTCCACGTTCCGTACGCTACGGGGACGGCGATGACCGTTAGCCATTCATTCTTGGAGACGTAACGATCCATAGTACGCCACGTCAGGTGCTAAATTTCCCTCTGGAATATATATGGTTTTATCCGGTAGACGGTTCGCCAGAATGGCCAGTGAACCCCTCGTGCTCTTCGCCTCCTTGATGAATTCGCATTTACTGTAAATAAACGCCATGCTAACCGATAGTAATCGCACCAGCTGCACTTCTGTACATTATGTGTAAGTAAGCTGTCCATGCATCATCTAGAATCCCTTCTCCTGCAATACGCCAGATCTAGTGAAATTTGAAAACAATTAACCAGTTTAAAATCGAAAACAACTAGGCTTTTGAATTGTAATTTTTGGTAGCGAACCGATTGTGAGTCTCGAATGAGTCAGATGTTGACAATCGCTATCGTGCTTAATAGCACTCCCTCCTTGCACCCTGTTGTCCAACACGAACCGAAAATAGACGGAAGCATTATGTTCCTCCTGTGGGCGTTCTGCAAAATTGACTGTTTACTGCCTCCAGCTTATCAAATGTGCTGGTTACCCAACAATGGTGAATAATAATGATAAACCAAACGAGATTATCAAACGCAAGTTCCAGACTTACGAGAGTCTCACCACAAGAGGGAGAATTTCCCCAAACGCCCAACAAGCGATGCGTCATGGAGTTTCTTCAATAGCAGATGAAGTGGTTTGTTCCACTGTCGACGTCATCGGGAGATTTGGCCGTTTAGACTGATCTCTACTGATAACATAATCTTGGCAGGTCGAACAAATGGCGCTGTCATCTGCTGCGACGTCCGGGTGGGCGGCGCATTGTGTTTCAATGAATGGGTTCACCAATGGATAGTGCATCTTCCAATAGATTGTGCATCGGCGGTGTGATCATCATACCCTGAGAACTGTTGTGTACTTACTATCGTATTTTTCTCTGAGGTAACCGCGAGCGTGGGCAACATGCAAAGGCTACCAGAAGATATCTGCGATGATGTGAAATCCACCCTCAATGTAGGTTTTTCTACCTATGCTAGGTTAGGTGCCCCACTTATTTTAACGTGTGCTATCGCAGTGGCGGCGGGGTGACCAGACTCACCTCCGACCGATATCGATCCCTAGCTGGGATTCTGTACGACTTTTTCAAACTTTATAATATCAGCTCGTAATATCAGCGCAGCTCGTACTTTGGTTGTGAATGTCATTATACCCCCTAGCCATGCTGTATTCGGAATTGTGTTCCCGCTCCACGGGCAAGGCCTTGGGGCGCGCGAACGCAGTTTCGAATGATTGTTCTAAACAAACAGTATGCAATACCTTCAACAGAAATTTAAGAACACATCGAGAACGATCAGCGATATCGGACGAGTTTGGAACAGGTATCGTGGGATTCAGTGTCAACCGGAAAGATTCATCTTTAGCGATGGCAGTTACAAGTGGTTTATTAACCTCAAGTGTAAGTTGAGCCGAAAAGAAAAAAAAGTGTAAGTTGAGCACTATAAAGACACCAAATAATTAAAGTAGGCTATGAAGCTAGAATGAGCCTCCAGCGTCGATTGTGGAAACGTCTCGCATCCTAACAAGTACAATACTGAAAATACTCTTTCAACCCTTTAAATTTTATAGTTCCTTCCTCGGCCGGCTATAGCGACTTCGTTGCAATGCAATATAATGTACCCTTCATTTGAAGCAGGCTAGGGGTCTACCTAGGTATAGTTCTTAAAGCAGCGAACTGGCCGTCCAGTTTGTAATTATCGTCTCAGTACTCATGTTTGACTAAGGAAATGTTTATACAGGTTAATATCTATTTGAGATGAAAAAGGCGCAAGTATGCAGCTCATCTTGGTTAACAAGATTGTCGGCTTCAAGCGTTAGCACTGCAACATGAAGTTCGTGCTACAACAATAGTATTTTGACGTCCAACAAAAATTAAAAACACATACACACACAGAAAATCGGATTAGCTCAGCTAAGCCCTATTCGTTTCCTTACAATATGCTCCATTTTCAGTATGTATTCCCGTTGAATACGGCAATCCCGCTGAAATCCACCAGGTCCCTATCCGACTACGGCTCCTGGATTCGCATCCGGTGCACAAACCATTCTGCTACGTCAGACTCCCAGCTGGAAAGCAGCTTAATGTGTCAAATCACCTAGATGAAGCTGGACGAGTGGAAATACCTTACCTTCGAAACGACTGGGACTTCGATGGAAATACAGAAGTGATATTGGAGCTCATCGAGGTATGTACTCACATGAATTCAATGGTTGTGTTAAGGACATCCGGTGCCTGAAGGGAATTCCCAATTATTGTCGTACAGCTCAATAGTGTTCTTGTTTATTGCACCTCTCATGCACCACCATGATAACAAGAATAGTGTTAGTAGTGACGATTACAAAATTTCCCTGACACCATTTCTCTTCCGAATTCGAGTACCTTTACTCGGACAGCTAAAGTGTTTATCAAATTCAAATTCAATTTGAACCTACGTTGTATTGCAAAATAGCATCCTACCTAAGTTCAGCTGAGTTTTTTTGGTTGCTGATGGTGAGCTTACCTAATAAGCTATTTAGCTTACCAACTCACAGTTGAATTTACACTGACTAGTAGTTGTCTAAATTTTGCAAGTTGGGCAATCTTTCCAGATAAATGCCTCCTCTATCACAAATCGAGAGAATTGTGAATGAGTCACAAACTTGCTCCTGTATAATTATTGACGCAAGCAATATTTTCTCATCTCGTTCACTATAATGCGTACACAACATGCAAAGATTCCACCTGCTGCTCGTACGGTACGGAGCCGTTCATGTGTCCACTTGATGCGTCGACGCGTCTGCCTGCACCCCCAACGTCGGGTGTTATGTCCTCGAGTGGACTCTTTTGGTCAAGTGATGATAACGAATGGCAGAAGGCGAGCAGTTCATTTAACGACGGCCGATGTCTAAATAGCGCCTTATGGTCTCAATGCACGCCGGCCCCCCGATGGCTGGAAATCCCTGCGAGTTGAGCATCGTTAGTTAAATTAATCGCACACACCATAGCTGCTGGTCCATAGTTGGGCAGCTCAGCGTGCGTTTGTGCCTCAGGCATTCCCGTAATTCGTGCCACCTTCCCCAAAGATAGTCAAATTCTCAAGATACAACTCGTGTAAACATTGTTTTCTCTACTTGCTAACACTATCGTTTATTGTATTTTCACTCAAATAGGTGTTGACAGCTGAATTCAGGAGAAATTTCCCTTTTGTGGGTTAAGCGCCGAACCTGCACTATACTATTATAACTCACTGCCTGAACTGACTCACAACAGCTTCTCAATCAGCGATCAATGTCCTCAAACATCCAGTAAGTGTTTCCATTGTTTATATATGCATTACCTTTCGAATATATGAAATTTGTATATAATTTAAAATGAATTTCACTTTTCTTGGAACATATCGATGGCATTCTAATCAATACTTATTAAATGAAGATAATCTCTATCTCATATTCATGCTATCATCATCCCGAATAACGTAAGCGAATGGAGAGAAGCTTAGTTTGGTTGACATCATGAAAGTCCATTGTGAGGAAAAAATATGCTACCAGTTAGTTGGCTACTGTTTCAGGTGACAACAACATTTATCTTTGCCGCGCTACAAAAACATTTATTCTTTCTGACTGAGAAAAAGAACCCTATATTTTCCCTTAGTGAAGAAAACTTCTATTATTCCTAGATACATTTTTTTTCTAACTGAAAATAAACTTTGTTTTTCTTCTAACTGACTACCTTTTGTTATACTGTGTATTTGCGTCTTTGCTGACTGGCTAGCTTCATTTTGCGTCCCCCTAGTCTTCTCCTGTCGGAGAAGAATTCCTCTCACATCGCATCTATTTGTTCTATACCTCTACGTACACTTCGTATTTTTACGTTTTGCTATGCGTGTTTGTGAGGATTGACGTTCTTTCAGTTAGTGAAGATATTGCCGTGCAGAACCAGTGAACAAACAGCACGAAGCGCCGTACCACGAGAAGATCACCACATGGAGAATGTTGACGTCCGTTCTTGGCGATTCGCATAATTTCTGTATAAATAAAAGTCAAATAACTAATTCTAGCATTCGATGAATATCCGAAATTAAGTAGTATTTTTTTTACAAAAAAAATACGCCGCCGCCGCTAATAAATAAATCTTCGTTTATTGGTGTCTGTGTATAATAAATAAATCATGCAATATTACATTCATTTGTACATACAATATATATATATATATTACACGCGAAAAATACGTAATGAGGACCCATTACTGTCTGATACCAAAATTCAGTTTCCTATAGCCCTCAATCGAAGTAACTGGCCAGTGTCGTCGTCAAGTCGTCAAACAAGCACGTTGGACACCTTCGTCAACATTTTTCAGCCAGCTTCCGCCCTTCAGTTTTCTACAGCCGGAGACTTACTTAGCCGTCGAAGTCGATAATTAATTTACTTTTCCTCTTTGCGTAAGTCAGTTGAAGCGAATCCCAGGCAATGCAACAATTCAGAAAACGAATGTTTCCGAAAAGGTAGGTCTCATCATCCTCCGATCAATCTCTGAGTCATATTACGATCCGTATCGTACTGTTGTTGTTATTGTGGCACTTGTACCTTCGATAGAATACAGCAGGAGCGTTTGGCAAGATATCCCCATAGTTCCCGAGGCATGCCCCAACGCATCTGCTGCACCGCGGACCGAAACCCCGCTAGTGGTGTTGACGCCGAATTTTTCCCATCATTTCATGAAGACGAAATAGCCCCATTGTAAAGCCGTCATGCGACTGGTCTTATTTGAAAGTACTACAAAAGCTTGCCAAACCCTATGCCTGCATTCATTTATAAAGGTCGTACTTCCCTGGTAGTGAAGCTGCAGCGTTTTCACATAATGGCCATCAGAGAGGTAATCTACCACATATGTGACCCATCTATTCGGTATCTCGTCTTCCAAAGGAGTCAGCTTGCTGCTCGTACTGAATGAGATAATCAATAGTACTCTCGGTCGCATTCAATACAATGCGTATTCGCATTAAGCGACTCGTAACTGGCTAGAAATTTTCATTCTCTACTGGCGTATGGCAATTACGTTTGAAAAGTCACTCCAGCTGATAACGGCAACCATATACATAGAAGTAACCCCCACATTGACGCAGCAATATTTATGAGCAAACACAACATTGAAGAACATTGTGTTATGTAATGTTATGATGAGTATGGTCATGAGCACGCCCCTTCGAAAACAAGTCCTGCCATGTATGTCCGGTACACATATAAGTAACTTAATGTAAAGTTACACATCTTAAGTTAACGCAAGATAGTAATTTCGCCGTAGACATAAGGGAACAACACATTGATATAAGCAGCAAAAATGGGTTTTACTGTAATTCACTTATTACAGCTGGATATGTGTGCATTGAATACGATGCTGTTTCAAACGCGAGAACAGGCGTTATCCACGTGACATAATAGTCTCGGTGGCTACGATGCGACTGGCTGGCGACGGCAGGGATTCATCAAAGCTCTCATTGTACTGGCCGGATTGAGCAACAACGTTCTTGCAAGTTGTGACTGATATGTTTCAACCTGACGGAGACCTCTGCTCGAGGTTTATTTATTCATATATAATATATCACTCATGAACGTTCATAGAAACACTAGAGTTCGAACTGAGCTAGCTACCACGACACAGAATTAATTAGTTCTTTATGGTAGTGAGAGAAGAAAATCTAAACTTCATAGGACAATTTGAACAAACAAACAGAAATGCTTTTACGATCACTTGAGCGAGAAGCGAAATTTAATGATGGCCAATAGCTTGTAATGGTAAGACCAAACTAATTAGACAGAAGGTTAGATTAATTAGATCCTGATAGAAGGTGTCCTGTTTAAATTTAGCGTTTAAAGCCTTTGAGGAGTTGGCAGATTCTCGTGAGTGATTGGGTTCATGCGGAGATGCGTTTCCAGAGATATTACTGCCGTAAACAGCCAACACCGATACAGCGAAGAAAGAAGCATAATTTATATAATTATGTACATTATACACTATTACACATTAATAATAAATACATTATACACTACATGACACAATATTTTAGCCCGTTCAAGTAACAGACAAACGATTTAATGTATCCAGATGAATCCAAAAGAATCGCGTGCACAATCAACAGATGGATTAATAATAAGATAAGTTATCTCGGCTGGACACGCGGAATATCCCGGCATTCACTTGATCTTAGCGTATATTCGAATGAACGTGATGGTGCGCACCTGTGCATGTATCCATTTGTTGCCTTGTTGTCTAACTTTCCAAAAGTATCGTGTCAATCTACAGTGTGGCAAAGTGCTAGCTCCACTGCTAGCGCACAAGAACTAGTGGATGAGTGCGAGATCGCTAGTTTGATTTGTAACCCAAACTATCGGGAAACGATGCTGTGCTCATGGGTGATTTTGCGATCAACGGACAACTTTCAGACTAGGTATCTCTCACCCGGCCTGATTCCGCGAGGAGAGTTTGTGCGCCTCTACATGTTTGATTCGGTAATCTTTAGCTCGGTGTAGTCGTTCACGACGACAGGTATACACCTTCATCGTTGCACTGAAAATTAGAATCTGCAACAGCACAAAAGGCACCTGAACATTTCGACACAATGATCTGGCTTCCCTCCGCAGTGGATCGCTGCCTCAGCTTGGTACGGTGAATTGTTACAGTATCGACTCGGGGAACATATCTCCGGTTGTGTGCGCACAGCGTAGAGCACTGTTGCACATGTTCGACTTCGGGGACAAATCTTATCAACTGTGTGATATAACACAGACATATATCAATCAACTCAGTAATTAATTCGTTCGAGAATCGAAGCAAAATCATGTTTATCACTTTTTATTACACCTATAAGAACAGTAATAATTACAATAAGAATAATAAAGTAATTACACCTCTGTGTATGCAGCTGCGAATGGTAGCTGTAATAATGCGTCGGTACATCTGGTGTATAATTGTCGGCGAATTGCTCAAAAATATACTGAAGGTCAGCTCCTCTGTCGCTCTCACTAACTCGAAGGATAGGTGTGAAGCTTCAAAATAATTAGCACTTCAATTATTAATGAAAGACTTATGAAACAATGCTTCGCTAGGCTAGCCGCATATAACGGCAGCACAATACGATATTCTACAGATTTAATTTGCATCTATTTAGGTTAGCACAGGACGTCGAGTAGTTCATCAACCAGCTCTGTGCCTATATCAATCACTGCCGGTTGTTTCACTTGATCTCCTGAAGATCATGACTCTGCTGCCGATATAATCTATCACTGTCAATCTTTGTCATGCCAGGGGATAGCTTCTGTCATTTGCGATGACAATCTCGAAGTGCTCGGCTATCAGCCGTCTTTAAAGCCTTACACACGTGCGACCCGACTCAAGATGTTATAGTACAGGAGAAGTGACTAACCAATCAGGCTTCTTAGATACATTTCTACGAAGCCTACTTGGTGTCCATAACTAAACAAGCCAACCATTGACTGTAGTTAGCTATAACAGAAGGAGATATCTGTCAATTGTTCATCTATGTTTTGAACATGACATAAAGTAGCTAATTGCCACGATCGCAACTCACGGGTTACGAGTTCATTGACATGAACACCCGGCTAAGTGTGCCTGTGAGCACATAACTAGTGACTATTCAAAGCAATTGTTGTCATATCGAGTTTGTTTAGAAGTAGCGAAAGCGAGGTAGAATGTAGCTGCTGTTCAAGATACGCTTCTTTTAATTTGCGGACCGTCATCCGATAAGAATGAAGACAGCTGGCCGCGTTTGTCTCTGAACTGCCGCAAAACTGCAAGGCTGACAACGAATCAGTTATCGGCTCACCGACCTGCACTTCTAGCAAAGTGAAGTTCATTAAGCCTGCTATGATATGGCGCATACAACCATGATAAGTTCAGCTGGTGAATTTTGCTCTAAGGTGCGTTAACGAAATGCTGGGCCGCTTGGTCGAATGTGTCCCGCGTCGTTAAGCCGGCATTCTCTATAATCATGGTGATTGATGCTTTAGTTAATTTATGCTTTATTGATTCCAAATTACCCTGTTTGCAGTTCTACGACAATATCCTGAGAGTCCGTGTCGACATAAAAGATGTGGTAAGGGTTCACCAAACCCTCATCATAAGAACGGGAAGGCTGACCTTATCGCAGGCCACTTCCAAACTTCTTGTCCAACTTTGTGGTGAGAAAAGTTGCACGTTTTCCATCCGGTTGTGTATCGAGACCACTTGAACAAGTTGAATTCAGGACACCCTGATCAATGTTATGTATCTAAGATGATTGCCGCTATTCGCTCTTAACAATATTCATGCATTGATGCTTAAACGACTATAGTGAACGAGTGAAAATTCAATCGTCACACATCGATTTGGGCCATGTTACAGCAACTCATGACATAGAGGCATTTGATCATAGACCAGCGTGCATTATATTATTATTATTACGAATTATGATACACCTAGTAAGTATATATATATATATGTATATAATGTTATAAAAACGTATATCAATCAGACATTAATATTATGATTGATACAATTAGCGAAGTATCCTTTTCATGAGATATAAGAGGGTCAACCAAATAGAGCAATAGGGAGTTTGCTGGTCAGTTTTCCCAGTTTCAAAGTCTAGATCTTCTTTAATCAAAGAGGTAGATAGAACTCCAACAGCTGCACTTATTCAGATCAATTAATGTACCGCACTTGCTGGCTATCACAGGAACGATTCCAGTAGTCTACAAGGATTATGAACACAACATTCCCATTCGCCTCTGGCTACTAGATACCTACCCGGTGACAGCGCCACTTTGTTACGTGGATCCTAAAGAGAACATGAAAATCATCGTGTCGGAGTATTGTAATGAAATGGGCCAAATCCAGCTTCCGTATCTGCGAGCCTGGAATCGACACACCAGCAATCTCTTAGAGCTAATAGAGGTACTTTAATATTTCCTTGAATATTGCTAGGCAATTTTGGAGTTTCATTTTTTCTCGCAGCGAGGCCTCTGCAACAAATATATCTAAGCACGCTAGAATTTTGCCAAAAAGGTTTGCTTTCAATACGAAAGGGACTAAGTTCTTGGGCTTGGTCCCTTTGTCCATAAAAGGAAGTAGAGGTTTATAAAAATGTGTATACCTCGAAATGGAAACTAATGGACTCAAGCGCCTTTTCACCGAAGCGCTTCTGATGCAGATGGGTCAATATTATGTAATGGAACAACATGCTTGTCATATGTCAGGTGATGAGAAGTATATTTGGAGATATACCTCCGTTGGCTACTGTACGAATCATGAGTGACCCCAGTGCGACACCATCCCAGATCATGTTCGCAGACGGCGCAAGGTAGGCAACATTTTTGGAGCACTATTAAATCAATTCAACCGAGAATAAAAAGTGCTGTAGGCTCAGGGATCTTTAGGGCCACCCAGACGTTAGGTAGCCTTTGAGTAGATATGAAGCCGTCTCTGGTGGTAACCGTGCGTTTGAAGAAAATTTCCTCCTCTAAAAAAAAAAAAAGATATGAAGCCAGCCCTGTTCGCGGTGTTGTCTGACTCTGAGTCCGCAAGCATCTATGTTCATTCTGCGTTCAGCACCCGAAAAGTGGTGAAATTCAGTGCTGTGTTCTCAACAAAAAAAACAAAAATAGATTCCAGTGTCACCATCATTCGGCGATCATTTCGAACGTCAACCAATGGACTTCGGCGTTTGCGCGAGTTATTCAAGAAGAACACTGGCATATTAAATGGCCACAATCTGGACAGACAGGATGTTACCTACTTTGCTGGTACGGTACACATTAAGAGTACACTATATGAGCATTTCAAGATGAAATTTCATTGTACATATGGTCCAGTGTTTCGCGTGCTATAACGCGCATCCAACCAAAAGCATCTTGCATCTCTTTGGAGAGCCAGATCATGCTTAAGGATTTCGCCACTCACTGTATCTCCTGATAAATTCTCAACGAGACCGGTGATAAAGACACACTTTTCATTGCGTAGCAAAGCTCACAACATCTCTCTCTCTCTCTCTCTCTATATATATATATACCGCCTGAGTCTGTCCCAAATAACACCAACGTGTTTGGCCTATATCTAAAAAAGGATGCGATGTATTTAATTGCCGCCTCTGGAAAAACGATTGAGTCGTTCAGGACGACTATCAGAACAAATCCAGTAGTGTCTCTCGAGAGCGAGACCAAACTGACCCGGATTTCCCTTTTGCAGTAACCATTTGAGTTACGGTCGAGGAACATTAAGGCGATTCTCGTTTGACGTGGTGCCTCTCTCAATCCACACAGACAGACAATAACTAAGACGATGTCTGCTGGTCGAATGAAACAAGAATCCGTAATACTGACACTGAACGACAAATATGAGCTGTTCTCACTGCTAAATGTCGCCAGAGAACAGTTTGTATTAGGCAATTAGCATTGAGCACTTCCCTAGTGATCGATGAGGAATGATTTTTTTTCATTATTATTATGTCAAAACTGTTGCACATTTCAGCCGATTGAGACAACCAAGGCGGACGGAGGCCGAAGAGGCGACTGATGACCTGCAATATCTACGCCAACAACTCGCAGTTGTGGGCACACAATGTGAACAAACTGAACAGCATCTAGGGCTACTGAGAAGAAGGCGGGATCACCTGAAAGAGGTATATCTCGAGAACTGCGAAGTGCTACCGCTTAGATATATTAGCACTAACGTTGCTCATGATAACGGTACGGCGTTGACGCACAGTGGCGTATTCCCGTGCTCATTGTTGGATTTCAGCAAACACTAGGCCTATTCTGCCTATTGAGTAAATATAGTAATTATTATTTCAACGCGGCCAAAGTGGATTGCGTGTGGCCTGTCTTATACAATATATTTGTTTTACACTGTGCTGAAAATCAAGACTGGAAATGACCATTATCAGCTGTGCTGTTGAAGTTTACCTGTGTTTATATTTTATTAATATTAATTGAAGGCAACTAGTTAGTGACGTTAACAAACCCGCACATGCAATCGAGTGCGTCGGTTCGGATCGATATCCTCGCGAATTTTGAATCACCCTGTGTTTCAAGGTGACCCTCAGCTGTTCCCCTTCCATCCAACAGGCCTCAGCTTTTAACCTTTTTTAGGCGTTACTATGAGGGCCTGTCGGGGCCACCTTTGCTTATTCTCTTCCTTACTCGTACCCGGCAAGAATCAGATTTGATTCAGATTTAGGCCAATGGCTCCAACTCTCCATCCCATGTGGACCACTTCGTTACTCCACTGGACCACTTCGTTACTCTTAATCAATTGTTTACTCTTACAGTTAATTGCACGGTTATCAGTGGCACCAGACAGTGGAACATGAGCATAACATCAAGGCCCTCAAGGATTTCGTTGTTAGGTTGAAAAACAGCCACGAGGCAAACATTTTAGACACTCAAAGGTGACCCAAGGCACTCACCCTAATAACCCAAGCGTATTCGTTTAAGTAGCGTTTCGTTTTAAATTACCGCATATATTCGTTAGCTAGCCAGCTTCCATTGCTGTCTAATAATAATAATAATAATAATAATAATAATGATAATAATAAACAATATTACTGTCTGTCGAATACCGGCAGGTGTGCATCCACAGAGGACCATACATATTGTAAACGATGCGTTAACTAGAGTAGCCTAATCTATTCATTTAATGCATATTCTACTATCTTCATTCTGACTGCGATTTATTGGCGGAATATACATATGTCTATATTTCGTATGTACGCTAAATATCTCGTTAGGCACAAGTGCTCTTCTGGAAAAAATAGTTATCTGGAAAAGTTACCGTAAACCCCCATAGCCTAATAGGGATGTGCGGAACACAGTGGGAGTTCAAATGTATTACTCTTTCGGAAATATTATATATTGTATTTAAGTAGAACATGTATATACGTTTAGCAAAATAAAGTAAAACATCCAAATCTCATGGGTTTTGACGAACGTATTGTCTATGTAGAACCGGTTCTGTCATACCTATCGGGACACCTTGATCATCTCGAAATTCGAAGTCTGGATTAAAGACTAGCTAGCGTTCAAGCGGTCTATGTTCACACAATCAGAAATATTATAGTTTTTAAAAAAAATCAAGTACCTAGAAGTGCGGACTGACTCTCAGCCAACATTTAACGTCGACAATACTGCTTTTAGCATTGCTTCGTAAGACGGAATCAAGAACTAACGTTTTCCAATACACCACGCTCGAACTAGGCTATTTCGGTTTCAGAGACATGACTGATGAATGAAGGTAAGCAAAAAAAACCTGCACTCGAGTATCTGAAAATATAGAGGGGTCGCATATCTTTCTTATATAGTGTTTCTTTTTCATAGGTGACCTACAGTTGTCTTTCCAACTTGTCAGGCCATTGGTCTACCAAGTTTGATTATTTTATCTAATCATAGTGTGGCCCTTAGGCTATAAGTCGGGTTAGGGAGTGACGCAGAAAGAGGTTGTATTTGCACCTGTTATGATACTTTTATCTCAACAGGAAATGTTCTCTATAAAGTAGGACCACAAGTAGAGCACTCTCATAATCCCTAGACAACGTAGACAGTAGGTTTACTGGTAAACATTTTGTCAAAAGGCATATTATAAGAATCAGACTTATATTTCCTCACCATGAGTAATCTATTTATTTGTTCAATGAATTTTAGGAGCTTTCCTTTTTCATCACGTTCCACACTTACATCCCTGTGCTAATCCATAACTGGCCTATCCAGCCATGGCACCCAACCGGTCGGTAATAGAAATTAATTATAGATTTGACAATATTCTACCATATATATCACACATAGAGAATCATCCCGTATTTTTTATTTTATACGCCGCTGAGATATAGAAACGTTTCATTAAAATACTAAAAAAAAATAACAATAAAAATACTTATATAGGGGCGTACTCAGAGCAAGAACGCAGGTTCGACTCCACCAACATGACACGTAGAGAACTTCATCATTGTAAAAACTACAGTTTCGTTAATACACCAATAAAAGCTTCTACCTCTACGTCTTATTACTGATGCTTATGCCACTTGGCCGAGTCTCTCTAATTCGAAAGACGACACTGGGATTCCAACGAAAAGAACAACGTCATGGGCCTTGTGATCCAGTAAATATCCCTTCAAATTCGAGGGACTATATTGTGTCCAAGCACACGACACCCCGACATGACAGGGATATCAAGAAAAGTAGAAACTTCGAAAAAAGAAAATTTTCTAAGTCTCGATTGACGTGAGCTCGACCGTTCAGTAAATTGACAAATGAGGCCGGTTCTAATTTTCCCGCCCCGTCCCGCTGGTCGCTGACGAGCCGACGACATTTACAGACACATGAAGACAAACGACTGCCCTATGTGGGAGTAGTTTGGCTGTTTGTGTACATCGCTTTTGGGACCTGCTGCCCTCTCTTTGCCTTGTGTATGGAGACAGTTCCCCATTGGGTCGCTGCTGGGTGTATGTGTTTCTCTCGGCGCCTGGGTGGATGTGGTCGTGCTGATGCAGATGTTGTTGTTATTGGTTGGAGTAGAGACCGAGCGAGAGAAAGAGAGTGACACTACGAGCGATAGCAACTAGACGGACGATCAGCACTGGTGGTGCTGGTGAGTCAGAGAATGTCAGCCAGCCAATCGTCAGATGTGAATCTGCGCCTGTGATGTGGAGGTTCGATTTTCGCCGCGATGTGATTATTCATTTGTGCAAAGAAGCATTTCTACATCCCACATCTCCCGTCGAGTTCGTCATCTCGACACTGTTCCTGTTGCTGTCCAACTCGAATTCGGTCGTGTTGGGGCCCACTCGCTGATGCGAAATTGCCTCTGTTTGTGTCTGTGTGGGTGACGAACAAACACCGTCTCTCCAGCGTTCGTTCATGCACGGTCAATTAGTTAGTCCGTCATTGTCTTGAACAATTGTCCGCCATCATCAATCGGAGTTGACTTGCTGACTGAGTTCCAGAGAAATAGTTCGCTCGAACGGGGGGAGCATGATGAGTCCTCTCCCAGCAGCAGTGGATCGCTGCATTAATTCGGTACATGCTTACTTATATGACACGAGATACTCAGCACTGCTAACAACTGATATGAGTGTAGCAGTGATGTCATTAGATTATAAACAATACAGAAAATCATTCGTGGAAGAACCATTCCATGACTGATGGTATTCGTTAGAGGTGCGAAATCGTAACCATCTTCTTCCTCTTCTGGCTATGGGACGCTCGATATTTGTGTTTTACAAAATGTAGGTCGAGAAACTGCTAACTGGCGACGCACCGCATTTCCTAGGTGTTAGGTAATAGCGGTCTCGTAATGGGTTCATCGGGCAAATCGAATCTGATGTGAGCCACTGTTGGACAGGATTTTTTTTCGTTGAAATTTCATCTTGTTCAATATGAACGTCAACTGTCTGACTACCGCTGATTAGAGTTACCTTTGCCCAACCAGCGCAAGACACAATTTCTAATTAATTTTTACATACTTATTTTTGCTTCCTGGTGAATAAGAGCATTAATCTGTCAAATGAATGACGCTTTGAACCATCTAAATTTACCAAGATACGGTTTTTCCTGCCAACAATTATCTCCTGGAATCTTCTGGATCTTTACGTTCTGGAACCCGTTCTTTCCTTTTGTTTTTGCGGAGCATGTAATATTCAATTAAACGCTGTGCATTCGTAGTAAATTAGTAAATCGACTGCGAAATGGCCCGTATCTGAATCCTATCTTGATTCCTGCCTGTATAAGGGAATATCTAAGAAATATCTACCAAAACAAATTAAGAAGGAGAACACATTTGCTTAATACTACAGACGTCTACTGATGATTTCTGGTTTACCAACGCAGTACAATAACGCAACATGGCTGTTCCTTTCAAATGAATTTTACTTTCATTTGTGGCTGGAGGTCTTTCAGCCCTTTTCCGATCAGACGTTTCCCATGAGTTACATATCCGCATGGCAGCACGACATTCAAACGAAATCGGCTGGAAAAATCCACATCTTCCTGAGGCCCAGCCACGCCACTATTCAGCCATGGAATATATATCCCACTACCAGTCAATGTATCAAGGCCGTGTGCCTAGGTTCTGTGACGTTGTCACCTCATCCGCCATCAAAGTGATAAAATACATTTTACTGATTTATAATACGCATATAACTTTCTAATCCAATCACTGTCACCCTGCGTTAACCACATGAGTCAGGTTTAAGTAATTAAGTAAGTAATTGAATAAAAAAATCAATATTTCATTATTTTTAACCTACTTTATCTGATTGACTCCATCATTGTCATCAGCGCTACCAGTATATGCCGAAGGCCCGTAATGACATCAAGCGAGTGACACAACAGTATCGTGCTCTTATCCCGAAGGCGGAAACCTACATTTTCAACGACGGCAGCTCCAAGGAACTGGTTTGCCTCGACGGTAGGTCAGACCGACAGTGATAATTAGCGACTATCGCATTACGTGCTATAAGTATACTAATTTGATGGCGTTAGCCAATCGATTTCGTGAATGGGCATATGGCTGATCGAGATTGTATTGAAACAGATCAAAATTACTGTGGTATCAAATAGTGAGCCGGAAGTTTCCACGGAGATCAATGTATAATCACACACACACACACACAATTTGCTACCCGGAGTTCAGAGTACAGTTGGCGTTATTTCACAAAAAAAAACAAGAGGTGAACTATCCTAGCAATCAATGAATATCGTGTGTACTTCGAGTATAATGTTGATCGAGATGCAAAGTGGCTACCGATCGGCGGGTGTACGAAATATTCAGTCTTATCACTGTTCTGAGGAATAACCGACACAAAGAACTCCGCTCCCACTAACATGCTGATGCATTTTCCCCACCAACTGCCATCTTTCAGGGACGATTCCGGTTCGATACAAGAACGTCACATACAATATTCCGATCCGCGTTTGGGTTCTGGATACTCATCCGTATCATGCACCGCTCTGTTATGTGTGTCCCACGCCAACCATGCAGATTAAAGTGTCTCACTACGTAGACGAGAGTGGCCGAGTCTATCTCCCCTATTTACATGAGTGGAACCAGAACAACAGCGATCTCATGGGAGTGATACAGGTAGAGTCTTGGAACTAGGTGTTTGTAGCTTGCGTGGATATCTTGATGGATGCCAAACAACTTGGATTCAACTGGGACTTACTAACGCTGGGTCTCCATGAAGGCCGCCCCGACTAGATCGCTGACGCTTTTGAGTCGAAAGAGACGAAATATTCCATTCGTTAGTGCCCAGCTAATTTGGCTTGTTAGTTAACATCTCATTACGTTCCGTTTACATCATATTTTATCCTGGCCAACCTAAACAGCAGCAATACAACTCTGCTTCGAACAGTCACACTCAGTGCCTATGAACGTTTTGCGAACAGGTCATGATAACGATCTTCGGCGAGCAGCCGCCAGTGTTCTCCAAAAACCCGAACGCCGCTGGAACTTCCCGGCCGGCTCAAGCCAAGCCGCAGACGACTCCCTATCCGAGCTCAGCGGGAGGCATGCCTACCGGATTCCCGATGCCAACGCCGGGTGGCACGAGCACATATCCCAATAGCAATCCGTCGCACAATCCCGGCTACAACTCGAATAACAACAACACGCTCAGCATAACGGATGAACACATCCGGATTAGTCTTCTGTCCGCGGTAGAAGGCCGAATTACAGACAGGTAATGATGCTCTGTATTGCGTCACTGTATATAAGGCATGAATTTGCCGTACATGACATGAACAATAGGCAACAACGATTTCAACGATGAGCTGATTCCTCAGGGGTGATCGCTCAGTACAAATTGGTATCGTTTCTTGTTTTTTTTTTGATTACTTTAACTAGTCCTGTTTTATTTTTTTATCTCAATTTTAGAGCGCTTGAATTCGAGCAGAAATCAAAGGCCGAGGAAGAAGTTCTGCGTAAGACAAACGAAGAACTCCAGGCCGGCAAGCAGAAACTAGATCGTTATATGGCCGATATGGAACGTGACTGCAGGGAAATGGACTCCAACATCACCGTTTTGAAAGAAAAGTGTGAACAGCTGAAACAGGTAATATATATTTGTGATTTAATTGTTCGTAAAGTGATCCTGCATTTGCTACGTGTGCGGTAGGCGGTAAGTGCTGGTGGCTGATTGTTGGCGCCTTTGTCGCCATCGGAAGTCATCACAATGTATCTTGGAATCTCAGATGTTGTTTTTCCTATTTGTGCACCTCGTGGAACATTTCTGTGCGATAACACTTTGCGTCGTCTGCTGTTTTCTGCACAGTCAATTGAGCAAATGTCGACAGATTCGGAAAAGGGCGGTCTCGACGTAGATACTGCGGTGACGCCCACAGCTCCTTTGTATCGCCAGCTTCTTCAGTCGTACGCCGAGGAGAGTGCTGTGGAAGACGCTATCTACTACCTTGGAGAGGGTCTGCGGAAGGGTGTTATTGATCTGGACACGTTCTTGAAGGTAAGTTTTCCAAAAAAAAATTATTTACATACATTTTAAATAAATTTAAACACACATTTTCCATGCTTTTAAATTACATATTAAATAAATTTAAACACAAATTTTCAATGCTTTTAAATGACATTTTAAATACATTTAAATACCTTTTTAAAAATAATTTTAAATACTTCTTCTCAATTATTTTAAATACATTTTTATACCTATGCCGGCGTCAGGATAGTCCACACTATGCAACTACAATGAATTTACGCAGAACTTAACTGCTCATAGAAGATAGAGCCTGTCTACCACTGAAACAACTGAACTAGAAACATTACATATTCTGCTCATGTTTGTTGCTTTTTCCTGTCTTGCTTGCAGCATGTACGTGAGCAGTCGCGAAAGCAGTTTATGCTGCGGGCACTGATGCAAAGGTGCAGACAAAAAGCTGGACTTCCACCTGTCTAATTATTCTGATGCCATTATGCCTTCATTTTCGGGTGTTACGTCCAGGAGAACGTGGCGGTTATTTGACGATCCCAAATCGATTGCTTCTGCTACACATTAAAACTACAAGAGAGAATGATGACGAGTGAGGGAGATAGAGAGGTGTTGAAGCAGTAGAAAATATTTAAAATGACATCATTGAAGCCCACTAATAATGGGAGATAAGAGTTGTAGGGGTGACGAATTTCCATGGAATTCAGTTGGTTACAAGAACAGATACAGGGGGTAGCAGAAGCATCAGCAGGAGCAGCAGCGACGACGACGACAACAAGAACATTAGCTGTTACTGCAGACCACAACAACAACTACATTAGCTTTTATTGCAGACATGTTTACGTCGTCTGAACGCTAAGAACTTTCTGTCAGTTGACGTACTCACTAGAAGCAAGGATCTGTCACTCACTAATGTTTGCTTGAGGAAGGCAAAAACGGAAGCATTAATCTGTTAATATAAGAATAATTATATACGAACGACTATTATGGACGCAGTTGAACGCCATGCCTACTAGGTAGTATAGAGCTAAGATAATGACGATGACAATGATGCTAAGCAGCCGCTCTATGTAAGAAAAAAAAATGGCGCACTATAATAAACGAAGTGGTTATCATCAAACTAATAAATCAAAGGTATTATTATATAATGATAAATGAAAGTGTTTGGTGGTGCTTATTTTCGTGACAGCTAGTTTTGACGAAGCATACCTACAAAACGAAACAGTAGACTCTGCATAGTAGGCCCTTTACACTTGGAGTTATCTCATTCCTAGGCTGCGCTCTTTCGACGCTAACGGACGCGGAATTAAAGAGCTCCTTGCCGGTGCATATGAGAAACGCGATCCGTGGAGATCGCAGTGTACGTTTCAGTAACACCCTATCGTCCGGCGATTAGTGGAAGGACGAGATTTTTGTTCTTCGTCACTAACTCGTGCAGAGCGATCTGACTCCGGCCCGGTGAAGTAGATCAGTATGACTGCAGTTATCGTACGTGAAAAAATCGGAATCCCTCAGCGTCTAGCATTGTCGAATGCGTAGTAAACGTACAATCACCGTTATAGAAACAGTATAGCATGATATATAAGCAGCGTCTTGTCCTCTAGTTCCACCGTTAGGGGGGATTTCGAGATAACCTTTGTTCAGCAGGGTTTTCAAAATGTGTTGAATGTAACTGTACCTGACACAGGTGACTGAAATATAATAAATAAACGAACAGTATAGACAATACATGGCGATATTCCTTCAAGTAGCATCGCTTGGTCGCGTTCAAAATTCGCAAATTCTTGCAGCGCAGTTCGGCCACATTTCGTTTTGCGTGCCGGGTCCGTGTGCAGCTCATTGTGCTGGGTTAGATCGCCCCTTAACGTTAGCCGACTCCTATGTGGCGAAGATTTTAGAACCCAAGAGTTGTGCGTGCTTCTGCTGTTTAGTGACGTACCTGCCCGATCACGACACGTTCGTGCTAAGTGTGCAACCGTAGAGTTGTGCTACGAACAAGGCAAATGCACGCACCTTGAATGGTCGGTGTGCACACACTTCACGAGTCGGCGCAGTGACCACACGCTGGCAGGGCTATTGGCAGAGTCACGTTCGTTTGCAGAAGGAAGTTCTGCTAGAGCTTCAATTGTTGGAGTTGTCGTGAGCTGTTGACACCCGGAGTCCGCAGAGGTCGGTTCAAGGCGCGTGAACTGGAACGCGGGAAAAACAGGCTAGAAGTACGATGACGACTCTAATAGTGCAGGCTGCCGTGGGCATTCTTGCCTGTTTGATGGTGCAACTTGTGGTATGTTTGCAACTAAAGCGTTTAGCAGATTTGGTAGCAGTGATTGAGTTTTGCCTGAGTACAAGTATTCCGCTTTGAGTGGCGACTCCCTACCGTAGTCATAGGTTGGCGTGGATTTTCCTCTCGACATTTGTTGTAGTAATGGCATACGGACAAGAAATCGAGAACTGTTTGGTGGGACAAGGGCTGGGGGCCGGCCGCAAACGAGTCACCAAACTCCGCAGGTCAGGTGCACGAGTGGTTTAATAAACGAAAAAAGAACACCCTTTGAAGTCAGTACAGAAATGTAACATGGGTGTTAATCTCAATGCATTCGCACCTGGAAACACTCCATGTAGAACACGTTGTCATACAAGAGAAATTCTCCGTGAAGGCCTTGTGCAACAACGAGCGGCCACCACCATCTCAGTGGCACTGGTATCATTGGCAGATTTACTCTTCAGCTGTGAGCAATTTAACAACTTGTTGTTTTGATTTAATTGTCAAATTGTTCAAAAATCAATCATCTAATCTAGGTTGCAACGCACTCCCACCATGGGGCACGTAACGGGAGCGAGTCATTCCTGCTCTCGAGTCTGTTAGGCATGGACACCTTCGGCCTTCCGCGCAATGAGACAGCTCTCCGCCTATTGTCAAACGATAATGATACGGATTCCTCCAATCGGACATCGATACTCAATTACGTCACGTATCCGCTTGTTGCAATCGTCAACCACAAGGTATAGCAATCGAACACAATGATGTCATCACGGATCAATATTGGTGTTGTTCGTCATAGCAGCGGGCACAGTCCATTTATAGAAGTCACACCGAACATGTATTTTGAAAAATTCCCAAGCCAACCTCGCATATGTAGGCATTCATTTTTGTATGCGTGAACCGAAATCTTTATCGAACCTGATTGAGTGAACTGGAGGCTTAGGTTCCATGTTCAAGGAGCATGAGGTTATCAACGTGTGCGTTTTGTTCTTTCGAGAGCGCGCCGACCGAGTTTTGAAAGGGCCCTTCCAAAGCTGAACTGTTTCTACTGTTAAAGAGATCTAATAATAACCTACCTGTCTATATGCGTATTCGCACCCACCCGATGTGTACCGAGCGCCACAATCTGTTGCCCCTTTTTACTCATTTTAGATGAACACTTTGAGGGCCCTGCTGACCCTGCCATTACGATTGATGATGGCACCCGTCGATGCGGCTCGAGCCCTCTGGAGAACGAAGGAGGCGATGCAGAAGCCCGTCGACGCCGAAATGTTGGGCCGACTCCACGATGATCTACATAAACTGAATGTTACGCCATCGCCCAATGGGCACTAGCCGTCACGACACCGTGTTGATAGTCTACGAGTAACTCACTAACTAAAATAGAACGTAGCCTATCAGTTTTCATTTTGTATAAAAAAAACCCTATATCAGTTAGTGCCTTTGATCTCTCGTGACAAAACGAATTTTTCTTAAACCGGCCCCTGACAACGAACCGGATTCTCGAACGGGGCCAAATATCGATGTTCTTCTTGTGACATGATCCTGCACTTGGTAGATGCAGAGAAAAACAATTGAGAGAGAGAGAGAGAGAGAGATCAGGAAGAGATTTTATATGCGTGTGTGCCCATAGCAGTTTTCAGGTTGTGGGCGCAGAAGAAATGAGAAAGCGAATCTCTTTTAAAGCGATTGATGATGAATCTACACAAGCGTCGACGAGTGTTTTGACGTATAACCAAGAACGACGAAGAATAAGTTCTACATAATTGTTTGTTTCTCAGATAGTAGTAAAATATAACCTGTGTTTCTAATCATGAAGTTACGTATCTTCGCTTTATGATGCATGCGAGCTATCGTTGAAACTAGCTATCAATTGTTCCTCGGATAGCCAGTTGGATTATTATCGGGATGTCACAAATCGAAGAGGGAGGAATCAAGCGTGGATGTAGCGAAAAATCGACGAACGATACACTAGGGAATCAGTGATAATGTCAATCAGATTGTTTTGTAATGTTTGGGCCACCTTCGGCATATTGAAGTGTTCCTTTAGCTACGGTTCCGCAACAGTATCGGTTTGCAAGAATGGAAGCTGATTGCTCACAAGTTGCTGAATACGATTAAGCCAGCAAAAAGCTGTAGAGCTGGCAGCACATAGTTTTCGGTCAACAGAAGTACTCAAGGTACTTCACTTAAATAGCATATAACAGTGGGGAGGCATGACCACCGTGAGGAACGACATAGGTGGCTAGGCGATTCCCTCGATATGATAGACAGTGACTGCGTTGCAAACGATCGAGAAGATCGTTGTGGAGACGCTTCTTATCCAGACAGGAGCTGAAGACTTGCACCAATTTTTTTGAGTTGGACTTGATAGTTTATCTTATTGAGCAGTAACGAGTTGACGAACGTAGGCATTGTCGAGAAACCAGGCTCTTGGAGTGCCTTACGACAATGTAACATCAGACTAACATAGTCAGACGCAATTCAACGGAAGTCCAGCGGTTCCAATTAAAAATTGTAACCTGGCTGCGACGGCCTGATGGTCGAAAAAACTTCAGAGAAACAGCTGCAGCAAAGGTCGGTATCCAAAACGTTGCAAGCTGCTATCACAGCTAACAGGTTCTGTCTCAGCGCTAAGGGAAACCAAGAGATAGAGGCAGCTTTAGGCATCTTTTCAGAAGCCACCGTTCCGAACTTGCGATCTTGTTTATACCGGGGGAGGACAATCGTGTAAATTCGATGCCGAATAGCAGTTCACGTAGAAGGTACATACTATAGAGGAGCATATGATTCCACACCGAAAGTCCAGAGTATTTATTGCAGCAACATCCTAAATAGACCAGCCCCCCTCGCAGTTCGTCCGGGCCAAGAAACGCAACAACTTGCTGCATGTAATATCCAAGTATTCCAGGTGATCGGCGTGTGCAGGAACTGTGTCCAACGCTACGACAACTGAGGGCAGGCAACCGCGTTTCAAGGGGGCGTGCAATTTAGAGGGTTCCACCATCAGATCGTAACACCAGAGCCATTGCAGCAAGAGACTCAACTAGGCATCTGCTAGCTCAATAGCCTCTCGACATTATTTCGAATTTCAAGGAAATTATGTTGACAAGTAGATAGTCCCTATTGCACAAGTCCATTCAAGAGGATTGTCCCTGACGCTGTTTTTTCATGCGTGAAATCCATCTACAGAAAGATTGCCACGCATTTCTATCCGATCGAAAGTGCTCAGTTGTAGAACTCGAGAACTAGAGAAGCGGAACACACTCAATTCAGCAACAAATGCGTTTGCAGCACGTTCGATTTATTTCTTGTTTTTTTTTTGGTGTTCTTTAGTTTTAACTAACAACTTATTAATAGTAATACGCCGCCTTTATAAAATGGGTGCTAATATTTAGGTGTAATGGTAGAACTATTTGCAGTATCTACATGGTACGGCATAGTACATGGTATCACCGTGGTGCAATATTATCTATATTCTGGAAGATCCCGGCTATGGATGGACTATTTTTTCGCCGGCGGGTCCTGGTCGAGTAGCGCTGATCGGATGCCGATTTTCTTCAACTCCTCAACGAGATCACCATTCTTGTGCATATCCATGATGATGTCACAGCCACCGACGAACTCGCCTCCCATGTAAACCTATAATTTAACAAAAAAAATGCCTGCTGAAACGTCTCGTACGAATAATCCAATATGCTATTACAAAGAAAGCTTTCATACAGCTCCGTTTATGGCTCTCGCCAATGAAATAATTAGCCGGGAGTCAGGACCATTTGAGAGTCTCCACTCGACCATATAATAATTTAATTGTAAAATCAATAAACAGGATACTAGCAATGCACCGTTGCTGAATTCCCAATATTGTCTTACCTAATTAGATCAGCGTCCATATCGTTCATTTGTCTATATCAACGGCATAATCTATGCAGGTACTTCTGATTTTAGGTGTGCAATGATGGAATTTCATTCGGGGTGTGCCTTTTTCGATCGATTGGATATTATTACTATTTTAATAAACCAATAAACCTTTACCTTTAATTAGGTTAATTCCTTTTGCTCTAGCCTGTTTGGCTAACCTAACAAGGTTCAGCATCGCTCTAAAGAATGGCAAGGCCGATGTAGGAAAACCAGTAATTAGCGAATATTGGCCTCGCTTAATTTCGCCGTAGTTTAACTTGTAGTTGCCGGCAATGCATGCTAGACATTTGTAAGAGGCCTTCGTGCTGTTATTCTATAATAATTCCCTCACCGATATCGTCAGTGCGTCAGTCTAATTAACGCTAACCTGAGGAATGGTTGGCCAGTTTGAGAACTCCTTGATTCCCTGTCGGAGGCCTTCATCTTTAAGAACATCGTATGCGTCAAAGGGCACATTATGCATTTTCATCACCTGTACGACCGCATTGCTGAAACCACAGTTCGGTTCTGAAAGCAAACAAGAAGGTAGGTGAAAAGCAATTTTAAACGACTTCGTCTGTCATTAACCTCGTAGAAGGGTAGGAAATCTGAGGTTGAAATATGATGGGTCAGTGCATGCTCAGTTCAAATATGCTGATTTTTTTTTCATTTAGATAAGGTAGTTAAACGTATCTACATAATATGTATGACGGTTAATAATTGTGTCATTTGGTACTTTGGTGCGGGTATCATTGGCCAAACGAAAACATGACACTTGTACGCAAAATCAGATTATAAATACAAACTACTTGAAGGCTAACTTATAGTTATTACTATAAGTAATTATAATTCTCGTTATTACATATATATATATATATATGTCATGTTCTGTTGGTCAGAGTTGATTTTTCCCTCCGGTCAGCAAGGTAGTAATAATTAACAATTAATACTATCTGTGGAAAAAGCGCAAATCACATACCGATAGCGAGTATTAACTGTACGGAATTTCCAAGTCATGAATTACTAAACAGTACCCTGCACTACGGCAATATTAGCCGCATGACTCTTGAGCCACTTCAAAAAATCGGCGGACACCGATTTCCCAAAACTAGTCATCTTACCATCAGGGATTCCTTTCATGAAGACGACAACTTTACTCTTCTTAACTATATCTTCGATGTACTTGTGTTTGGCTTCGGTGGCGAGAAATCGCACACTCTGAGCAAACAATTTGCGTAGATACATTTTGGGCGCTACTCGCTTCTCTACACGCACCGGCACACCGCTGAAAGCACAAATTTCGATCAGGGTGCGCTCTTCGGACTCTGGCTGAGGGGATGGCTTTAAGTGCGCCTCCTTCGAAATCCAAGTGCGCTTCCGTCAGATTGGACACCTCGGGCGAAACATAGCACGTAGGGAAATATGTGCTGTGTTAAGCGGGTAACCATTAAAGCGACGGTGCTGTTGTAACAGTCGAACTGGCATGGCGAACTCAGACATGAGCTTTCGTTAGTAATGAGGTACTGGATACAACCTTAACCGATCTGTTATTTTGTATTGAATAGCTCGACTCGCGTCCAAAATCTAAAAACCCTGGATGGACGCTAGCCTGTGAGACGCGTGTCCCCCAAAAGGGAGTAATCCCTGTCAACACCCGCACGGCCTGAATGTATCGGTGTGATGTCGCTGGCCGATGTGCTATGCTCAATCGAACCAAGGAAATAAATAGGTCTGCCCATTGGCAATAATTAATTGGTCATCGAACGTGAGGATAGTTGATGAAGGCCAATTGAAGCTGGGACGCCGAAGAACACAGGGGATCTCCCACAGCCAGATTCGAGCAGGTGGGAGTATCCTTGTGGGCTGTTCTCCAATCTCCGAGTGTATATATATACATATATATATATATATGTATCGGCCTCTATGTGACAGCCGTGAGATAGATATTTCTGAGCCCGAGGAAGTGACCGACAGCACGCAAACGAATTAATTGGTATATTTCGTCCGTCGTCGAAGAGACCAGGCTTTCACGACTAACACAGCTGTAAGGTTAGTGTCTGTCCCGTGAATCCGCACTTAGTCATCCTCTTGTTGCGCTATTACCACAATGGTACGCTGTTTGGGAGCGACAACATATATGCTATTGTAATAAGAACACACTGTTCTCCCCTAAACTACACACTATTGATGTTCGTTCGTGGTCGGCAAGAATCAGGCAGGAGATACTCTCCGAAACGACCTTGTATTTGCCTTGTTGAGTTTTGTCACATGATCGTGTTGAAATGTGCTCTTGCGCACACCACAAGAGGAGATTGGAGGGAAAACTCTAATGGATGGGTTGAGATGTGCGTTTAATTCTATATCAGATTCTGGTTGTGCATATATTGCATTGGGTTCGCTCGAACATAATAAAGCCATGGCCAAACTGCGATGGCCATCGTGTTTGGGGTCGGACGTATCTGGCAGAAAGAATTTTATCGTTTGATCATCCGTCCGCCAGCTATAATCGATTGCATCAAT
This sequence comes from Stratiolaelaps scimitus, assembly GCA_019614645.1. Taxonomy (NCBI): domain Eukaryota; kingdom Metazoa; phylum Arthropoda; class Arachnida; order Mesostigmata; family Laelapidae; genus Stratiolaelaps; species Stratiolaelaps scimitus. The sequence continues at coordinate 2,715,460 of JABWDB010000018.1, read as the reverse complement.
ATTGGTAGTCAGTTGTTCCGCTCTAGATTCAACGACCGCGATTGCAGTCCACTGTTGTCGATTCAGCGCAACGGCATTGTCTATTCGATGAACGATCTGTGAACCATTCGCGTTTGTTCTATGATACCCAGTCGTGGCAGGTGGGAGTTATTCTCGATTTTCGTTGAGATCAACTCGTATCAATATGAGCGGATGTGTCAAATTCCCATTGTAGACAATGGGCTTCGTGATACGTGAACAGAATTGGGAATGGTTTAAGTAGTGCAGAACGTGAAGTACGCATAAGCGGTTTTATAACCAGAATCTGTAAGGGTCTGTCTACGTTCGTTTTTTACACCGTCAGCCATTACTTGTCTTTGAGTTTTACGACGCTCAAAGATGCGTACCGTTGCATCTGACAAGAACATTTACAACGTCGTAAGATGGTAATCTGAAGGATGGAGTTATCACCTTACCCGGATGTTGTTTTTCTACGCTACGGACGACTTCTGAAACCTTTAGCTCGATCGGATCTAATGCCGTGTACCATACGGGGCAACCAATTTCTTATATATATTAAATTTATTTTCTATTCCTTGTGGGATCTCTATTGTAACAGAGGCGCAATTCAGTCATAACACGCCTGAGCGCTGCGGGCATTTCTGTATATATACACTTTGTTCACAGTATCATTACATTCCCTTAGCCGTAATTCATTACTATGCACGTTATTATACATATTTGCAATAGTTATAACCCTGTATTTGAACAAAATGAAATATACATTCTTATGTCAACCACCCCCACTCGTCACGCGGGATTCTTGCGGACAAAATAACGGACGTCGGACCATGACGGCCTCGGCCCTGATACCCTGTCCCCAACTGTATCACAAGTTATTGTACAAATGCAAACGCACAGTAATATGAAATAATTCACAGAAGTTATAACGTCTACTTCGGCTATTTTAACAACTTTCAGTGGTCCCACTAGCATTAGTCATTTTTGTGTAGCAGAATTTATTGTGTACTTTAAGGATAATATTGTCTGGTTGCCTGCTTACAGGTCGTACAGCATTTAGGACTTTCCACAAATGATATTTTCTCGAATCTTTCTATGAAACAAATTCCACACCGAGGCACCATCATCATTAAGTATTCAAGTTGTATTAAAGAGCTATTTTGTAGGTATGCTATTGGTGTAAGTGTTCGAAGTTCTCGGTTTCAGCTGAATCGCCTTTATGCACGAAGTTTTTTCCACCAGAAATTTCAGTTAATATTATCATGATAATTTTTGGTATTATTGACGACGTAAATGTGTTCGTATCCTTCCAGATGAGTTCTCTGATAGCTGAATGCGAGGCGGAGAACTTCTGCGCCGAAGATCTGGTGGAGCGCTTTGCGTGGCGAACTCTTGTCCCGCAAAAGGATGACCGATTTGACGCCAAAAGCCTTGAGGAGGCTTTTAGGGGAGGAATCGAGCAGCTGCGACTTGAATACGACCACCGGTAAGTGTCGACCTTCACCGTAAACACAGTACCACCTTTTAACAAAACCTTTAACCCTTCTTGTTGATATTTAAATGCGTCAGGACATTCGAAAGCACACCCAGACCGATACCGTGACTCTCTCCCGTGTTCCACGACTCAATATCCAACCCCTTATCAGCCGATTCTTGCTTCTATGTGTCGTTTGTGTCTTTTTGCGTGTTTTTAGCGAGAAACGGTGCCAGCGGTTGGAGAAGGACTGCGGCGATGAAATGGAGAGACACTGGAGACGGGTCGAGGACCTGCTCGACAAGAACAAGCAAAGTCAACGTACGTATAAAAATCTCGACGCGCACATAGGCCGAGTGGCCGCCAAGGTCGTCTATCTTGGCGACCTGCTTGAATCCGTGAACACGCCCAGAGCTCGTGCCGAAGAGGCGGAAAAGCTCATGCTGAAATTTGCCGATTTTCTGGGCGAGGTCAGCGACGTCCCACTGTCGAAGCAGAACATCTATGAGAATTCCGACCTCATACAAAAGCTACACCTGATCGCACAAGAGCTGCCGTCGGGCGGCAAGTTTGATGAGACCAAAGCTCGCATAACGACGAAATACTCGCAGATCGAGAGTGACCTCATCGACGAGTTTCGAAACGCCCATGAAATTGGCGACACAGAGAAAATGGTTCAGCTGGCGTCAATCCTTGCTCAATTTAAAGGGTTCCAAACGTGCGTCGACACATTCATAACGGATGCTCAACGTGGCGCGTATATGCGATCGGACATATTCCAGGATATCATACCATTGTGTAAGAATACGCAAAAGTTGGTCGTTCAGGTGTTCGTCAATCCGAATCAGATAATGGCGAAATTCATCACCAACGTGTACACTGTCAAACTACAGGATTACATCACGTCCCAGTTGCAAGTGAACGACCGAGGCGAGTATTTATCGAAGCTACTTCTAATGCATAAGAAGACCGAGAAGCTCTCCGAGGAGCTAACCAAATTCAAGATTGACTACTCGCTACTGCAGAAACTTTCGAGGCAGATCTTCCAGAAAGACCTCGACGGGTATATTAATGCTGAGATGCAGTTTCTTCGCGAGCGGCTCGACCATTTACTTAAGCGGTACTACGAGGACCTCGAACACGTAAAGCGTCCGGCCGGAGCACTACAAGATCTGCGACGGGATATGCAGGCGTTCATCAAGCCTCTAGCCAACATCAATATTGCTCCTGTTGCCGAAGACTTTGGAGGTGAGACGTTCCTATCGGAAACACTAGCGGCTAACATGCTACAAGAGCTTCGCCAATCGCTCGACAGATGCCGACTTCTATCGCGTCAGTCTGACCGGTCGAAGAACGCCTGCCAGATCTGGCATTGCCTGCAGTCGCGTCTCTGTGTTGAGCACATCCAATACGCGCTCGATCTCGGCTTCCGCTGTATTCCGCTGAGCGAAACAAAGGCTGAACCCCGTCTTACATTCCTCGACTGTGTCAGGGAGTGTAACACGATGGTCCACCTATTGGACGATCTGTTCTGCAAGAGTGTCGTACCGCTGATCGCCTCGAGTCCCGAGTACGGCACGGTGTTGCAGAAGAAGCGCGAGTGCACCGAGCAGATGGAACAGAAAATGCAGCAGGGAATCGAGCTCTCCCTGCAAGCGATGATAGGCTGGATTCGGGAGCTGCTCAGCGAGCAACGCCGTACCCCGATGAACCCGACGGACACCAGCTCGAGTTCGACGTGCGCCCGCGTCTGCCGTTACGTCAATGACTGCACAAGCCACATCCAGCGGAATCTCGACGGACAGAATTGTAGTGCCGTCTTAACAGAATTCGGCATCCAATGTCACCGTGCGATCTATGAGCATATCCTGACGATGCAGTACGACCCGCACACGACCGCCTACATTATCATGTGCGATGTCAGCGAGTACCGAGCCTGCGCACGACAGCTGCCGGCGTTCGTGGATCGTCTGTTTGAGCTCCTGTCGATCCTTGTCAATCTTCTTATGACGCCGCACAACAAGCTGCAGGATCTGCTGAATAGCCATGCGCTGAAGCAGCTCGACCCCCAGGTGTTGCAGAGCTTTGTCGAGCTACGAACCGACTGCAAGCAGGAGCGTCTCGTACAGACCTATTTTAAAGCTCGCAAGTAATATGCAACTGGAAGTAGTGAATTACCATTAATATTATTACTCCCCACGTGACGAACATATGAAATGTGCAATAGGTAGTGTCTCCGGTTAGTTATCCCAACTAACTATATATATATATATACACATATTACCATTGATTGTAATTCATATACTAATCGAATGTGTCCCAGTGCAAGTACTAGTCCCCCGTTCTCAAACCCTAAGTATGTAAATCTCTTGATTATGTTACCAAATTACCTAAATTAGTGCATAAAGTATGTAAGAATGGTTATCGTTGCCGTCCATTACAATAATAGAGTGCGTCATCATCTCCTGCAGCAGCAGCAGCAGCAGCAGCAGCTGTGGTGTTGCAATCAGTGAATTCGTGTACTGACCTCAGCATCAGCTGTCCTGCGGAGTTCGTTAATGGCACGCATTGATATGCACACGTTATTACAACAATGATACTAGACAATGGTAAAGTGTAACGGTAATCTGTGTTTCGCGTCAGCAACTTAAGCTCTGTTTTTACAAATGGTTGCACATGTATCCACAATAAGCGACGTTTGAATAATGCGCTCAATAATGCCTGTCGCCACTGTCACGTGAGCACAAAGCATATTCATTGGCCTCGGTGGGTGGACCTAGCGAACGTTGAAGAGACGAATGTAACTGCTGCTGATACAGCGCGGGTAGGTGAGAGGTCACCCGGTCCGGCTTTTCCTGTCGGATCTGACGTTCTCATTAGCAAAAGCTCGGTCGTTGTTTTCAAAGCTCATCTTGCCCTGCGTGCAAGCAGATGACGACGGATGTGCTCGATCGGTCATGAATGTCGGTAATTTCCCGATTTCTGTATGCAATGTCATCGTGACATCTTACTACAGCTGGGACGGCTATTACGATAATGTTTTCTTTGTTCGCAGCAGAATACAAATGTTGGAATAGTATTTCGATTGATTCTACAGCTAAGCTTACAACCACACAGTTATCCTGGTATGTAAGTCTGAAGGTTACATTTGCTATTGTGAAACACCCGAACGTGTGGCTGTCGTTCAAGTCAATTTGGGATTACATGGTCCTGCATCGGCTAACATAGCCGAGTTGCTGTGGTATCGAACGAACGTAGTACCACTACATAGATATACCATCAAGGTATCTATATATAGATGTTGCTGTAATATGATGCAGTGCTAGAGGTGTAATTGTCGAAAAGAGCGGTCTCTTAAACATCGTCATATATATATATGAACTTGGTTACAATGTAGCGGCTCCCTTTTTTGGTGCGGTCTTGCATAATAACCGGTGATGAACTATTAAAATTTTAAAGCAAACGCTTCTCTTCTGACGCGTGTATGCGCGCTCCGAAATTTGAACACATCTCCTTCATCTAGATTGGCATCAGTTCGACCTTCCCGCTGGCTACTCGCCAAGCTTTGGTTTTTGGCCGAAATTTAATAACAATGACCAAGGTTGTACAGAGAGTGCTGCCTTTAATTGACGGCCTCTTTTTGTTAAAATCTCCCCTCTCGACCTCCCTTTGTCCCACACTCCACGATGGTTTCATTTGTGTTAAATGTTTTATTTTATATTTATCATCATATGCATTTGGAAACACTTGAAACTACCAAGCTGTCCCACAGCTATAATATATCGTTTTTGTGACCTTTTAAAAAGGATATTTTCTTAAATGTCTTCTATTCACGGGCTATGAACGTCCAAAAGAACGGTCACTTCGGTTGCAGTACCCAGTAGTATTCGATGTTGTTGAAATAACAAAGCAACACAAGAGCAGGCTGCTACGGACTGCGTGAGATGCTTAAGGCATCAACGGAAGTCATAGAAGAAACGCGCAGACGGACGACGCAACGAGAGGTGCATGTTAGGCTATTCTAGTCGTACGAGAGCCTGCCGTCAGGTTAACCTAACGAAATCGCAATCCATCCCACCTAAATATATACAACGACCTGACGATAGCAAGCACCATGTATGTTCCGTTGAGCGATAGTTCCCATCGATCTATTTTCGTAATCGTCTAATTCGTCCGATGCGATTAAATGTGTAGACAGAAATGTTACATGTGTCATACAGATCTGAATACATTATGGCATTGCTTGATCTGATATTGTTGATCTTATGTGTAATTAACTAATTAACGATGGGCCTGTCAGATAGGGGAACAGCTGAGGGTCAGCTCGAAAAAACACTTAACTAATTAACGATGGGATCGTTTCCAATTTTACGCTCACTGACAACGACGTGAAGAAGGGATTAGCAGTTGGGTGCTTCTTGGATTGATCGGCGAATTGCCAGATGATCCTAGGGGCCTGGTGCGACATTGAACCGAACCACTAGAGTTCACCGGCCCAGCGGAGCTGAAGGGCGACAAGCTATTTCTTCTACGATTCCTTGTTTGTCATTTGCTCAGTAGGAACGCTAAGATATGTTTATTTAAGCAATTTGATTCGGTGTACAGTGTAGTCACACTACTACAGTGTGATGCTAAAAAGATACATTTCGAGCCAACTATTCTTGGAACGGAGCATGAGCGAGCGTGGACCTGTTCAGACGCCAGTTGTACTCTAGGTCCTCGACGTCGCTTGCATAGATCGGGGTAACACTTTTCATGGAAGCACAATTCGATTCACAAGGAGCTTGCATGGGCAACAACTACAAGATCTGCTTTTTCGATTGTCTCTCCTCGATAGAGAGACTCTCTGCTGGCCTACGGGACACCTGTCGTGTTGTCAATTGACGCAACTTGAATGCTGATAGCCACAGAGAATTAGCCAATGTTGACATCGATATTCTCTTTCGCTGCTCTGTAATAATCACTGTTCCTAGTGCTAATACATATTTATTATTTATACATGGTGATTCGATTGGCACCGATTGTCAATTAATTAATCGATTCATGGAGGATGGAGAACATTCTGTTAAGTGACGTAATCATGTAAAAATGTTAATAATAACAACAACAACAACAACAAGTAACGGATAATAAATGATTTTACGTGAGTGACTCGCTAAGAAGATAACGACTCGTCAATTTCGGTTGGGCGTCACCTTCTTTTTACAGAATATACCATATAGGAATAAATATAAGAAATGTTTGTTAGGCTCGGTTTACCTATTTGCATCATTATTATTATTATTATCGCCACTAAATGACTTGTTGTAGACTATTTGGATTTTCCTGAGGCAATAGCCATTCGTCGTATAGAATATTTTGAACAAAATGCATGCAACTTTGTTCGGCGCCTACACATTAATCTTCCTTAATCCTATATTAGTTAGCTCTGTTATGAATGCCAGTGCTAATTGTTCAGCTACAAACAATGGCAGCAACTGAATTGATCTTGCCTTAGCAGTAAGACGCAAAACAGAATAGAACAGCATTGAACAGAATTAATGCCAAGAACATACCGATATTAGCCAGATTCTTATTAAAAGCGATATATGCATTTGGAAAATGTTCATGCTCGTTTCGTTCAATGCTCAAGGTACAACGTTCAAAATGGAATATTCTAACGTTCGACCACTTAGTAATTAGATAGTATGTTTAAGCACGCCGCTGAACTCTATAAGCAATATTACACAGTAGTGTTTTGCTTGGCTGTACCGCGATTCACCCAGGGTACAATACAAAAGTCGCCCGCTGTCAGCTGCCAACGACAGGTCGAGTGCAAATTATTGATATAGGTTTTCGCTCTTCTGAAGCAGTGAAGGTGGGTCCCGTCATGTGAGAAGATGGCCAGCACACACCGTCGACGGGCTCCTCGGCTGTCGCGTCCTTGAGGCTGCCAGCTCCCGGTTGATGATGAGGATGATGTGTTCGCGCACGTCGCCTCGCTGCTGTCAGGGTCACACTCATCTGTAGCTGCTGAGTCTCGAATTATCGTTGACCCTGTACGCCTGCGTGGAAAAGCAATGGCGGCAGCAGTAGCAGCAGTTGCTCTATAGGGGAACTGCGTCGGACGTCCAGCGAGGTTCGCCAATGGGGTAAAAAACAGTGGGAAATATGATCGGGGATTCGATAGATGTTCCATTATCTAACTTCCGATGTACATTGGTCCTTCGCCGTTTTGAGAACAGCTATGATAGTCGGTGGTCGGAACGATTCCTCTTCCAGCAGGATGGCGCCGCAGTTCATACGGCAAAGATCGTCAATTTTGTTTTTATCGTATGTTTTTGAAGAACTGTATTTAAAGGTGGCAAGCAGTATAAAACTCATGCGCTAAAAAAAAGCTTCGGTAGGCCGAATAGCATGCTCTTGATCAAAACCTCATAAGTAAATCGTATGAATCTATGCCCAGTCGATTAATTTCTTCTCTGGAGAACGTCGGCGATACGGCAAAATGCTAACTTTGTTAAAAAAATTGTCAGAGAATGATGTTATGTATTTATTCAAACAGGAACAATGAATAATAACATATATGAATAATTCTTCCTTTATCCATATTACCTCATAGTGGCGCACGTCCAAACACCAATCCGGAGGAACAAGATGACGATGATTTCATATCTTATCGTCTGTCATTGTACTTCAATAAAACTACAGTAGAGAGTCTCCCGCCGAGAAGACCACCGCTTTTGTGTTCACTTTGTGTTCGACAAACACAAATGTGGGCTATCCTTTTGACGCACCGCCAAAACGACAATTTCCAATATCAAATGTCTACATCTGAGTTAGATAGCCAAATATATTCGTGGAATGTTCTTCAAAATGTGATATATTTGAATGACTGAGAGCGAAACAGTAGTGCTACTTACGGTTGAGAAAAAAAATCTGAAATATGGGCTATCCTTTTGACGCGGTGTATATGTATATATATAATCGAAAAAGTCCTACAACGTAGTCTAAAATACCTATAGCTCTATAATGTGTGCTACTTCTCTGTTTCATTTGTGTCACCTATGTTAACTCCGCTGCCTGAGCGGTGGTCGGTTAAGCGGTTAAGTACGTGCGCGGTTGTAAAAAGTGCAATGCCGCAGGTCAGAAACACCTTGAGATAACACAAAGCTATAATATTTTCACAGGAGCGGATTATTACAAATTATTACATATACCTGATATATAGAAATTATATGTCGTTCAGTTTGAACAAGGAATATAAATGACGTCAATCTTAATTATACTATATAATAATAATCAATCTTTATCTTAATCAATCTGTATCTTCTATATTATGTCACTATTCCCTTTGCACATCCCCATAATGTGTTAATCATAGTGTTCATCAGCCCCGGCGCTCCGACGAGTTATCGTCATTTTGTCGAAAGCCTATTGCGATTGTGTTCAGCTCGTCATATTTGCGCCCTGAAATACAGTAGCTAGCGTAATCAACATCTTTTAGTCGAGTTTCACACACTACTACTTGCATTTAGGCAAGAGCCCTTCCCTCATCCTCTAGGAAGGCGCGTAACTCGATAAGTTAAGCACTGATTTCCCGAAGAAAAAACACCTGTCTGTCCCAACACTGAGATGAATTACCCTTGAGAATATAGTATGACAAGGAATTCGCTTACCGTACGCGAACAGTTTCAAAATCAAGTTTATTTTCGAATAAACGCGAACATGTTACACGTTTTGGAAATGATTGCTGACTTCAGCAAACGCTTTACGCGTTTTCTCTTTAAAACCATCTATAAACGCCTCGTATTTATGTCATCATAAACAAACAGCTGCGACGCTCTTCCGAATGCACAAGGTTGAACCTATCTTTCAAAAATCGTATTACAGATGAGCAATTTGTCTCTAATAGTTTGTCCTTTCCGAGTTCTGATCAACAATTTACTGCTATTTAAGTAAGATAAACACCTATGAAATATAACCTACATTTTACCCTCGATAGAATGCTGACTCGTACAGGCGTTCGTGCCAAGACCATGTCTTCTAGAATCATCGAAGTTCGCGTCATTACGACAATGTAAATAGTATATGGAAGATGAAGTGAGATGACGTCACCGATAAATTTTGTCTGTATCAAAGTTTGACGCAGTGTCAATGCAGGTTGGACCAGAGCACACGCTTTCTAGTTTAATGCTACTACGTAATGCGGTACTCAAACGGCTTCACGTTAGAAGTGGCTCGGTCCATAAAGGTGGGGCAAATGCTCAGGTCGTCGACTCAATCGTTCAAATATAGAAGAACGCATTTATCGACGGCTCTGCGACCAAGTACATCTGTAGATATCCGTTGGGCACTCGGATGAGATAAGAATTCAGAGACAACAGAAAACAACAAATAATAATAAATCAATAAAAAAAATTAATAAAAACAGGAAGAACGCAAAATCGTTACGGGACTTCGAATCCCGCTAATAGGAAAGTCTATCAGATACGATCTCAACGTAATGAGCACCCAAGGATACTAACGATATTTATTAGGTTGATTCAAGCAAAGCGGCCGGACTTATTTTTTTGATGCAAAAATGGTCTTTAGTCATGTGTATGAAACATTTTTTTTGTTTATTATTATTATTATTATGTAAGTGTGATCCTTGAGAATTTGCTGCACGTTGCCACCTTGTCGGTAGCTCTTCCATCTCCCAGTGCGAGAGGTCACCGAGGTTGTTATTGTCTGGTAAACCTGTAGCCTAGGTAGACTAGTCGAATAGGTAGAATACTCAAATACAAGATATACCCGAGAAAACGGACCACATAACAAACACTCTCCGAGGAAATAAAGGCAAGTGGACGTCCCTTACCGTGCCGAGGATTCGAGGTCTAGTTAAACACATTCTAACAAGTCGAAAATTCCCGTTCTAGGATTTGGCGAAGTCAGCCCATGAACGCAGCTTAGGTCCACTAATAAGTTCGAGGCTCGCGAAATATCGTTAGCGCCAATATTATTTCTCTATAAAATATAAAAAAAAAGCCGTTCTCCTCCTATTTAGGAAGACTGAACCTCTTACACTTTGTACGGAAACACCCGAGTTGAATATATTAATTTATATATGTATACAATATAACTGGGTGTCAGTCGATCGAACGTCATCCATTGACGTAACTACGACTATCATGCAGTTTAAAATCGTCGCACATGGATAGCTAACAGATTGTAATCAGCTGTTAGCTAGTTATTGCGGTCCGTGCATATTATATATATATATATATATATATATATATATAATATATATATATATATATATTATGGTTTAACTAATATGACGTAAGGTTTTCGAAAATTCGCGACGGCAACTTGCTCCCTTACGTGTATATTACTCAAGTAACGTTGTAGTACATTGTAATACTGGCAGCAAAAGGCTACCACACCGAATCTCGAAGGACGCCTGCACTTAAGCTGCGACCAAATGTCCTAATATTTTCATGGACAGATAGTAATGTTGTGTGTATCAGAATCCTGAAATTCTCTACTTCAAACAGCCATGTGTAGAGTGTGGAACAAAACTTGATCTTGTATATCATTGAACCCCGTAGAGTTAATAAAACTCACCTGCTTATAGTCCAGGATGCCAATTCAGTTAGTCAGTGAATGAAGCGCTTACGTAAGCGCTAGCGCAGAAGTGTAGATGCCCATTGAATCATAATGAATAGCCATTTATGTAAAGACAATTAGTCCATATATACAAAGACGGTAGATTTCACCGAGGCCTGATTCAAAAGGCAAATAGATATGAGTCATCAACATACGAGGGACTCTCTCGATGGTAGTGTTAGGCTCACGATTGACTACTCAGTAATTTTAGGAGATAATTTGGCTGAAATGCAAGTCTAGCAGTTTTCAATCTTAAAAGAGCGAATGGAATGAACGAATTTGTGGCTCGATAAGCCTCAAGTACTGAGTGGAATAACTTTCCACTATTGCTAACGTATCTTGCGCGCTTTTCAGGTTACACACCTGAGATGTGGTAACCAAAATTTCCGCTCAAGTTTTATATGGTTTATGCCAACACCAGCTGCAAGATATCGAAACAGTGGTCAGGAAGCCAGACAGTGTCCGTGGTTCTACAATCAGGATACCGGTGGGATGGCTGTCGAGGAACCGCAACAGAAGTCCTCCTTTGAAGTACATGTCAGGTCTGGTGCACATGATAGATTTGACTAGCGTACACAGACCACTGCCGCAGTTAAAACAAACATCGTCATGTTTTGCGCTACTGTATTTGATCATTTTTTTTTATAATTCTTATTAAACGGGAGCGTTCTCTTTGGTTTTGGCTTGTTTTCTGACTTGTCTGTCGTGTATACAATTTGAGATTAGCATGGCCATCTGGCCATCGTCATCATTGTCTCTGCGAGCGCCTTCAACTAAGATTGACTTGAGCATTTGGGACCTGTTGATCAACGGACAACATTCTAGTCAAATTCTGAGTGTCCTCAATAGGCAGGCAGGGGTTTCGTTGGGTTAAGGCCAGCCCGCAGGGGTCACGCCACCAGGTGGTATACCCAGAAAGGCGCAGCGTCGACATTGGCAACCAGGAGTGTAGAATGGTCAATCGAGTTATCCAGTCAGACATATTTATCACCAGGAAAATATAGTGTTGTCTATTTGCAATGTAATCGTAAACGGCTATCGTAAATGAGTTGGTGATCGACACAACGTCTTAAAAAGCATCTAATACAATATCTAATCTGACAGTACTGAAACGATTATAGCTGGTCATTTATCTTAGCGTGTATATCCTGCCATAATTATTGTATTATAATAATAAAGTGGGATAAATCGCTACATGCAGGTCAAGTGTATGCAGCAATCGCCGAGTTATCCTACCGCCTACTTAATAATAAGGGAACTCACCTGAAAGTTGATTTTATTCTACAGACGTCGATGCTACGTGCTAGCGCCAATATTGTTGTATGCTTGAAGGAGGGTTATTGCTGTGCGAACGTCTACAGGATAACCAGGGGGTGAATTTTTGTCCTTGATAGCCTCCACCCCCAAAATTATCATAGAAGCTGTATTGTATAGAGCATGCGGTATATGAACCGCTACCGGTTTATAGAGCGCGATACTAATCTTCACTAGTGGGATTCGGAGCTAAGAAGCTGGTATCGAGCTGGGACTCAGCACTTCGACTACGTTCTTTAATGAACTATTTAAATGCAGCGAAAGTCGTCCGGCTAACGAGCCTGCATCGAAAAATCGTACTAGAGGCTACTAGTATGATTTAGTACTAGCGTTAGAACTTATCTACTGGTAAGATCCTAACGTCGCCCCGAGCTGGTCCATTGAGATAGGTGGGCCTATGTGATCCATTTACTTGGAAGGTTTACAAATGTTTACGGCAACTAGAAACACGTTGCAAATTCTCCCACTTCGTCAAACATATTTGCATTCGTTAAATAGTCATTGCCTATATACGCTCATTACAAATCATACGTGAACACGACGATACAAATGTCAATTATCATTAATAGATAATTAGTAGTCATAAATTTCTCATCTGTTTTCTTGTGTTATTAGCTGACCTTGCCAGCAATCATATATCGTATAAATTCTAGGGCATCTTAGGCAATGATGACGCTTAATAGAAACTTATCTACGCGTAAGACAAAGCAATATAAATAAGTTTCAGCAAATGAAATATACCCGGATGCATAACAACAATGATTTTCTATCGCTAAGGTATAACCTGTCAAATTGAGCGGTTCATGTTATTTCGTCGCGCAGTGACGTAAGTATGCATTAACGACGTTCGCTCACTGAGTGAGTCATTCATTCCATTCATGGCGAGAATCGCTCAGAGTCATATATCGGAATATCTAGCAAAATCGACTACTTCCTGCAGCTCTTAGCGCCTAGTGTCTTGATGGATAATTTGGATATGTTCATTTTCACATTTTTTGCATATATGTATGCTCTCTTTCGAGAACAAATTCGTGTCATTCCTTTAATAGGTGGTGTCGCCCCGAAGATGGCTAGCCTAAAACTATGTCAATTCACAATAGTGAATAGTGACTCTGTTTGAAGCGTGCCGCTAGATAGATGATTTAACACGAACATGAGCTGCATCGGTCTTAGTTGTAATGTAATCGCGTATATAGAATTAGCAACTTTGTCACGTATATCCGTTAGGATCGTCTACTTCAGAAACATGACGCCGTATTATATTCGTTCATATGACATGGAGCGAACGAAACACTTCATTAGCAGTCATGCATATATGTATTAGTCAGTTATAAACGTGGGCAACAATTGTACTATCCGCTGAACGTGAAATTCATCTTCTAAGAATACCTTCCTCTACGTATTCTTAGCTCGGTTAGCTCAAAGTAAAGTTTAACTTATTGTTCTTTTCATGTGATATTAGTTGAACAAACGACATACGCGTATTGCTGTCAAAGTGATCCTTCTGCCGAGCACTGCTCAGAGAACACCGGAAATATTGTCTCATGGCAGATTCATACAACAATGTACGGCGTAGCAAAAGCCTCACACACAAACGGACCAAACCATTGTGGCATACGTGACTCGAAGCATCCATGGATGTCATTTGCTTCATTGACACCTCATGATAATAACAATAAGAGCTACAGATATTCGCTCTCTCTCTTTCTCCCCCTCGTGCCCTATCCCCCGCTTGTTAAACACTCGGGTAATCACCCGAGAGGAGCCGTTCTCTAGAGCTACCGATGTTCCGGCTGAGGAGGAACTTGTTGAAACGTTCACCAGCGGCAGCAGCAGCAGTTACAGCGGCAATAACAACCACGCGATGGGGCATGAATAGCGTATATCGAATCACGTACTCACTGATAAGACGAGCATGCAGGTAAGCGTGCCAAGGGGCTCTTGAGAAGGTCGGCCGTCATGTTGCATCTGACAGAGCTGACAGCAATTTTTGCTATTTCATCTCACCTTGACGCAACAGCATCGCTCGGCAGCAGCTACTGCTGCGATTGCTACCACTGTGATTCGGGTGCGCGTTGTGCCACCGCTCGGCAGTTTGATCGTCACTAGAATTCTGTCGTCTATAAATTCGTTTCGAACCTTGGGTCATATATACGTGGCATGACACAGTTACTGCCTCTGACCGCTAGTTACTGCCTGCGAAGCACTCAGGTCGTTCGAGGCTGATGTAGGATGTGTCCCTTGAAAGCTGCTACATTGCAGCAGCATCCACAACGGTAGCTGCGGTATCAACATAAATTGTATTGTTATAACTGATCAAAGCCGTCATATGACCGATGAGAGAGTCCTACTGTCTGCGTGAGAGGTTCCGCAGAGAGTCCTGCTGTGTGAGGGTGTGTTGACTTACACGATGCGACATATCGCACGCGTTCTGTCGATAACCGCTTTCTGCTGCTTCTGGCATGGTCTGTTTGTGTGGGTCTGTGCCTGTTCGCACTGTGTGGTCGTCATAAACGGACGAGTCGGCATGCGTGAATGTTTTAGGGAAAAATCACTGTAACCACCACTATCTCGTCGTTATCAGCTGCCAGCGACCAAGAGTCGCCCTAATACCACTGCCGTTTCGTCCAGCATGGCAACAACAACATCTACATCCTACTGCGTGTATCTCGTCCCAATCTCGTATCGCGTATGAACAAAAGAAAAGTAGATTATAGTCTTATTTTTGCCAATATATCCTACTATTATAATATCAGTAAAGACGGCAACAGTAGTGGGCGCTCTATATCCGAAATAGTATAGATCCCCCTCTCCCGGACGGCAGTTACGCGACGTCAAGATGTGTTTCCTCTGCCGACCGGATACATGTGGAGCGCACGTGCCCAACAGATAAATATGCCCAAACGCCCCGGTACAAAGTGTCATTTCGCTGTCGACTCTCGAGCCTGAAGCCGTGTCTGCGCGATACCCGCGTCGAACGTAAACACCGTCAGCTGTGAGCGAATTCACGTAATAGTTTACCGCTTGCCCGGCGACCTGCCCCCCAGGTCCGGTTGTTGCAGGGAGATTTGCTGTCTGCCGATTCCTCTCGCTGTCTTCGCTGTCGTCAGTAAACACAAACGACGAAGGTCGCCCACCTCCAGAGTGGCCACGCACACCGAATGATGATGACCCATTGGTGAAATGGTGGGAGGGAAATCCTCTGGAGAGGGCCATGCGAGAATAGGGAGATATCAAGCGACAACTCGATACGCTGACTGATTGTCGGGCTAATTGGTCAGCCCAGCTGGCTGAGTGAGTCACGCGCACATGGTCGTACTGCTTTCGCGCGCACAGGAGAGTTGTACCTTACGACATATCTAGTGTGAAGAGTGAGCAGAGATAGCGGCCGGTAGCACCACTGAGTTGGCCGGCAACAAGACGGCACGAGCATAATCGTTCGTCAGCTCATTGACTGCTGCATCGTCGGACTGAGACGGCGGAGTAACGCTTGCAAGCCAAACCAAACTCAGATGGGATCTGCTTCGATCTGCCGCTCAAAGATGGCGCCAGCATAGGAAAGCTGAACATATCGAGCCAATCAACAATAATAGTAGTGGTCGTAGCATACGCTTGCACAGCCAACGAAGTGGAAACAGTGCTGGAATCAAGGCTGTCCGTGTGTCTATCGGCGGTTGCCCGTACTTGGTTTGCGCCACCATATTTGCTCTCACAGCCATATAGTCGACGGTGGCGTTTGCAGCAAGAGGCTGGCTGAGTCGGCCACCATTACGAGACGAGAGTTCATCCACCAGTCCATAGGTGATCCGCGCACGGACACTGCTCCGAAGAGCTGGCGGCATCAGCAGCAGCCGCGTGGAACTGTAGTACTCGCGGCATTACTGCGGCATTAACAACGACGGTGGAGTAGACAAACCGAGTTGGTCGGTCTCCAGCCGAAAGTCGGCTCGCAGCCAAGCAAGTCTCCTGCCGAAGCCAACCGTCTTCCGCTGCTCGCTGTACTCTCTAACTCGCTCTCTCTTTCTCTCTCTCTCACTCTACGGGTGGATAGCAAGCGAACGGAGGGACGAAACGAACGTACCAACTGGCCGGCGTAGACAGTGACGCAAGCAAAACGGCCGGTGAGTGGGGCCAGGAGTAAGAAAGTGACTGTCGTTGTTGACACCATCTGTTCGAAAGTGGCGAACAAGCAGCAGTATTGAGTTGGAAGTACGTGTGGACGTTTCGCATTGTTGCGGCAGAAGCGTCCGCAGCCAGTCTCGTACCTGCCTATCTCGTACCGTGTGACCGAAAGTGTGTGTTTTTTTGTTGTATACAGCGATAGGTGTTTCTTGCTGCACTCTGCGAGTGTTGGTGGTGCTTCAGAACGCTCGGGCTAGAGCTCGCGGCTGGAGCTCGCTTAGTGTTCGAGAGACAAAGAGATCGCTATAGTCTCGTTGTACCCGAAGGCCAGTTGGTTGGCGTTAACTGTACAATCAACTTAGTGTGTCCTTCGTTCAAGGACTGATCTCGAGACGAGCATCGGATCCATAAGGGCCGCTGACAGATGCTGATGTGCTGTGAAGCGTCAAGGGACGCGTACCGTAGCGTGTCCGTATCCGATCGTTGAATTGGAACAAAGACTAGCTCTTATCAGGCACGCGGCCGTCGCCGAAACTTGCGTTGAAGAAATTGGCAAAGTAGAATTCTCCACAACCGGCGTACCGATATCAACGTCGGTGTGCTTGTGAGCATTTGAAGTCCGCCTTCGTGAACACGTCATTCAACGTCATAATTTAACGTGTAATCGGTGCTGGTAAATGCAAATAACTGCTAACTGAGAACTGTAATCAAGGCGAGTGTACAAGGACAAAGCAAACAAGTGCGCTCTAATTCCGCCCTGCCGAAGCTAACAGATATTGTGAGTGCAACGGGCCGTAAGAGACATTTTACGAACGAGCTTCAGTGACGTGACGTTGCTAGTGAACGCGTTCGGCGTTTGACATCGGTGTCTTCTCATCGTCGAAGTCGATCAGCTCAAAAAGTCGCCATGGGTAACACCGCTTCAGAGGTTCAGGAGTCGATCCATGAGGACCCCGTCATTGAGCCGATGTCTCCCGAGATGCTAGGCCGGTCGACGATACTCACCGAAAGCCAGATCAGCGATCTCTACCGAAGCATGCCGTGCCGACTGCAGAGCCAACCCTGGCGATTAACGTTCTCCACCGAGGTGAACGGCTACAACCTGATGACAATGTACCGCCAAATGGAGAGCGTCGATGGTCCCGTCCTTCTCGTGGTGAAGGATTTCCAGGGGACGATCTTCGGTGTTCTCACTACTGATCCACTACTTATACGGCCCCGCTGGTATGGGCGCTGGGAAAGTTTCCTCTTCTCGTTCAAGCCCGATCTCCGGACGTACGGGCCATCATTCCTCAACGAAAATTGCATCTTTGCGGCCCCAACTTACCTGATGTTCGGCGGAGGCAAAAGCGGCCTGAGTGGCTTATATTTGAGGGAAGATTTCTGCGATGGAGCATCGTTTATGTGCGACACTTACAACAATAAACCACTATCGAAAAGCGAGGACTTTCTCATTCGATCTGTCGAGGTGTGGACATTCTTCGATAAGTGGTAGACAACGGAGGAAGTAATTGCGGAAGGAATTTTAATTACTGGTTAACAGCTGTTTTTATTACATTACTTTTAAAGCACACAATGTATATATGCTATATACAGGGTGCATGTGTATATATATATATATATATATATATAGAGAATATATATTATATAAGATATATATTAATTCGAAACTTCATATGAAGTATTTGTACGAAAACAAGGGCGCGCAACGACAATACGATTTTTCAAGTTTCGCACCATTATAGCACGAGATGGGGAACGCGAAATTGGCAAATTTCGCGTTTCTCGATAACGTGCGAGCGCCCAGTTGAATCAATATTAGGCATGCACCAACAGATCAACGGTTGGCACAGTTCCAGCCGCCGGCACCACCGCCGCCGCCGCCGTCTCGTCGCATCAAGAAAGTCGTTGATTACCGCTTGAATTGACTCGGTTTTCCCTGCGGCCCTCCCTCATGTAATGTCATGCGGGGGCCAAATTATGCCACCTCTCCCGCGTCTGCCGACTCAACCAGCGGATAAACGTCTAATTAACCGCTCGGTGTGACCGTTTCTGCGTTGTGGCTACTGGATTTGACTAGTTGTCGAGTGTCTGTGCTTGAACTTGATGACGACACACGACGAGGAGATGCAATCAAGCAATCGACGTCGCGGGCCTTCACTTAATATGTATATATATTAAGATTCTATAACGAAATGCTTCCCACCAGATCTACTCACCGCGTCTGAATACAAATGCTTTCAATGAGAAATTATTTTGCAAATGTTTTCAACATTTGCGTTGAAGGTTCTTTTTCCAACCCCATTGTTTGTGTGGAGCAGTGGCAAAATCGAAGAGAGCAATCATTGATTACCCAGCGCGTCCCAGATATATATATATATATATATATATATATAGAGGGAGAGAGAGAGAGAGAGAGAGAGAGAGAGAGATAGAGCGTTCATTAGAAGCCCACAGTGTGATTGTCATTATCCGACGTAGAGATGACCACCGTGCGTCCACTGCGCAGTCCATCTCTCGTCATCATGTGTTTTCTCTAGCACAGTAATCTCTACAATGTAAATAATGTATATGTACAGTAATCATATTGGTAGATGTATAATGGGTTACAATGTTAGCGTAGACATAGGCAGACTAATGTCACTAAACGCACTGATTGGATTTGATTGAAAGGGCTAAAATGCCAATGACGAACCCTTTAATGGGGGGGGAGAGGGAAATCAACCTTCTCTTGAAAATAAACAAGATGCGAAAAACAATAAAATAGAACTAAATGGAACAGGGATCGTGTTTCTTGTCCCTCTGGTGCTCTCTGACGGTGTATATTAATGAAGTATCTGCCGAGTTTTCCAAGTAAATAGCATCTTAGAATAAATTGTTGCCAAAGGACACTTGCGAGAGATGTTATGGTGTCCATTAGAAATTGTGTTTTCACTTTGATTCATCTGTGTCGATTAGATCGATTTGTCTGCAGAGTCATTGGTGCATCAGTGATATCTTCACAGAGGTAATCGAGCTTACGCCGTATTCGCCACCAGATATGTATGATATGACACGCAGATTGCGGGCGGTGTCGAGTATAGGTCGGGCTGGGTATATTGCGAATGGCCCTCGTGTTAGACCATGTCGACACCATTGTATGCGTTTCGCTTTCTTCTTCAACAGGCTCGATGATCAGGCAATTGCGAGTGGTTAAATATGCGGTTAATTGCAGACTTTGCGGTACATTTCCCTATCAGTGTACACACGCTGAGAGCTTGGTTTCAGGCTTAGCATGCGACATTCGAAAGGTTCAAGATGCGGGAACGATTTCGTAAGGGGACAGTTAGTACGTTAACTAATCCTCCAATGAGAGAGCACTGGACCCAGGTTCGAGTCCCGCGGCGTGACATATAAGTGAGCTTAAGCATTATAAGTATTGCAGTGCTTCTTAAATTAGCCAATGAAACATTTACCATACACTTACCACCTATCGGAAGCATTTTCCAGGCCTGGGATGGCTTGCCAACACCTGATACTGAAGTCGCTCACAATCGTTACCCCACTCAACCGACTGATACAATTGCAAGTGTTTTTTTGTCGTTCTAATACATCAATTCGTAGTGCCCAATTTCTATGATGCGCATACATTTAATGTTCACTATTGTTAATGCACCGAGTGATACAAGGTGGCCAGTGATAAAATAATCAACAATAAAAACGTAACAAAAATGTGCCACCTCTCAGCGAATGCTGGGAGACGACTCTCCGAGCAATTCATGCCTCTTTAGAATACTTGGGTGTACCTTTGTTCAATAAACGAATAAAAAAAACCTCTATTTTTACTGGAGACCGCGGCCGCGAGAGCACACAGCAATCAGGAAGCTGCAGCGCACCAGGGAAGATATATATATATATATATATTTTTGAGAATCACCTTATTATTGAATATGACCTGAAGGCCATTGGATATGGCAATATTTGCATCATGCGATGGGTGAATAATACCGTGGACGCGCCATGGATAAAAGTTGGTCCCGTCAATTTGAGAGTGCGCAAACTCTCGTTTCAAGTTACTGCAACGAGTTAGGTTGGACAGCATAACAAACATATCTTCATTTTTACTTATTCTTCTGAGGTGCCCTAAGTCTGCGGCCCGCATCCGGCGCCAGCAGTGCACCCAAACTCAACTCTTCGTATTTGCTCCAGAAGATCGTCAAGATCGCCTGCTCGCAATGGTTCCCGTACTCGACAGACATTGATTATGGAATGACGTGTGACTCGTGAGGCTTGATATACACATTTGCATTGATGCACGCAAAACGCACGAAGTATCCAGTAATTGTATAAACCAGTGAACGGCCAGTAGCATTGCACAGCGTAAACTTCGACCCGCGAGGTTTATTTTTGATGAAAAACGCACTCATTAATTATTGACGATATCCAGCTTACATATCGGGTGTCCTTCGAGGCAGTAATTCCACCTACAGTTTTTCTACCCGGATGCAATAAGCCACATTTATGTTACTCGTGTTAGTGTTCGTAAGCCCATTTTGACAATCCACTCAGAGAAATGTGTCCAACCATTCCTGGAGCACCTTATATAATAACATATAGGTGGCACAGATTTGATAACCCTCTTTCGAGAATCTGATAGGTAAACTAATCACTGTAAGCCTCCTGCAGCCACCTAATGTGGCATTCCTTCGAGGACATTGACAGTGCTGGCTCGTAATTAGCTTGTTCACTTTGACTAACGTTGCCGATTGTGTTGATTAAGTGTGATCCCTGTCGAATTAAAAATCTGCCCTTGACAACGAATATATTATATAAGATATATATTAATTCGAAACTTCATATGAAGTATTTGTACGAAAACAAGGGCGCGCAACGACAATACGATTTTTCAAGTTTCGCACCATTATAGCACGAGATGGGGAACGCGAAATTGGCAAATTTCGCGTTTCTCGATAACGTGCGAGCGCCCAGTTGAATCAATATTAGGCATGCACCAACAGATCAACGGTTGGCACAGTTCCAGCCGCCGGCACCACCGCCGCCGCCGCCGTCTCGTCGCATCAAGAAAGTCGTTGATTACCGCTTGAATTGACTCGGTTTTCCCTGCGGCCCTCCCTCATGTAATGTCATGCGGGGGCCAAATTATGCCACCTCTCCCGCGTCTGCCGACTCAACCAGCGGATAAACGTCTAATTAACCGCTCGGTGTGACCGTTTCTGCGTTGTGGCTACTGGATTTGACTAGTTGTCGAGTGTCTGTGCTTGAACTTGATGACGACACACGACGAGGAGATGCAATCAAGCAATCGACGTCGCGGGCCTTCACTTAATATGTATATATATTAAGATTCTATAACGAAATGCTTCCCACCAGATCTACTCACCGCGTCTGAATACAAATGCTTTCAATGAGAAATTATTTTGCAAATGTTTTCAACATTTGCGTTGAAGGTTCTTTTTCCAACCCCATTGTTTGTGTGGAGCAGTGGCAAAATCGAAGAGAGCAATCATTGATTACCCAGCGCGTCCCAGATATATATATATATATATATATATATAGAGGGAGAGAGAGAGAGAGAGAGAGAGAGAGAGAGAGAGAGAGAGAGATAGAGCGTTCATTAGAAGCCCACAGTGTGATTGTCATTATCCGACGTAGAGATGACCACCGTGCGTCCACTGCGCAGTCCATCTCTCGTCATCATGTGTTTTCTCTAGCACAGTAATCTCTACAATGTAAATAATGTATATGTACAGTAATCATATTGGTAGATGTATAATGGGTTACAATGTTAGCGTAGACATAGGCAGACTAATGTCACTAAACGCACTGATTGGATTTGATTGAAAGAGCTAAAATGCCAATGACGAACCCTTTAATGGGGGGGGGAGAGGGAAATCAACCTTCTCTTGAAAATAAACAAGATGCGAAAAACAATAAAATAGAACTAAATGGAACAGGGATCGTGTTTCTTGTCCCTCTGGTGCTCTCTGACGGTGTAAATTAATGAAGTATCTGCCGAGTTTTCCAAGTAAATAGCATCTTAGAATAAATTGTTGCCAAAGGACACTTGCGAGAGATGTTATGGTGTCCATTAGAAATTGTGTTTTCACTTTGATTCATCTGTGTCGATTAGATCGATTTGTCTGCAGAGTCATTGGTGCATCAGTGATATCTTCACAGAGGTAATCGAGCTTACGCCGTATTCGCCACCAGATATGTATGATATGACACGCAGATTGCGGGCGGTGTCGAGTATAGGTCGGGCTGGGTATATTGCGAATGGCCCTCGTGTTAGACCATGTCGACACCATTGTATGCGTTTCGCTTTCTTCTTCAACAGGCTCGATGATCAGGCAATTGCGAGTGGTTAAATATGCGGTTAATTGCAGACTTTGCGGTACATTTCCCTATCAGTGTACACACGCTGAGAGCTTGGTTTCAGGCTTAGCATGCGACATTCGAAAGGTTCAAGATGCGGGAACGATTTCGTAAGGGGACAGTTAGTACGTTAACTAATCCTCCAATGAGAGAGCACTGGACCCAGGTTCGAGTCCCGCGGCGTGACATATAAGTGAGCTTAAGCATTATAAGTATTGCAGTGCTTCTTAAATTAGCCAATGAAACATTTACCATACACTTACCACCTATCGGAAGCATTTTCCAGGCCTGGGATGGCTTGCCAACACCTGATACTGAAGTCGCTCACAATCGTTACCCCACTCAACCGACTGATACAATTGCAAGTGTTTTTTTGTCGTTCTAATACATCAATTCGTAGTGCCCAATTTCTATGATGCGCATACATTTCATGTTCACTATTGTTAATGCACCGAGTGATACAAGGTGGCCAGTGATAAAATAATCAACAATAAAAACGTAACAAAAATGTGCCACCTCTCAGCGAATGCTGGGAGACGACTCTCCGAGCAATTCATGCCTCTTTAGAATACTTGGGTGTACCTTTGTTCAATAAACGAATAAAAAAAACCTCTATTTTTACTGGAGACCGCGGCCGCGAGAGCACACAGCAATCAGGAAGCTGCAGCGCACCAGGGAAGATATATATATATATATATATTTTTGAGAATCACCTTATTATTGAATATGACCTGAAGGCCATTGGATATGGCAATATTTGCATCATGCGATGGGTGAATAATACCGTGGACGCGCCATGGATAAAAGTTGGTCCCGTCAATTTGAGAGTGCGCAAACTCTCGTTTCAAGTTACTGCAACGAGTTAGGTTGGACAGCATAACAAACATATCTTCATTTTTACTTATTCTTCTGAGGTGCCCTAAGTCTGCGGCCCGCATCCGGCGCCAGCAGTGCACCCAAACTCAACTCTTCGTATTTGCTCCAGAAGATCGTCAAGATCGCCTGCTCGCAATGGGTCCCGTACTCGACAGACATTGATTATGGAATGACGTGTGACTCGTGAGGCTTGATATACACATTTGCATTGATGCACGCAAAACGCACGAAGTATCCAGTAATTGTATAAACCAGTGAACGGCCAGTAGCATTGCACAGCGTAAACTTCGACCCGCGAGGTTTATTTTTGATGAAAAACGCACTCATTAATTATTGACGATATCCAGCTTACATATCGGGTGTCCTTCGAGGCAGTAATTCCACCTACAGTTTTTCTACCCGGATGCAATAAGCCACATTTATGTTACTCGTGTTAGTGTTCGTAAGCCCATTTTGACAATCCACTCAGAGAAATGTGTCCAACCATTCCTGGAGCACCTTATATAATAACATATAGGTGGCACAGATTTGATAACCCTCTTTCGAGAATCTGATAGGTAAACTAATCACTGTAAGCCTCCTGCAGCCACCTAATGTGGCATTCCTTCGAGGACATTGACAGTGCTGGCTCGTAATTAGCTTGTTCACTTTGACTAACGTTGCCGATTGTGTTGATTAAGTGTGATCCCTGTCGAATTAAAAATCTGCCCTTGACAACGAATATTAGGCCGCCATTGCCTGATATCGGTTCAAGCGGCACGTCCCCGGAACGAATCTAACGCACTGTCAAGAAATGATCATGTGTAGCTGGTGGTCGAGCGATATTTTGTCCCGTTATTTGTCTATTCTCGGTCTCGAAAGACAGCCAGACGGTATTTCAGGTAAAACATACAGTACATTTGGATACAGGTGGACGAGAGATTATGATGCTGCACACAGAGCAGATAATATTCAGGTGAAATTTTAGTTTCAGTCAAGTTCCTATCCTTTAGTTAAAGTAGAGATATGCTACTATACGAGGTCACTTAGATCAGTTTGAACGATTTTAATGCATTTTCATTTTTATTTGAAATAAAAACACCGAACTAATGCAGGTGAAAGTAAGGCGTACTCAATTTCACTTATTAAATTTTCTAAAGATAGTTCTAATTTTTTTCTTTTTAGATTTTTATTACATTGACGGTGATTAATTTTTTGCCAGATGCACATCTCTTTAATTCTAGTTTGTTTGCGATTCCCTGCAAATCCAGATACGTCTCTCACCATCGAATTTGTACTCCATTTAGAAATCGTTCATTGTGGCATATGTAGCTGCCAAGGGCGACAGTAACAACAATATATACAGCTATTACTCGTTGGCTCACATAACACAGTCATCCTGTCGAGGCGGCTCTACTAATAAAGAGTGTAACGGACCGATTAAATCCAAAGGCTAGTTTTGACGTCCTACGATTTGGATGTGCGGAACGGCGAACGGGGCTCTGTTTTAAAGAAGTTTAATAAGAATTGTCTTTCGAGCGAGGTTTTCAGCTTTGTAGAATATATTTAAACGATTGGCGATCGTTCATCACACTATGCCGTTTAGCGGAACACCTCCGCGGTGAATCGTGAGGCCAACCGCCAGCATAAAGTGTTGGTCAACTATTGGACACCCTTGCATGCCGTAGAACGGCTTGCCGAGACATGTCTGCATTGGAATCGAGTGAGCACAGCTTACCATATCGAACTGCTTGACTCCATACGTTACCAGGCGATCACCTCAGATCACCGTCCGGCTGTGACGGACGTCATCAATTTCAGGTCGTATCACTGACGAAGTGGTCACTACGATAAGAGAGAGAGAGAGAGACTGGGAGATATCTGACATTTATTGAGAAAAAGTCGCCAACCACAATTCATGTGGGTATCAGCTATGCTATGTTCATTTAGTCTATAGAAAATATATTAAATGTTCATGTGTTTACATATTAATGTCCACGCATTGATTACACCGTTGTTGGCGACTGCCTGTTAACAACACGCAAATTAACGGTAAACAGCTACTGCAGTGCCCGATTCGTATTGACTTTCTTTAGTTCCCTCCTCAAACGCAGATTCTACCACCGAACGCAGCCATGCACGGGCTTTTGTTCGCAGTCGCAGACAAGCGCCCTACGGACACCCTGGATCATGCAGATCACCGCTTCTGCCCACCGAATCAAGCAACGCAAATGTCACATTGAATGAATCATGATGCGATTTTCACTGAGGCAACGAACGGCCACCCATTACATAAGGATAGCATTATGTCACTGAGTTTCAGTGTACATGGTTCATGTGCGGGATACAGCATCTGATATTTATATTGCATATACATATGTTGATTCTTCTTGATAATGGGCTATGTAGTGTGCGAATTGGCGAGAAATCGCTCTCTGACTATGGGCAAACTGGATGTGTCACTGCCAAGATATTATACATAGATCTCCCACAGATTCCATACCCCGTGAACGATCGACATCAAATCCCCAAACAATCAAAACAGCTAGAAAATAAAACTCTAAATAGCAGTAAATAGAAGATACGATTTGTGGCAAAATGAATAATTCAAGAATGAGGATTCACCGAATTAAGAATCAAGGCAACTATCTTGCTCCATTGCAAGACGTCACGGATGAGAGAGGGTTAATCCTACTTTCGATAAATCTGTGATTCAGGATGGTTGTAGATCGAATTCTTCTGCTGAATATACGCGCGGTCCAGCGACGTCGGTGAACCGTCAGCGTTGGTCGATTGTTCCACCATATGTTGACTGCGTGCACCACATGAGGCGCTCGGATGTGAAGCGTCGTGCACCATGTCCGTTCCGTGCGCGTTCGCCTGCTCTCTCCCCCTCCGAGTGACTGCATGTGTGAGGTGTGAGGTGTCATCGCTTTGTCGAATGATCCGTCATTACCGCGGTGGTCTGCCGGCATTGTGGTTCTCTAGGGAATGGACAGGTCACTTTCTCATTAGGTGACTGAAGGCCGAGGATTTGTTGAGTGGCTACGTGCGGAGCACGCTTGTCGTAGTTTGTGTCCCGTCGCCGTAGGCCACAGCTCGGGCCTCCTTGTGCACATCGGCACCGCAGCCATCACCGCCCCTGTCACCGTCACCACCGTTATCATCACCGCCACCGTTATCATCACCGCCACCGTCACCGTCATTTGTAATGCGCCTTCGTTCGGGCCGTGTGACGATGACGCCGCCGCCGCCGCCGCCACCCCATAGACCACAGGTGGATGCCGATGACGACGAGAGCATCGAAATGTTTGGTCTCGCGGAGGGCGTCGGCCGCCCAGCGCCAGCAAGAGGCGGAAGGCGGGGCCGGCGGGCCCGTCGGGCCGCCGTCAGTGTAGCCACCGCGGCGTCGGCCGCCGGTGCGATTTTTATTGTATATTTATTATTTTTATTATATTTTTATGAGGCAGCGACTCGTGCTCCCGGCGATGTCGGCGGGCGGGTGGTGCCCCCGACATCCAGTACCTTGCTACCGGACGAGACCGTATGGTTCTCGTCCACGGTAGTAGTGACCTCGCCCCGGGTCCTCCAAGATCTTCGTCGGTTCTCGACGAAGGAATTAATTTGTAAAGCGCGGACGTGTCGCTCGACGTGCGCGCTCGAAGATAGCTATCAACAACCGCTGCAGAGACAACGCAAGTATCGTTAGCCGAACCCGCTCGGTAGAGCATCGCAACACCCGGGACATCATGAACACGCGGCGCATCGGCCCAATCCAAGCAATGAACAACGGTATCATACGCGTCGCACCCAGCCATCAAGTAATTGGGTTTCAATTCGAACATTATGTGTCCACAGCCTCTTCTCATTAAGCCAGCCGCGACCTCTGTGAAACGCACGTACAGGGCGGGCCTAACACCGACTTTAAACACTTCAGGTCTGACACCCGACACAACGTGTTTTAGGTCTCTTATCAACTGCAGAACCAGATCCTGATCGAAGGCGCCGTTAGCACCATCTGCCACGCGAGCCATATCCGCGACAATCGCTCTCATGTCTTCGGGGTTTTGTGCGTCAGGAATGGCCGCTACCATACCCAGAATTACCGCAACTGGGACGTTCACGTTTTGGCGGATCATTATCTCCGATACCGCTGCACTAACTATCTTCGAGCGTGGACGTCGAGCGACACGTCCGCGCTTTACAAATTAATTCCTTCGTCGAGAACAGACGAAGATCTTGGAGGACCCGGGGCGAGGTCACTACTACCGTGGACGAGAACCATACGGTCTCGTCCGGTAGCAAGGTACTGGATGTCGGGGGCACCACCCGCCCGCCGACATCGCTGGGAGCACGAGTCGCTGCCTCATAAAAATATAATAAAAATAATAAATATACAATAAAAATCGCACCGGCGGCCGACGCCGCGGTGGCTACACTGACGGCGGCCCGACGGGCCCGCCGGCCCCGCCTTCCGCCTCTTGCTGGCGCTGGGCGGCCGACGCCCTCTGCGAGACCAAACATTTCGATGCTCTCGTCGTCATCGGCATCCACCTGTGGTCTATGGGGTGGCGGCGGCGGCGTCATCGTCACACGGCCCGAACGAAGGCGCATTACAAATGACGGTGACGGTGGCGGTGATGATAACGGTGGTGACGGTGACAGGGGCGGTGATGGCTGCGGTGCCGATGTGCACAAGGAGGCCCAAGCTGTGGCCTACGGCGACGGGACACAAACTACGACAAGCGTGCTCCGCACGTAGCCACTCAACAAATCCTCGGCCTTCAGTCACCAAATGAAAAAGTGACCTGTCCATTCCCTAGAGAACCACAATGCCGGCAGACCACCGCGGTAATGACGGATCATTCGACAAAGCGATGACACCTCACACCTCACACATGCAGTCACTCGGAGGGGGAGAGAGCAGGCGAACGCGCACGGAACGGACATGGTGCACGACGCTTCACATCCGAGCCCCTCATGTGGTGCACGCAGTCAACATATGGTGGAACAATCGACCAACGCTGACGGTTCACCGACGTCGCTGGACCGCGCGTACATTCAGCACAAGAATTCGATCTACAACCATCCTGAATCACAGACTCACTCAACAATGGAAAGCGCCAACGGAAGACTCGAGTACGGAATTACATAAACACATTAAAACTCAGATATTAACTGTAGATTTTTTTTATTTATGAGGATATACATTCACAAATGATTATGTTAGGACTGACACATAGACTCGGCACATGCATATTCATTAACCATAAAGAAAGGGAAAAATACAGGTGGACATATCGCCGCGGGGGAGTGTTGAGGATTGAAACGACGACAGTCCACATTCCCACGGTAGGCCAGATGGTATTAAAATCTGATGATCGCACCATTACAGACAAGTCTCTTCCAATACAAGGTGCCGTCAAGGAGAGCAGCTTGGGGCGAGAGGTAATCTTTGATCTGGACTCAAATAAAAGTGGCGCGGCTTACTACATTTTTTTGATTTTGTAAGATACGTATCTGCCATATAGGTCAATGAGTCCCGCATGAATTTGTTGAGGTTACTCGTAAGATAACGATATATTTGGAACTCTAACAAGGCTCTAATTGGCGATTACGATTTTTTTTATCAGGATTTGTCCGTTACGAAGAGAGCTACATATGTTTGATTCTTAAAAATATCGTTCTCCACAAAGTCTGGCATTGTAATTACTTTATGTATGTATTATACAAATATCGAAATTAGAGTTAGTCTCAAAAAGCATCTCAGCTCACATCATCCCACTTAGGATAGACATTAGTGCCATAATTATATAGCATTTAAGGAAACCCGACTGGCGTTAGCACTAATGTTCATTAAAATTATTCTCTGTTTCAATATTAAAGAGTTTATTATCTATAAAGTACTCCACTTGCCTATATTCTAGAATAGATCGAACGAAAACCCACTAAATTGTAATCAATCACGTAAAGCATAAAATAAATAAATAATATTACTCCATTCTATACATTTCATTCCTACCTTCTAATATATATATATATATATTAGATATAATATATATATATAATCTATAATAATAATAAATAAATAATCTATAATAATCTTCTAATATATATATATATATAAACGCCAAAAAATCTTTCCCTATTTGTAAATTTCATGTATTTTCTCCATTATAATTTGATTTTTATTTAATGTATATTATTTCAATGTTGTAATTTAATGTACATTTACAATGATCTCGCGAAATCAATGCTTATTAATTTGAGATTAATAAAGCCTCCGTTCGTTGAATGTACTGTATCGCCGTGCGATATCGACAGATTCCATATCCAATCGACGACTTTAGCGAGCGGGACAATAGGTTTCATTCTATAATGAAAACGAAGTGATATCTGTTAGAGGTAGCGTCGATACTAGGCGTAGACCTACATCGACTTGGACCCAAGTGATGGTGATTCACTTCCGAGTTGGCGTTCAATGGGTGGCGGCTGGGATCAGCCGCAAATGACGAGTTTATAGGTGGTATTGAGCGAAAACAACCCTGACCTCTGTTGATATTTATTCAAAGCGCACTTTTGAAGTATCAAGCGCTATGGACTGGAGCGGAAATCGCTTTTATTATATTAGGTATGTTGCAAACGGTTGAAATTACGTTACATTCATTGATACATACATCTTAACGTTCGTGAACTCACCCAACACCCTCCACTCCCGGTTAGTCCACGACTAGTTTTTCAGTGAAAAATTCGCATGTACTTATCCTGTTTGTGCGCCACATTCTTCTGTAAATAAAAAAAAGAACATCGGTTATAGCGATTCAGTCACGGCCGCCTAACACGGGAGACTCCTCTTGTAATTAGAGTATGATCGGATATGACGAAGGCTTCATGTTGTTTGATAAAAAAGGTGGACGGATTATTGGGGTTATTAAAGAAACTGGAATTATAGCAATGCTCAACTTCTCTTGCGTGCTCCGTCGCGGGACTCGGGGGAACTTGCGGCCTCCGGCCGTTTACAGCCAGAAACCTGGCATTGCTCCGTAAGACGGACAACCCATTTAAATGCAAATGTGCAACGGTGGGAATCGAAGCCGTTTAGCATCTACGTGGTATCACAACCCAAAGCGCCTCCTACTGAACCGTCAAACAGCAACAGATTATAACGTTTACAAAGCACAGATTCTTGACAACATGGACATGAACGCGAATTGATTAATTAATAGCCGATTAAATGGTCACTCTCGAAATGTACAAGTACAGCACCGTATTATTTCGTTAGTGAAAAATTTTCTTGAAGGCTCTCTTTCTCTCTCTGTTGCTTTTGTCCAATTTGTTCGCCCAATTTGGCTGGGATATGTCGTGTACGAGCTCCCGTGTTATGTTAGCGTAGTGGAAAATCCCAGCTTCGCGCCATAGTTACAACATATTTATTAATAATAATAATAATAATAATAACAAACACTTTATTCAAAGGTATAATATAATATATATATATTAACCAATACATATTCTTCATGTATAGGTTCGCTCCTCTTGTCTTCGAAACCCTTGGCGGCCACGGACCCCTCACTGCTGCCGACCTGTAGTGCCTTCCCCTCGCTGTGCAGAGGGGTAATGCCATCTTTCTCCTAGGGGGTGACCATGACGCCCTCGGCCTGACACCCCTAATGTCCCTAACACATATCATCAAAAGGTGTCGACGACGGAGTGTCAGGTAGGTATTACGTGCATCTTCTATTTTTGGAACTGGTTTTTTTTTTCGTATATCTATGATAAATAAAAAAATCCAGTAACATATTTATTAATATGTATAATTGCCTCTCTAATTATTGTATATTTTTCGACGCACAATCACGACTAGTATCCGACATAAAATAAAATTAAGATTAATTACTATTAGATGTATCAATATTGCTCGCAATATTATCCTAACTTGTTAGATAAATATATATTTATTATAATATGTTAAACGTTACAATAGGTCGGAATTTCTAGGGATTATGGGGGTGGGGAGGGGGGGGGGGGGTGAGGACGACAACGTCCCGAGGAAGGCGATGGCATTGCCTCTCTGCACAGCGAGGGACAGGCGCTGCAGGAGGAAAGCGCCAGCGCTCCTAACTTGTTGGTGCCACGCCAGGAAATAGGTTTCAAGTTATACGCCGATTACCCCGCGAGGCAACTTTCCAAAGCAAAGACTCGTATAGAGTTAGTTCATGGCTGTAGACGAGTATAGGGGTTTGTCGTAGATCAACAGGCGTTCTGCGAAGATCAAACGAATATTTCCGCTATGAAATCACCATTGAGTTTACTCGCCGAGTCGGAATGAATATCTAGAACACCAGTGCCGAAACGAAGGTGTTACTAAGTTCAATTTAATGCTAATCGTTCGGTAAATCAACCGTTCAAGATATATATGTTAGGTTTCATACTAATCTGTAGCCTATAATCTAGTGATATTAAAAATATATTGAATATCAAGACAGTAAATAAGTTACGACATTTGTATAACGAGACACAACATCTCTGCGTGTGTCTCTGCGTACAATAAATCTAGCTGAATACCGAAACAAATCTTAACAACGCCAATTAGCCCACCTGCATTGTCACAGGAGCTAGCGACAATGGTGTCAGCTGTTTAAGTCGAAGGTCATTTCGGCTTTTGGGCAAAGAAAATCGCAAAAACCGAGCAGTAGTGAATTTTTATCGAGAATCGATTTAATTATCTTTAACAGAGAACTTGGCGGCTGAGGTGACTCCAGGCTGTATTCTCCGTATGCGTATAGCGCGATGCCACAACAAGAGACGCCCAGGAGAGGAGCCGTTTCGCAAGCAACCCGGCTACTCATTTTTTTCGCTCCACGAATCTGTTGTTAGCCTTATCGCCCCTGACTAAGACGCTCACATTTGTGATAAGGGATAATGGGCAGAGCACATGAACGAATGAATTGTTGTGAGTCAGTGTTGTTCACTCTCTCCCGGTCTCGTAGCTCTGCTACCGATGACAGCGCCACTGCCCACTAGCGCCGTGGCTAGCGGAGTCACCAAGCAATGCTCCGCAATGCCTCGCCTTTAACAGGAGGGGGCGCCTCCTTGCTCGGCTTTGGCCGAGAGGACGCCTGCGTCCAGTGGCGTCCACGTACGTCATTACTTGACTAATGTAAAGTTACGTCGTTATTAGGTGATGTTAGGCGATATTACGCAATTTGGATATTGACGCCGTGTTAGGCGGGCAGTGCAACCTTGCCCAGTATGGATAACCATCGAACAACGTCAGAGCATCAATTGGGCCCCGGCTGCGAATACTAAATTTCGCCCAATGAGACGAAAGAAATGGTCAAATCAACACAGCGAGACACAAAGTGAGTTATCACCGATTATTTGTTCGGTTTGCCAGCCTCAAATCGCATACGGATACCTGTTGTCTGTTCTGCCATTATTTGTGTGTGTGTGTGGTGTGCGTTCGTAATGAGGCGATGTTTTCCATTATCTAAAATTTCACTTGACAATTAATGTAATGGCCGTCTACGAAAACGCGCTTGTGTAGACGCGTCCATGTATTAGTCCTGCTGGGCGTATCCGCCGTCGAAATGCAACCTGCCTCTGCTGACCGACGTGTCCGGGCAGCTAGCAATGATCACGTCGATAGTTGTCTGCAAGGCTAGGGTCGTGTAGCCGTCATTGGAAAGCCGTCGACGAATAACAGCCGTCTCTACATTGGGCCCGCATTGATTTGTTCGTTTGTTTAGCTGGGTCTGCCAGGTGTTCCAGCTGTTTGGGGGAGCGATACCTCTCAGTTTAACTCTTGTTGTGGAAGGCATAACCGAGATGATCATAGGTCCACGAAATAATGCTGTTACATAGGTGGCATGTAGAGAACTGAGTGTCAGATATGAAAGAAGAGCCGCTGAGAGTCAGTGGCTGCAGCTGGAGTCGTTCAGTATCGCTGGTTGCGAAATCACTAAATGACTACGGCCCCATGTTGGTGGTGAACATTACGGAAGCTCGAGAAAGCCTGCTGGCTAATGGGTTGATAGGTAAATTATTAAGTAATGAACTAGACATTTATGTTGAACGTATGATTAATATAGACAAGATTAAAACACGAGTCGAGAGACGTCGTCGCATTGATAACCTTTTTAGATATGTGTGGGTGTTTTGTCGAAATATTATAATAAATCTACCTATTAAATAAATATTATAAAAAATATAATAATAAATCTATCTATTAATATAATAATAAATCTATCTATTACCTCAATTCATAATATTTGAGGTAACATTTGTAACGAATGCTCATTGTAAATATTTTATACATGGCCATTATCTATTTATACATATTTATCTTTGTTTTTTGTGCTCTTAACCGACTCACCTTGAATGAGTGCAATAATCGTGGCGCAGTAGCCTGTGATAATTATTCGCGATTCGTCGTGTACCTGCGCCTGTTGCGAATTGTATGAGTGCATTTCCGAATCGCCCTGTGCCATTACCTCGTCCTCGTTGACCCCACCGAAATCGGATGGGGGCATAACAGTAACGTAGAACGTCATAAAGTGCTTGACGAAGACCAATAGTAAATAGTACCAATATTCCTTCCACCACATTCAACTGAACCCGACAGGTATACTAACATCCATCCATCATATTGCGACCTGTGACATTTCAGAATTGCCGCGAACATCGTATTACTTACGACGAGAAGGAGGAGAAGACTCGTTGGAACATCCGTCCGGGTAGGAGTATTACCGTAATTCGAGCACTCGAAAAGATGACGGGCAATGGATCTTCAGAAGTTACGAGCACTACAGCTCCGAGAAGCGAGTAGCGTGGCGTGCTCGCTCTTTATTCAAGCGTGCCGCTAAGGCGCTTCTAACGAGACGGAAGGCAATACCGAAGGAAACATGGAAGGCTATACCGTGCCGAAAAACTCGTCAGAATTGCCATCACGATCGGCAATGCCAAAGATCAAACATCACCTCGAGAGCATACGTTGTCAGACTGGGGCCGACAAATCTCGTCGCGATTTTTTCGTCCTAATTGTATAGGGTGACCGCAAGGGCGAAGGCCAACGGATCATCGCCAACCACTTCGGAGACCACTGCCGCCTCTCGTGGCCTTTCTTGTCCGTACACATATCATTGTCGTCGCTTTGTTCAGCATCGCTTCTGCTGTCCTGTTGGTGCTCTGACACAGTGGCCTCGCCAGGATAAATCGCCTGGGGAGGTATATCAAACTGCTGTCAGAGCACCAGTGCGACAGACGAGCGATGTTGAAGCAAGCAACGATAATCGATATGTTGTGCCCGAAATGGGGGAGGCTGTTGACAGGCGGCGGTGGTCTCCGAAGTGGTTGCCGGTGGCCCGACTCAGGGTCTTCATATTGAGCGGAAAAGATAAACGTCAAAATCGTACGCCGTCTTCCCTGTAGGCATCAGTATCATATATAGCTATCATCAATCTACTATCAATAGGGGCTCGAGTTGGGGATTTCTATTTCAATGACAAGCAACGCTCCAGGGACGGAACGACGACTACGAATTACTGGATCTCTCGGAATGAACATACGACGCAGTCAACTCGAGAGTTGGAATAGTCGATTTGCCTATTGTGTGTCGTCTAAATGGGCTAGAAATGCTTCAAAAAGGGCGGAAAGTGGATGCCACATGAACTTAATAAAAACGTTATTGGTTACCATTGTCTCATCGGGTATTCGGAAAACAAATGCTGAGATGAAACAAAGCATACGACAAACAACCATACTGAGCATAGCAAGACTTGCAACCCGCCGAGGGCAGAAATACTTTGTATATGGCAGCGATCTCCGAAATGGTTGATCTTTCAAGAAGGATGCATTCTACTGGTTATTGTTGCTTAGTTTTTGACAAAGTCAATAAGAATTCAATTTATTACAGTGCATTTGTTCGAAAGCTTGTTCGGGCTTCACGTTTACAAAAATAAAATATATCTTTGATCAGCCACGTCGAGAAAATCGCTGCTGTGCCGAAAACTGTGAATTTAAACAGAACATTGTTTGAATTTAATAAACGATGAAATGCAGGTACACCTGGTCCGACCGCAGACAATATACTATGAAGGAACCTGTACGTTATCTAATAAATTGGTATATCTATCTATAGAAACTTATTGTGTTTTTGTGTGACTATCCATAGGTATATACCCAAAACAAACGCTTTGGTAATATTGAATTTTGGCTTTTATACTGTTGTTATTTGGTTTACAGTAAGACAGACGAAGTTCGTAAGAATTATATTAGCACGGATACTACCAGAGCTGGAAATCGTTTCTGCTTCTGTTCTATATTGCATTAGCGGTTTAGCAAAAACAACGCGAAACAGGGATCACTCCAACACAAGGAGTCGAATAATAATAAGTTCATCAATGGATAATATTCAGATGTACATAGAGATTCCTAGTTAGCAAAAGTTTTAAAAAGCTGAACCTCATTATCCTGCAGGCATTAAGCCCACTTTAAAGGGCGAATCCTCTGTAGATTGACTGATCACAGACTGCCCTGAATGACACGTATACCGAAGGCGTATAATAAATTATCATAAATGATTGTCGTAGGGTAGTTTAGTGCACCAAACTATTGAAGTTTCCCCATTGGTTTCATTGCCAGACGTGTGACTTCTTAGTATCTTTAATAGTCGATTATCCGTCAATGGGTCAGGACTCACTCGCATAGGGTTACTGTAACTTGGGTCACTTTGAATGGATTTAGGTACGTGCCTGTAACTGTTCTCACCTAAACCGACTCTGTGAGAAGTATTTTTGGAAAAAGCAGATTAGAGGCTCACAGAGCCGCCTCCCTGGTTAACCTCGACTTTCGCGACGCCTTCAATACGGTACGCCGGGATTTCGTTCGAGAGGTCGCCAAGCACGCCTCCGACCTCTTCCCTTTACGTGACCTTGCTAATCGTTCCAGTTCCACCTGATCATGAACTACGCCCTCCTCAGCTTCGAGTGCGGGATTCAGCAGGGAAGGCCTCCGGATCCTTGTTGCATTCCTCCAGGTCTGCCTCCTGGATGGTGAAAGGCTGGCGATTGTCGCCTGCGACGTCCAGTGAGTACGCGACTACGAGGCGCACAGCAGTCTCAGCCCTCAGCCTCAGTAGGTGCGAGGTATTCTCCTTGGACTTCCACCCCGACCTATGAAGCTTGCTCCATGGCGGCCGTCTCACCCCGAGGTCATCACTTGAACTCGTAGGCGCCCCTCTCATGGACGAGGCCATCCGGCCCCTTCTCGACGGCTGTCTCGAGAGGACCTCCGTGATGTTCGACTGGCTGCCCCTACTTGGGGCTCTCGCTACAATAATTTTCCAAAGGTCAGCGTTGACAATGCTATCTGCATCTTACCCTCATTTTTTCGGGCTGACTCTCAGCCAACATTTAACGTCCACAGTATTGCTTGGAAGGCTTGCTGCATATTATCCTGCGGTAAGCTGTATAATATGTCAGAAATAGCTGAGAGAAATACAACTAAACAATAATAACGAATTATAAATGACACGTTTAGACAACGATGGAATGAACGAATGTTCCTATTTCCCGCGCAGGCAGCAGACAGACAACGCAAACAACATATAAACGTAACGAGCCGGCTGACATGCGCCGTAGCCGTCCAGCTCGCCAAGCCGAGTGGCATCGATTCTGTATTTGTTCCTTATCTAATTGCGAGCTAGGTAACGTTGGCCTTAACGGCCGTGTTCCGCTCAGATCCAAATATCCTATACGATCGTCTAGCTAGTCACCTCGGTGGGTGACTAATAGCTATTAGTCACTAGTCATGCTCGTGTCGTATTTGTCCTAACTAGAGCTTTTGTATATTTCTCTAGACGCTACTTGCCACACGATTTTTGATTGCATCACCACCACTGACATTAAGTCTATCACCACCTACATTACATAGGAACATGTTATTCCAACATGATTCAACGTTTCCCAACGCGAGCGAATAATAATACTTTGCTCGTTCATGCCTAATCCAGTGTTACATCATCATACAATTAATCGTTGGGCGAGATCACCACAGGTGGATATTAATGTCACTCGAGGTATCAGCATCCTCTCCGAGTGAAAATCAGTGAAAGCAGTGTGAGATATACATAGCTACCCGCTATATATATAGATGCGCGCAAGCTATACCCCAACAGAATTTTCTGTTAGTAAACGGGCCCCGCTCAAACTATAATTCTTCCTGATTGGTCAGACGTGCTGTTGCTAATAGCAATACCTCTCTCCAGAAAGAGAGGGCAACCAAACAGGGTGACGAAATCGACGCCCGGCGTTGACGGCGAATACTTTCAGATTCTAGAACAGTCCAGCAGATTCAGTTGTTGGACTTGTGTCGCCTGAAGTTGAAGAGTCGTTGATGCCGATCGTCTCAGTAGCTGTGAACAACGAACACCTGTTGGCGGGCTACTGGACAATAGCGAAGATCGAGGCGCATCAAAGTGAGCAAACATAACAAAATTTACATTAATTAATTCAGATTTATTAGCCCATATTTATTTATTAATCGTAATTACAACACCATTGGTAAATCTAAATAGTGAGATCTGTGTGCCCGTATGATGACGATAATGTGTGTTAATGCGAGTGTGTGTATCGTGGGTGATTTTCCAAATGGGGTCGTGTGAATTTTGATTCAATCTGGGTTCACCAAGTTGTTGACGGGTGAAGGAAGAGGCATCTTTATAGGCCGTCTTCGCTCAGCACAACACAATTCTCGGTGCTTAGCCGAACATTACCACTACGAATAATATCGAGAGAAAAAGTCAAACATCACTGAGGCTACGTCAAAATTAGCGCCTGCGATCCACGGCGTATCCCACAACCTGCCAATTTATCCAGGCTGTGACTATGGATACTGAGAAATTGCCGTCTGAGCAAAGGATTGTGGATTGATGTTATATATAATGTGTATGCGCGATGTAAGTTGTGTAGAGGAATACTTCTAAATGGGGAAACAAGAAACGTGTGGAAAGATAATGGCTTCACTGACATTATGCAGTGGGACTACAACAGACGAAGTGACAGGATAGCTTTACTTTGCTAATAATGTGTGTGATAACCTGACATGATTCAGCGGCACTCAAACTAACTCTAAATAATATATTTTTTTATTTACAAATGGAATGAGCCTTCATTTCAATACTGCAAAATAAAGTGGATGCCATTTTCATTTTATAAGTTAATACGTTCCTGAAAATTCCCTGCCATGGCTGACGTGAACAGTTTGTCGGCAGATGACTCATCAATACTATTGAAATACTACTGCTATTAAAGTTGAACATCCATAGGACAGGCGCGAATCTACCCCTATATTGAATCTTAGAAATTAAATATATCAAAAATATATAAAAATAATATCCTCCAAATTTTGGGGCGATCCATCCAATTTCGTATGTCAGCTTCTGTCTTGAAAGACTTCCCCCACCGTTCTGACCAGGTGATAATCTGATATAATGTCTCTGGTATACGCCGGGTGCGGCAGTTTGTCTTTGTTCACCGTTTCATCGGGTTTGACCCGTTTACAATAGAGCACCCCCTTCTGACCAGACTATATACAATACAAAGTGTGGCTAGGTCCTCGTAGAAAGCAATAAGTAAAAATAAGTGTTACCGGGCACAATACATAGCACCGTTATTTGATCATAATTTTTGCTCAACATTTTTTTCACTAATTTTAGACTACTAATTTTAAAAATATCATTGCGGGGATACTACTCATAAAAGTAAAGATGACCCCACTCAGATTTGAACATCCAAATGTACAAAACTTCTTTTGATTTTAATACTGCCTCCCTTAACTACCACGTCATGCCCGCAGGCATGGAAACAAGTTGATATCGATTACTTATCGAACAAACGAATATTTATCTCAGAATTGTTCCGACACGCCGAGTTCTGCGGTTATTTTCTATCAGGCCCATCAAAGGCTATGTGTCGTAGATACCGAGATTTATGTGCGTTGAGAGTCATGTAAGGCAATGTAATACTTTTTGAACGGTTTGCCATATTTGGAACAATCAACTATTGTTTTGCTGTAAGATTGAAATAATAAATAATATCGTTTGTCAAGTCACATGTTCACAAGTTGGGTATTCGTATGCGTCTTCCTTCGGTGAACAATCTGGGAATACTCATTTGCAAAGAATTCTC
The DNA here is from genome assembly GCA_019614645.1 of Stratiolaelaps scimitus. Lineage (NCBI taxonomy): Eukaryota > Metazoa > Arthropoda > Arachnida > Mesostigmata > Laelapidae > Stratiolaelaps > Stratiolaelaps scimitus. The sequence goes on along the minus strand of JABWDB010000018.1, from coordinate 2,675,503 downwards.
TCATTTATAGATACCTGATTGCCATCGTCTGTAAGCGGTTCCTGATCCCGTGTTGTAGACACACGGCCGTCAATGTGCTACCAAGGTCATCCCCGGCGTGGCATCGTTTTTGAAGCAGCTTGCTTATTACCAACAGGTGAGTGTCATCTCTTTCTATTTCTCGGAGAGTGTCTCTCAAGGATCTAGGTAATTTCCTGTGAGTATTCGCCTAGTTTAACAGAATAGAGATGTCTCTGTGCGCCCTATGTATAAAGGCATAAGGGCGTAGTAGTTTCTAAAAGTTTAGAATCTGTCTTGCCAAGATTCTTGTTTTATTAGGTTAGTTCATAAGTAATGTCGGTTAGAGGTTGAGTAGTTTCACTAAAATGTTCGCTGTGGGTTTCAAATTTGGCTGGCTTTTTGTAAATTTCCGCATTAGACCGCGAGGATTGCGTGCGAAGTGGTAGGCGAATCCATAGAAACAAAAAGGAAATGTCAAAGATGGTTTCAGCGTTTTGGAGCTGAAGATTTAATGACAAAGAACGTTCCGGGGGGACACGAGAGACAGACGCCGACGAATTGTTGAATCTCTTGAGTGGATAATACTGTCATTTAGCGAGGTCAGAATTTCTCAAAACAGGTAAAACGGTGAACGTAGACTGTTACAACGCGGAACCCATATGCGGCTTAATCGATAGGCGTGAGGGAGACATTACTTATGAATCATTCTAATAAATCCTTAAATGTTGGATGACCAGTTTTGCTATCGCGAATCTTGACGCAGCTAAACAATTTGTCGGTCTGTTTGAAAACTGTTTGATCTGTTGTCTAGATACGCGCAATTAATTACAGGGCTAATTATCCCCTGAGAAATAGCATAGCTGGCCAATTTGTGTACTGCTCCCCATGTGTGCCACATTGTACCGACTCGGACTAATAACTAATGAGAGATTCATTCAAATCTTTTTTTTTGTATTTCAGATTTAGAACAACATGGCCAAACATAGGAATGATGAATTCAAGAAGGCAAAAATGAACCGAAGACTCCTTGTTGAGGCCATCCGTATCGGTAGCCTAACCGACGTGAAGTTTCTGCTTGAGGAGTGTGGGGCCTTGCTTACAGAGCCATGGGTCTGGTCGTCGTGGGAATATCCCACGCGATTAGCCACACAGCGTCGAGATGGCGAAATCCTTCGTTATCTTATCAGTAAAGGCGCGTCCCTATCCGATGCCAACGGCGAACCGGTGATCTTCGCCGTACTAGCAGGGTACGAAGAAGACTTCGAGAGGACCTCAGCGTTCTTCGATGTTTACGTGGAAGTTGGGGGCAACTTAGACGTTGCAGACGGATTCGACAGGTCCTTCCTGGACCAACTTATTCAATCTGGTTGGTTGAGGCTCGCAGCAAAGGTTCTGCAATACGGCGGCAAGCACGTTTACCAAAGCCTATTTAATAAGTTTAACCTGCAGGTTGAAGGATTCGCCCAAGGGCTCATTGCTCTCTTGTTAGGGCCCAGCACTGCTCAGTACTCGCCCACCTATATGATTGAGCAGCTAGAGTTGGTTGGTAGCCTCGCCTTGCAGTCTCAGTTCAACCTCATTAGCCCTGATTATCGTGTCATCGAAGATTGTTTCATCAGCGATATTCACAGCTGGCTACAAGCGATCCACCTACGAAACGAACTTGAGTTACTGCCTCAATGGCACACCAGAAAACAACCTTACACGAACGTCGAACCGGTCAGTTCCAACGATGAACTCATGAGATGTATTCATTTACATGCCCATGGGGACATGGACCTCGTCGTTCAGTGTCTATTAACGCAAGAGAGACTCGCGGGCACGATCGATGTCTCCATCGCTAAACACTGTGCCTGTTACCATTGGAATTCAGCCAGGCAATACATCGACTTAATGATCTACATCAGCCACTTCGATGTCGATATGTACACGGCCCTCGTTCTACCACAACACTGTGAACGAGATATGGACTTGGCACAGGTGTGCACGCTGATCGATCGAATCCTTTCACGCGAATTTTCAAGGGAATCAGAATCATGGGTAAGGGCTGTTGCGGAGTTTCTCGTCGACATCTACGATGCGGAGAGGTACCCTCGTTATCAACTGCAGCAACAAGCACGCGAGATCAACCTGGAGCAGCGCGTTGCGCTTGAAACGCTCGTATCGAGGCAGTCTATAATCGAAGACATGGATGCTGACCTCGTCAGAGATCTGCTTCCCGCTCGTAGGGAAGTGGCATAACTCAGTTACGTCTGGCATCGGTTGAACTCGAACCCAGAGTGTCAGCGACTAACGGCAGTGGGCTCAAGCAAGTGGTTCTTTCCTGTCCCCAGCACGGGACAACGTATATGACATAAGCGAGTCGTAACACTTCTCAGTATTTAACTCGCACATCTCAAGGCTGTGGACGACTTCGAGATCATTTCTCAGTCCTTCAAAAGCATCCGGATGTGAATGGTCTGAAGGGTTGGTTAACTGTCACAAGCCATCATGGGGATCACAGCTAAGGCGGCTGTGGTATCCGAAGTGGTTAATCATCTCAGAAGGCCAATACCAACAACAAGAAATAACACTAAGCAAAGCTACATGACGAACTCAAATATGACAATAATCCCTGTGATGATACTGTACTTGGGTCGACCTACCCTTCTTCTGAAGGTGGAAATACGTCGGCACAGATGAAGATGTTGAGATGAAACAAAGCATACAACAAACAACCGTCCTGAGCATAGCCAAGCTTACAACAAGCCGAGAGTAGAAATACTTTATATACGGCAGCGATCTCCGAAGTGGTTGATCTTTTAAGATGGATGCATTCTATTGGTTATTGTTGCTTAGTTTTTGACGAAATCAGTAAAAATGCAGTAGATTACAGTGCATTTGTTCGAAAGCTTGTTCGGGCTTCACGTTTGTAAAATAAAATGTATCTTTGATTAGCCACGTCGGGAAAATCGCTGCTGTGCCGAAAACTGTGTGAAATTAAACACAAAATTGTGTGAATTTAATAAACGATGAAATGCAGGTGCCCCTGGTCCGACCGCAGACAATATACTATGAAGGAACGTGTACGTTACCTAATAAATTGGTATATCTATCTATAGAAACTTATTGTGTTTTTTTGTGACTATCCATAGGTACATACCCAAAACAAACGCTTTGGTAATATTGAATTTTGCCTTTTATACTGTTGTTATTTGGTTTACAGTAAGACAGACGAAGTTCGTAAGAATTATATTAGCACGGATACTACCAAAGCTGGAAATCGTTTCTGCTTCTGTTCTATATTGCATTAGCGGTTTAGCAAATCAACGCGAAACAGGGATCACTCCAACACAAGGAGTCGAATAATAATAAGTTCATCAATGGATAATATTCAGGTGTACATAGAGATTCCTAGTTAGCAAAAGTTTTCAAAAAGCTGAACCTCATTATCCTGCAGGCATTAAGCCCACTTTGAAGGGCGAATCGTCTGTAGATTGACTGACCACAGACTGCCCTGAATGACACGTATACTGAAGGCGTATAATAAATTATCATAAATGATTGTCTGAGGGTAGTTTATTGCACCAAACTATTGAAATTTCCTAATAGTTTTAATAACCAGACATGAGACTTCTTAGTATGAAGTCTCAGCCCTCAGCCCTAGTAGGTGCGAGGTCTTCTCCTTGGACTTCCACCCCGACCTATGAAGCTTGCCCCATGGTGGCCGTCTCACCCCGAGGCCATCATTTGATCTCGTCGGAACCCCTCTCATGGACGAGGGCATCCGGCCCCTTCTCGACGGCTGTTTCAAGAGGACCTCCGTGATGTTCGACTGACTGCCCCTACTTGGATCGCTCGCTACAATATTTTGCCAAAGGTCAGCATTGACAGTGCTATCCGCTCCTCACCCTACGGTAAGCTGTATAATATTGGATTCATGCTACTTGTCGGAAGCTGCACTATGTGGTATCAACTGCAGTTCCGAAAATAAACCTCAAATGAAATGAAAAAATGAAATGAAATGAGAACAACTGTCATACCAAGTACCAATGATGACTCTACGTGGCCGTGCCACTAGAAAAATTGGGTTTATTTCGTACGGCATTGTATATTACCATCCATGTCTGCCAAGTTCCCGCCGGACAGCTACACTTCTACCTATCTCTTGTAGCGTCTGCTGTATAGGCAGCCCAGTGTATCGTAACACTGGATCGTCTTGAGTGACGCTTGTCGCTGTGGAGCGTCTGTTTGTAGCCACCGTTGCCGTAGCGTGACAACGGAGGCGGGTTGGTCAGCTCTCCACCGGGAGCGGACGTGGCGGCCCCTGGCGATCAGTGAGCCATTCAATTGTTTGCCTCCGGCGTGCGCGGATTTACTCAATGGCGGGAACAGCTGATGTATGAACTGATATCAGAAATAGCTGAGAGAAATACAGCTAGACAATAATAACGAATTATAAATGACACCTTTAGACAACGATGGGATGAATGAATTCTTATTTCCCGCGCAGGTGGCAGACAGGCAACGCAAACAAAATAATGCTTTAATAAACGTAACGGGCCGGTTGACATGCGCCATAGCCGGCAGAACGTCCAGCTCGCTGAGCCAAGTGGCATCGATTCTACAGTTGTTCCTTATCTAATTGCGAGCTAGGTAACGTTTGGCCTTAACGGCCGTGTTCCGCTCAGATCCAAATATCCTATACGATCGTCTAACTAGTCACCTCGGTGGGTGACTAATAACTATTAGTCACTAGTCATGCTCGTGTCGTATTTGTCCTAACTAGAGCTTTTGTGTGTTTCTGTAGACGCTACTTGCTACACGATTTTTGATTGAATCACGAACACTGATATTAAGTCTATCACCACCTACATTACATAGGAACATGTTTTCCAACATGATTCAACGTTTCCCAACGTGAGCGAATAATAATACTTTGCTCGTTCATGCCCAATCCAGTGTTACATCATCATACAATTAATCCTTGGGCGAGATCACCACAGGTGGATATTAATGTCACTCGAGATATCAGCATCCTCTCCGAGTGAAAATCAGTGAAATCGGTGTGAGATATACATAGCCACCCGCTATATATATATATATATATATATATATGCGCAAGCCATACCCCAACAGAATTTTCTGTTAGTAAACGGGCCCCGCTCAAACTATAATTCTTGCTGATTGGCCAGACGCTCTATTGGTAAGGGCAGTGCCTCTCTCCAGGAAAAGGGGCCAACCAGTCGGGTGACGAAATCGACGCCAGGCGTCGACGGCGAATGCTTCCAGAAGATGCCATAACAGTCGAGCAGATCTAGTCGTTGGAGTTGTGTCGCCTTGAAGAGTCGTTGATGCCGATCGTCTCAGTAGCTGTGAACAACGAACACCTGTTGGACCAGAGCTGCTGGACAATAGCGAAGATCGAGGCGCATCAAGGTGAGCAAACACAACAACATTTCCATTAATTAATTCACCATTGGTAAATCTAACTTGTGAGATTCAATTTATCCAGGCTGTGACTATGGATCCTGAGAAATTGCCGTCTGAGCAAAGGATTGTGGATTGATGTTATATATAATGTGTATGCGCGATGTAAGTTGTGTAGAGGAATACTTCTAAATGGGGAAACAAGAAACGTGTGGAAAGATAATGGCTTCACTGACATTAAGCAGTGGGACTACAACAGACGAAGTGACAGGATAGCTTTACTTTGCTAACAATGTGTGTGATAACCTGATATGATTCAGCGGCACTCAAACTAACTCTAAATAATATATTTTTTTATTTACAAATGGAATGAGCCTTCATTTCAATACTGCAAAATAAAGTGGATGCCATTTTCATTTTATAAGTTAATACGTTCCTGAAAATTCCCTGCCATGGCTGACGTGAACAGTTTGTCGGCAGATGACTCATCAATACTATTGAAATACTACTGCTATTAAAGTTGAACATCCATAGGACAGGCGCGAATCTACCCCTATATTGAATCTTAGAAATTAAATATATCAAAAATATATAAAAATAATATCCTCCAAATTTTGGGGCGATCCATCCAATTTCGTATGTCAGCTTCTGTCTTGAAAGACTTCCCCCACCGTTCTGACCCGGTGATAATCTGATATAATGTCTCTGGTATACGCCGGGTGCGGCAGTTTGTCTTTGTTCACCGTTTCATCGGGTTTGACCCGTTTACAATAGAGCACCCCCTTCTGACCAGACTATATACAATACAAAGTGTGGCTAGGTCCTCGTAGAAAGCAATAAGTAAAAATAAGTGTTACCGGGTACAATACATAGCACCGTTATTTGATCATAATTTTTGCTCAACATTTTTTTCACTAATTTTAGACTACTAATTTTAAAAATATCATTGCGGGGATACTACTCATAAAAGTAAAGATGACCCCACTCAGATTTGAACATCCAAATGTACAAAACTTCTTTTGATTTTAATACTGCCTCCCTTAACTACCACGTCATGCCCGCAGGCATGGAAACAAGTTGATATCGATTACTTATCGAACAAACGAATATTTATCTCAGAATTGTTCCGACACGCCGAGTTCTGCGGTTATTTTCTATCAGGCTCATCAAAGGCTATGTGTCGTAGATACCGAGATTTATGTGCGTTGAGAGTCATGTAAGGCAATGTAATACTTTTTGAACGGTTTGCCATATTTGGAACAATCAACTATTGTTTTGCTGTAAGATTGAAATAATAAATAATATCGTTTGTCAAGTCACATGTTCACAAGTTGGGTATTCGTATGCGTCTTCCTTCGGTGAACAATCTGGGAATACTCATTTGCAAAGAATTCTCTCATTTATAGATACCTGATTGCCATCGTCTGTAAGCGGTTCCTGATCCCGTGTTGTAGACACACGGCCGTCAATGTGCTACCAAGGTCATCCCCGGCGTGGCATCGTTTTTGAAGCAGCTTGCTTATTACCAACAGGTGAGTGTCATCTCTTTCTATTTCTCGGAGAGTGTCTCTCAAGGATCTAGGTAATTTCCTGTGAGTATTCGCCTAGTTTAACAGAATAGAGATGTCTCTGTGCGCCCTATGTATAAAGGCATAAGGGCGTAGTAGTTTCTAAAAGTTTAGAATCTGTCTTGCCAAGATTCTTGTTTTATTAGGTTAGTTCATAAGTAATGTCGGTTAGAGGTTGAGTAGTTTCACTAAAATGTTCGCTGTGGGTTTCAAATTTGGCTGGCTTTTTGTAAATTTCCGCATTAGACCGCGAGGATTGCGTGCGAAGTGGTAGGCGAATCCATAGAAACAAAAAGGAAATGTCAAAGATGGTTTCAGCGTTTTGGAGCTGAAGATTTAATGACAAAGAACGTTCCGGGCAGACAAGAGAGACAGACGCCGACGAATTGTTGAATCTCTTGAGTGGATAATACTGTCATTTAGCGAGGTCAGAATTTCTCAAAACAGGTAAAACGGTCAACGTAGACTGTTACAAAAGATAATCCTCAGCCAACTGGGGGGCAAAGGACGGTGTAACGTCATATTACAACATGACAATGTTAGGGCCCATGTTGCATTAGCGACCCGCCATAATGGAACCGATCTTGGCTGGGAAATTTGACCGCACCTGGCGTATAGTTCAGACATTGCGCTATCAGACGACCACCTATTCAAGTCCATGAAACACGGCATGCGGGGGAAGCGCTTCAGGACAGAGACCGAGGTTCGAAATGGGCTGGATGAGTGGATCACTTCCTGCAATGTTTTTACACCGCGGAACCCATATGCCGCTTAATCGATAGGCGTGAGTCATAGAAGACGAGGAACACTATATTGATTAAGATCCGCTCGTTCTTTCAAAAGATGCAACAACTGACGTTACTTATGAATCATTCTAACAAATCCTTAAATGTTGGATGACCAGTTTTGCTATCGCGAATCTTGACGCAGCTAAACAATTTGTCGGTCTGTTTGGAAACTGTTTGATCTGTTGTCTAGATACGCGCAATTAATTACAGGGCTAATTATCCCCTGAGAAATAGCATAGCTGGCCAATTTGTGTACTGCTTCCCATGTGTGCCACATTGTACCGACTCGGACTAATAACTAATGAGAGATTCATTCAAATCTTTTTTTTTGTATTTCAGATTTAGAACAACATGGCCAAACATAGGAATGATGAATTCAAGAAGGCAAAAATGAACCGAAGACTCCTTGTTGAGGCCATCCGTATCGGTAGCCTAACTGACGTGAAGTTTCTGGTTGAGGAGTGTGGGGCAGTGCTTACGAAGCCATGGGTCTGGTCGTCGTGGGAATATCCCACGCGATTAGCCACACAGCGTCGAGATGGCGAGATCCTTCGTTATCTTATCAGTAAAGGCGCGTCCCTATCCGATGCCAACGGCGAACCGGTGATCTTCGCCGTACTAGCAGGGTACGAAGAAGACTTCGAGAGGACCTCAGCGTTCTTCGATGTTTACGTGGAAGTTGGGGGCAACTTAGACGTTGCAGACGGATTCGACAGGTCCTTCCTGGACCAACTTATTCAATCTGGTTGGTTGAGGCTCGCAGCAAAGGTTCTGCAATACGGCGGCAAGCACGTTTACCAAAGCCTATTTAATAAGTTTAACCTGCAGGTTGAAGGATTCGCCCAAGGGCTCATTGCTCTCTTGTTAGGGCCCAGCACTGCTCAGTACTCGCCCACCTATATGATTGAGCAGCTAGAGTTGGTTGGTAGCCTCGCCTTGCAGTCTCAGTTCAACCTCATTAGCCCTGATTATCGTGTCATCGAAGATTGTTTCATCAGCGATATTCACAGCTGGCTACAAGCGATCCACCTACGAAACGAACTTGAGTTACTGCCTCAATGGCACACCAGAAAACAACCTTACACGAACGTCGAACCGGTCAGTTCCAACGATGAACTCATGAGATGTATTCATTTACATGCCCATGGGGACATGGACCTCGTCGTTCAGTGTCTATTAACGCAAGAGAGACTCGCGGGCACGATCGATGTCTCCATCGCTAAACACTGTGCCTGTTACCATTGGAATTCAGCCAGGCAATACATCGACTTAATGATCTACATCAGCCACTTCGATGTCGATATGTACACGGCCCTCGTTCTACCACAACACTGTGAACGAGATATGGACTTGGCACAGGTGTGCACGCTGATCGATCGAATCCTTTCACGCGAATTTTCAAGGGAATCAGAATCATGGGTAAGGGCTGTTGCGGAGTTTCTCGTCGACATCTACGATGCGGAGAGGTACCCTCGTTATCAACTGCAGCAACAAGCACGCGAGATCAACCTGGAGCAGCGCGTTGCGCTTGAAACGCTCGTATCGAGGCAGTCTATAATCGAAGATATGGATGCTGACCTCGTCAGAGATCTGCTTCCCGCTCGTAGGGAAGTGGCATAACTCAGTTACGTCTGGCATCGGTTGAACTCGAACCCAGAGTGTCAGCGACTAACGGCAGTGGACTCAAGCAAGTGGTTCTTTCCTGTCCCCAGCACGGGACAACGTATATGACATAAGCGAGTCGTAACACTTCTCAGTATTTAACTCGCACATCTTAAGGCTGTGGACGACTTCGAGATCATTTCTCAGTCCTTCAAAAGCATCCGGATGTGAATGGTCTGAAGGGTTGGTTAACTGTCACAAGCCATCATGGGGATCACAGCCAAGACGGCTGTGGTATCCGAAGTGGTTAATCATCTCAGAAGGCCAATACCAACGACAAGAAATAACACTAAGCAAAGCTACATGACGAACTCAAATATGACAATAATCCCTGTGATGATACTGTACTTGAGTCGACCTACCCTTCTGCTGAAGGTGGAAATACGTCGGCACAAATGAAGACGTTGAGATGAAACAAAGCATACGACAAAAAACCATACTGAGCATAGCAAAGCTTACAACACGCCGAGAGTAGAAATACTTTATATACGGCAGCGATCTCCGAAGTGGTGGATCTTTTAAGATGGATGCATTCGATTGGTTATTGCTGCTTAGTTTTTGACGAAATCAGTAAAAATGCAGTTGATTACAGTGCATTTGTTCGAAAGCTTGTTCGGGCTTCACGTTTATAAAATAAAATATATCTTTGATCAGCCACGTCGGGAAAATCGCTGCTGTGCCGAAAACTGTGTGAAATTAAACATACCCCTGGTCCGACCGCAGATAATATACTATGAATGAACGTGTACGTTATCTAATAAATTGGTATATCTATCTATAGAAACTTATTGTGTTTTTTTGTGACTATCCATAGGTACATACCCAAAACAAACGCTTTGGTAATATTGAATTTTGCCTTTTATACTGTTGTTATTTGGTTTACAGTAAGACAGACGAAGTTCGTAAGAATTATATTAGCACGGATACTACCAAAGCTGGAAATCGTTTCTGCTTCTGTTCTATATTGCATTAGCGGTTTAGCAAATCAACGCGAAACAGGGATCACTCCAACACAAGGAGTCGAATAATAATAAGTTCACCAATGGATAATATTCAGATGTACATAGAGATTCCTAGTTAGCAAAAGTTTTGCGAGCAGCCCTAGTAGGTGCGAGGTCTTCTCCTTGGACTTCCACCCCGACCTATGAAGCTTGCTCCATGGTGGCCGTCTCACCCCGAGGCCATCATTTGAACTCGTCGGAACCCCTCTCATGGACGAGGGCATCCGGCCCCTTCTCGACGGCTGTTTCAAGAGGACCTCCGTGATGTTCGACTGACTGCCCCTACTTGGATCGCTCGCTACAATATTTTGCCAAAGGTCAGCATTGACAGTGCTATCCGCACCTCACCCTACGGTAAGCTGTATAATGTTGGATTCATTCTACTTGTCGGAAGCTGCACTATGTGGTATCAATGAGAACAACTGTCATACCAAGTACCAATGATGACTCTACGTGGCCGTGCCACTAGAAAAATTGGGTTTATTTCGTACGGCATTGTATACTACCATCCATGTCTGCCAAGTTGCCGCCGGACAGCTACACTTCTACCTATCTCTTGTAGCGTCTGCTGTATAGGCAGCCCAGTGTATCGTAACACTGGATCGTCTTGAGTAACGCTTGTCGCTGTGGAGCGTCTGTTCGTAGCCACCGTTGCCGTAGCGTGACAGCGGCGGCGGGTTGGTCAGCTCTCCACCGGGAGCGGACGTGGCGGCCCCTGGCGATCAGTGAGCCATTCAATTGTTTGCCTCCGGCGTGCGCGGATCTACTCAATGGCGGGAACAGCTGATGTATGAACTGATGTCACAAATAGCTGAGAGAAATACAGCTAGACAATAACAACGAATTATTAGTGACACCTTTAGACAACGATGGAATGAACGAATGTCCATATTTCCCGCGCAGGTGACAGACGGACAACGCAAACACATCGTATTTGTCCTAACTAGAGCTTTTGTGTGTTTCTGTAGACGCTACTTGCCACACGATTTTTGATTGCATCACCAACACTGATATTAAGGCCATCACCACCTACATTACATAGGAACATGTTATTCCAACATGATTCAACGTTTCCCAACGCGAGCGAATAATAATACTTTGCTCGTAAATGCCCAATCCAGTGTTACATCATCATACAATTAATCGTTGGGAAGATCACCACAGGTGGATATTAATGTCACTCGAAATATTAGCGTTCTCTCCGAGTGAAAATCGGTGAAATCGGTGAGCACCACTCATTAACAAATATGCACTGTTTCATTTTTTTTTCAATTCAAAACACCTTTGTTAACAAAAGAGAGCTATACATTTGGTGTACAGAAAATTGTTAATGCATAGTATATGCATTCGTGTCTCTGAGCATTCCTGTGGCTCGAAAAGAAAACATATCGTTGATTCTTTCGGTTCTGGCGATTTGTACTGATGACAGGGTTTGTCCACTACGCCGATTGTTTTGTCTGACATTAAAATATTTATAATACGTGTTTGAAGATAGTGACCCTTTGTAAAATCGCATATCTGCCTGTCTGCGCAGGTCAGTGATATAGGAGGTAAGCTAGGTGGCGGGCGATCAATTCCACATTTAAGAGAGACGCGTGTTAAGGACTTTGATTGAACTCGCTCCATAGCGTCTAAATGTTCCTTAAGATATGGTCGCCAAACTTCACAGCAGTATGTAACTTTCGGTATAGCTAAGCTCTTATAGAGCTGCATATAAAATTCCGGCTTTTTCACAATAAAACAACGAAATAATGCGTTACAAATTAACGTTGCGGACTGAATGACTTGTGTAATGTGAAGGTTAAAATCCAAGTCCGGTGAGACCACCACGCCCAGGTCCCTCATACATTTCACAATCGGTATAGGCTGGGAGTTAAGAGTATATAGGTGAGGGTCTGATAGGCCTAATGTGCCACATTATAATGTGCGAGAAGGCGGGCCCTCCAGCCCGCCTTCAAACCCGACGACGGCCGGTCTACTGGTGGAGCAAGCAAGTGGATGACGCTCGACGTGAGTGTATCAGGGCCAAAAGAACCTACACAAGGACATTGAGTTGGCTGAGGGAAAGAGGCCCTGATGAGAAGGATGCCGCGGAAGCCAAGAGCCGCGTCGAGCTCCAGATAAATGAGTACCGCGCGGCCAGAAAGAAGCTCCAAATAGAGATCGCGAAGAGTAAGAGGAAGGCATGGAAGGACTTAATCGAGTCTGTGGACCGCGACGTTTGGGGTCAGCCGTACAAGATTGTCATGAGCAAACTCAAGAGGCCGTCCCCGCGAATACCAGCGGAAGTGCTAAGAGAGACAGTAACAACCCTCTTCCCGACACAGCCATGGCGCGGCGGCTATGAGCCCCTGGTTCCTCCAGAACACATCCCGGAAGTGACGCTCGAGGAGATCAAGCTGGCCAGAGAACGGCTAGCATCCGGGAAAGCTCCTGGCCCGGACGGAGTACCGCCCGAAGTAGTCAAGCTTCTAGTGAGGCGGCACCCGAAAATCTTCCAAAAACTGGTCAACAAGCTGATCAGGGAAGGTAGGTTCCCGGCGGTGTGGAAAAAGGCTAGCCTAGTGCTGATTCCCAAGCCAGGGAGCAACACAGGCGCGTCGGCGTACCGGCCTATCTGCCTGCTTGACACGATGGGCAAGATACTGGAGATCGTCATTGTCAACAGACTCGACAAGGAGATCAGAGAAAAGAACGCGCTTTCGGATACCCAGTACGGCTTCAGAAAAGGCAGATCGACGCTGGACGCCCTTGAAAGAGTCATGAAACGGGCGGACCAAGAACACGCAAAGAGCCCCAGGAAAAGGAACTTCTTGCTCCTAGTTCTGCTGGACGTAAAGAATGCGTTCAATACGATGAACTGGGGAGTGATTATCGAGGCATTGGAAAGGAAGGGGATCTCCCCATACCTCCGCCGGATCATATCGTCTTACCTAAGCGATAGGTGTCTGGTGGCGGGCGGGCAAGAGCACGCAGTCACGGCTGGGGTTCCCCAGGGCTCGGTCCTTGGACCCATGCTCTGGAACCTTGGCTACGACGGAGTGCTTGAGATCCCTGGTCTTCCGGGAGCCGTGGACGCGACCGCCTATGCCGATGACCTTGCCCTGCTGATAACGGCCAAAACCGAGCGAAAGTTAGAGAAAACCGCCAATGACGCACTGGCAAAGGTGACTGAGTGGATGGACAATCACCTCCTAAAGCTCGCACCTGCCAAAACGGAAGCGCTGTACCTGACCGGCCAGAAGCGCAAGAAGGGCGTCCGCCTTAAGGTGGCTGGGTGTCAGATAAAGATCAAGACGGAAGCAAAATATTTAGGGGTTATGCTTAACACTGGGCTAAATGGAAACGCCCATGTCGCCTACGTCAAGAAGAAGGTGGAAAAGGTCGCCCAGAATCTGGCGCGGATCATGCCGCGGGTTGGCGGAGCGTCGGAGGGAAAGCGAAGACTCTTGGCATCCGTTGCAGAGTCGACGGCCCTCTACGGCGCAGCTGTCTGGGGAGACGAGGCCATGCGGTCGAAGAGGAACAGAGCCGCCTTGAGGTCAGCGCAGCGGACGCTCGCGATCAGAGTGTGTAGAGCGTACCGCACGGTCTCAACGGGCGCCCTTCTGGTGCTGGCGAGGATGCTGCCGTGGGATCTTCTAGCGCGTGAACGTCGTGCCAGGTACATGAATGACGACCTCGACCCGACGAGGGCGAGGAGAGCCACCATTGACGCCTGGCAGGACGACTGGAGAAACACGAAAGCAGGCCCGACGGGCCAGATCCCGGGAAACTGGACCCGCCGCCTTATACCGGACCTCAGGGTATGGCACGACTGCGGTCACGGCGAACTGACATACGGAACCACTCAGGTGCTGTCCGGCCACGGACAGTTCCAAGCTTACATGATGAAGATCGGGAAGACGGATTCCGACACATGTGTGCTCTGTGGCTCGGGAGAGACGGACGACGTGAACCACACTATTCTCCGCTGCGAGGCCCTGGCCGACGTCAGGAACGCCGGGTCGGAGGCCGTGAAGGACCGACCAGTGGAGGATATCGTGAAGCATATGCTGACGACGACCGAGGCATGGAGGGAAGCGACCACCTTCTTCGACAAGATGATGTTGGAGAAAACGGCCAAAGAGGAAGCAAGAAGGGCCAGGTTCGGGCCAGAGGGCAATAGGCACAGAAATAGAAATAGGGTAGACGAGATCGGTCGAGATGGAGAGCCAGGGAGGGGGGAGGGGGGAAGTGCTGGGATTGGTGGGCAGCTCGGCCTCCAACCAGTCCTCGACGCACCCCCGCGGTCCGGCGATGGGGGTATTGCCGCCCTACCTGAACGCGCCACTGCGCGCGTGTAGGTAGGGTAGATTCGTTACACAGGAGATACTCCCACGGTTTCGAAGTAATGCTCACGTAGTCCCGAGCCGCGGGGGTGGGGGTGAATGCACCGGTTTAGTTGGTTTGTGAGTCCAACACTACCCTAATAGCTGCCTAGGGTGTTAGTGCATCAGGCATTCCGGAAACACCCCTTAAAAAAAAAAAAAAAAAAAAAAAGGCCTAATGTGCCACATTTGGGAACGGATATCATCATATCATTATTGGAGCACCACCTTGAGATGGCATCAACGGCTTTCTGCAGAGCACGTCTTTCGGATTCGGTCTTCGACGGGCCGTAAAGCTTGAGATCATCCGCGTAAAGTTTATGTGTTATAGACTGCGGAATAGTGTTTTTTAGGTCTAAGATGTAGATACAAAGTAATGTGGGTCCCACGCAGCTATCTTGAGGCACCCCAGAGGGGCAAGCACCGCAACTACTAATACTGTTTTTTACACGTACGCAAAATAAGCGGTTACAGTTTAGAGCAGGTTACGGTTTCCACCATAGCAGTATAAACACATACACAAATAGTCATCAACGCATGCTCAGCACTGACTACAAGAGACTGCGTTTAGTGGCCGGTCACCATAAATCTGTCGCTTGCACCTCGACTGCCGAATCGACTGTATATCCGTGCATTTTGCTGTGTATTTCTATATGATCTCGTCGGAATATCAACGACCTTACTGTCTACTGCGTATGCACAGCTGCCCGCTACACACACATATATATATATATATATATAGATGCGCGCAAGCCATATCCCAACAGAATTTTCTGTTTGTAAACGGGCCCCGCTCAAACTATAATTCTTCCTGATTGGCCAGACGCTCTATTGCTAAGGGTTGTGCCTCTCTCCGGAGAAAGGGGGCAACCAATCGGGTGACGAGATCGACGCCAGGCGTCGACAGCGAATGCGTCCAGATCCAGTCGTTGGAGTTGTGTGGCCTTGAAGAGTCGTTGATGCCGATCGTCTCAGTAGCTATGAACAACGAACACCTGTTGGACCAGAGCTGCTGGACAATAGCGAAGATCGAGGCGCACCAAGGTGAGCAAACACAACAACATTTCCATTAATTCATTCACCATTGGTAAATCTAACTTGTGAGATCTGTGTGCCCGTACGATGATGATAATGTGTATTAATGCGTCGTGCTCTAGGCCGGATGCGGCAGTTAGTCTCCGTTCACCGTTTCATCGGGTTTGGCCAGTTCACAATAGAGCATCCACTTCTGACCAGACCATATACAATACAAAGTGTGCTTTATTGACGTAACCGCAACTGTCGCATCGCTTAGGTCCTCGTAGAAAGCAATAAGTAAAAATAAGTGTTGACGGACACAAATCCATCGATTTATTGCCTTCTGGCGCACTGGTGACTCCCATACCTTGTTCTTGTTCATTGACACCAGTTCACCTTTTAGTGCTTCCATCCACTTGTCTTCGTCTTCGGATGCTAATGCCTCTTCGAAAGTTTGCGCGTTCTGTTAAGCGACCCTCGTACCCTGTCTGGTGTCTTTAGTGTATCTGGGCTTCTTAGCGTTCTTTCTCTCATAGCTGCACTGTCTTGCGGAGAGCCTGCAGGCTTTTGATTCTTGTTTTCATTTTTACTTTCTTCTGTGGTTGTTCCATCTTCGTTAGACGTATTTGTCTTCTCTTCGTTGTCGAGGTGCTGTGTCTGGTCTTCATTGTCGTTTTCCGTTTCTTGGTTGTTATCGCTTTCCTGTCTTGTAGAGATGGGACTTTCCATTTTAAACACAACATCTTTGGATATTCGAACTGCGTGAGTTCCTGGTATTCAGATCCTACATCCTTCAATTTTTCATCATATCTCACCAGTTCGCCTTCGATACCTCTGGCGTCCCGTTTCCCTCGGGGAGGATCGTGGTTGTAGACGTAACATGGTGAACCAAATGGTTGTAGCTCTTTTAAGTTTGGGCTTTTGTTTGTAGATCAATTCAAGAGGAGCTGTCTTGTTGATTGGGTTTATCGCGACTATGTTTAGGAGAGTGGCGGCGCATGGAACGGCTTCACACCATGAATATTTCGGCACTGAGTTGCTTAGGAGCATGGTTCGGCCTGGAGAAGTTGACTTAGCTAAGTTCGATTCCTTTAGATACTAACAGGCTCCTTACTTGAGAGTTGTCGAACTCGCGCCCGTTATTGGTTTGAATAACTTGAATAACCTGTTCAGTTTGATTTTTGAACCACGTGATGTAACCTTTTTTTTATTTACGAGGGAAGACTGAATACCTACCCCGCTTTCCCCCACACCTCCCAAGCGGGAGAGAGCCCCCTGGAAACCCGCCGCAATCGGGCATCATACCCTCACGGGGGTCCTGAAAAATTGCTGTCTGTATTTGGCCGTCTTCGTTGGCTTGAAACTATGGCCGGCTATGGTGAGCTCGAGGCTCGGCTGACGTTTCCGTCCGTTGAGCACCACCGCCTCAGTCTTGGCCGACGCAAGTTCCAGTCGCAGGGGGCGGAGGCACGCCACGACGTTGGCCATTGCCGAATTCGTTTCATACTGAACGAGCCGGTCATCACTTTCTCTGATTATGAGGGCCAGGTTGTCGGCATATAGGAGGTCACAGACGCGGGGTAGTTGAGCCGGAGGACGCAGTCGTATGCGATGTTCCCGAGCGTCGGTTCGAGAACCGAGCCCTGAGGGACTCCCGCACAGACCTTGTACCTCCGGCCTGAGAGGTAGGATGCTAGAACCCGCCTGAGACATGGGGAAAGAGACGCCTGCTCGAGGGCGTTGTTAACAGCATCCCACGAGATAATGTTGAAGGCCTTCTTAACGTCCACCATGACCACCAGGCAGTGGCCCCTAGATGATTGCGGTCTCGCCCTCTCTTCTGTAGAGCTGCCAACGACCTTCTTGATGCTATTTCTCGATCAGCGATCAGTTTAATCCCATTGCGATGGAGCACAATTAATTCATGGTTGCCACGCACCGTTCATCTCGTGTCGCTTGCTTTGGCCACCGATGTCAGATTTCTACGCTGGCTTACATTCCGTCATATTGAACCGTTTCAAAATATCACTAATGTATTTTGCTTGATTTACGGATATGTTGTATTCTGAGTCAACCTTTGTTTGTAGTCCAAGAAAGAAATTGAGTGAATTATAGGTGATCTCTAGTTGTTTTTCTATCTGCCTGAGAAATTCAATAGCTAAACGATAAGAAAAGATCGTCCAACTCTCACTATATCATCCAGTTAGCGCGCAGTGTCCTTGAGTTCTGGCGGTAGTCTGTAGACCTTGGAATCGGTCAGTCCTCTTGTTTACTCGTCCAGAATATTCTGGTGTAATTTACAAAACAACAACATGATATATATTCATGCGCCGACTTTGATGCTATAGTCGCGGAGAGGAAACATAGACGACTCTTGGTGTCGTTGACAATTCACCATAGATCGTCAACAGCCGCCCTGTTTCCGATCGCAGTTTGAAATTCTTCGAGGTTGTTGTCCCGATTTCTGATGTGGTTAAACTGGGTATTGAATTACACGTCGTTATTCAGATAACGATTTGTATCGAATTGTGACTTTAGCTGGTGGTGGACCGCTTACTCGCTCAATGAACACAAGTTGCTTCAGAGCAGAGTGGAGAACCAAGTGTTTTATTCAACAAGATGCAGTCCTTATGTATGATTCGGACTGTGTGTTACAAGATAGGAGTTTGTTACTCGTCTCCATTACTTACGTCACATCGAATGTTCTCGTAGTGGAATTTTCCACTTGTTTAATATGGGATACTACGAGAATTGAACATGCGGGTTGATACTGAAGATGTGGACGACCTTGCCAGCAGCCGCGAATTGTTTGTTGCTTGTTGTGTCAGTGACCTGACGGAGCTGGCCCTGAATTTCTGTGCTGACTGATTGAAAAAATATAATTGTATGATACACAACTTTCTATATCCTTCCTTTTTCTTTCAGTCCTGTGTTACAATATCTTCCACAGTGTCCTGATAAGGGTTATCATCAGTATTTGTCAGTAGTGGTGTGTGACGTTGATTTACTTTTCTCTGTCTTATAATGATGATTGTCAGTAGTATTATAGTTGATATCAGAATCGAAAGTCCTGTCGAAATCTTCCATTCTGCACAGTTTGAGTTAGTCCTCGGCTTAGGTCTGGTAGAGGTGTTTGGGTAATACCTCTGCTTATATTCCTTCCATATGTCTTGTCCACCTATTGGAGGTTGGTTTAGTCTGAGGCAAACCGAATACCTGTTTGCGTTTCCGGTGCATAATGTTTCATCTGAGTAACATGGTTTATAAAATACTGAGTCTATTAGTAGTATGTTGCAGCTGTCGTTTAGAGCAGTACATTGGTTGTCACAATCGTCATATTCACAATAATTATGTTCGGCGTTACATAGAGTTGTCGTGATTATTAGAATAAGAAGATTCATCGTTGTATTCTAGTGATCAAGTTTTTCAGAAATACGAACGTTGATTTGTTGAGAGGTTTTGTCAATAGATCTGCTTGTTGGGGGGGGGGGGGGTTCGAACGCCGAGATATCTCGAGAACGGTGCGTCGGAGCGCGATTTTGAGGCGATTTTCGGTGCCCCCCCTCCTAACTCCCCCCAGCCCCCTCCATCCCCCAATCAGTCTCATGAACTCCTGGAGGCACCCCCCCCCACCAGAAAAAGGCGACAGCACGAAAATTGAAAACGTTATTTATTTAGATACTGGCGTCGTCGTCGTCGTCGTCGTGGTGCAATAATCGCCGTGGTCGTGGGCAATGCGTATGATTTCAAAACGTTTTATTTAGATACTGTCGTGCAAAAGCGTTGTGTCGTTATTGAACGAAAGCATAAATATTATGTGGCAGCGGTGGTGGTGGTGGTGGGGTTGTCGTCGTCGTCGTCGTCGCCGCCGTCGTCGTCGTCGTTGCTGTCGTCGCAGTCCCATGACACTTGCCAATCGTCCTCGACATCGCCGTCATCGTCGTTTTCTAACATAGTATGCCAATTTCGCGTACGGGCTTCTATTATGTTTGGGGGAAGCTCTACATCGTACCAATTCCTGGTCACCACGTCTACGTTGCAGTTATTTTCGCCGGCCATTGGACCGGTGCTACTTAATTTGCCGAATATTGTGTTAATTGCAAAGTCATTATTTTTCCTCGCTTTGCTCATAATTTCCGAACAATCCTTGTCGAGTTCTTTTTTCTTCGCAATCGCCTCCCGGAGATTGTCTCGAATTTTATTCCTTGTCGCCAACTGTTGACGTACTTCTTTTCGACAAAATGTTTCCGTGCATTCGATCATTTTTAAAATTGTAGAATCGATGGTTTTTAATTCTCGATATAGAGCTCGTTCTCGGAGCTCATAGAGGTGCCGGTGCACCTTTGTTGCGAATCTTCTCGAAATGTCTTCAAAATCTTCCGTATCAAGTCCTCTTAGGATAGAAGATTCCTTGGCTTGGGCGAACATGATGAGGGGGGGCCCCGACAAGTTAAGGCGGGCAGAGGCGAGTAGAAGTGCCGGATCGGGTAGTGCTTGCGAGCTGTGTGGTGCTGGTCCCGGTGCTGGTGGTGGAGCTTTACGTTGGGATTTTTTATAGTACTGGAGAGAGTGGAGATAATGGTGACGCGCTAAAAGTATCAACCCCCCTCCCCCATCAAATTGAGTGCTGTTGTAAATTAGAGCATTGGGATTTTCTGTTTGTTTATCAAATTCAAATGTTAATGATGTTGTAAATTAAAATGAGCAGTGCGTAATGATACTTTGTATCTAACACAAATTGACAATTTATCCTTTATCTGAGAATGACAAGGGAAGACTCGTTAACTGGCCCTCCGGACACTTCGTACCTAAATGAAATGGGAGGGTTTGATGATATGGTGTGACCATTGGGATGTGGTGCTCTTCTGATTTCCATTTGTTTATCAAATGGAGTGTTGTTGTTGTTGTAAATTGGATCTTTTAATGTCTGTTTGTTTATTAACTTTGTGTGTTGATGATGTTGTAAATTAGACCATCGGGTTCAGTGTTTATGAAATTTATGTGGTGTTTATAACTCCAGAGTGCGTAGTGATACTTTGAGTTTATCCTTTATCTGATAATGACAAGGAAAGACTTGTTAACTTGAACTCCGGACACTTTGTATCTAAATGAAATGAAAGGGTGCCCCCTCCCCATCTTTATAAAAACCTTTGCCTTTGTCGAACACTCAACAGTGCAGAGAAAAGGATTGCTGGACCAGCTCTAAGACAAACACACGAAAAATAAGTCGAATTTGTAAGTGACATTTGATTTCATTTATTTCTTGTGAGTAAAGCCATTTCCAAATTAGTTTTTATGACGTATCAGGCGAATGGTGATCGTTTCCTTTGGAGTACCGCGTGCTCCAATGCGTTGAAGCATAAAGAATATTTGAGCTGATCTGTAGTTGCCGACTGCGAGAAGACTTTCTGCACAGGTGTAACGTTGTGGAAGGAACATACGAAACTCATTCTTGGGATCATTGCGCGGAGCAATTACCACAATATGTGTTTGGTAGGCACCTTGTGCAGAGTGAACTTCCAATAGTTTGTGTGAAATTATATGATAGCATACTCAAATACATATACACATTACTTATACATATATCATATAAACGAACTCGAGTCCGAATGTCCCCTTTCCCAACATTGGGAGGAGTCTAAAGCAAAGGCGGTCCTCCGGACCTTCTTAAAAGAGAAGACGCCACCTATGGGCATGATGGACTGTGCCTGTGCGGTGCCTATGCTGAACGTTCCCCAGTGAGCGAACAGACAATCCACATATCTGTACTTCATTCTACAATAAATGCGTTACTTACCCACGCATGAAACTACGGCTAAGCTAGTGTACTCATTTACATCTAGTAACCACTTCTAGACCTTCAATATCACCACAAATCGTTATCAAGCACGAGTTGTACTCTCAAGTGGAAGTGTGTGAGGTGAAGCGTAGCGCAAAAACTTGGCAAGTGAGACTATAGAAGCCAGCGACTCAAAAGTGACGGTGCAGTGTACTAGAGACTCGGTGAAAGAATCAAAGTAGCCCCAAGGAGAGGCTCAAGGATCATCACACGAGACTCACGCAACCAGTCCAGAAGTCCTCAAAAGTCCACTGCCAGACGAGTGAAGAAAAACAGTGAATGTGGAACATTGAAGAAGAACTCGAACTATCATCGGGATCAGAAGAAGGGTTCTTCAACATAATGGCTACCGCAAGGCCAATACCATCAACCCCCGGAGCCACCTGCAACAGACCCATGGAAGGTACAGTACGTCTCGTACATACTTTTGAAAACTATACGCAGTGGAAATTCCTCATGATTATGGCACTCCAAGAAAATGGAAAATGCCAATCCAATTATGGCACTCCAATACCATGGAACTTCCAGTACTGCCACCAGGCCAGAAAGACTTCACTCCGGAAGAGGAAAAAAAATACCAGAAATGGGAAAAAGCAAATCGTGCCGCATTAAAAATAATAGTCACCTCCCTTGACCAAGAGCTGACGGTAAAGTTCGTCGGCGAAATGCCACCTGAAGGCGTAGAATGCTCCTACTTATGGACAGAAATCGATAAAGCCGCAAAACGAAAACGCAAGGGTGTAATCCAACGCACCTTTGGTGAGTTTCTGCGTTTTCGCTACGACACGAGAAAAGGTCCAGACGAAAACTTCATAAAGTTCGACGGGCTAGTCAGAGCTTTGGAACTTAGCGGAGAGATATTGACCATGAAGACAAGAATGGCCGTGTTACTACAAGGCCTACCCCCATCCTGGCATGCTTTCCAATCGGCCTACAACGCCAGTGGAGCCGAAAATATGGACTCCCTAAAGGATGCCATCGCAAAGGAGGCATACCGAGCACAACAAACTCACTCAAAGGAAATGTCCAAAATTACTGCTCTGTTCAGCAAAGCAGGACCTAGCAACCAAAAGCATAATCCAAAGTGGAAGAAGCCTCAAAGCCAGTTCCAAAATGGACACGGAGAACGCCATGGAAAATGGTGCAATTTTTGTAAACGAAAAGGACATACCATAAACCAATGCTACAAGAAGAACCCTACTTTGAAACAGAAACAGGAATATCAAGCACACGACACAGAAGCAATAAACGTCGACAGTGCTTGCAACGACTCAGAAAATGAAAAAGAATGGACCATGGACTCAGCTGCCACCGAATCAATCACTAACGACAACAGTGTGTTCACAAGTTACAAACCATACACAACACCCAGACCAGTGTTTCTGGGCGGAAAGCAACGTCTGCAGGCACTCGGCTCAGGGGACATTGCTATAACTCTGGCCGGTGACGACGGTCCAGTAAGGTTAGCTGCAAAAGGGATACTTTACGTACCTAAAATGCGAAGAAACCTACTCTCATTTGCGAAATTAGTTGACAACGGATGGAAATTCGCAGTCGACAACGAGATCTTCATCATGAAAAAGGGAGAAGATATTGTCCGAGCGACGAGAGTCGGAAACCTATTCAATGTCCGACAAATCGACCCCCAACCGGACGATATTGATGAAATAGAATGCAGCAATATTGAAACAGCCAGTCTGAGTGATTTTCATAAAGCTTTTGGACACATCGGGCGGACCAAGCTAATCGAATTCTTGAAACACGAGGGTATAGATTTCGTCAATAACGAGACGGACTGCTCTTCATGCTCCAAAGCAAAAATCCATCAAGCTACGTACCACCGCAAGCCGACGCAAGCGCGGGCGCAAGAACTCGGTCAAGTACACACGGACCTCTGCCAAATACAGACTGCGAGTCTCGGAGGGAAAACACACTTCATGTGCATTACAGACGAGTACTCGCGATTTAAGCGAGTGTACTTCTTAAAAGATAAGTCTGAAGCAGCCGGGTGCATCAAAGACTACGTCAAGTGGTTCCAAACACAGACCGGCAAGCCCGTCAGGACACCAATGGCTGACGAAGGCAGGGAATTCCAAAACGCAGAGGTGCGGCGTATACTAGCGAATGTCGGAGCAGAACTCTTAACATCAAACCCCAGGCAGCCTCGAATCAACGGAATATCCGAAAAAGCGAATCGTGACCTCACGGAACTGACAAGAGCAATACTCATAGACAACGCCTTACCAAAGTTCCTCTGGGGAGAAGTTCTTTCTAGCGTATGCACGCTGATGAACATGACGACGATCGTTAAAGCTACTGGAAAAACCCCCTTTGAGATGATCTACGGGACGAAGGCCCATTTATCCAAGATTCACGCAATCGGCTCAAAGTGTTATGTACTTAACCTAAAGCCTGGTCGAAACAAGCTAGATTCCAAGGCGCTCAACGGCATCCTGATCGGTTTTCAGGAACGCATAACTGGATATAGAATATATCTACCTGAAGAGCGAAAAGTCATCAGATCGAGCGATATAATCTTCGAACGAAAGAGCGTCGTGCCCCATCTTCAGCAACCAGCAGTTACAAGAAATGAACCCCCATTACAATCTTCGGAGCACAGCCCCGACACGACAGAGGCTCCGACAGAACAGAACACCGAGCAGACTAAGTCGGCACAGCAGCCGGCGAACGAACACGACGCGGGGCCCCCTATATATCAGCAAAGACGAGAAAAGAAAGGCGCCTCTCATCAACCAGTCTCAAACGGAGACACAGATGAAGAAGATAGCGAACTAAAACCAAACGAAAGCGAAGAAAATGAGAAGCGACAGCTACGAAAGAGAGAAAATATACGCCAACCGGCTAGGTGCATGGTGCATCTAACCGAACCAACAACCGTAGAAGAGGCACTCCCTTCCGAGGAAGGCCCCTCTTGGAGAAAGGCTATGGAAGCAGAAATGCAGTCTTTTGCCGACAACGATGTTTATGAACTGGTGCCGCTCCCGCCGGGGCACAAACCGGTAAAGACACGTTGGCTGTTCAAGAGGAAAATGGACGCGAACGGCAACATATCGAATTATAAGGCAAGATGGATTGCTCGAGGCTTTAGCCAAGTGGACAAGGACATTGTTTTGCGAAGAAGCTAAAAGAAGCATTAACTCAAGCGGGCCTAAAGAGCAGTCGTGCGGATACAAGTTTCTACTTCTCCAGAGAAAATGGTCTCACGCTGCTCTGCTCACGCTTCTAATATGTTGTCTTCTTCAGTTGTTGGGCTGCTTGAAAACACGATTCCGATTTCTGTGCTTCCTTTCAGATATCTCAGTACGCGCAGGGCGTATGTCCAGTGTTTTTCTGTGAAAGTGTCTAAGTATCTGGACAGAAAAGATACAGCAAATGATATATCATAACGCGTTGCTATTGCCATGTACATTAGTGATCCTATGAGTTCTCTATATGGAGCTTGAGGTTTGTCTTCCTGTGAGTAGGTGTTTTGGTTACATTCAGAGTATAGTCCAGTGTCAGTGGGTTGCAACTTACAGGTTTCCATATTCAATCTCAACAGTGTCTCGTTAATATACGTCGTTTGATTGATTGAAATGTTGTTCTCTTGATCTATTAGGATTTGTATTCCTAGAAAATATGAGAGTGGCTTCACTGTTAGTTCAAAAGATTGTTGTAAGTGTTCCAGTACATTCTGTACTAAATCCTCCCTTGATGCGGCGATTATACCATCATCGACGTAGATGGCAATCAGCACTGCGTCGTTGCCTGTGTTGTAGAATAGACAGTTGTCTGCTTTACTTTGGACTAGTTTCCTTTGTAGTTACACCTCCTTGAGTTTGTTATTGAAGCATCGAGGTGCTTGCTTCAGTCCGTAGAGACTCTTGAGTAGACGACATACTCGGGGGGTTCCGTCTTCAAATCCTTCAGGTTGGCTCATGTACACTTCATCTTCTAGTTCACCATGAAGAAATGCTGTTTTGATGTCAAACTGCGTTAATTTTAGTTTGTTCTTGGCACTGTAGCTGAGAATCGTTCTTACTGTATCAAAGCGAACTGCTGGGCTGAATGTTTCTTGAAAATCAATTCCAGGCCTTTGAGCGTATCCTTTAATCACTAAGCGTGCGCGGTATCTTTCTACATTTCCTTGAGCGTCGGTCTTT
Source organism: Stratiolaelaps scimitus (assembly GCA_019614645.1). Classification (NCBI taxonomy): domain Eukaryota; kingdom Metazoa; phylum Arthropoda; class Arachnida; order Mesostigmata; family Laelapidae; genus Stratiolaelaps; species Stratiolaelaps scimitus. The sequence goes on along the minus strand of JABWDB010000018.1, from coordinate 2,649,686 downwards.
TTCTTGAAAATCCATCGGTTGTTGATATCCTTTCGCCCTATTGGTAACTCGGTCAGTTCCCATACCTTGTTCTTATCCATGAAGTCCAATTCATCTTTCATTGCTGCGAGCCATTTGCTTCTGTCTTCTGAAGAGAGTGCCTCTTCCACGCTTTGCGGTTCAGTCAAGCGCTTCGTATCTGTCTGGCTTGTTTAACGTTGCTCTGACTCTTAGCGTTCTTCTTACTTCGGTCGGTGTGTCCGCAATGTTTTCGTTTTCAGTGTTATCTTTTTCTGGAGTTGTTGCCCCTTCCATAGTCGATGCTGGCTTCGGTTTCTTACTGGCATGCTGTGTTTGATCTGCTTTGCCGTTGCGTTGCTGGGTGTCGCTTTCCCTTTCGTTTCCCGCGACGATGGGACTCTCTTTCTTAAACACAACGTCTTTAGATCGTCTTACCGAGTTGGTTCCTCGGATCCAAATTCGATAGCCATCTATTTTCTCGTCAAAACCAACGAGAATGCCTTCGACACCTCTGGCAATCCATTTCTTCTTGCTTGGATCATGATTGTAGACGTAACATGAAGATCCGAATGGGTGTAGTTTTGCTAGATGAGGTTTACGTTTGAATATTATTTCAAAGGGTGTGAGCTTGCTTCTTGGAGTTATCGTGACTATGTTTAGTAGAGTGACCGCGCATAGAACGGCTTCTCCCCATAGATGCTTTGGCATTGAGTTGCTTAGGAGCATAGTTCGGGCTAGGGAGGTTATAGTTCTATTGTTTCTTTCTGCGATTCCGTTTTGTTGAGGAGAGTAGGGTTGGCTGAGTTTGAATTCAATTCCCTTTGAGTCTAGCAGATTTCTTACTTGAGAATTGTCGAACTCGCGTCCATTATCAGTTAGTATAGCTTTGATATCTTGTCCTGTCTGATTTTTGAACAATGTGATGTAGTCTTCTAGATGCTTGATCGTTTCATCCTTCGTTTTCAGGAAGTGGATTTTTCGGTATTTGCTGAATCCATCTGTAGTACACTTGAAGTGTCGTGATCCTCCAAGAGATGGTTCTGATGGACTACAAAGATCGGTGTATACGCACTGACCTAGGGACTGGTCTTTCGTACTCTTTGGTTTGTAGTGAAAATTTGTCCTGTGCTGTTTTCCAAGTACACAGCTAGTACATTGTACCTTATCATCGAGAAATTCAATTCCCTCGCGAACCATCAAGTCGCTTACCTTGCGCTTGTCAATATGTCCCATGAGCTCATGCAGTTCTTGCAACGTTGCTATTTCTGTGACTACGCCTTCAGCAGCTCTACTGGCCATGTCCCTGGTTCGGAGTCTTATTATATATAGGTTTCCTTCTCGATCAGCGGTCAGTTTAATCCCGTTGCGCAGTAGTACCATACGGTTATGGTTTCCACACACCGTCCATCCTGAGTCAGTTGCCTGAGCCACTGAGATCAGATTTCGAGGCATTCTGGGAACATGGAGTACTTCAGTTCGCCGGCATTGTATCCATTTCCCTTCGTGCAAGAGATGAAAGCTGACGGCACCCTCACCAAGTGCGCGCAAGTGTTGGTTGCCCCCAGCCTTGACCTCTTTCGGTATAGTGAACACCTTGAATTGGTCCAGCAACTTAAGATTATTCACCATATGGTGCGTCGCCCCGCTATCCAAAATCCAGTCTTCACTTGTATCATTTTCAATCCACTCACCTTCGGTCATGAGTGCCTCAGCATTGCTTGCTTCAGCCAGGTGTGCCTCTCTTGATTTCGGTCCAGGTTTCTTTCCTTGATATTTCCCGGGATATTCTTTTGTTTCTTGCAATCTCGTTTTACGTGTCCTTTTCTTCCGCAGCTGTACCACACGATGCTTACACGTTGGTTGTTGTTCTGAGAACTCTGCGTCCTTTCAGCGATTTGAAAACGCAAGAACATGGCCGCGGTCTGATCCGTTTGTGCTTTTGAGCTTTCTCGTCTAGCAGCTTCAGCCACTCTTAATGTCTTGAGAGTGTAGATATTCTTCGTTTCTTGAGCATTGTATGACATTTTGAACGATTCCCATGACGAAGGAGGTGATTCAACTAGTTTTTGGCAGCTATCAAATCTTCGTCGACCTTCGTTCCTGTTGTGTTAGCAACTAATCTCAGTGCTGCTTTGGCAGCGATTTATGGCTTATATAGGCACGAACTTCCATCACTACATAAGAAAGGGTAGGGTGGTCCGATATGGTCATCTGTGGAACATTCCAGAGTTGGTGGTGCATGGCGTCCCTGGCTCCGTGCTTTGCCCCGTAGGCGTTGAACTCGGTCAGTCCTCTTGCCTATGCGTTTCGCGTCTATTATAATATTCTGATGTAGTAATACACCAGCAATATGTTTCCTTCATGACTCTACCTTCATGTAATAGCCGCAGAGAGGAAAACATCGACGACTCTTGGTGTCGTTTGATATTTACCATAGATCGTCAACAGCCTCCCTGTTGCCGGTGATCGCGGTTTAATATTTCTTTGAGTTTGCTATCTCTGTTTCTGATATAGCTGCAATGTGATCCTTTTCACTTTGTATTCTTGTCTGGTCTGAGTATTAATATTTTTTGTTGTATCTTTATTCAGGTTAGAGTTTTCTATCAGGCTACGGTTTTGTTGTTAGCCTTTGATGTGGTTGTGGATATTTAAGCTTGTGTTGAGCACTTGTTTAGAACATTGTCTACTCGTTAGATCCGAGTTCAGGGGTGATAATGTTAACTCCACGCCATACCCGCTCGGGTGCACACTATAGCTCTTTTGATAAGAACGATGAGTCGGAGGTTGAGCTCTTCTCCGACTCCGCTGGGTATATTAGACGTTGAACGATCTCCGGCGTCATTCTCCGTTATCGATCCAGCGCAGACGGACGCCTCAACTCAGACAGTTATGGATGAGAACCGAGTACTAACTGCCCGTATTCTGGTCCGGTAGGGGACTCGAGGCTCATTCCACCAGCCGTAGCAAGTACCGACGACCTGGCGGCAAGAGATCGTGTCTTTGTACGGCCAGCTCCATGGTCGTGATGTGCCTCGTGATTCTGGGTCTTACTGTAAGGCTGTTGCAACTGTCGTTGACGCCGTCCATACGCGCCACCGCCACCACATGCACCACCGCAGCACCCACAATCACCAGGGTGCCCATCACCACTAGAAGTCCAGCGACCACACCGGACTGGCGTGAAGTGGAGAGGACCACCAGGCCTCCTTGAAGGCCAAGGAAAGGTTGACTTGAAGGCCTTGAACTCGGTCAGTCCTCTTGTTTACGTGTAAGGTGCATATTATAATATTTTAGATGCGATGTGCGAGTAACAGTGATATGCTGTTAACTTTGTGTTATAGACGCTGAGAGGAAACATAGACGACTCTTGATGTTTAAGTGTTGTGCACTATAGATCGTCAACAGCCTCCCTGTTTCCGATCGCGATTTAATGTGTTGAATTTGATATCTCTGTTTTGGTATAGCTATAATGTGATCTACTCTTCTTCCGTCTTGCTTTGTATTCTCGTTTAGCTTGAGTTTTATTCAGGTTACAGTTTGTATCAAGCCACGGCTTTGCTGTTAACCTCTCACCTGGTTGTGGTTATATAAGCTTGTGTTAGTTAATTGCTCAGAGCATTCCTCACTCGTTATATTAGTGGTTAGAGTTGATAATGTCGACTCCACCCCATAGCCGTCCGGGAGTCCACTATAGCTCCTTTGATCGTAGTGACGAATCGGAGGACGAGCTCTTCTCGACACCGCTGGGTATATTAGGTATCGATCAATCTCCGGCATCATTTGCCGTCATCACTCGAGAGGAGGAGGAGGACGCTGTCTCGCTTGACGCTTCAACATAAACGACAATGGACGAGAGTGATTACGAGCTCCCTGCTCGGGTCCGGTAGAGGGCTCGAGCCGCAGAAAGTATCGACGGCTCGATAGGAAAAGGTCGCGCCCATGGCCGCGATGAGCCTTGTGATCCTTGGGCTCACAATTCGGTTGGTCCAGCTGTCGCTGGCGCCGTCCTTGCGCGCCACCACCGCCGCCACCGTGGCGCCCACAACGACCAGGGCGCCCACTACCACCACCAGAGCGCCAGTGGCCACCCCGGCCTGGCGTGAGGTGGATGGGACCACCAGGCGTCCTACACGCCCGGTCTCCCGTCCCACCGAGCCGCGCCGCGGGGACGAACCCCGGTCGTCGATCGAGACCTTCACGTTAGACTCGAGGGAAGTCCTCGGTCAGCCTGCCAGGGTTGATCTAGAGGACATGGTCCGTCGCCCAGTCCAGCGGGTGACTATATGCCAGGAGGTGGACGGCTCCCGGTGTATCGTGGCCGGCACGGCCACTCAGACACCGCGGCGAGTTATGGCTCGTTATTATTGCGGCGAGTTATTCGCTAGTATCGGTTGTTGTTTAATCTTCTTACGTAACACCGGTACGTGGCTACGCATATAATCGTTACAATGCTCAGTGTCGCTTGGAGTATGTTGCTGATTATCCACGGAGTGCATGTTGTTTCCGTTACGTGGCCTTTGGGGCAATACTTCTTTTGGAATTGTGCCCAAATATTCTGTCGTCCAGTGGTTGAGCTGTTGGGTTGTATGCACACAGCGTACATTGATGCTTTTTGTTTTGTATTCCCGTTTAGCTTGAGCATTATTCAGGTTACACTTTTGTATCAAGCCACGGTTTTGTTGTTGGCCTTTGATGTGGTTATAGATATATAAGCTTGTGGCGAGTATTTGTTTAGAACATTCATTACTCGTTAGTTTCGATTTTTAGAGGTGACCATGTTGACTCCTCGCCACTCTCGCTCGGGAGTGCACGATAGCTCCTTTGACGATAGCGACGAGTCGGAGGTCGAGCTCTTCTCGACTCCGATGGGTTTATTAGACGTCGAGCGATCTCCGCCGTCATTCTTCGACCTTAATCCAGTGCAGAAGGACGCCACAAAACAGACAGCCATGGACAACAACGAGTACGAGCTCCCCGTGCTCGGAACAGGCAGAGGGCTCGAGGCTCGTTCCACCGGCCGCAGCAAGTACAGGCGGCTCGGTGGCAAGAAGTCATGCCTGTGCACGGCCAGCACCATGGCCGCAATGTGCTTGGTGATCCTCGGCCTCACCGTACGGCTCCTCCAGCTGTACCTGGCGCCGCCCATCGCCGCCAACGTCACCACCTGCGTCCTCGCGGCGCCAACGACCACCAGGGCGCCGGTGACCACCAGTCCGCCTGCGCCCACCAGAGCGCCCGCGACCACCCGGGCCTGGCGCGAAGTGGAGGGACCCACCAGGCCCTCCACTCGCTCGGTTCCTCGTCCTACCGAGCCCCGAGGGCGAACCCCCCCCGGCCGATCGAGTCTTCACCCTGGACTCGAGGGACTTCCTCGGTCAGCCCACCAGGGTTGACCTGGAGGATATGGTTTGTCACCCTGTCCAGCGGGTGACCATCTGCCAGGAGGTGGATGGTTCTCGCTGTATAGTGGCCGCGACGACCATCTTGCCATCGCGTCGAGTCACGACCGTGGAGGTGTCGGACCGGTTCGTCCATGAGGCGTTGATACCCGATGAGTGGCGTGCCATCCATCGGGTGTGCTCTCAGAGGCGGCTGTACATCGTTATTCCTCGGTGATGGTCGGGAGTGACGTACGTGTATATAGTTTTTTTTTTGTATATATATGATGAATTTTGAAAGGTCTGGGGTTCTCTGGTTCGGATTTGAGCGTTTTTAAGAACGAACTACTACTACTGGAAATGAGGACACTTCTCTTCAGTGTTGTGCAACTGCGTTGCTTTCGGCAACTCTTCTCAGTACTGCTTTCGCAGTCGTTTATTGCTTATATACTCATGAACTACCATTGTTACATAGGAAACGGTATAATCGCGTGATGTGATAATTCCGTGGAAATGTTCCATAGACGAGTGCGCAGTGTCCCTGACTTCGGTCGCTGACTCCAAGTCCCTGAATCCGGTCAGTCCTCCCGCTCACGATTTATGATAGCTATTACAATTTTCTGGTGTGGCATGCGTGTAATGATAATAGTCTTCTCACGATGCCTGTTTGAGTAATAAACGCTGAGAGGAAACATAGACGACTCTCTGGTGAGTTAAGCGTTGTTCACCACAGATCGTCAACAGCCTCCCTGTTTCCGAACGCTGTTGAATTCGATATCTTAGATTTTGGCATGATGTGTCACATTTCGGTTTAGTATTAGCATTGCGCAGATTTCACTTTTGTATCTATCTGCCGGTTGTTGGTTTTCGATGTGGTTAGCGATATATATAAGTATGTGGTGAGACTCTGTCTAGAGCATTCTCTGTCTGATAGCCTTTCCGTCAGAGATTATAATGCTCACACCAAGCAATACCCACTCGGGAGTGCATTATAGCACTTTGGAAGATAGCGAGGAATCGGAGGTCGAGCTTTTCTCGACCCCGGTGGGTATATTAGGTCCAGAGGGATCTCCAACGTCACTCGGTGATCCTGATCCGACGAGTAAGGACGCCACCACTCAAACAACGATGGACACCACCGACTATGACTACGATCTTCCCGTGCTTGGCTCGGGCAGGGGGCTCGAGGCCCACCGTGCCAGCCGCAGCAAATATCGGCGGCATGGTGGAAAGAAATGCTGTGTGTGTGCGGCTAGCAGCATGGTCGTACTGTGTTTAGTGATCCTGGGCCTCACGGCCAGGCTCATCCAGCTGTCGACGACGCCGCCCCCCCCCAAGCCACCGTCGGCGCCTGCCTGACCACCGACACGCCGCCAGCCGGCAGGACGCCCGTGACGACGAGGGCGGCCGGCATCCCGAAGACCACATCGACCACCCGGGCCTGGCGCGAGGTGGAGGAGCCCGCCAGGCCTCCCCCACGCTCGGGCCCTACTCCCGGCGAGCCCCGCGGGCGAACTCCGGCCATCGGCGGGATCTTCGCGCCAAGGCCGAGTGACCTTGTTGGTTGACCCACTAGGGTCAACCTTGAGGACATGGTCTGCCAGTCCGTCAAGAGGGTGACCATCTGCCAGGAGGTGGATGGTTCCCGGTGCGTGGTCGCCGGCATCCCAGCCATGTCCCCACGGTGGGTCATGGCAGCGGAGGTCGCGGGGAGCTTTGTCCACGCAGCCCTGGTCCCCGATGAGTGGCGGGCCATCCACCGGCTGTGCAGCCACCGGCGGCTGTGTGTGGTCATCCAGCGGTGACGTTTTTTTTTTTTGTATATGTGTATATATATATATGATGAGATTTGGGAACTACTAGGGTTCTCAGGTCGGATTTGAGCCTTGTAAGAGTGAACAACTACTACTGGAAATGAGGACACCTTTCTTCAGTGTTGTGCAACTGTGTTGCTTTCGGCAACTCGTCTCAGTGCTGCTTTCACAGCGGTTTATTGCTTATATAGGTATGGACTTCCATTGTTCCATAGGAGAGGGGAGAATCGCATGATGTGTTAATTCGTGGAATATTCCAGAGAAGATTGCGCAGTGTCCTTGGCTTCGGTTCGCTGAATCTCAGTCCTTGAATTCGGTCAGTCCTATTGTTTGTGCATTCTGTCTCATATTATAATTTTCTGGTGTCATCTTCGAGTAATGTTGATATGTCTCTACATGTTAGATGTTATAGTCGCTGAGAGGAAACACAGACGACTCTCTGGTGAGTTAAGCGTTGTTCACCATAGATCGTCAACAGCCTCCCTGTTTCCGAACGCTGTTTGATTCGATATCTTAGATTTGACATGATGTGTCACATCTCGGTTTATCATTGATATCGTTCAGATTTCATTTTGAATCTATCTGCTGGTCATTGGTTCTCGATGTGGTTAGTGGTATATAAACATGTGGTGAGACTCTGTTTAACGTATTCTCTGTTCGACGACCTATCCATCAGAGACCACAATGTCCACGCCTAGCAATACTCGCTCGGGAGTGCATTACAGTACTTTCGAAGATAGCGAGGAATCGGAGGTCGAGCTTTTCTCGACCCCGGTAGGTATATTAGGTCCAGAGGGATCTCCAACGTCACTTGGAGATCCTGATCCAACGAGTAAGGACGCTACCACTCAAACAACGATGGATGCTACCGACCACGAGTACGAACTTCCCGTGCTCGGCTCGGGCAGAGGGCTCGAGGCCCACTGTGCCAGCCGCAGCACATATCGGCGTCATGGAAAGAAGTGCTGTGCGTGCGCGACCAGTATTGTGGTCGTTCTGTTCCTAGTGATCCTGGGCCTTACGGCCAGGCTGATCCAACTGTCGACGACCCAGGGCACCGTCGGCACCTGCTCCACCACCAATGCGCCGTCCGTCGGCAGGGTGCCCGTGACGACGAGGGCGGCCGTCACCCCGAGGATCACATCAACCACCCGGGCCTGGCGCGAGGCGGAGGAGCCCACCAGGCCTCCCCCACGCTCGGGCCCTACTCCCGGCGAGCCCCGCGGGCGAACTCCGGCCATCGGCGGGATCTTCTCGCCAGAACCGAGTGACCTGGTTGGTCTACCCACCAGGGTCAACCTCGAGGACTTGGTCTGCCAGTCCGTCAGGAGGGTGTTCATCTGCCAGGAGGTAGATGGTTCCCGGTGTGTGATCGCCGGCGTCCAAGCCATGTCCCCACGATGGGTCATGGCAGCGGAGGTCGCGGGGAGTTTCGTCCACGCGGCCCTAGTCCCCGACGAGTGGCGGGCCATTCACCGGCTGTGCAGCCATCGGCGGCTGTATGTAGTCATCCAGCGGTGACGACGGTTTTTTTTTTGTGTATGTGTGTATATATATAGTTTTCCTTTTTTTTTGTGTATATAATAAAGTTTTTTTTTTTTCATGTTACAGTTTTTTGTGTCTTTAGTTCTCAGTCATTGTTTCTTCTTCATCATCCGCGCTTGTCACGGTTGTATGATAGGGGTTATCTTCATGTCGCTGAGTGATTCGCTCGTATCGGTTGTTGTTTAATCTTTTCACGTAACACCGGTACGTGGTTACGCATATGATCGTTACAATGCTCAGTGTCGCCTGAAGTATGTTGCTGATTATCCACGGAGTGCATGTTGCTTCCGTTACGTGGCCTTTGGGGCAATACTTCTTTTGGAATTGTGCCCAAATATCCTGTCCTCCTGTGGTCGAGCTGTTGGGTTGTATACACACAGTATACATAGATGCTTTTTCCTTACATTCTGCTGTCGTTTTCTCACATTTGGTTATAAACGTTTCAAGTGTTCTTTCGGTAATAGTGCAGCTGGTCTCAAATTCCATACATCTGGGTCCACAGTCTTCATAAGTGAAATATTTGTCACATCCATTTATACCGTTGTTCGTTATTATTATAATCATTACTATGATGATTTGCTTTGACATGTTTCTAGTCCGGACAGTTTAATTAGTCGTTCGAAGATGTTTCTACCAAGTGGCTTGGTGAACAAGTCAGCTAGATTGCTCTCGGTAGGGATGTACTTCACCGAAAGCTGCCCGTTCTCCACCAGTTCTCTGATGAAGAAGTATTTGGTCTCTATATGCTTTGTTCTTCTGTAGAACTGAGGGTTTTGGATTAGCTTTATGGATGATTGATTGTCCACTTGCAGTGTGGGGTGTTCGTAATGACCTAGTTCTTTTAGGAGTTGGGTTAACCAGATTATTGATGTTGCGGTTGATGCTGCTGCTACAAACTCGCTCTCACAGGTTGAAAGCGCTACCGATGTTTGTCTTGTTGAGGACCAGATTATTGCGCCTCCTTGACGCTTTATTAATGATCCTGTCGTTGATCTCCTTGTCTCGGCGTCTCCTGCGTAGTCTGAATCCGAAAATATTTGCAATGATTCTGGGCAGTCACTTACAAAGTGTATCCCATGATCTGATGTGTGCCTAAGATATCTTAATATTCTTAGTGCTGCAGTCCAATGTTTTTCATTGTATTTGTCTAGGAATCTCGACAGATATGATACTGCAAAGGATATGTCATATCGGGTTCCCATTGCAAGGTACAGTAGTGCTCCTATTATTTCTCGATAGGGTCTTTGTTGCTGTTGGATATCTTTTAATGTGTCTAGGTAGAGATTTGTGTCAGTTGGGGTTGATGCCGGTTTACATTCATTCATATTAAATCGTTTGAGGATATCATTTATGTATTTTGTTTGATTCATAGATATATTATGATTAGAGTCAATTTGTATCTGTAGTCCCAGGAAGAAGTTGAGTGGATTATAGGTTATCTCTAATTGTTGTTCTATTTGATTGAGGAATTTAATAATAGTTGATTCGGATTGTCCTGCTATCATCATATCATCTACGTACGTGCAGATTATCATTCTCGGACTTTCTTTGTAGAATACACAAGGATCAGCCTTACTCTGTGTCACATTTTGTTTCAGTAAGACCTCTTTGAGTTTTTTGTGAAAGCATCTTGGTGCCTGCTTTAGTCCATACAGGGCTTTGTTCAGTTTACACACTCTTTCTGTGTTATCTTCGAAACATTCAGGTTGCATCATGTATATGTCTTCCTTTAAGTCTGCATACAGGAAGGCAGTTTTAACATCTGCTTGGTACAGTATCAGTTTTTCTTGTGCTGCTATACTCAGGATAGTTCTTATTGTTTCAAATCTAGCGACAGGGGAGAACAACATATCATAGTCAATACCTGCTCGCTGTTTGTATCCTTTTATTACAAGTCTGGCTTTGTATTTTATTATTTTATTGTTTGCATCTCGCTTTATTTTGAATATCCATCGCGAGGTAATTGCCTTTGCATTTCTCGGAAGTTCAGTCATAGTCCATACGTTCAGCTGATTCATACTTTGTATTTCTTCCGTCATTGCTTTTAGCCATTCGTTTTTGTGTTCAGAGTTCATTGCCTCTTCAACTGTTTGTGGTTCAGTTGTATTTGTTGCTTCGGTTGTTAGCACAACTGCCGCTTCATATTTTTCTGGCGATTTCACTTTCTTTCTATCTCTTAGTTTCATAGAGTGATGTGGCGGCGTTCTTTGTCTATCGTTTCTCATATTCATTGGCTCTTTGCCGTTACTTTCGCCTACTGTTGGCGCTTGATTGCCCTCGCCACTTGGAGCTGGTTGCTCTTGTTCTACAGCACTGTCTGTTGCTGTTGTGACGTTATCGGTCGGCTCAACGTGTGTTTCAATGTCTGGTGCATTTTCTGGGATCGCTTGCGTTATGCTCGGCTCGTTATCAAAGAGTGACTTGTGTGGGAACACCACATCTTTAGTTCGTTTGATGATATGTGTCTCTGGTATCAGTACTCTATAGCCAGTGCCATCGTGGCATATTCCTACCATTATACCTGGTTGTCCTCTAGGATCTAATTTCTTACGATTGGTGTCTTTGTTATAGAAGTAGCATTTGGTTCCGAATGGATGCAGTTCGTTTAAATGTGGTTTTCTTTTGTGGATTAGTTCGTAGGCGGATTTGCCACTATTCTTTTCTATGGTTATAGCGTTTAGTATTTGTGAAGAGTAGCTTATTGCTTCTGCCCATAGGCGCTTGTCTAATTTGGAACTGATTAGTATTGTTCTAGCCAGATCTAGTAGGGTGCGATTGCTTCTCTCTGATATTCCATTTTGACTCGGAGTATGGGGACAAGAGGTTGTTATTTCACATCCTATCTTTGTTAGTAGATCGGTAACTGTTTCATTTGTGAATTCTGTTCCACCATCTGAGTGAAAACGCTTGATGTGTTGACCTGTTTGGTTCAGGTACCACGAGGTGAATTGCTATATGCATTCGCTTGTTTGATCTTTTGTGTTCAGAAAATAGATCTTTCTATACGATGTAAAATCGTCTGTTAGACATAGAAAGTATTTTGCACCACCGAAGGAAGGAGGCGTAACATAACACAGGTCTGCATGAACAGTACCTGCGGACTGAGATTTTGCCGATTCGGGTTTTGATCGGTACGTTGCTCGGTATTGCTTGCCAGTGATACAAGCTTCACATTCAGTTAGGTCGTCTATGTATTGTATACCTTGTTGAGTCAGAGTTGCTTTTACTTTATCTTTACCGACATGTGCCAACGCTTCATGTGCCATTTTTAGGCTTACATAGTGCGGCTTAGGACCTGCATTTTCCTTTTCATTTATTTGGGCATTTTCACTGTTTGGGCTTGTTGCGGTCTCTTTTAAGTTCATTGCCGTTTTAACATTATAGCTACCTGCCGTTTCATTTCGGTTCAGGGCCTGGCTTCCTGCCGTCTTTTTGCGGTACAGGGCCGATTCATTACCATGGTGCGACTTCACTGTCGACTTAATACGGCTCACGTCCTCATTTGGGATACGTGTTTCAGTTTGAAGCGATTCAGCAAACTCACTTGTGACTCTTATTACGTACAATCCGGCTTCACGCTTAGCGCTAAAATTATTTTTGCCGTTGTCGATTATAATCTCTTCATTAGCTACTTGGATATGGTATCCAGCGTCGGTAAGTTTGCCCACTGATATCAGGTTCTTTCTCATTCTTGGCACATATAGGGCGTTCTCTAATATTAGTGTCTTCACTTGGTCACCTTCGCAAACCGTCAGTCCGACGGTGCCCACACCCTGAGCTTTCAACGAGTGGGCGCTGCCGAGTCTAACGTTCCGGATGTCTGCTAAGTTACCATAGGAGACGAACCACTTGACGTCATTAACGATGTGGTGGCTGGATCCACTGTCTACTATGAAGATTTCTGTTTTGTTCATTCTGGTCGTTGTGGTGTATACTTCTGCTTGTTTGTCGGACTGCTTGGGCTTTTCAACCTGTACCATAAAGGCTTCGGTATGGTGTGATTCTGGGACTTTACGTTTTGCGTGCTTTACTTTCTTGGGTTTTCTACAAACATTACTTGTGTGGCCGGGTAGGCCGCAGTTGAAACAGGTGATTTGTGTTGTTGAAGTTGTTTGCCTTTGGGACCTATTAAACGATCTATCGTATTGTGTTCTTCTGCATGGAGTACGGAACCGATTACGTGTGTTGAAACGGGAGAAGAGAGCAGTTGTCTCTTCGACTTCTTGGGAGGATCTACGCGCAGTTTCAGCAGTTATCATTTGTATTAGAACGTTGAGATTTTTATCATCTTCAGATTTTGTTCCCCAGGCCAACTTGAATGGTTCAAATTCTCTGGGTAGTGAGTCTACGAGTCTTGCACAGATTATGCTTTGTTCTATTGGAGATCCAGCTTCAGATAGGCTGTATGTCAAGTTTTTGAAGTGTGCGATATTGGATTCCACTGATCTGTTTGTCTTATATTTGAATGACATAAACTTGGAGATGGCCTGTTCTTTTAGTATGCCAGAGTCCTTGTTAAAGATCTTTGTAATTTTGCTCCAAATTTGCTCTGCTGAGTATGTTTCGGATGCAGCGTAAAACAAGGTTACGATTGTGTTTGGGTGGAGTGAGTTGAATAGTATGCTTTTGGCTTTTCGGTTTCCTAGGTTGTATTGCTCGATTTGCTTTTCTTGTTCGGGGGTTGGTTCAGTGTTTTCTGGTATCGTAGGGAGTACTAATGTTCCTGAAGTTACTTCCCAAGCAAAGAGTTCGGCTTGTAGAATAACTGGTATTATGGTTTTGTATGCTAAGTAGTTTCGCCCGTCTTCCGCAAGCATAATGGTGTGTTTAGACTGACCTGACGAGGCATCGCCGACTTTTGATGCTGTGTTCATTCTTGCCCTTTAGTTCCTTTTGATTAACTTGTGAAAAGTGTTTTACTGACCTCTCCTTTCGTAGTCGTCCCTTCTTAACTTCGTGCTGATAACGTGATGAGTTTTCGAAGGTCTGGGGTTCTCTGGTTCGGATTTGAGCGTTTTAAGAACGAACAACTACTACTGGAAATGAGGACACTTCTCTTCAATGTTGTGCAACTGCGTTGCTTCCGGCAACTCGTCTCAGTGCTGCTTTCACAGCGGTTTATTGCTTATATAGGTATGGACTTCCATTGTTCCATAGGAGAGGGGAGAATCGCATGATGTGTTAATTCGTGGAATATTCCAGAGAAGATTGCGCAGTGTCCTTGGCTTCGGTTCGCTGAATCTCAGTCCTTGAATTCGGTCAGTCCTATTGTTTGTGCATTCTGTCTCATATTATAATTTTCTGGTGTCATCTTCGAGTAATGTTGATATGTCTCTACATGTTAGATGTTATAGTCGCTGAGAGGAAACACAGACGACTCTCTGGTGAGTTAAGCGTTGTTCACCATAGATCGTCAACATTATATATAAGTTTGTGTTGGTTAATCGCTTGGTGCACTTCTCGTTCGTCATATTTGCGGTTAGAGCTGACAATGTTGACCTCATCGCGCAGTCGTTCGGATGTGCACTACAGCACCTTCGACGACAGTGACGAATCAGAGGAGGAACTCTTTTCAACACCGCTCGGCGGAGGAGGACACAAGCTCAATCGATACCATCTCAATCGACGCCTCGACCCAAACGACAAGGGACAACAGTGACTATGAACTTGCTGAATTGGGGTCCGGCAGGGGGCCTGAGCCCCGGCCCCACAGCCGCAGCAAGTATCGTCGTTTCGATAAGAAACGATCGTTCGTGTGTGTGGCCGTCGTAATGACGGCAATGGGCCTCCTAATCGTCGGACTCACAATCCGGCTGGCCCAGCTGTCGCTGGCGCCATCCCGGCACCACACCACCAGCGGCACCTGCGCCACCGTGGCGCCCAGCTGATCCACCACCAGACCACCATCGACCACCCGTGCCTGGCGTGAGGTGGACGGGTCCACCAGTCGATCCACACGCCCGTCTCCCCGTCCCACCGAGCCGCGGGGACGCACACCTGACGTCGATCGAGTCTTTAAGTTGGACCCGAGCGAAGTCCTCGGTCAGCCCACCAGGATTGATCTGGAGGACATGGTGTGTCGCCCAGTCCAACGGGTGACCATCTGTCAGGAGGTGGATGGCTCCCGGTGCATCGTGGCCGGGATGCCCACCCTGACTTCGCGGCGAGTCATGGCCGTGGAGGTGTCCGGGAGGCTCGTCCATGGGGCGTTAGTTCCCGACGAATGGAGAGCCATTCTAGGGCTGTGTAGTCGCCGACGACTGTATGTCGTTATACCTCGGTGACGTGCTGTGAATATGTGTATATATGTAGGTTTTTTTTTTGTTTTGTTATAATATAGTTATTGTATAATAAATGTTATTTTGTGTTACATTTTTCTTTAGTTGTTTGTTACCGTTCCTTCGTCCTCTTCTGTGCTGGTCACGGTCGAACGATAGGGGTTATCTTCATGTTGTTGAGTGATTCGCTCGTATCGGTTGTTGTTTAATCTTTTCACGTAACACCGGTACGTGGTTACGCATATGATCGTTACAATGCTCAGTGTCGCCTGAAGTATGTTGCTGATTATCCACAGAGTGCATGTTGCTTCCGTTACGTGGCCTTTGGGGCAATACTTCTTTTGGAATTGTGCCCAAATATCCTGTCCTCCTGTGGTCGAGCTGTTGGGTTGTATACACACAGTATACATAGATGCTTTTTCCTTACATTCTGCTGTCGTTTTCTCACATTTGGTTATAAACGTTTCGAGTGTTCTTTCGGTAATAGTGCAGCTGGTCTCAAATTCCATACATCTGGGTCCACAGTCTTCATAAGTGAAATATTTGTCACATCCATTTATACCGTTGTTCGTTATTATTACAATCATTACTATGATGATTTGCTTTGACATGTTTCTAGTCCGGACAGTTTAATTAGTCGTTCGAAGATGTTTCTTCCAAGTGGCTTGGTGAACAAGTCAGAGATTGCTCTCGGTAGGGATGTACTTCACCGAAAGCTGCCCGTTCTCCACCAGTTCTCTGATGTATTTGGTCTCTATATGCTTTGTTCTTCTGTAGAACTGAGGGTTTTGGATTAGCTTTATGGATGATTGATTGTCCACTTGCAGTGTGGGGTGTTCGTAATGACCTAGTTCTTTTAGGAGTTGGGTTAACCAGATTATTGATGTTGCGGTCGATGCTGCTGCTACAAACTCGCTTTCACAGGTTGAAAGCGCTACCGATGTTTGTCTTGTTGAGGACCAGATTATTGCGCCTCCTTGACGCTTTATTAATGATCCTGTCGTTGATCTCCTTGTCTCGGCGTCTCCTGCGTAGTCTGAATCCGAAAATATTTGCAATGATTCTGGGCAGTCACTTACAAAGTGTATCCCATGATCTGGTGTGTGCCTAAGATATCTTAATATTCTTAGTGCTGCAGTCCAATGTTTTTCGTTGTACTTGTCTAGGAATCTGGACAGATATGATACTACAAATGATATGTCATATCGGGTTCCCATTGCAAGGTACAGTAGTGCTCCTATTATTTCTCGATAGGGTCTTTGTTGTTGTGTGACTTCTTTAGATGTTTCGAGATAGAGGTTTACATCTGCTGGTGTTGTCGCTGGTTTACACTCATTCATATTGAATCGTTTCAGAATGTCGTATATATATTTCGACTGATTCATGGATATATTATGGTTGGAGTCAACGTTTATCTGTATTCCTAGGAAGAAGTTGAGAGGATTGTAAGTTATCTCTAACTGTCGTTCTATTTGGTTGAAAAACTCGATGATGATTGTCTCAGACTGTCCTGCTATCATCATATCATCTACGTATGTGCAGATTATCAATCTAGGATCTTCCTTATAGAACACACAGGGATCTGCTTTACTCTGTGTCACATTTTGTTTCAGTAAGACCTCTTTGAGTTTTTTGTGGAAGCATCTTGGTGCCTGCTTTAGTCCATACAGGGCTTTGTTCAGTTTACACACTCTTTCTGTGTTATCTTCGAAACATTCAGGTTGCATCATGTATATGTCTTCCTTTAAGTCTGCATACAGGAAGGCAGTTTTAACATCTGCTTGGTACAGTATCAGTTTTTCTTGTGCTGCTATACTCAGGATAGTTCTTATTGTTTCAAATCTAGCGACAGGGGAGAACAACATATCATAGTCAATACCTGCGCGCTGTTTGTATCCTTTTATTACAAGTCTGGCTTTGTATTTTATTATTTTATTGTTTGCATCTCGCTTTATTTTGAATATCCATCGCGAGGTAATTGCCTTTGCATTTCTCGGAAGTTCAGTCATAGTCCATACGTTCAGCTGATTCATACTTTGTATTTCTTCCGTCATTGCTTTTAGCCATTCGTTTTTGTGTTCAGAGTTCATTGCCTCTTCAACTGTTTGTGGTTCAGTTGTATTTGTTGCTTCGCTTGTTAGCACAACTGCCGCTTCATATTTTTCTGGCGATTTCACTTTCTTTCTATCTCTTAGTTTCATAGAGTGATGTGGCGGCGTTCTTTGTCTATCGTTTCTCATATTCATTGGCTCTTTGCCGTTACTTTCGCCTACTGTTGGCGCTTGATTGTCCTCGCCACTTGGAGCTGGTTGCTCTTGTTCTACATCACTGTCTGTTGCTGTTGTGACGTTGTCGGTCGGCTCAACGTGTGTTTCAATGTCTGGTGCATTTTCTGGGATCGCTTGCGTTATGCTCGGCTCGTTTTCAAAGAGTGACTTGTGTGGGAACACCACATCTTTAGTTCGTTTGATGATATGTGTCTCTGGTATCAGTACTCTATAGCCAGTGCCATCGTGGCATATTCCTACCATTATACCTGGTTGTCCTCTAGGATCTAATTTCTTACGATTGGTGTCTTTGTTATAGAAGTAGCATTTGGTTCCGAATGGATGCAGTTCGTTTAAATGTGGTTTTCTTTTGTGGATTAGTTCGTAGGCGGATTTGCCACTATTCTTTTCTATGGTTATAGCGTTTAGTATTTGTGAAGAGTAGCTTATTGCTTCTGCCCATAGGCGCTTGTCTAATTTGGAACTGATTAGGATGGTTCTAGCTAGATCTAGTAGGGTGCGATTGCTTCTCTCTGATATTCCATTTTGACTCGGAGTATGGGGACAAGAGGTTGTTATTTCACATCCTATCATTGTTAGTAGATCGGTAACTGTTTCATTTGTGAATTCTGTTCCACCATCTGAGTGAAAACGCTTGATGTGTTGACCTGTTTGGTTCAGGTACCACGAGGTGAATTGCTATATGCATTCGCTTGTTTGATCTTTTGTGTTCAGAAAATAGATCTTTCTATACGATGTAAAATCGTCTGTTAGACATAGAAAGTATTTTGCACCACCGAAGGAAGGAGGTGTCACATAACACAGGTCTGCATGAACAGTACCTGCGGACTGAGATTTTGCCGATTCGGGTTTTGATCGGTACGTTGCTCGGTATTGCTTGCCAGTGATACAAGCTTCACATTCAGTTAGGTCGTCTATGTATTGTATACCTTGTTGAGTCAGAGTTGCTTTTACTTTATCTTTACCGACATGTGCCAGCGCTTCATGTGCCATTTTTAGGCTTACATAGTGCGGCTTAGGACCTGCGTTTTCTTTTTCATTTGTTTGGGCTTTTTCACTGTTTGGGCTAGTTGCGGTCTCATTTAAGTTCATTGCCGTTTTAACATTATAGCTACCTGCCGTTTCATTTCGGTTCAGGGCCTGGCTTCCTGCCGTCTTTTTGCGGTACAGGGCCGATTCATTACCATGGTGCGACTTCACTGTCGACTTAATACGGCTCACGTCCTCATTTGGGATACGTGTTTCAGTTTGAAGCGATTCAGCAATCTCACTTGTGACTCTTATTACGTACAATCCGGCTTCGCGCTTAGCGTTAAAGTTATCTTTGCCGTTGTCGATTATAATCTCTTCATTAGCTACTTGGATATGGTATCCAGCGTCGGTAAGTTTGCCCACTGATATCAGGTTTTTTTCTCATTCTTGGCACATACAGGGCGTTCTCTAGTATTAGTGTCTTCACTTGGTCACCTTCGCAGACCGTCAGGCCGACGGTGCCCACACCCTGAGCTTTCAATGAGTGGGCGCTGCCGAGTCTAACGTTCCGGATGTCCGCTAAGTTACCATAGGAGACGAACCACTTGACGTCGTTAACGATGTGGTGGCTGGATCCACTGTCTACTATGAATATTTCGGTTTTGTTCATTCTGGTTGTTGTGGTGTGTGCTTCTGCTTGCTTGTCGGACTGCTTGGGCTTTTCAACCTGTACCATAAAGGCTTCGGTATGGTGTGATTCTGGGACTTTACGTTTTGCGTGCTTTACTTTCTTGGGTTTTCTGCAGACGTTACTTGTGTGGCCTGGAAGGCCGCAATTAAAACAGGTGATTTGTGTTGTTGAAGTTGTTTGCCTTTGGGATCTATTGAACGATTTGTTGTATTGTGTTCTTCTGCATGGAGTGTGGAATCTATTTCGTGTGTTAAACCGGGAGAAGAGAGCAGTGGTTTCTTCGACTTCTTGAGAGGACCTACGTGCAGTTTCAGCGGTTATCATTTGTATTAGAGTGTTAAGGTTTTTATCGTCTTCAGACTTAGTTCCCCAGGCTAGCTTGAACGGTTCAAATTCTCTGGGTAGTGAATCTATGAGTCTTGCACAGATTATGCTATGCTCTATTGGAGATCCTGCTTCGGTTAAGCTGTATGTCAAGTTTTTGAAGTGTGCGATGTTGGATTCTACTGATCTGTTTGCCTTATATTTGTAGGACATAAACTTGGATATGGCCTGTTCTTTAAGAATGCCAGAGTCCTTATTAAAGGTCTTTGTGATCTGGTTCCAGATTTGTGCTGCTGAATATGTTTCAGATGCTGCATAGAACAGGGTTACAATTGTATTTGGATGCATGGAGTTAAACAGGATGCTTTTGGCTTTTCGGTTTCCTAGGTTGTATTGCTCGATTTGCTTTTCTTGTTCGGGGGTTGGTTCAGTGTTTTCTGGTATCGTAGGGAGTACTAATGTTCCTGAAGTTACTTCCCAGGCAAAGATTTCGGCTTGTAGGATAATTGGTAATATGGTTTTGTATGCTAAGAAGTTTTGCCCGTCTTCCGCAAGCATGATGGTTACTTTAGACTGACCTGTTGAAGCATCGCCGACTTTTGATGCTGTATTCATTTTTAGCCCTTTAGGTTTTTGTTTAATTTGTGAAAGGTGATTCTTACTAACCTCTTCTTTCGTAGTCGTTTCTTTTTACCTTCGTGCTGATAACGTGATGAGATTTGAGAACCCTAGTAGTTCCCAAATCTCATCATTATAATGATTAGTTTTGACATGATTCTAGTCCTGATAATTTTATTAATCGTTCAAATATATTCTTGCCTAATGGTTTAGTGAATAAGTCGGCTTGGTTGTTCTCCGTAGGAATGTATTTTACAGAGAGTTGTTCACTTTCGACCAATTATCTGATGAAGAAGTATTTTGTTTCTATGTGTTTAGTTCTTCTATAGAACTGGGGGTTTTGGATTAGTTTTATGGCTGATTGATTATCTACCTGCAATGTGGGGTGTTCGCAGTGATCTAGTTCTTTTAGGAGTTGAGTTAACCAAATTATGGATGTTGCGGTTGATGCTGCTGCTACAAACTCGCTTTCACAGGTTGAAAGCGCTACCGACATTTGTCTTGTAGAGGACCAAATTATTGCGCCTCCTTGACGCTTGATCAGTGATCCTGTTGTTGACCTTCTTGTTTCAGCGTCTCCTGCGTAGTCTGAATCCGAAAATATTTGCATTGGTTCCAAGCAGTCACTTTGGAAATATATTCCATGATCTGGTGTGTGCTTTAGGTATCTTAATATTCTCAATGCTGCAATCCAGTGTTTTTCGTTGTATTTGTCAAGAAATCTTGACAGGTATGATACTGCAAATGATATGTCATATCGGGTTCCATTGCAAGGTATAGGAGTGCTCCTATGATTTCGCGATATGGTCTCTGTTGCTGTGTGACTTCTTTAGATGTTTCTAGATAGAGGTTTACGTCTGCTGGTGTTGTTGCTGGCTTACACTCATTCATATTGAATCGTTTTAGAATATCGTTTATATATCGTGACTGATTCACCGATATATTATGGTTGGAGTCAGTTTGTATTTGTAATCCTAGGAAGAAGTTGAGTGGATTATATGTTATTTCGAGTTGTTTTTCTATTTGTTTGAGAAACTCGATAATGGTTGTCTCAGACTGTCCAGCTATCATCATATCATCTACGTATGTGCAGATTATCATTCTTGGTTTTTCTTTTTAGAATACACAGGGGTCAGCTTTGCTTTGTTTTACGTTCTGTTCTAGTAGAACTTCTTTGAGTTTTTTGTGAAAACACCTGGGTGCTTGTTTCAGTCCATATAGGGCTTTGTTTACTTTGCATACTCTTTCTGTTTTGTCTTCGAAACATTCTGGTTGCACCATGTATAGCTCTTCCTTTAGATCTGCATATAGGAAGGCAGTTTTAACATCCGCTTGGTACAGTGTCAGCTTCTCTTGAGCTGCTATGCTTAGTATTGTTCTTATTGTTTCAAATCTAGCGACTGGAGAGAACAGCATGTCATAGTCTATTCCTGCGCGCTGTTTATAACCTTTCACCACTAGTCTAGCTTTGTATTTTAGTATCTTGTTGTTTGCATCTCTTTTTATTTTGAATATCCACCGCGAGGTGATTGCTTTTGCATTTTTCGGAAGTTCAGTCATAGTCCAGACATTTAGCTTATTCATGCTCTGTATTTCTTCCGTCATGGCTTTTAGCCATTCGTCCTTGTGTTCAGAGTTCATAGCCTCTTCAACGGTTTGTGGCTCTGTTTCACTCACAGCATCGCTTGTTAACACAACGGCTGCTTCATATTTTTCTGGTGCGTTTATTTTCTTTCTATCTCGCAGTTTCATCGAGTGATGTGGCGGCTTTCTTTGGCCGTCGCCCTTCATGCTCGTTGGCTCTTTGTCGTTGCTTTCACTTTCTGTTGGCGCTTGCTCGCCCTCGCCACTTGTGGCTGGTTGCGTTTGTTCCCTTTCGCTATCTGTTGCTGTAGTGACGTTGTCGGTTGGTTCGGTGTGTGTCTTACAGAGAGTCGTTCGCTCTCGACTAATTCTCTGATGAAAAAATATTTCGTTTCTATGTGTTTTGTTCTTCTGTAGAACTGGGGATTTTGGATTGGTTTTATGGATGATTGGTTATCTACTTGGAGTGTGGGGTGTCCGTAGTGATCTAGTTCTTTTAGAACTTGGGTTAACCAGATTATGGATGTTGCGGTGAATGCTGCTGCTACAAACTCGCTTTCACAGGTCGAAAGCGCTACTGGCGTTTGTCTTGTTGAGGACCAAATTATCGCGCCTCCTTGACGCTTTATTAGTGATCCTGTTGTTGATCTCCTTGTCTCGGCGTTTCCTGCATAGTCTGAATCCGAAAGTATTTGTAGTGAATCTGGGCAGTTATTTGTGAAGTGTATCCCATGATCTGGCGAATGCCTCAGGTATCTTAGTACTCTATAGTTATAGCGTTCAATATTTGTGCACAGTAGCCTATTGCTTCTACGCACAGACGTTTGTCTAATTTGGAGCTAATTAGTATGGTTCTAGCCAAATCTAGTAATGTGCGATTGCTTCTTTCGGATATACCGTTTTGACTCGGGAGTATGGGGACAAGATGTGGTTATCTCACATCCTATTTTCGTTAGTAGGTCGGTGACAGTTTCATTGGTGAAGCAGAACTCCAAAGAAACGCTGTTACGAAACAGAACAGAGAAGTCTTCTCATTTCAGGTAGTAGTTGCTCGTTCCAGAAACGCTCTGTCCAGATCACAGAACCGAAGAAAATCCGTATACGTTCGAGTAGGAACTGACGACTACGAACGAAGAGGTTAGTAAATTATTTTTCGGAACAAGTTAAAACAAAAAAACGAAAAGGCAAAAATGAATCCAGCATAAAAAGTCGGCGATGCTTCAGTAGGTCAAGCTAAACTCAGCATAACGCTTGCGGAAGATGGACGTAACTATGTAGCATGGGAGACGATAATATCAGTCATTCAAAAATCTAGCACATAGCCTTGATGAGGCTGAAGCAGATCCAGAGTCCGGTGTCGTATGTGCCAGACTCGTGATGATAAAGAACTTAACACCTTAATACAACTGATCACAGTTGAATGTGCTCGCAGATCCTCTCAAGAGATGGAAGAGACCACTGCTATTCTACCGATTTAATATAAGACAGAGATCGCATTCCCTACAGAAAAACTCAATACAACAGATCGTTTAACAGGTCCCAAAGACAAACAACCTAGAACACGCCGATCACTTGTTTCAATTGCGCATTACCCGATCATACAAGGAACGTTTGTAGAAAGTCTACGAAAACTAAACAAGCCAAACGTAAAACCCCCGGAGTCGCACCATACCGAAGCCTTTATGGCACAACTCGAACAGAAATAATTCCAAGAGCAAGCAGAGACACACAACATACAAAATTCAACAATAATGAGACAGAAACGTTCCTAGTGGACAGTGGTTCCAGTTCCACATCGTCAATGACGTCAAGTGGTTCGTCTCGTACGGAAATGAAAAACTTAACAGACATCCGGAACGTTAAACTCGGAAGTGCTCATTCGCTGAAAACTCAGGGTGTGGATACAGTCGGGCTAACGGTCTATGAAGGCAACCAAAAGGAGACACAATACTAAATGATGCCCTGTATGTTCCAAGAATAAGAAAAAAACCTGATATCAGTGGGCAAGCTTACCGACGCTGGATACCATGTTCATGTAGCTAGCTAGCAACGAAATTACAATTAATAAAGGCAAAGACAGCTTGTTGCCGGATTGTTTATAATACGAGTCATGAATGAGTTAGCTGAATCGCTTCGGGCAGAAACACGACCCAAAAGAGGACGTGAGCCGTATTAAGTCGATGTTAATGTTACCGACTTACTAACAAAAATAGGATGTGAAATAACCACCTCTTGTCCCCACACTACAAGTCAGAATGGAAAATCAGAAAGAAGTCGCCGCACTCTATTCGACTTAGCTACAACCATATTAATTAGCTCCGAATCAGACAAGTCATTATTCGATAACGACCGAAAATGCACTGATAGCACTACACAGAGTATCCCAGATAATGTGACAAAGGTAGAGACAACGCGCAGTCACTACAGCAACATACAGTGAAAGAGAAGTGACACAAGCAACCACAAGTGGAGCAGGCGGCCGAAGCGCCAACAGAAACTGAAAGTAACACGCAAAGAGCCATCGAACATGAACGGCGATAGCCAGAAGGAGCCGCCGAGTCACCCCATGAAACTCAGAGACGGAAAGAAAATAAAAGCACGAGAAAAATACTCAGCCGCCGTTGTATTAGCGAGCGAAGTTGGAAATGAGAATGAATCACAAACAGTGGATGAAGCTGTGAACTCTAAACGTAAAAATGAATGGCTAAAGGCAATATCGGAGGAAATACAAAGTATAAATCAGCTAAACGTATGGACTATGACAGGGTGTTCCGAAAAACGCAATTACCTCGCGATGGATATTCGAAATAGAAAGAGATGCAAATGCTAACAAATTAACGTACAAAGCCCGACTAGTGGTAAAGGGATACAAAAAGTGCGCAGGTATAAATTACGACATGCTGTTCTCTCCTGTTGCCAGATTTGAAACAATAAGAACTATCCTAAGCATAGCAGCACAAGAAAAGCTGACACTGTACCAAGAAAATGTGAAAACTGCCTTCCTGTATGCAGATTTCAAGGAAGAGATATACATGATGCAACCTGAGTGTTTCGAAGATAACACAGAAAGAGTGTGCAAACTAAACAAAGCCCTGTATGGACTAATGCAAGCACCCAGATGATTCCATAGAAAACTCAAAGAGGTCCTGCTGGGGCAAGACATAACACGAAGTAAAGCAGACCCCTGTGTATTTTATAAAGATGATTCGAGGCTAATAATCTGCACCTATGCAGACGATATGATGATAACTGGACAATCGAAAAAGGTCATTATCGAGTTTCTCAAACAATTAGAAATAACTTATAATCCACTGAGCTTCTTCTTAGGACTATAAATTAAAATTGAGTCAGATAATAATATATCCGTGAATCAATCAAAATACATTATGATATCTTAAAACGATTTAACATGAATGAATGTAAACCAGCAACACCACCAGCAGACGTAAACCTCTATCTAAACACATCTGAAGATGTTATGCAATAGCAAAGACCATATGGTGAGATAATAGGAGCACCCCTATCCCTTGCAATGGGAACCCGATATGACATATCATTTGGAGTATCATACCTGTCCAGATTCCTAGACAAACACAATGAAAAACATTGGATTGTAGCTTTGAGAATACTAAGATACCTGAGGCATACGCCAGATCACTTCACAAGTAACTGCCCAGAGTCACCACAGATATTTTCGGATTCAGACTACGCAGGAGACGCCGAGACAAGGAGGTCAATTACAGGATCACTAATAAAGCGCCAAGGAGGCGCGGTAATTTGGTCTTCAAGAAGACAAACATCAGTGGCGCTCTCAACCTGTGAAAGCGAGTTTGTAGCAGCAGCATCAACCGCAACATCCATAATTTGGTTAACTCAACTCCTAAAAGAACTAGATCACTACGGACACCCCACACTCCAAGTAGATAACCAATCATCCATAAAACCAATCCAAAATCCCCAGTTCTACAGAAGAACAAAACACATAGAAACGAAATATTTTTTCATCAGAGAATTAGTCGAGAGCGAACGACTCTCTGTAAGACACACACCGAACCAACCGACAACGTCACTACAGCAACAGATAGCGAAAGAGAACAAACGCAACCAGCCACAAGTGGCGAGGGCGAGCAAGCGCCAACAGAAAGTGAAAGCAACGACAAAGAGCCAACGAGCATGAAGGGCGACGGCCAAAGAAAGCCGCCACATCACTCGATGAAACTGCGAGATAGAAAGAAAATAAACGCACCAGAAAAATATGAAGCAGCCGTTGTGTTAACAAGCGATGCTGTGAGTGAAACAGAGCCACAAACCGTTGAAGAGGCTATGAACTCTGAACACAAGGACGAATGGCTAAAAGCCATGACGGAAGAAATACAGAGCATGAATAAGCTAAATGTCTGGACTATGACTGAACTTCCGAAAAATGCAAAAGCAATCACCTCGCGGTGGATATTCAAAATAAAAAGAGATGCAAACAACAAGATACTAAAATACAAAGCTAGACTAGTGGTGAAAGGTTATAAACAGCGCGCAGGAATAGACTATGACATGCTGTTCTCTCCAGTCGCTAGATTTGAAACAATAAGAACAATACTAAGCATAGCAGCTCAAGAGAAGCTGACACTGTACCAAGCGGATGTTAAAACTGCCTTCCTATATGCAGATCTAAAGGAAGAGCTATACATGGTGCAACCAGAATGTTTCGAAGACAAAACAGAAAGAGTATGCAAAGTAAACAAAGCCCTATATGGACTGAAACAAGCACCCAGGTGTTTTCACAAAAAACTCAAAGAAGTTCTACTAGAACAGAACGTAAAACAAAGCAAAGCTGACCCCTGTGTATTCTAAAAAGAAAAACCAAGAATGATAATCTGCACATACGTAGATGATATGATGATAGCTGGACAGTCTGAGACAACCATTATCGAGTTTCTCAAACAAATAGAAAAACAACTCGAAATAACATATAATCCACTCAACTTCTTCCTAGGATTACAAATACAAACTGACTCCAACCATAATATATCGGTGAATCAGTCACGATATATAAACGATATTCTAAAACGATTCAATATGAATGAGTGTAAGCCAGCAACAACACCAGCAGACGTAAACCTCTATCTAGAAACATCTAAAGAAGTCACACAGCAACAGAGACCATATCGCGAAATCATAGGAGCACTCCTATACCTTGCAATGGAACCCGATATGACATATCATTTGCAGTATCATACCTGTCAAGATTTCTTGACAAATACAACGAAAAACACTGGATTGCAGCATTGAGAATATTAAGATACCTAAAGCACACACCAGATCATGGAATATATTTCCAAAGTGACTGCTTGGAACCAATGCAAATATTTTCGGATTCAGACTACGCAGGAGACGCTGAAACAAGAAGGTCAACAACAGGATCACTGATCAAGCGTCAAGGAGGCGCAATAATTTGGTCCTCTACAAGACAAATGTCGGTAGCGCTTTCAACCTGTGAAAGCGAATTTGTAGCATCAGCGTCAATCGCAACATCTATAATCTGGTTAACTCAACTTCTAAAAGAACTAGATCACTACGGACACCCCACACTCCAAGTAGATAACCAATCATCCATAAAACTAATCCAAAATCCCCAGTTCTACAGAAGAACAAAACACATAGAAACGAAATATTTTTTCATCAGAGAATTAATCGAGAGCGAACGACTCTCTGTAAAATACATCCTTACCGAGAGCAACCAAGCCGACTTATTCACTAAACCATTAGGCAAGAATATATTTGAACGATTAATAAAATTATCAGGACTAGAATCATGTCGAAACTAATCATTATAATAATGATGATAATGCTATTGAACAATAATGCAAACGGATGTGACAAGTACTTTACATATGAAGACTGCGGACCCAGATGCATTGAATTTGAAATCAGCTGCACCATTACCAGAGAAACACTAGACACATTTAAAACCGAATGTGACAAAACGATAACCGAATGTAAAGAAAATGCATCAATGTATACCGTGTGCATACAGACCAACGGTTCTACCACTGGAGGACAAAGTATATGGAAACAGTTTCAAAAGAAATATTGTCCAAAAGGTCACGAAACAGAAGTAAACTGTACACCATGGATGATCACCAGTATACTACAAACGATAGCAGGCATCGTAACGATCATATGTGTAACCGCGTACAAATGTTATGAGAAAAGATTAAGCAACAGAAACTATGAGCGGATTACACGACGAGGGGAGGACAACCCCTATCATGCAACCGCGACAAACAAGGAAGAGGAAGAAGAGACGATGACTGAGAACTAAGATACAAAATGGTAACATGAAAAAAAAACTATTACATACAAAAAAAAAAAAATTATATACATATATATATATATACATATATACAAAAAATGTCACCGCGGGATGACAACACACAGCCGCCGGTGACTGCACAGCCGGTGGATGGCCCGCCACTCATCGGGAATCAGCGCCGCGTGGACGAAGCGCCCCGTCTCCTCCGCGGCCATGACCCACCGTGAGGATATGACTGAGGTCCCGGCAACCACGCACCGTGAACCATCCACCTCCTGGCAGCTGGTCACCCTCTGGACAGAGTGACAAACCATGTCCTCGAGGTTGACCCTGGCGGATCGACCGACAAACTACGATGCGGAGACGTACCCTCGTTATCGACTGCAGCAACAAGCACGCGAGATCAACCTGGAGCAGTGCGTTGCGCTTGAAACGCTCGTATCGAGGCAGTCTATAATCGAAGACATGGATGCTGACCTCGTCAGAGATCTGCTTCGCGCTCGTAGGGAAGTGGCATAACTCAGTTACGGCTGGCATCGGTTGAACTCGAACCCAGAGTGTCAGCGACTAACGGCAGTGGACTCAAGCAAGTGGTTCTTTCCTGTTCCCAGCACGGGACAACGTATATGACATAAGCGAGTCGTAACACTTCTCAGTATTTAACTCGCACATCAAGGCTTCGAGATCATTTCTCAGTCCTTCAAAAGCATCCGGATGTGAATGGTCTGAAGGGTTGGTTAACTGTCACAAGCCATCATGGGGATCACAGCCAAGACGGCTGTGGTATCCGAAGTGGTTGATCGTCTCAGAAGGCCAATACCAACAACAAGAAATAACACTAAGCAAAGCTACATGACGAACTCAAATATGACAATAATCCCTGTGATGATACTGTGCTTGGGTCGACCTACCCTTCTACTGAAGGTGGAAATACGTCGGCACGGAATCTCCATCTGGAGATTTCGATTTGAATGGCAAGCAACGCTCCAGGGACAGACGACGACGTACGGGATCTGTTGAATGATAATACGCCGCAGTCAACTTATGAGGCTGGAGTGGGTCGATTCAACTATGGTGTATCGTCTAAGTGCGCTAGTAAAGGTGCAAAAGGAAGGAGAGTGGATGCCACATAAACTTAATAAAAACGTGTCAGGTATTCGAAAAACCAATGCTGAGTAACCATACGACGAAGAACCATACGAAGCATAGCAAAACTTACAACAAGCCGAGGACAGAAATACTTTGGACAAGCTCTTTCCGCGTCAACAAAACAAATGAAGATGTTGAGATGAAACAAAGCATACGACAAATAACCATACGGAGCATAGCAAAGCTTACAACAAGCCAAGGGCAGGAATACTTTATATACGGCAGCGATCTCCGAAGTGGTTGATCATTTAAGATGGATGCATTCTATTGGTTATTGTTGCTTAGTTTTTGACGAAATAATAAGAATGCAATTGATTACAGTGCATTTGCACATGTTTATTCGGCTTCATGTTTATGAAATAAATCTTTGATCCGCCACGTCGGAAAAATCGCTGCAGAGCCGAAAACTGTGAAATTAAAAAGCAAATTGCTTGAATAAACAATAAACGCTGGTACACTTCGTCCGACCGCAGACAACATACAATAAATGAACTTGTGTTATGTAATAAAGTGATATATATATGTATATTTATGGAAAGTTGGTGTGTTTTCACGTATAGGTATATATGCATCCATAGGTATATTCCTAAAACGCTTTGGTAAAATTAAATGTTTACTATTTGGTTAAGTATGTAATGTTGGCTATCGGATCCTGGGTGAGATTTTGCTGGATTGTCCTCAACGAAGAAGGCAAATGCCGGGATCGCGTTTCTTTCATCATTGAGAAGCATTTAATCAAGTCGTAATTATTATCCTACGTCAAGTGTGTTGTTGACTCTCGAAACTCTCAGCGCGTCAAAAGCGGGAGTATGTTGCATATTTCTCAATTGTATAAGTTGAGTTTTGACTTGTTGAGAGAAGGTTCATTGTGTTGATCATCAGCTGTTATGTTCACTAGCAGTTAATCTCACGATTCGCGCTAAATTAGGTCTGTGAGTAGATTCAAGTCGGGTAGGTCGTACTGTCGACGTTACCTGCGTTTGTTGTCCTCATTTTAGTTACCGAATGTTAAGCCTTCTCAGCTAGGGGACGTTAAGGAGCTGGCTCCACGCCTTACTTGGTGACTATGAGCCTCCCAGTAAGTTACATCTCTCTCTCTCTCTTGGCTCTTTCAATATTCTCGATCTTAATGAATCTGCGATTCTTAATTAATCCGAGTTAAATAAATTAACCCTCTCTCTCTCCGTTGGATTCGTTTCTCACAGAGAGTTTCTGTTTTCATTCTCTAGAACGCTTGCCTATTATGAGAGACCTTAGCAGTAATCTTAATTATTAGATTCTCTCGTTTCTCCATACCTCGTTATCACTCATAACAGGGCCTGCTCCCACCCGGACACCGTCTTAATCACCGCTATCACCAGCCGCTCTAATGCTTGCAACATAGTTAGTTTTCTCAAAATATACCACAGCTACAGCCAAGAGTTCTTCAACGAGTGAAGCCGGAGTGGATCGGGGTCGATTTAACTGTTCCGTTCTATAAGTTGTTTCATTTAAATTGATTCTCACAATAGTTGACACTACAGAAGTCGATATGAAGACGTCGAATCATATCGTGCTGCATAGCCCGGAGGGGTACAGGAAAGACAGGGTGTTTAAACCTGTTAGAATAAAATTGCTACCGCTGTAGCAGTAGTGGTCATTACGTAAAAGCTTCGGGACCACATTGAAATCCTCTCAAATCAGCAATGGTCCGCCAGTACTTACTCCCCCTTTACGAGCTGCCGTGCTATGTTAGTTGAGACGAAGATTCCAGCTTCCAATTAGCGCACCTGCGCATCGTGGATCTTTTCTCGAAGACCGATTTCGTTTTCGTTGGCGACTGGAAACACTGCCAGCCGTTGTGCCATCAGCGAACATTTCTCGATACTCATCCGATGCCAGTGAGAGCGGCACTTCGTATCTGTCTGAGGCCAGGATTTGCGACACAGGACATATCGCACTAGCGAGCTACTCATCTAAGCAATATATTAGCCTTAGTACCTCTTTAAATTTCCCGGGCTGACTCGGTGCTGCTTTCAGCATTGCCTCATAAGACGCACAACCCCATTTAAATGAATTTCGTTACAAGGCGTATACGTATGCGCCACGCCACCGGGAACGAACCCTAATAATTGTTTTTCGAGCTGACCCTCAGCTGTTCCCCTATGTGACAGGCCTCAGCTCTTAACCTTTCAGGTATTACTATGAGCAGGACCTGTCCGGGCCACCTTTGCTTATTCTCTTCCTTCCGCGTACCTGGCGAGAATCTTCAGATAAAGAAAGATGATAAAGAACTCCAAAGATTCTACGAGTCTGACAGGATTTGAGCCAGCGTCCCTCCGGTCCAGCAGTCCAAGACGCTCACCCCGAACGAACCTTACCACCGAGCAAAAGAGGAGCTTAGCTCCGAAATGAGAAAAGTCACTGGACAGCTGAATGGATGAATGAATTGTTGTGAGCGATTGTCGTCCACCCCTCTCTCCGGGCCTTGTGGCTCTGCTACGACAGCAGCGCCACTGCCCGCCAGCGCCACGGCTACAGAGGCCACCAATAAATGCTGCGACTGCGCCCTTAACAGGGGCTGTCTTGTTTACGTATGAATGTAATGGCCACGTGTATAATACATAACCCAATGTTACGTCGCCATCGCAGTTAGGCGATGTCGCGCAATTCGGACATTGACGCCGTCCTAGGTTGCCAGTGCTACCCTCGAAACAACGACTGAGGAAGCTGCCAGTAGTCTCTTTGTACGAGACAATCAACGCAACGACGAACGAAGTGAGTTGTCACCGATCATTCGGTCGCTTAGCCAGCCTCGAGTCGCATACGGATACCTGTTGTCTGTTCTGTCGTTATTTGTGAGTGTGTGTGTGGTGTACATTCGTAGTGATGCGATGTTGTCCATTATCCAGAATCGCGCTAGCTACTTAACGTAATGCTTGTCTACGAAGACGCTTGTGTATTACTCGTGCTGGGCGCCGTAACCGACGTCGAAATGCAACCTGCCTCTGCAGACCGACGTGTCCGGGTAGCAACCAATGATTACGTCAATAATTAGCTGGAAAGTTCAACTCGTTTGGAAAGCTATTGACGAATAGTGCCGCCACCCTACCCACCCCCCATATGCGTAAGAGTGAATACATTTCTAACCGTCGTGTTGGCTGACGCTCGGCTCTTGGCCCGTGTTGATTTGTTCGTTTGTTTAGCTGAGTCTGTCAGGTGTTCCAGCCGTTGGAGCGATAGTACCTTTGACCGATTCGTCGCGTGCTGTGTAAGGCTCGTGTGCTCGCAGGCAGACGTAGACTGCCTACGACGCAGATAAGCTGAGCTTTGCGCGGATTTAAAAATAGGCAGAAAGCAGTGATGCGGGCCCATCGCTCTGCGGCTGGTAACGGGTCAACAATTGCCGTGCCGTCACATAGGTCCACTCGAGAAAGCCCTGATAGGAAGTTGTTTGTCGTGGGTATCATAAACATTTTTTGCAATTGTTTGATACGTATGATCCACGATGGACAAGATTAAAACACAGATGAGAAGACAGTTATCAAAGCGATGATGTCTTCTCATCTAACTAATTCAGAAATGTGTGTGTGTTTTATCAAAATCGTTATAATGTTTGAAGTGACATTTTCAATAAGCACTCATTGTAAGTATTTTGCATAGCCATTATTTGTTTATACATATTTATCAAATTTATATTTTTTTTTCTTTTAAGCAACTCGGAACTTAAATTAGCGCAATGACCGTGCTGAGTGAGAATTATTCGCGACTCATCGCGGCAGCTTGGCGGCTGTTGCGAGTTACATCAATGCATTTTTCGAATCGCCCTGTATGACTAACAGGCTTCTCGTTAGCCTCACCGAAATATGATAGAATACATAACAGTGGGCCGCGACGAGTCGAAACTGATATATCATATGAACTAGAAACGGTCGTGATCAAAACCAATAGACCTTCCACCACATTCAACCGAACCCGACAGGTATCCTAACATCCGTCCATCATATTTTGCGACCTGTGACATTTCAGAATTGCCGCGAACGTCGTATTACTTAGAGAAGATCGTTGGAACATCCGTCCGGTAGGAGCACTACTACCGTAAATCTAGCACCCGGTAGGTGCTGACGGGCAATGGATCTTCAGAAGTTAGAGCACTACATCTCCGAGGAGCGAGGTCGGCGCGTTCATTCGTCATTCAAGCGTGCCGCTAAAGCGCTTCTAACAAGGTTCTCCACCCTCGATCGGAGTGACAGAAACTCGAAGGCGATACCGTGCCGGGACCTCGTCAGAATTGCCGTCAAGGTCGGCAGTGTCGAAGATCTTACATTTCTTGTTGAACAATGCGATGTCTCCGTCGCAGAACCGATGTGGTCGTCATGGGAGCACCCGACACGGCTCGCGGTAGAGCGCCGACACTTGGGAATGCTTCGGCAACTAGTCGGGTATGGCGCCCCGCTCCGCGACAGCAATCACGACCCCGTGATCTCGGGCTTACTGAAGCGACCTCGGGAGGACATCAGGAAAACGTCGAAGTTCCTCGATGTGTATGTTGAGCTCGGCGGCGAATTTGACGTCGCTAACGACCCCGAGTGTTCATTTCTGGATGGGCTCATCCGGCGTCATTGGTGGAAACTAGCCGCGAAGGTTGTCAGGCTCGGAGGAACGCACATCTACAAAAGCCTTTTTAATGAGAGACATCTAAAAAATAATATCTTCTGCAAGCACCTGCTGCCTTTGTTCATACGTAGAGGTATAATGTGCTCGGGAAACTTCGAGATCGAGGCGTTGGAGCTGGCCGCTAGTCATGCATGGAAATATCAACACAACCCGAAGATCCATTGGAACACCCGCACGATTGACGATTGGGCGGCGAATAACTATGCTATCCAATGTTGGATGCGTGCCATACAGCTTCGAGGCGATAGGAAGTTGCTTCCCGAGTGGCACACCGAAAAAGTGCCGTATTCACATATCAAGCTTGTAAGCACCCTTGATGAGCTTGAGGAATGCATTGCCGAGCATTTCCGTGGCGGTGGCGACCTCGTTGTTCAGTGTCTTCTGCTGCAGGAACGGCTGTTTGGCAGGATCGATGCTGCAATTGAGAAGTGCGGTTTCTACCGCTGGTGTTCATCCACACGTTATGTGGACTTCCTGATATATCTGAGTCAGTTTGACGCTATCAATATAGCGCAAGCACTCTGCACACTAATTAGCTGTTGCCACGATATAAAGCTATCCCATTTCTGCGATCTGCTCTGTCGTATCATCCGCCGCGATATTGACTCATGGAATTGGGCGGCAGCTGATTTCGTTCTCTACTCGTATGACGAAGACCGTTATACTCGAGATCGACTTCAACGCGAAGCCCAGCAGCTCACCCTGGAACAGAGGTGTGCATTGGAAACCCTCGCGTTAAAACAGCCATGGATGGAAGATTTTGACAAGCAACTCATTGGCGATCTGCTTCCTACTCAGACTGCAGGAAGGTAGTTGAAACGGAGGACAGCAGAGTCGGTCATCTGTATCGATGACAATACGGCAGTGATCTTTGAAGTGGTTCAGGTCCCACCCAGTGTGTGAGGAGGATACATTGTCAGACTGCGATGGACAGGTTTCGTAGCGATTTTTTCTGTCCTGCTCTGAGACGGTGGCCTCGGCAGGATAAATCGCCAGGGGGGGCATGACAGACAGGCGATGCTGAAGCAAGCAACAATAGTGCCCGAAATGACGGATTCCGTTGACAACGGCACTGGTCTCCGAAGTGGTTCCCGGTTATCTGCCGCAGGGTCTTCATATAAAGCGGCGAAGCTAAAGGTAGAAATCATACGCTGTCTTCCCTGAAGGCATCAATATTTTGTGTTGAGCTGCGGTTCGAGCTGGAGATTTCGATTTGAATGGCAAGCAACGCTCCAAGGACAGACGACGACTACGACGACGAAGTACTGGATCTGTTGAATGATAATACGCCGCAGTCAACTTATGAGGCTGGAGTGGGTCGATTCAACTATGGTGTATCGTCTAAGTGCGCTAGTAAAGGTGCAAAAGGAAGGAGAGTGGATGCCACATAAACTTACTAAAAACGTGTCAGGTATTCGAAAAACCAATGCTGAGTAACCATACGACGAAGAACCATACGAAGCATAGCAAAACTTACAACAAGCCGAGGACAGAAATACTTTGGACAAGCTCTTTCCGCGTCAACAAAACAAATGAAGATGTTGAGATGAAACAAAGCATACGACAAATAACCATACTGAGCATAGCAAAGCTTACAACACGCCGAGGGCAGAAATACTTCATATACGGCAGCGATCTCCGAAGTGGTTGATCTTTTCAGATGGATGTATTCTATTGGTTATTGTTGCTTAGTTTTTGACAAAATCAATAAGAATGCAATTGATTACAGTGCATTTACCTATGTTTATTCGGTTTCACGTTTATAAAACAAATAGTTGATCAGCCACGTCGGGAAGAACGCTGGTTTGCCGAAAACTGAAACTAAAAAAAGAATTTCCGAGTAAATTATTTAAATATAAGGTTTGATGGAAAGTTGTTACCGCCTAGAGGGTGGACTCGTTGCCGACTCGTTCCACCGTTCCCGCTCGCGGGCTCAGTGGGGCAGAAGGAGGATTGTTTCCATCTAAGTCGGACCCCAATCTGAACACGATGGCGCGCTCAGATTGCTCCTTGTGGTAGTAAATCTGCTGTGAACATGAAGAGTGACAAATCGAAAATTCGTAATTTTTTGTTTTTTGGGTTCAAACGAGGCGAAACTGCTGCGCAGGCATGCGAAAACGCTACCGGACAAGGCTGCTCAGACAGGGCTGTGTGACTGAAAGAACCTGTATTAATTGGTTCAAATAATTTCGTTCTGGTGGCTTCAGTCTGGTAGAGGTCCGGGAGGCCTACAGTGATCGATGACGATGTGTTAAAAATGAAAATCTGGTAAAATCCAACGGTGACTACTCGAGAACTAGCCGCAGAACTTTGAACTAGCGATTCAAGTATCGTAAGCGGGTTGAAACGGCTTTTTATCGAGGCGGTCCGTATCGGTAGCCTAACCGACGTGAAGTTTCTGGTTGAGGAGTGTGGGGCCTTGCTTACGGAGCCATGGGTCTGGTCGTCATGGGAATATCCCACGCGATTAGCCACACAACGTCGAGATGGCGAAATCCTTTGTTATCTTATCAGTAAAGGCGCGTCCCTATCCGATGCCAACGGCGAACCGGTGATCTTCGCCGTACTAGCAGGGTACGAAGAAGACTTCGAGAGGACTTCAGCCTTCTTCGATGTCCACGTTGGGGGCAAATTAGACGTAGCAGACGGCTTCGAAAGGTCCTTCCTCGACCAGCTTATTCAATCGGTTTGGTTGATACTCCCAGCGACCTCGCCAGAGACCTCGCCTCTTCTGACTACCATCTTGGGGCTCGCGAACTATCTTAGTAAAAACAAAAACTCAAGAGATGAGATCGAAGCGGGGTTGTGCGACTATTTTTCCACAGAAGTAGAGGACTTGTACAAAAAAGGCATTACCGACCTGGTGGAACGACCGTAAACAACATACTGTTAATGAACTTATACGCTATGTAATAAATTGGTATATCTATAGAAAGTTATTGTGTTTTCACGCGGCCATATATAGGCATATTGTCGAAGCAACAAAACGCTTTACTAAAATTAAATCTTGGCTCTTAAACCTTTGTTGTTTGCTGCCTCCTTTTAAGGAATACAGATAGAATATGAAAAATGCGTTTACTCGAATAAATTCTTTAATCGGATAGGTTAGCATGGACAGATGGCACTTTGCCCATTGGGAAAAGTCGATAATCTCCCTTCAGACAACTGTCTACAAGTCAACTCGCTGTCGTACATAGGAACAGTTTCGACTTTCGAGTCATCGTATATCCTCTACTTTAAGGTCACTCTGCGGGGCTCTCTACTGATTGTCGTCTTTACAGCTGCCTTAGTATCTAACTCACCAAGAAAGTCACCAAGTGCTTGCCCTACCAGAAAGTATTATGCTATTGTATACCAACAAAAAACTATGCTTCTGTCTCTTCCAGTGATTCATAGAATGCATATCCTATTTATATTTATCCTGACTATTTTGCGTATTTTTGCACAAGCAATGCAAAAGCAATACCATGGATATTAAATGTTTTCTGAGAGTCAGCCCGAAACAAATAAAAAGGTATGTTTCTTTAATGGTTTTTACGGAAGCCTACGAGTTGCAGCTTTAAGGAAGCTTTCGAAAAAACACATTAGATGCGTTCAAATATCAGAATTAGGAACCCTAAGTAAAGGGTCCCAACCAGGAAAAGAAAAAAGCGCTTTATATATTTTGACAATTTTTATCATTTCTTGGCAGTTAACTGCATTTCAAATGTGAGAATATCTGTGTATGGCGTTTCGGTCGAGGTTTTTGCCGATATTTGACTAGTTGTTTCTACGGCGTATGCTTTTAAAGACAATTTCACGTTTTTGGGGGATCTTTAAGATAAAATAAAGCTTAGTTCACATTTGGTTTGGGCCCCGTAATACAAAGAGAAATAAAATCTGATATGATATTTTAATACTGTCGGCCCTAGCCTAAACTGAACTTTTCAATACACCGCACCTTATAGTCTGCAGAGTCAAGACCCGCAAAATGAATAAACGGAATTTTTCCAGACCCCACATAATCGCTCGCTTCCACATACACACATAGGTTCGATTGACTATATAATATTGTGTTTACTGTGACTGGATTAATACCACGGATTCACTTGTCCTCGGTTACAGGCGCCATATCTAAGGCATATCTATCACGAGGTCTATCTGAATGCTTTGACCCGGGCACTGTTTCAATTGTCGAACAAGCATTTGCCTAAATCCTGTCAAATGCGTATTCACCTACGAACTGGTTTGCCAGACGGCACAACGCCTCAGTCCCGTACGCCGACATCATAATCTCTCTCACTCGATATCTAAATTACCGTTGGACCACGATGACCCAGCACTTGTCATCTGTTGCCCACACTCGCCGTGTATATATAAATATATATATGTATACACCACTGAATGTAAACGGTCCTAGACGTCAGTGTCCACCCTAAATCAGTTGACAATTCAGTGCGATACAGAAATGTGGGTTACGTTGCTTGCTTCGTTACTATGCGTTGCGGTGCCTGCGGTGAACGCCGACACCGTCGTCGAAACACCTCTGGGAACTGTGACGGGGTCGATTGATACCTCCGTCGATATTCCCGTCGAAGCGTTCCTAGGGATCCCGTTCGCTAAACCGCCGATCAACGATCGCCGTTTCGCATTGCCGGAGGCTTTTGGCCGATTCGGAGACTTGGACGCCACCCGCTACCAGCCAATATGCATTCAAAGTGTGAGGCCAACTACGTTCAACTCGTCGGAGGACTGTCTGCATCTGAATATCTTCCGCCGGCAGGGAGTAACGGCCGGAGCGAAAGCTGCAGTCGTTGTGATGATCCATGGCGGTGCTTTCGCGTACGGCAGCACCCAGGAACCGATTTACAGTGGGGTACCGCTCGCTGCGTATGGTGATATTATAGTCGTGACGATCCATTATCGTCTGGGCATCTTCGGCTTTGCGGCGACCGACCGCATTCCCGCAAACATTGGTTTCTACGATCAAAAGCTAGCGATTGAGTGGATCCATGAGCATATTCAACATTTCGGCGGTGACAATCACCAGGTGACATTAATGGGTGTCAGTGCTGGGTCGATGTCAATCAGCGCCCATATCATGTCGCCCGAAACACGGGGGAAGAATCTGTTCCAATCGGTCATCATGGATGCAGGCGTTATTTATCGAGTGACAGTTACAACGGACGAGACAATTACCCGAATGAAGTCGATCGCCAGCAAACTTGGCTGTGCCACTTCGGGTGAGGAAATGCTAACATGTCTACGAAAGGCGGATGTCGATGATCTCGTAAACCTCTCGTACGATCCTCAGGGATATTCGCCTATCGTGACTTTCTTCCCCACGTCTGATGGGACGTACCTGCCTAAAGACTGGACGTATGATATTCAAGCCAATGCAGACAGATACGCCAAGGTTCGCATGCTAATCGGAACCGCTCGAGACGAAGGGGCTACATTTGTCTACCATCGGGTCACCCGACCGGACACCGATGCCGAGTTCGTCGAGTGGTGCGCGAAGCTCGCGTTCGCTTTCAAATATCCTCTAGACTTCACCAGCATTGGCCTGGCAGAGACATTGCAAAAGGTCTATCTCACCAAATACGATGATCGCCTTTTGGCGTTAGCCCGCTTCGTCGGCGACGCATCGTTCTACTGTCCAGTGAACGCGTTCCTCGATGAGTATGTGAAATACCAGCAGCGTGACATCTTTGTCTATCAATTCAATCGTGTACTGAGAAAAAGCTATTTTTCGCTGGATCCCATGAAGTTGGGAGCTTTCCATGGCACGCCGCATGTTCATTTTATGGGCGGTCTATTAACATTGAAACCATCGACGGACGGTGAAGATCACGACTACTCAATCGACTCGATCGCAATGGTCTCGAAGTTCGTTAAGGGCGAGGTACCTGTATTCCGTAATGTTCCCTGGCCTGATTTCAAATTGACGAATACAGTGATGCTTTTCGATAACGAGCCGGAGATTGCAGTGGGCTTACGGCATCGGGAGGAGTGTAGTGCAATATTTGATCACTGCGACAGCGGGAATAAGGAGCCAGCGCATAAGTCCGAACTGTAACATACCCTCATCAAGGGGGAAATATAGAATCACGTGACGTATCACTGAGAAAAACACTTTCCTGCTTCATTGATCTAACCAACAATCCCCTCATCGTTTAAAGGTTGCATCCCAATGGTCCACCCATTCGATTAATAGAAGGCACGTCCGGAGTTACTAGTCCTCTACCCATCATTGGGCCTGTGCTTAATGACACACTGTAGGCGAGCCTGTTAGTTTAATTATCGAAATAAGCGATCGTATAGCCAGCCGATTGCTCCCGTTACTGAACATTTGTATTTTGTTGGCAAACGAACTCTTTTGAGATATTGCAGCATGTAGTTCTGCGAACGTTGTAAGAATGGTTTCTGTTGAGAAAGGAGATCGTGGACACCACCGTCAGCGCGGGGGCTTGGACGGCTAAGTCACTGGCTGTCGGAAGCCAGAGGCCGCAGGATCGAGCCCCGCTGTGTGACATATAAGAGAGCTTAAGCATTGTAAAATTGCAGCTCCTTTAATAAACCAATAAACTTTACATTTACCATTTACCTCATGATACTGCCGAATAACATAACATAACATTTGCGGTTTATTTCCGGAACTGCAATTTTACAATGCTTAAGTTCTCGATTAAAAAATAGGGTAAAAGTAAGAGTGTATTATCACCAAATTGTTCATGCAATTACGATTTCACAATTATAATAGATTATTCTGTCAACAGATATTTACATTCACTCAAATTATTTACAATTCACAATATTCAGGGTATCTAATTCACACAATGAATCACCAAAGGTGGGGATTGAGGTCACACCGGGCTGTGCCTCGTTCCTACGCTCGTCCGCATCTGAGGGACGCCTTGGAAGCGACGACGCCGGGTGACTCAGACCAAACACTAAGAAACTCATATGTGTAGGTATATGAATACTGACGCTCATTATGCGAACCAATCAATGAGAAATGACACCGCACGAAGAGCACACTCAACTACGAGGAGATTGGCCTGCACAGAACTAAGAGGAGATTGGCTGAGGCCTGATCTCGAAAAGACCTATAGGGAGAGCTAACCTGTTCAATAAACACCGTTCTGATCTACCATCCAAAGTGACGTGTGTGGTTTTCACTTCTAGCTGGGCTAGCTGAACCTATGACCTTTCCAGAACTTCATGGCGGCAACAGTTTCCGTCCATATGCGATCATTTCTTATAGCTGGCTAATCATCGCGTTTCAGAATAGCGATACTGCTGTGTTCACCTGTATGTCGTTCAGCTTCGCTCATCGTCTGAGGGCGAGATAGGAACACTTGCAGCTACAAATTTGACTTCGTGTCTTGAAGCAAACATGACAATAAGTTATCTATTAGGTCTGATTTCGGTTCATTGTTTCAGTGAATTTCTTTAGAGCCACTGAGGGCTCAGTCGCTCCGGGTTTCCACTCAAGGATTTCTTGTCCAATTACCAGATCTTCTGTCCCCCGATGGTCACGGCACTTTCTAGCCGATTCATAATGGAGGCCTGCTTACCACTATCTTCATCGGGTGTTCAAAGCAGGAGATCGGCAAGTGTCGTTATATTGTCGCTCGCAACGATACTTCTCGGTGTAATCACGCGATAGGGAGACACATTGAATGGAGGTGGCCGAGAGTCTTTGACCTGTCGTTCAATCTGGCGTTTGACTGAAGGTCACGCGTTGCTTAGGCATTCATCGCTTGACGATTGGTCACAATTCAACTAAATTAGCCAATCGAACTCGACTAGGTGGCACACGCACACCGGAACAACTAGGGGCGGAACAACTGTTGCAAGTAGCTGATATCGTGTTGTGGAACTGTTTGGATGTTGTTAGCAACGTCAACTGGTCGCACTGTGAGGACCAGGCCCTAAGAACGAACGGCAAAGGCATCCGATGCTACCATTATTTCACCTGCAATAAAGATGAGAAAGGTGCTCGATCACGAGTCCCCCCGGCCACTTTGCTGATTATGCTCATGTTAGCGGTTTCAAATAAGAGCACACCAATGATAGAAACAATGCAGCCTGTAAAAAAACTGTTTAGAAAATGACTCCACCTCAGTCGCCCCTTTTTCTCTCTCTCTCTCTCTGGCATTTCATTGTGCTGTGATTGCAAATGCTATGTGGACACTATTGGCTGGTTACAATTTGAATTTAATCACCAACGAAACTATCAGCCGGAAGCCACGATCGATATTTGTCGCTGAACGACAAAGCAAACAACAGCCGGCGCAAAGTGAAACACTCCGCCTAGTCGTACTTCGTTAGCTAATGACTCTACATTGGTAACGCTGTCTGAGAGGAAGGCGTCTTAAGAGCTAAGCTCGCGCAACTCAAAAGTCGACCTGTCAACAGACAATCGATGCTGCTGCCGATCACACGAACTTATTGGACCCTAATGTTGATACTAATTATTATCTTGGCAAGGAGCTGCCCAGCGACAAACATCGGCCAACCGATTCGCGAAGCGACAACAACTCAATGATAATCACAGCGGGCAAAGGGGTCGACCATTGCTCGGTCCGCAACCAAAACAGCGCCCGCCTGTCGGCCAATCCCGATGTTGACTGCCGCTCACTGCCGTTCAAGATTGCTTCGTCACGCTGAGAATAGCCAAAGGGCCAACTCTCATCATTCGCATCGTATCGTGTAGAGATCGCGCCATCTGGCAGCTACGGCTAGACACATGGCTAACACACCGAGTGAGTTAGCAAATACGAGGCCTCAAGATACTCTCTTGTGGTTGCTCTCGGCATAAACTCGCAAAACTCTCGCCCGGCATCGTAAATCGTCTTGAGTCGCCGGTGACTTGCCCTCGTAGATAGCAAGTTCATTCAGCAGCCGTCTGTCAGACGACGTCGACCGCGCGGACGAGCTGTTGTTGTGTCGATGGGACGGAAAGCCTGTTATTGGCTGGGACATTCAGCTTTCGCGAGTGGACGATCTCTTCAAATCGAGGTGGTGATTTAGCGGCTCGTTGTTGTTGGGCTGTCCTCGTATCGTTCATCATGAAGATTCTACTACCACTGACAGCTATTGTGCTATGCGTGACGACGCAGGTGCAAAGCACGGACATCATTGTGGAAACGCCCCTCGGAACCGTTACCGGCTCTCTGGACACATCAGTTGATATTCCTGTCGAAGCCTTCCGAGGTGTCCCGTTTGCGAAGCCGCCCCTTAACGAGCGCCGGTTCACTCTGCCAGAAGCGTTTGGCGATTTCGGAGATCTAGATGCAAGACACCATCAGCCGGCGTGCGTGCAGAGCGTCATGCCAGCAAGAGACAATTCGTCCGAGGACTGTCTCCATCTTAACATCTTTCGGCGACAAGGCCTCATCGAGGATGGCCTGGCACCAGTCATCGTCATGATTCATGGTGGTGCATTTGCCTTTGGTAGCACTCAGGAGTTCTCCTACAATGGGATACCGCTCGCCGCGCATGGCAATGCAATTGTTGTTACGATCCAATATCGCTTGGGTATCTTCGGCTTCGCGCACACCGACCTTATTCGCGGCAACATTGGCTTATACGATCAGAAGCTTGCTATCGAATGGATCCATGATCATATTCAACACTTTGGTGGCGATAATCACCGGGTGACACTTATGGGTGTTAGTGCTGGATCGATGTCGGTCAGCGCGCACATCATGTCGCCAGAAACGCGAGGGAGGGATCTGTTCCAGTCTGTCATCATGGATGCTGGTGTTATCTCTGGGCTAACAGCTACCCCGGAGGAAACCTCCGCTCGGATCCGAATCGTTGCCGAAAAGCTCGGTTGCCCGACTTCCGACGAAGCTATACTCGCCTGTCTCCGAAGTTCAAACGTCGACGAACTCGCGGCCGCTTCATTCGATCCGGAAGGCTATTCGCCGCTGATTACGTTCGTTCCGATTGCTGATGGCCACTATCTGCCGAAGGATTTCCGACAGGACTTTGCGGAGAACTCCGACCAGTACGCCAAGGTTCGAATGCTGATCGGAACTGCCCGCGATGAAGGGTCGCTGTTCGTTGGGTACAATCTTGACCGGCCACTTTCTCCTATACTAGAGACTGATGAGCAGTTCGTTGATCGGTGCGCGAAGCTGGCGTTTGGCCTTAAATACAGATTGGACTTCAGCGACGAGGCGTTCATAGAGACCCTGAAGGTTACATACCTCACGAAGTACAACGACCGTTTGACGGCTGCCACTCGCTACCTTGGAGACGGCTCCTTCTACTGTCCAGTGAATGCGTTCCTTAAGGAGTACGCTAAGCATCAAAAATCGGACATTTTTGTCTACCAGTTCAACAGAGTGCTGAACAAACCCTATCTATCATTAGATCCCGCAAGGTTGGGAGCCTTCCACTGGAGTCCTCACATCCATTTCACGGGCTGTTTGCTCGCATTTGGTGATTATGTGGATCCTAAGGACCGCGAGTATTTCCTAGACTCAATTTCAATGATCTCCAACTTCGCATCGGGTGAACCACCTGTGTTTCGCGATATCTCGTGGCCTGACTTTACAACGACAAATCAAATTCTGTTCTTAGACGAGAATTCGGAAATAGGCACCGGCCTACAACACCAGGATGAATGTCGAGCGATATTCGATTACTACGAAAGAGAAGCTAAGACTGAAAGCTTCAAATCCGAGCTGTAATTAGCGAAATATATATATATATATATATATATTATAGCAGGTGCAGCGTGAGTCGAGTGTTAATCTCGTTCTAAATACCGAACTTGTTTCGGAACGCCTCGGATGCAAAACAAGGGCATCCTTATACACCTTTCAAAGGCATTAGTATGTAACATGCATTTCGTTGGGAAGTCCACAAGGAAAAAAAAGCGAAAAGTTCGCATAATTCACGAATCGTTGCACATCGTCGAAAGCAATTCGTGTGTTGTTGGACACCAGACGGCATATTGTAATAAATATCCACTCGTCCCATCTGCTGTTCACATAAATTAGTTCTAATAGTTATCATTATAAGTAAGCGCAACATTTCTCCGACTTAAATGGGTTTCAGATTAACTCACTTATTCAGACAGGTGAACCTGAGGTGGCGATCTTAAAATGGCGTCCTAACCGTTAAAATCAACAGACCCATATTCAAATGTTAAAATCTACACGGTATCAATCAGCTTGTCGATCGTGAAACGTGCGGCGTTTTTTTTACGAAATAACCGTAATGTCAAAAATGGCCAGCCCTCCAATAATACAAGTAAGCTAGTTATAGCATC
This sequence comes from Stratiolaelaps scimitus, assembly GCA_019614645.1. Lineage (NCBI taxonomy): Eukaryota > Metazoa > Arthropoda > Arachnida > Mesostigmata > Laelapidae > Stratiolaelaps > Stratiolaelaps scimitus. The sequence continues at coordinate 2,604,807 of JABWDB010000018.1, read as the reverse complement.
ACTTCCCAGTATTCTGCATCTGGTGCACAGATCAGCGCTTCGCTGGTCGGTTGGGTGAATGTGTAATATTTGTTAAATTCGCTAAATGTGCTCGTCCCGCCACATCTAAGCTACGTACGGGTTGGTTTTTCATTCTAACCAGTGGATTCGTGTAAGTTCACCGAACAAACACAATAGCAAATAGCGCAAGGCCGAAAACACCTGTACAATACGTGCACTCGCGTAATCTCATCATTTAGATGATACCAAATCTTCAGCTAGTTAGCATCTTCTTCAAGATCCAGATGACAAACAGTGCACAAAATGCTGCATTTTTCTGTGATTATATAAGCATCAAACATGACGGGTAATGATCTTCAATTTTGCACAAAATTTTGTATTACATCACGAATATTAGTATTTTTATTATTATTATTAATTATTAAAAGTTCAGCAACGAAAATGTACCCAGTGAATGTGTATGGTTGTCATACCAAAAAGAAAAAGGTTTTATCTCGGGAAAAAAGTTCCAAGAAAGCGAGCGGACCATAAGAACGAAATCACCGACGGCGAACGTTATGCGAATACGACACTAGCTGAAGAGGCACGACAAGAAACTTTTTAAGATGTGCAGGCAAAACAGATACAGGATATCTTGATATATGATGTTAAGGTTTTTTAACGAGGGAGCCAAGGGCACCTGGGTAGCTATGCAGAGCAAACATCGCGTGGTAATTTTTTTTTCGCAATTCCAAACTAGCTTAGCATAGTAGTATTATGTGATAATGAAGACCAAAGTATTCTACTGAAAGCTGAAAAATGCAGTGGATAAGAGAAGGCATTATCTGCTACCGGCGAATTTCTTAACTCTATATAACAGCTATGGTGGCAACTATAATAATTAGAGATACCATTGGCGTACGTGAGTGTCGCGAGACAAGAGCTCGTCAAAGATATGCATACAAGGAGTGAGTTGATGAAATTGCAGGTCGTTCAGGCAGATTCGAATTTGCTCAAGGATTACGTTCGCAAAACACATTACAAGAAGAGAGAGAGAGAGAGAGAGAGAGAGAGAAAGAGAGATGGGCCGATATTAGAACAATGTCGCTTATCGCCACCTCTAAGTACCGGAACTACTCGGCAGATTTTGAAAGCCTTGGGTAATGTGCCACATTCAATCATCGTGATAATCATGAATATACTCCCGCCAATGCAGCAGAACGTAGCGCGACATTAGTTTCAATAGCAAATGTCGAATACAAGCTTAACGCTGTAGGCAAAAGTGTGAGGGTAAGGCTCAGATACTCAGAGCGATTTATGCATGACTCTCAAAATGGAACCCTCACAAGAGACCCACAGGGTTCGGCAGCGACGAGCCGCTCTTTCACGCGGTTATTATTGCAATAGCTATGCCATAATCGTATAAATAGAACCGCAAACAGCAAAAGACAATAGACAGGTGGATGAACGCTACCTAGAAAGATGGTGTGTCCGCAACATCGCGATGGGCTGACGCTCGCCAACCCTTCGTACCATCGTACACATCAGCTACACAGAGTTCATCATAGAACGCCTGATTGTCATTACAAATTAGCTAGCTACTGTGTACTGACAGTAAACATTGAGCCGTGAATATCTACGAGAGCGTATCTATTATCGGTTTAGCTGTGGATCGCGGCAAGGTACATGGCTCTCTCGACATGTTCATGTTTTGCAGGTAGGAACATAAAAAAAAGCAAAATAAAAAATCTGAATAATTGCCACTTTGTGCTATCAGCTCAAGAAACGATGGCAGATTTGACTAGCGTTTAGGGATGCTGTGGAAGCCATAGACAATACCTCGCGCAGAGCGGGAAAATCCCCATTACATGTGGCGGCCTGCCAGACAGCTGTAGTGACTAATGCACACAATGTAAGATGATCTAACTAATTAGCCATCTCGCACCGAAGTGGATATGAAAGTGATGAGTTTAATGAGCATGATGCCGAACGAAGAAGTGTGAATAAGATATGAATAATGTGCACTCTCAACAGGGTAATGTACATTCGAATACTACCTTCCTTGCAGATAACTAGACAATGAAGAGTTTCCACTAGAAATTATTACAGAATTTTTTATCCGAAGGCACAAAAGCATTAAATGACTCAGGGCTTTCGCATGAGATGCTTTCTGGGTTCAGATTTCCGGCTGGCGGTGGCATTTCACCGATGGAGAGAATCAGGTGGTTGCACCTGGGTAATTAATCGAATAAGCTGTTAACCCATTTTAAGCAGGGTACATGGAATGATCGTGAAAGTCACTATTTGTCATTGAGGTGTACCTGCTATCAATTAAAGTATTGAAGGATGATTTCAACAGACGATGGACTGAAGTGCGCTACTGTGCTGAACAGTAGCGACATGACAACATCAGGTAACCCATCCATCTTCTTTCAATTCATCTAAAACAAGACGTATTCACTTCTATTTTTAAATACATCTCCAACTGAGGATACATGGATCAGTAACGTATCGTGGGTCCGATAAGCATAGGTTACACTTGGGCTGGAAAGTGGCCCTCGAGAGTCTAACGTCACTGTACACTGTGTGGTTTAATTGCTCGAGGCAAAGATCACCATTTTCAGCCGCACGAACATTTCAAAACATGTTTGACGAGCACACACAGAGATACACAAGGCGTTACGATTATTGCGAGGAGTAATTTGCTAATTACATATTATTCTTATTATTGCTTGTGAATTTTAGCGCAGATTGCACTTTGTACTTGATACTTTGTGGCACAGCCAAGCCCTCCAAGCGAGGGCGTACCTCTTCGATATCTTACGCTCTAAATCACGACGCTCTACGAAATCTCAGACGGGACAAACTGTTTTGGAAATCTCAGCCAAACTTATACTTGGGAAATAGCTGCGCCGCAATCAGTAGATATTGGACAGTGAGACGAAATGTAAAATGCATGTTGGTGATACCGCCACCCAGCGTACTTGTCGACGACCTTGAATCAAACCTCAATTACAAAAATGGAGCATTCGAGTAGAATCAAACCATCACAAAAGTCCACCGTTTTCCAAAATCTAACATAGTGGCGCTATCGTCAATGAAATCTTTCGATAAACGTGACAAATCTCGAAACGACCTCGATGCAAAGAAAGCAACATACTTAGTAATGTAATGAGTCTTTATTTTTGCTAGTACCTCACCTTCTCCTTTTGCAGTTAATTCAGTGTACACTACATAGTAACGCCACAGGCCAACTGGCGTTCATTCATTTCAACAAATTCAAAATTCAGTCATAAACAAGCGTTCATAATATCACTCACGAATCTCTTCAGCACAGCAGGATCTACCGTTCGGATCTTCTCAGCGCTTCTTCTCACGTGCGCCTGACGATCGCGAATCCGCGGCGATCGTGAATTATCAGTCCCGACATAGTGAAAAACCCCCATTGAAAGGAGTGTTCCTCATTTTGTTTTAATCATCGCTACTTACGAGGGATACACCGAGCCTCGCCCCCATGAAGGCCTTCCCCAACTTCCTGCTTAAACTCTCCACCGGGTGTGTTTCGCGTCCCATTGATTTTATATTGTACAATATACACCATCCCACCTCAACCTCAATCCTTCCCGAGATTATCCTTTTACCAGTAGTCTTGCCACGGCATTTGCTCTCTCGCTGGCCTTGTGCAATCGTCGACCCCCCCCCCCCCCCGCACAACGCATACACATATGCGTGCATACACGCATTCACACATATAGTATATGCATATGTAGCTCATATATTGTATGTGTCATTATACGCCGTATATGGGCAGTTCACTTTTGAAGCGTTTTCCCGAATTGTCATCTCATCGTGATGAATTATCATCGTCATATCCACTCGTTAATGTCGATATCTCTCTCTTCTCCCTCCCGCAGCTGTTACTCCGACAAGCGATTACAGCCCATTTACAATTTTTCCCTTCGAGTTGCCGTCGCCGTCATCGTCTTCCTCGCTCTGCACTCACAGTGCTAATTATGAATATTATTATTATTATTATTATTGTTATTGTTTCGATTTGCAGTGAGTGAGGCGTATGTGTGCGCTGTGAGCATTGTTATTTCTTTGTTTTCGGGCCGGAGGCACCTGCCACACCTGTGCCGACTTCTGATACATTCTCTCTGTTTCCGCTCCATCACACGCTTTGTATGCTGTTTTGTATGTATAGACAACATATATATATATATATATGCATATGTTATATCGATCATCGTTATAACCTCACACCTTGTGTCACTGCACCCCAACCTTTGTTTGGTTAGCCACACGCGCGATGACCCCATATATATATATATATATATATATATATATATATATTCCCCGATCATCGTTATTAAAGCCTCGTCATTTCAGTCTCGGGTCGTCACCAATGTGGCTGTCATGCGCACTCGGCGTTACAGGTTTCACCGACCACCGTCACCAATGAAAAATCTCTCGTATCCTACAAAAGCCCGCACAGTTTGCACCAAGTGGAGACATTGTTGAACGCCCTTGCCATTGTAGTTTCACGGCCGGAGTTTGCTCTCGTCCGCGACGACAGGGGGAACAACTGCTCGCACGAATGGTAGAGTAGCACAAGCAGTTTGACCAGCTGCAATTATACAAACAGCATCCGTCATTGAGCCAAGTGAACACTCACACCTCTAGAGATTTGTGAGCGAGTGTGTGTGTGTGTGTGTGCGTGCGTTGCTTGGTTTATTGGACGTCCATGCGTATAGGATGGGCACAGCAGTGTCGGGGTTCGATAGCATCTCTGTACAACTGCCCGTCTATCTAGGTAAACGCTCGCGTCCACCCGACTCACGCACGCAGGTAAACGAGCACGGGAAGAATTGTGACGATTTGACGTCGTCCATCGTCACCAAGCAATTACTCGACAATAACGTTGATCGGATACAAAGACGTTTAGATTTGTATTCCCCGCTGTTTTCGTGCGCTTCTCTCTCTCATCTCTCTGTGTCTCTCGAAATGAGCCAAACGTGCGTTTGATGTCGGAGTTGTCCTTTTTGGTCATTCGGTATAATCAATTAACGAACATTTCTCTAAACAGCGGCCCACGTATGTGAATATTTAACAAAGAGTCGACATATATATATATATATTTAAATTGTCATCGTTTTGCGCCTATGTAATAGCCGAGCGTTTGTGAGTGTGTGTGCTTTCGTGCTTAGCAGCAAATGATCCTTTTATAACGACCCATGTATAATACAGTTCTCTCGATAACACAGTTATCTCATTACGGCTCATGAGTGTAGAAATGAGAGACATACACTGACTGAGAGGCATACACTCGGCAGTTAATAATAATAATAATAAGAATAATTAATAATAACAATCATCTGCTAATACTCATGAACGAAAATATCTTTACAATGATGAGTTGTACTTAAAGTTACAGATGCTAGATTCAAAAGCGATTCTCGTACACTCATCTAATATCAATGTGTTGCAGGCTTCTTCAGCACGTCGTTCCATTGTGCCACCTTGACGTCGAGTGCCACCTATAAAAGTAAACATGGCTAAAAAATTGAGTCAGCCTTAATGTGAGTCTCCTCCTGAAGTCCGAGCAGACAAATCTCCTGAAGGATGTCGCCGCTGTCATCCTCATCTGCATCATCATCCGATGCATAATGACACCAATCATCAGCGTTGTCTTCAATCAATTTGCCGAGCCTCGTTGTCATTGCTAGCTTCTGTCTTCGACCAGCAGAAGAATCACTCTTGTCCTTCCCTGCATCAAACCGTGTCCTGCTTTCGATGTGACAGCGGCTGCCGTTGACATCTGCGTTCGATTCTATTGAAGGCAAGCCTGTATCTTCTCGACCCACTCCTGGGCCTTCTTGTCGCTCTCCGCCATGAGGCCGTAGTTTCGACTGCGCGTGCGAAGTTCGAATGTGTCGCCGTGTTGAACAACCGATAAGATTTCGCTCAGCTCTACGACGCCCTTGGTTGCAGCATCCTCCTGACCATCGTAATACCTGTGGACGATGTTGTCGATTCAAGGGCATACGAACATCCGAGATAATAGGGGTTGATGATAATGATGCTATCGTGTCTATCTGCCTGTATATCTATGTATCTATCGATCGGTTAACAAGCGGGGGGACACCAGATAGAGCAGAGCATACTAATAATGACGAACGATTATTGCTAAAGGTCACATTTCTACAGGGAACAGAAACAGTTCGCTGTAGGCTCTTCCCTGCATTTACAACACCGAAACACGAAACAAATCCTATGAATGCGCTATAGCAGGCGAGAGACGCCTATCTCAAATGTAGACAGATGGCCCTTCAAAGTCACGTCAACAATGATGGCAACAGACCAAGCTTAGCCGTCCTGAACACTAGTGACCCCGTTTCCACTGACATTCACAATATGATATCTAGCTCGCAGAAAAAGGAAAGAGAGAAGAAAGGAATCGATACAGAAAGAGGTAGTTGAACAATTTCAAAGAGAGAAATTGAAAAAAAAAGCCACAAAATTGCCACAAATTTTGACGAAACTGTTCACGGCATCAGGCCGAGTCAATCAATCGTGAGTAACAGCCATGGACGCGCTGCTATCTGCAGCGAAGTCGTATGGGGTGGGGGGGAATGCTGAAATAGCGCGAAACGGCGAATACGCCAAACACACCGGTCGCGTGCTCACATGCAAGGTCCCTACCTGAGTTGGTGTTTGGTAGAGTCCAGAACGAACCATCTTTGCTTCCATCCTTTGAGCAGTGCGCCACGTTTGCTTAGGTAACCCTCGAATGTCTTGGTTTCGATGATTCGCGATGTCAGCTGATCGTACGCGGCGGTCGATTCCGTCAATGGTAGGATAGGCAAGGCCGTAGCGGCCGATGGTTGTGAGTGGCCTCCCGATGGTATCACCTCCTTCACCTGTTTCAGCTATCGCAAAAACGGAACAGACAGCCCGGGGAAAGATTAGACGACAGACCAACGACGCGGAGAAGGCTCTTGCTCTGTTCGGGATTTGTGTGAGCGTTGTACATATATCGTAGCTCTTCAGATGGAAGATGATGTCGACGCAGTGCGCAGAACGATTATGCAACAGAACCGAATGCAGACTGTCGCTGACGGAAAAGACAAATGAATAGTCATCGCTCGCTGGCGTTGACGACGGTACCACTGTTGTTTCTGCCTAATAATTATTCTTGCTAAAGTCGATCTGAAACATTTGCTAAGTTCAAAGGGCCCATTCAGTATCTATCAGAAGAGTAGATTGCAATCATTGGTAGATAATGACAATCATTGGTCTAACCATTGAGTAGAGACGCGTTCGGAAAGTATTTGCAAAGTGTCTTGCTATCAGCGATAATAATGATTTTTGTCTGTGATACAATGATGATCTTAGCGATTAACAGAGAACGATAAGAGTACAGCTGGATTACCTACAAAGTGTATGATGACCTGCATTGATGAAGGTCAGCTGTGTAAAACTAATATAGGAGTCAACGAAGAGGATCGCGTAGTGGATTGAGTGAGAATGCTACATAGCTTGCTGCTTGTCAATCGATTGAACGATCGATTGACTGACACGCACGCTGCGTAGTGTGGCGTTGTGCTTGATTGATTGATTGATTAATTGATGCTGTTGTAGGTAGGCAGGTAGGTACCTTGGTGCAATTTGTGGGCGCGAGATCATGACAACGATCGTGGCAGTTGTATCCGCAGTCGAGGCACTTCATGCCGGGCTTGACAAGGCCCAACAGTAACTTCGAGCAGTGATCGCAGTATGTCGGGGTGCTGTAGTAATGCCGTTCGAAGCGGTGTGCATGGTTGCTAGAACTATTGAAGCTAGACTCCTTGTTGCTTAACCCTGCAACACCCATAACAGTTGATAGAATTAGACAGCGGGAAAAAAATATGAAAATATAGAGTGAAAAATATATAAACACGCACAGAGAGAAGGGAAGAGAGAGTGTATATCAGATAAGTGACAATTGGGTTGTTGATAATGTCTGACTATGAATGTGACATTGTCGCCCAAAACAACGGTTAAAGAACGGAAATCGCAGGCAGATCTAATCATAATCGTTGTGATGAGATGCATAGTCACCGCTATTCTTAGATCTATTATTTCGCATGAAGATTCGGGAAGATATATTGATGATTAGAAACACCCCGAAATGCATCTTTCCTCGCAAATCGAGCCATTCAGAAAGGTCTTTCGTGAAAGTCGGCAGAGCAAGTTTTACTGCAGACAACATATCGTGGCCCTTGCTATCCGTATTTTTGGCTTAATCGGAGGACATGCGCCTCACGGATTGTCTGGGAGAGGTTCCGCCCAGGTGTGCGAGACTCGCCGCAATTGGTCTTGGCCTGCATACGCGCTATTTTTTTTTGTTTGGGGGGCGGCGAGAACGCTTGACACCCACTTTCATATATTATACCCCCTAGGTGAATGTATTCCCGGCTTAATCATTGGCTAGCATTAATATTTCGGGGACAACACTACCACTATTGACCTTTAGTACTCGATCGTACTCGATGTTACAATCCTCTATAGCGAAGCATGCAATAGGATGCGGAGCTGCTGAAAACAAACGAATTATGAGCCCTAATAAATGACATCGGGGCTAACTCGAAATCAAGCAATTATGCAATTATGTAGTAGAAAAATAAACAAATCGTTCGTTGGGTGCGCCAGCATACTTTGTGCCTAACCTTATTGCGCATACACAACTGACGATACATAATTGCCATTATGTATCTCGGCAGTTGTGTATACGCTGTACTCACCTCGAACTAGTACGTCAACCTTGCGCACAATCGACGCTCCGAGATCCATCGCAGAGGGACTGAGTAAACCTCGAACAGCGCCCCTTCCACCTGGACCTGATGACACCACCTGTGGCCCCTGCGATCCCAGAAAAGGGAGATTTTGCGCCTCCAGACGATTCCAGACCGCCTTCCATTTCTGTGGACTTCGTGACAACTCGAGCTCGGCTCGTCGGAGTTCGTCCAGCAACAGCGGGAAAGCCGCTTCGTCCTGTACGTTATGGTTGTACCTGATCCAAAGTTATCGCAAGAAAAGCCACGTTGAAACTGCTGTTGGAATTATCCATAAGCAGTAGGCTCGATAATATCACAGCAGCTTCTACGTATAGTTGAAGCTATCTGCTTTAGAGCTTGGTCTTAGAATATAGGCTATTTTGGAGAACTTCGTTAACGTTGTACGTCCACGCAATGGTATTAGATGAACCGGGGCACAAACAGTCGCTCCGTGCGCCATGACGATGTTTCGGATTCAAGTGTTTGCCCTCTGAGATGGCGGCATGCGTCCTTCCCTTTTGTGTTGAAGTGCTTTGGAGGGCACTGATGCTCTGGTTTGTAGGGACCACCAAACCTAGCTTATATGCATACCTGTAACCCTGGTATGTTGAAACATTTCTTCTCGATGAAATTCCACCTTTGAACACCGAAGCCGTCATGTCACCTCAATAGTATTTCCTCTACTTCACCTGTGCAACAGCTAGAATAAAATTGGTGTCATGGCACATCCCGGCCGTAAGCCGCTCGCTACCTCTAGTACCGAATTCGGTTTTACATAGTGCACTAGCAGCTGCATCCGAGAGCATCAGGGGATGGCTGTTCGAAAAGATATGTGCTGTTGCTCGTAAGGCTAGCAGACGGCTATCACAATTTTTTACAATAATATAAATGCCTGTTTTTTACAACAATAGAAATGTTTGAATTTTGGGATCACATCTAAGTAAATTTTTCCGGGTTGACGCTCAGCCAACATTTACCATCGACGGTACAACTACTTTCGGTGTTAGGCTTCATAAGACGGACCCCAAGTGCAAACGTGTGTAACGGCGAGGATTGAACCCGTTGCATCTACAAGTTTCCTCTGACCGTGAAGCGCACACGAACGCATCACGCCACCGGGGGCGATATGTGAGACAAGCCAACACGCTCGGTAGTTCTTTCCAAGTTGGGCCAGAAAAGCAGTGATGTTGTTCTCTGTTGTTTCAGTTGTCTCATGTTCATATCTCACCCATTCATATTGATTCGGCGTTGATACTGAGAGCTCGATCCCACTGAGTGATTCATGCCAGCCCTCCCACCTCCGGACCCGCTCTGTTGATCACCATCCGCGCCGCCCTGACCATGCGCCGAATTTCCACTACCTGCGCGCTCTTCGGCAGCAGCCTGTTCGCTGTTACTCTGTGAGCATTCGTTCTCCGCCAAAACGATCTCAAACTCGTACGGCGACGCGTGGGCCAGATGATCCTCAAGGAAGTAGTCCCACACCTCGAGGTTGGCCAGGTAGAACTGGGGTCGAAGCACTTCCTCATACTCAGCCACGTACCTTAGGTAGGGAGGGAGGGAGAGAGAGAGAGAGCGGGTGAAGAAAATCAAAATTCGAATGCACGACATGTATGAAATGTATGAAGCAATAATAGCATTCTTTGGGAACTACAAGAGCCTATGAGTATATGTGTACGAAAGGATCTGTGTTTTTTCGATTTATGATTGATTCTGTATAACTTCGTATACCTTACGTACCAGTAGTTGTGGAAGATTGGCGCATTGGAATGGACCTTCTGGATGTACTCGAAAACGTCCGGAGCATCGGAGTCTACTTCAACAGATTGAGCAACTCCACCGTCGTAGATAAACGTCCTAAGATTCGTGTTGAACAAATGCGAAAAGCACATATTACAGTATATAAAAAAAAAAATATATATATATATGTATATAGGAAACTTACCTTACTTATCTAGCGAATTAGAGCAAAGGCGGACTGCAAATTTACATATACGACCTCGGGGAAACTACAACGTACCTGAACCGCGCCGAAACACTATGGTACGCAAGAAATCTCAGATAAAAGTGGTTGAACTCGAACGACGTCGGGTACTGCAACATAACAGCAACAAAATGCATTGCATTAACAACACTTGCGCAATAACTCGAAACTCGACAATCGAGCGACTTTTTAATATACCGAGAATTCGCATTGCTCATTGGTAAGCCAACTGAAATGTTTGCAAACTCTGTCTCTGTTTATCTATGCAGTGATATTTCGAAATACTTAAAATGACTGAAGTCACATAGCTACGTATATTTATTTATTGTATTCCTGTCCTGACCCACCTGATTGAGTAGCTGATGGACACAGTCGAGAAATTGCAAAAATATCGGGGCGTATCCTGACGTCGTCTGATTGAGTCCACCTCGCTGTGCAAACCGATGCCCGAACGCGAGCCATTCCTTTTCCACGAGGGTCCAGAAGCCGTCGAGTGTACTGCGAGAGAGAGGACGAACCGCAAACGTCAAGATCAAGCATCGACGCGACACCCAACCAACGGTAATCCCCCCCAAGCAACTGTCGACCGCGCTCATTCACATTAATCGCCATGTCACTACGATCCTTTCGGGACCTTTTCCACGCCTCATATATAGAATCTACATATAGCTTTCTCTCTCTCCCTCTCTCTCTCTCTCTCTCTCTCTGTGTTTTGACCAGCGTACCGATAATGTGGGTCGAGGCATAGTTGAACAAGGGACGAGAGTTGACATGTGACATCCCATCCTTCCTCGAGGCAGAGCATTGCCGACGCACCCTCTTCTTGCATCAGCTCAACCAACTGGGCGGCGTGGAATAGCAGCTCCTGGACGAGCTGCAGCCATCCCGACTCCTCCAATCGCGTCATTAGCCGGCCTTCCCTATGACCCTGACCATCCGATGCGCTCTCGGCCTGAGCTGGACACACAGCACTGCATAGCTGCTTGAATGCCGCACGAACCTGCAGAACGATCAACGATGGCAAGGGTCTTAGTGTATTACGGAACTGGAGTGTTTGCAACGATGAAAATAGATCTCTACACCTCTCTCTGCACCGTCGCTGTAGAGACAGCGGGGGGGGGGGCTGTGACGAATTGCATTATCTGTAGGAGTTATGTGAGGGCATCATTACCGGAGCATACATATCCATTTATCTATATGTCTAGCATTCTATCGATCGCTCACATTTCGCTCACAGAGTCTGCTGTTTCCTGCAATCATTTTCTACAGTTATTATCTACACGGAGTTCAAAAGGAGCCTCGCCATCGACATAACAGTCCAGTGAGAAAAATCGTTCAGACACTTGCCTTCGCTACCTCGAAGGTGTCCACGGCAATATACTCCGCATTGTACGGGGGCTTGACACCGCGGCACTGACTCTTCTCGCTGACAATGTACAGAGCTGCGCGGCTGAAAAAGTTGCTCGCGCTGCTAGTTTCAGCATCATTAGCCCCGCCTGAGCTTGACAGCATACTCGCCAGCGAATGCCGATCGGAAATACTCTCGCGATGTGGCGGTTGGCGATAGGTGAGCGCAAGGGACTTGGCTCCACCGGACCATCGGTGCGGTCCGCCTCGCGAGAACGAGCCACCGCTTGAGAGGCCGGACGCCGTAAGGGTGCCACCCACACTCCCGATTCCTCCTCCACCGGCGGCCGTCATCGACTGACTTGCGCCAGCGATAATTGTCCCGACGTATTTCTCCTGCTCGATCCACATCGAGGTCTCGCCCTGGGCACCCTGTGCGCCGATGCGGTGTGCCAGTCCCTTGCCTAAGGTGTGTGGGGAGGGGAAGACGGACAAAAAGGAACAATTATGCTCTCTGCTGCCACTTCGTACAGATGCGTTTCCGGACGAAGGCCACAGATCCACATCATATATACGTATCAATTTCGGTAATCCTTTCATTATATGCAGTTACATAACATGCTCACCATGTAATGCGCTTCCACGAAGCAAAAGTGCCTTTGTTCGAGGGTGTCGCCACGTTACAACAGGAAAACGGCCATGTCGATAACATTTGGCCACCTAAGGACAAGATCAGGCAGAGCTGATTAGTAAACATCGCATTTTGATCCGGATTGTCTGATCCTACCTAGCCACATTTCGTGTAGATGTTCCGGATGGATATCAATAACAAAAATCACCGGACGTTCTTTCGCAAGATGCAGAGAACTGCAGACACATTGTAGTCCGGTATCGTCTGGCGTAGATGAGAGACTACCCTACTGCTATTTCACCTTTTGTAGTCGATCCGAATTTGCAGATGATGGGACGACCACCAATGGCGGATAGCTCTTACAGAGTGTGTGAACATGTCCTATACTTAGCAGGCCATTGTGGCCAGTCAGCTGTAGACGCTGGTAGTCCTTGTTTAGTGTCGCTGAAACAAGGGAGAGTAACGGAGAGAGAGATTACACATCGTCAGTGAGAGGACAAAAGGCTTCGCCCACTCGCCGCAGAAGCAGCATGTGGTCCAATTTCGTTCAATGAATTGGCCAAGGGTGCAAATTAGTAGATATTCGATGGGATTAAGAAATTATTTGTTTCATCCTTGGACGTACCTTCCCATGGAGCCATACTAAACGGACCTTCGTCTGGCAGAGTCGCGAGGATTGTCCGGTCATTAGGTAGGGTCTGAGCTAATGTGGCCGCATAATTTCGTCCCTGCATAGTTAGAGAATTAATTGGTCAAGCAGTCAAACAAAATTAAATGTATCAATTTTCCAATAGGCCTCTTTAATAAGCGCGAAATATTACAGCGCCTGACAGTGGCGATCCTAAGGTTCATATATATATATGCTCATTATATTAACGCATTCACGAGACATTATATATACTATATATATCGAGTCGAACCTTGGACAGGCCCGCCTTTACGGCCGTCTGAATAATTTTCTTCTTAAACCTCAGTGTATGATGCTTCTCCTTTAACTTCGGGACAACCGGAATTTGACCTAAAAATTAATCGCACAAATTAATCGTTCAGTCCAAAGAACACGTCACGCGTTAACAAGAGCTCAACACTTCGGGCTCTATAGAGCCGATCCCCATAGCCAAGATAATCTCTGACCCGATATATAGTGTGATACAATCGTTAACGTTAGCGCAACCCGTGCAAAAAGCCAGAATTTAGCCCAGATATATAAATATAATATATATATATATATATGAATTCAAAGCTAGTTCTTCCTTTCTTTCAGTCCAGCTTGCTTACCCTTGGAGAGTGCAAAAAGTGGCGCCGTATGCCAATGCTGCCTCAGTGCGTCCATCGTCTCGAGGCTGACCTCCAAATCTACAGCGATCTTCATAAGCTCGAACGAGTGCGAGCGAAGCTGTAAACCGTCACCGTGACACTGCTCCATCTTCAACTCTGTCAATGAAAATAGCAGCGCAAAAATAAAATTATACGGTGTGCTCGTGTGTGTGAGCGATTCTCACTTTGGTGCTATTACACATTCACACTATATCGAGGAGATCATCGTGGCTTTTGTCCACTGACAATCATGGTTATGATTATGAGATGACATCTGCCACTTGGGCTCGTGTCGATGAGCATGAATATCTAACCCATTATTACGATCGTTATTATTATTATTATTATTATCACATTCGTAAATGATAACAGCCATACCCTTGGGCAAGGTGAATTTCTTGTCTTTGCTTAGGCTGGCGATTGGAAATGCGCGAATGACTGTATGTTCACATAGGTAGGGATCGATCGGCGTTCCCTTGAACACAATACGGTAATTGGTCACGAAGAGAGCACCCTCAGCCGGAATCAGCGGCATCACGAGATCTTCCTGACGGCCGTCAGGTATCAGGTAAGCCCTAAATAACAACATAGCAGATGTGCGAATGAGATCTCGGTGGCTCGTTAGGCAAGCATAGCCTCAATGCAACATGTGCATCATAGATAAATATAACACCAAATAGATTTGTCCTGAATGCTTCAATATCACCTGATTAGATTATAGTCTACTACTTCGTAGTACTGTATATATATATATATAGGCGATCCATCTGTACTGCTTGCGTGGCATTACTGGCAATGTGCCCCGTCACCAGCATCTCGTGGCTTAGGCCGTAAGGGGGATTGGTCGCTCAGTTGGCCTATCCCGAAAGATTAAGCTACACTCACGTTTTTCTCAATCGCCAATGTGCAACAGAATATAGCCGTGTAGCTCGACCAATACGCATGATGAATAGCGTGAATACTACTACAGTTCACTTTACTCTTGAAGATAAGGTAAGGTAAGGCTTTATTGATTTATTAAAGGAACTGCATAGAATGCTTAAGTTCTCTTCTATGTCATGCAACGGGATTCGAACCTGCGGCCTCTGGCTTTTTGCAGCCAGAGACTCAGCCGTTCAAGCCACCGCGCTGAAGGGTTGCATCACATGTATGACTTGGGTGTTGATCACACATAGAAGTGCAGTCGTTGAATATCGCTTTGTTGGGATAATAAAGCTGTTATCCATGGCGTTATTGTCGGCGATCTGTCGACATTAATTAGCCCGCTTTGCTACGTCCGAGTCGACCTCGTCACGACGCATCTACCTGTTTTCGAAGCTGCCAGTTGAGTGAGATATTCTCACCGAGTTTCTATTGCCGCGCTCTAAACACCCATGGAGGACTTATTGAGTCACCGGTGAAATTTCTCTCGCATGAAATGCATGAAAACAATATCCGAACTGTGCTTCCTGGGACGCGATGCACAAATACTCCAGTGCTACATCAAGGCAGGTATTCATGTCATGTACGAATGTTGTCTACTTAACATGCAGTGTCTCGGGTGTCCGAGCATCACGTGTGCGCTTATAGACAAAAACACATCGTGCCTAAATGCCCCATCTCGTTTTAGTTCGAGGAAAAGCCAATAGGAATTGGTACGGAGATCGCCAATAGTTCAAGGAAGTTGGGTGCGGAAATCGCCTTCTCACGACAATACAGCTCCCAAACTATCGTATTGCCTTGTTGGAGGACGTGGGAACGAGGCGAAACTAGGAGTCAACTGATTAAACCAGCACATAATCAGGTTCCGGTGTTATTGTTAAAAATAGTCCAATTTAGTAATAAAAAAATAAATAAAAGCTGTCCGACTCAACTCAGAGGTACTGATTTCAGCAATCATTTAGCACTGATAGGAGCGAAATGTATTAGGCTTTCTAGAGGTGAAGGTTTCGGTGAGGAAGCTCTGAGAACAGGTAATTATTGTTACTGAATTATTAATTATGACTCAAAATCGAGTCGTCATGCCCAGGATGAAATAGCGCAAATTCTCCATTCTATTAAAATCACAGCTGGCTTGGGGTGGCGAATTTTTGTGATATATATATATATATCGCGTGAATCGTTCATTAAGTTACGGATTAGTTGTAAATGTCATGCGCAGTATAGAAATGAAAACAGAGCGCAAATCGTAACTAATTATATTTATTTTAGGCGTAATATATTTAATATAACCAACAAAGTATAGGGAAACGACTGAGATTTTGGCTTTTCTCAGCGGTCATCACTAGAGATCATTGCCTCATGAGCTGAACATTTCATTATATATATATATATATATATATATATATATATATATATATAATGAGAATCGCTCATGCGTCGCGAAAACGAACGAAATATACCAGAAGTAAATGCTAGAGTCTTCGCCCATTGATTTTCTCTGTGCTGCAAATAATGCAATTTGGAGAAGAGATCTTTGGCTGGTCGGAAAATTTCGAGGCGGGTAGCCCAACAATTTGTACGTGCGGCGCCATTCTACTCTGGGACTCTTGAGATCTTGGAAGGGCATTTCGAAGAACTCCACTGTGCTGTCTTTGGCCTTGATCTTTGTCACTGATACCATTTAGTCGTTGTTTTTTCCGGCTTGCGCAAGTCCCTGTAGTATTACGAGCTTTCGTTATATATCAGAGTATAAGGAGGTATATAAGGACTTTTTTTTATCGTCTTCATGAGCTTCTCGAGTTGACCCTCAATAGGTTCAGCTCGAGAAATGTGTTCTTTCAGTTTGGTTATTTTTGCGATGCCTTTTTGCCAGCAGTACACAAGATTAATGCTGCTGGCTTCTTCGACAGCGTCTGAGCTTACCGGTTCAATTTACACCAAGTGGGTGCTAATTTCCTCCTTCGCAGCGTTGACTGAACTCAAGCTCGGCTCAGCACAAATTCAAAGGTACTACAGCCCGTTTGCAGCCCGTAACAACACATGGTTTTGACACATATCGACAACAGTGTATGGTATTTCTGGGATATTTCCCACTTTGGCTTCGAGTACGATAGTAACGCCTCGAAATCGGTAGGTGATTGCTATACACAAACAAGGAGTTCCCTTTAAATCGGTGGGATGGTCGCCTGACAGCGTGGACGATCCAGACAGAACGGCGACAAACTGGTACAGACACTGTTAAGGAACAATATGGCCGGACGCACGCACCATCTCGCCAAGCGAGGAGCGAAGTGAAATCGATGAAGCAATTGCCACAAGCCTGGATACATACGGTACACTACTAAGCGTAGCACAATATGCTGCTCCAGTGAAGAGAGAGTTACCCACAAAGAACGATATTTCGCCGCTAGCATAACAGATTCGTTGCATGGCATAGCTTGAAATCGCAGCGAAAATTCTATATGCAACACCCGAACAGCAGTAGACTATGGATGGCTGTAAGTTCAATCCCCGCGATTCTACCGCATTCATCCTTCCTTGCGTTTGTGTGAAATGCAAAAAAAAACTGGTCTATATGAATGGTGATCGTCAAATAATATCCATCCGTGCTTTGCTATGATTCCAATTAGTGGTGCTTAAAAAACTGAAATAAAATGCATTTTTAGGACTATTAATCAGTTAAAAGTGCACATGAACTTGGTAGTTTGGACTAGCGAGCCGCTTTTGCTGATGGGGCCAACATCCATCACCGGCAATGCGAGCAAACACAGTAGTGATTTGGCACTAATATGCAGCACACAACGTAAATGAGCCAGTTGTTCTTAGGACAAAGTGTGATTCTACCAGCATTGATCGCATTGCGAGCAGACCCAAGTTTTAATATGCAGCGCAGAATAAAATCGGATGATCGAACTATTCTCTACACTATTGTTGCATATGAAGACACCATGGTTTGTTTAGGTTGTAAAGGCCCTTGTCGAGCGATTGATTATAAAGAGAGATACAGGGAGAAAGAGAGCTGCTCACCTGACGGCTTCGCAGACCGTTTCACCGGGCAGGAGGCAGGGCTGAAGTATCTTAGCCTTTAGAACCGGCGGAAGACGTTGACTTTCTCGATAAACTGATCGCATTTCGTCTAGCTGCATGTCAACGTGCTGCGGAATCATCGAATGCAATTGACGCATGTGGGGCGATGTCACCCCAGCATCGGTGCAAACCTGCATCGAGAGCAACATCGTACAACAACAACAACAGAGGTTGCGGGGGCCAGTGTTAAAATCATTGGGGATCATTGTCTGTTAGTATTGCGTTTTTGAGGCACCTCGGCCTCTAAACCCAGCCGTATACTACTGAGTTTCGTCTCATGGTGACAAATGCAAGTGAATGTGATAAAAATGATATCTTTGCTCAACTGCCGGAGGCAACATCGAGTTACAGTACATTTGACGAGTGTCCTCTCGGCCAGTCGTTCAATTACACATATATCCCAAGCGAAGTTTCGCTAGTTCGTACCTTGTCGATGAACCTCGAGATGAACTTGATAACACTTTGCTTCAGCGCCACGCACGAATCGTCCTCGGGGGCGGCGAACGATCCCTCACCATCAACTGAGTCGGCGTCGCACATCGAGTTGCTTTCACTACCACCCGCATTTGTCTTGTCCCCTCCGCCGACACCATGGCCACCTCTCGATGGTCGGAGGTCTGGTGGAATCCGAAGGCACGTCACCAGGTAAATGTACTCCACCTAAATATACAGCACAGTATAATCCAACGTAGATTGTATTTTTCATGAGCACAATGTGCTAATCATCATCCTCGAGGGATACGACTGCTCGCGCTGGTCTCGAGATACCGAACGCTGTGTGCTAGCCATTCGATTTTCGAGGGATTTCTTTTCATCGCGCGCCGTACTCACTATCTGCGCTACTTGTACTTCTTCGCACGGGCTATATCATATTTATGATGATATACGATTGCAGTAGAAATTCAAATGTTAATCCTATATTCTATATTTACCGCTTGACTATAAACAGTTTGCTCCTCTCTCTGGGCGCAGGTGTTGATCTGGAACGTGCCCGTGTTGTTGCCCTGAGCGAGCTTGATCTGAGTGGCACACAGCTCGAGCGCCGAAGGTGGGAATTCACTACTTTCCTGATACAGGGCGACGATATTTCGTTCCACATCTTGGTGGAACGCGGCCTGCCAAAACTCGGGGCTGGCCCAGACCGCGTGCTCCTGTAGACATGTGTATGCAAACTGGACGACGTTTTGTGCTAAACGACGACAGAAGATCTGGTCCCGGGGAACAGAGACACACGGGAGAGAGGAGAAGCGAGCAAAATTTAGTTTGTAATGTAATCGAAATTAACAAATCGGGAAAATGTCATTCGTTGATTCCTCCTAATCGAATGGCCTACCCCGTGACTCAATAGCGCATATTCGTTCACATATTGCCCATGTGCTATATATATATATATTTGTATCCCTTGATGGTACTTAGCTTTATACGAAATGGCCCCATTGATTGGACTGTGCGCTTAGCGCATATTGCCGTTTGCGATTCATACCTTATAATCCATTTTGCCTGGCAACGTTTTGAAATCAAACTTACTCGATAGTGCCAAACGAGGTCAGAAGATCACAAACCTGTGTCAGCGGCAGGAGAAGAATAGCTATACCGATCGTGTTGTCCACATGCGTGTGTGGGTCATCCTGGAGGGCGGCGTTCATTAGACGGATGATCAGATCAAACTGTCCCATGTCGAGTTCGACCCGATTCGTCCCGCCGACGTGCCGTCGCAATTCGTACGATAGGGCGGCCCTCGCTGAGGGACTCTCGAACGCGCGCAGTACTCCCGGTAGGCACTTTCGCGCCTCTGCGAGATTACGTTCAGCCAGGATACACCTGACACATTGTCGGAGCACATCGAGCTTCCTCTCCATAGCGGCGCCACTAGCCGAACGGCCTGCTAAACCCGCGTTCGGCACAATCCGAAGCCCTTCGCCGCCTTTACCCGCGCCGGTGTTCGTCGACGACTTACCACTGACGGCATGCTGTTCAATGATCACTGTGATCTGCTGGTCGACAAGCCGAGGAAATGGCGGCTGGTGGATTCGCGTGAATGCGCCTTGCGTGGGCTGTGGCACCCGCTGCAGCAGCTGGGACCCGTGGTGTTCATTTTCATAGAGCAGCTTGCCGATATCAAGGATGTGCTGCTCCCGACTCTTGATGAGTTGTTGCATCTCTACATAGACCTCGTCGAACAGATCGCATGCGCGGTACGGCGGGCCGCGTGCTTCAACAAACTGTTGAAAGAACATTGACTCGAGCAGTTTCTCGACAAACTCCGACTTGTTCTTGGCAACCTCGCGCCGGCTAAGAAACGCCGCTCGGTTGAACACCACCAGCGGCTCGGGATGAATCCGCACGACCGTCAGACAGCACCGATAGCCCTGCAGCATTTGGGCGAACATTCGCAGGAAGATGGCGCGGATCTGTTTGTCCAGTGCCGCCGGATCCTCACGGGTGCTTGAACACCGCTCTCGTCCGGTGGGCGTTGGCCCATTGGCACAGCTGGCGGCATCCGAAGGGAACGCATCGTCCGCGGTCAACAGTTCCGGCTGTAGCGCCGAGCAGAGATCAGCGTGTAGACGCTGCAGCAGCGTGTCTGGTAACGCGGGAATACGCACACACTGAGGCACATCAAGGGATCCACTGTACCGATCGATGGTAGACGTGTCGACGACATCGGACGAAGGAAGCGGCGGTAGCAGCAGCAGCAGCAAAAACAACAATAACAACAACAGAGAGTTTCAGAGACGGAATATATATGCACATTTATCACATCATCGGAATTGAGTTACGACTGTTGTTGACCTATAATAAATTGCGTCTATCTGGCTAAATGTGTCTGGTTGGTAAATAAGGCAGCTGACTAGTTGGTTGACGGGATAATAAATCGGAACAATAGAGAGGTTAATTAAGCATTTGTATGCTGCATGGCCCCCAACAAACGTCAACCAATGAGGTCAACAAGAAATGTCGATCCCTGGTTGACCTCATTGGGACCATTCCACCGAACTCATTCACTCATCTTAGATTTTAGCGATTTCTAAACAATCGTCATATACAGATGTCCACATCACTTCGAAATTGTTGCGTTTTTCCTTAAAGTAATATGTAATTAAAAACGTGCACGTGTTTGGTCTACGACGCGTGCAGACGAAGATCTTCAAACCCCTTCTCCAGATTTACTTTTAACATCCTCAAAGTATACGTTCCGATGCGAACAATGCCAGCTCACATAGCAGTAGGAAAAAAAAATTCGAAACTAAAATTCTCAAGACCAATATCACGCTATGATCTTCGTGAGCAATGCTCGCGCGAAGCGCAATTGGCAGCCACCGACGAGGCTCAACAGAACTAACACATTTTTTCTTGGACTGACCCGTAGTCAGCATTTAATCGTACAGAACTCTCGAAGGCTATCGTACCTATCTAGATCAACCATCATCACGTCGTAGATGTCATGGATTTCGTCCCGCAACGAAGCGTGACAGCCCATGATAAATGGGGTCGGCGTGTTGAGAACCTCGATGAGCGCTGATGGCAGCAGGGGAATGTAGACATGGGTGTATTGAAACGGATACATCAGTGAGATAATCGCATGGCAGGACTGCTGTAGACGCAGATGACTCTGGGAGAAGAGGACGATCTTGAACTCGGACATTGCCGCGCACAGCAACTGCACCTGTAATTGGACGGAGATCGTTCGAAAATGTGATGGGTGCAGCATTGGTGTGCAGACGGGATTGGGCGACTATGAACGTCTAGCTTGACCGGGCCGGCTGTTCTACCACTAGTGAAAAATCTGACCGTAGAGCAAGAAAGCGCTCTTTTCTAGATGAGGCCAAACACGTTGCTACAGCTGAGAGTTAACTAAAACAAACTATGGTACAGATACTCCTCCGCCTCCCCCGAATCAAAAAAAGCTAAGAAGGGCAATGAATGGCGGATCGCGGTACACAAATTACCACACGGAAAAAAAACTAGCACTCCCGAAGGCTACGCACCACGTTGTGTGCGGAGAGCTGCGAGAACAATGAGTAAACGCTTGTTCCGGTTACCGGGACGGCAGCGAATTTTCTCGGCTCGATGACCTAGAATACAAACAAACGATTAGAAATGCCTTTTCACACTGCTGAAACGATTTCATGCTGGCAATCCAGTGTCGGCCGTCTTTCAGACATACGGTCTCCGTCCAACTATCCAGCAAGCTCTGACAGGCGCACAGTGCGTTTCCAGTTTTGAAAATAAAGTTAGAGGTCGTAGCCTGTCTGAGTGTCTCTCGTAGTCAATCACGCCTGCCGCTAACAAAGGAACGATGCATTGGCCAATAGATCTTGGGGGACTAAATGTCATAAGAGAGTCTAATCGCCATAGGATCGCTTTCGAGCGGTGTCTGACAACTTGACTAAGCTGAAACATTCTGGCCCGAAGTGAAAAATGATTTGCGATAACAATTCTCACTGTGTATAGCACAATTTATATTTATTGTACTAATATTGTTCAGTATTTTATTTTGATTTGAATACTATCACAGTCTATAGTAATGCCGGGCAATGTTATGTCGTGAGCTAGAAAAACGAGGATCAATCGAGTCCTCGTAAAAATGGCCTTAAGGTCCTGAGATAAAGGTTCAGGGAAGTAACAGCTAGACATTATTCTACTATAAACTAATGCACGGACAGTAAAACATTTGGGAGTTTATCAAGAGAAAATGCGGCACGTGCTTAAAGTGACAGCACATTAACTAAGATCAGCATGTAGACCCTATTTCGCGTCTTGGTCATTAGCATTTGCGTTTAGTTATTGACATTACCTGCAAATCACCGGCTCCGAGTGAAAATCGTAACGGTGGAGATCCCGGTGGGGGTATATTGACTGCCCCAAGTACATTTCCCACCAACGTCTCCAGAGGAGCTTGGAGACGATCCACATGCGCCGTATAAATCAATCCCAAACATTGCCTGTCAAGTGAACAACACCAACAACTTGAAACCTCGACCGCATCTTTGTCCAGACATTTGCTGCTATTACGCCTTACCATTTACAAGCAGATGATAGCTTAGCAGATTATTATTTCGTTGAAATGCACACTTGGTAATATATTATCCCAAAACTCTCGCTAGTTCTCTTATTTATTTCACAAATCGATATATTGAACGCTTGTTACGAGTCATCATCTCATGGCAGCTGCGCTCCCCAGCTTCGTATTTCATCAAGCGTGAATTATGAAATCAGGATGCCGTTTTCTAACCTGAGTATGTTGATGTGAGCATGTCTAGCGACAAGCACGAGACATCGAGGTGCGTACGTCAGCGAATGCCGTTCATGTTGCCTCTCCAACGCGACTGGCTCGGTGAAGGCAAATATCGCGGCATTATGCCGCGTCCCCGTAATGTCCGTTAGCACAGCAACGAAAAACGATGGCTTGAGCGGCTGCGTCGCCAGTGACCACCCCTGGGGTTGGCAGAACGTCTCGATGCCTATCAACAAAAAGACAATGTCAACAATGTACAGTAATCCGGTGTTTTGAAGCAAATCACAACGCATGATAGAAACGCAACGACGACACCGAGTAATTTCGCAGATCGCACGCACTACTGTATACTGCGGCAGTATCCGATATGATTCTATTTCGGGGTCAATGTGTAATCACCAGCAACTGACCACCACGCGGTGCTACGTGGATCAGGGGAACAATGAGGGAATAATCAATGAATCATAGAATTTCGGGAGGAAGGCGAGCGAATTGGAGGTGCGAGAGATGGAGATCACACGGGACGTTCACGGAGGAAGCGCGCTATATGGGGCTAGCTGGAGAAGTTTAATGAAAATGAAGGCCTAAGCGTGGAACCGAGTCGTTGAAGACTGTGATCAGCGAAGAGATGAGAGAAAATCTCCTAAACCAGGAGCGAGAGAGCAGCTCGGGGTTGTTCAACAATCGCTATTCTATGATATTAGCGTTGAAGGCGAGTTCAGGGGAACTGTAGAACCGTATGGTGGACAAATGGTGGTTAGTGGGACAGGGAACGCTACCCTGGCCGATATTTCCGATTGCCCTTTCGGTCCCGGACGCCGAGATAGTGGCTCCCGGGGTTCTTAGGTGGATGTGAGGTTTGGTCTGCGGTCAGGCATTTAGCCCTTAACCTCGAATATACCAAAGGCCGTTACCTTTATATATTGGGTTTATAGTAGGTGCCTTGGATGCGACGAGGAAACGAAAATGCTTAAATATGAAAGCAATGGGAACAATCACACAAAATATTTGACTGCTTTCGAAGAAATCGATATTCTTGCATTTACCATCAAATTTAACAATTGGCCCAGGGTACATGGGGACAGAGTTAATCGCGGATCGTGTTGCCGGGTATCAAACCTTCAAGAACATGAAAGCGCAGCCAGGTAACACTGTGAGGTGGAAAAAACCGAAGTGAAGACATTAAGAGAACTTCAATCACGTCATGGGAGAACACATATGCGCGTCTGCTCTTCGGAGTTCCACCATAAGGGCCATTGAAAGTTTGGCGCCATAGGTAGCAAGTATATGAAAGTATATGGTGAATAGTATATGCCTTAAGCAAGTATATGGTGAATAGTATATGCCTTAAGCAAGTATATGGTGAATAGTATATGCCTTAAGCAACAATTATTGATAATGGGAAGGGATGACAATTCGTGTTTATCACTTATTGTAAGCACGTAATGGTTTTCTGACAGCCAGTTAGCTAAGCTATAGTTCACAGAATGTTCGAAGATCCTCTACCGGAGCAGTACATTTGCGAGTAAGGGTATTCGCCTTCGCGGATGTTGTTCCAGGGCGTTTGGAAGGGGAGGTCACAAGGGTTCTTCCTCGCTAATTTTCAGCAATTCAACGATAGTGACATAGGTCACTGATTCGCCAGAGCAGACCGGAGACAAACAGTGTATCGGCTATTTACAGTATGATAAACGATGAGTTTGCTTGCTTGTCATTTTTCTTGTACGGTAGCTAACCTTGAATGAAGGCCACATCTTTCCAGTCGGTGACGGGGTATCTTTGCTCGACGATGCCCTGACTGTTTCCTGATCTCTCCTTGCAGTGGTCGAAGCCGACCACCACGAAGTAGTCCGCCAAACGGAACGACATTCTCATTCCTTTATTACATCACACCAGCGACGTGTCATCATCCCATTCCCGAACCCGAAATCGTCGACGCCTATGAGCTCGGTTTGCAGAACAGGGCTCAACGCCCGTGTTTGTCCGGAAACCCCGCACTGGTTTGATCTGGAGCGGCTCAACGTTCTTCTAGCAAGCCACGCTTGAGGGCTACTTTGGACTGCCTATCGTGCATGAATCGTTGTCAAGGAGCGACACCGATGTTTGGTACTGGATAACGTCGGGTGGAGGTCACCGGATTGGTTCGCACTAAAAATGCATTCGAAGTTCCTTCTGTAAAGCAGTGGTCAAAAAATGTAAACACAGGTGTTAGACACGCGTGGTTCCATGACACGTCGCCACACCAGCGTCGAATAACCTCAACACACAGCATGGTCTTAAATAGGGACAGGTTCTTCGAAGAGCCACCTTAATATGGGATGTGCCTTCAGTGCTTCGAACATAGAGCTGGACAGTCACCGGAATCGTCATTGGACATTATCCAAGCAGTAATTAAACACGGAAAGCCTTTGCTGCAGGTGACCTCTTTGTTGCAGGTGCGAGTCATGTACAGTCAATTGGTATTTCGAACCTGTGCAGGCAATTTTACAATTCAACATCCCTGTGGATAGAAAAAGCGCCCAGACTGAGTATGCGCTAAAATATCTATCATTACGTGCCCTTCGTCTGCCCCACGCAGGTACTCAGACATTGCTTCTTTTAGCCTTTGTTTGTTAATAATCAAACCAAAAGTACGGTATTATTGTGATCATGATACAGATCGAAGCGTTGTTATGATTATTATTATTATTATTATTAACATTGTAATTAAGCTTATCATCCTGATACCTGTATCGCGTCAAGATTCGGAAACAGCGCGAACGCCACTACGGTTCTTGGCGATGTCCCAAACAATAGAACGGTACCATCATCAAACGCTTAGGTAGCTCGCTAACAAAACTGAAACGGGCACAGTATGGCGGTATTGGACGACGTCGGAAAATCTGCTCATACTGCACACCCTGCAGCGGTGTTTTGCGACATACGATGCTGAATTCGAGCAGCACAATCCTAAACAGAATAAATATGAGAAATATAAAGCGGAGCTTGAGTATATGCCGGGATGCGGGCTTGGGGAATCATCATTTTCTGGTAGAAATAGAACAACCACGTGTCATGGGAACGGCGTCTGTCCAGGGACAGATCACGTACGCTTATGACGAAGCTCAAAAACTAGGCCATGGTTAACGGGCACGCTCAATGGAACAATCCAAATTAACAAAGACAGGGTTGCCATCGCTCATTAGTATTGGTGAGTCAGTCAGTATTGTGCAATAATGAAATAGTCACCAAAAACAGAGCGCTCAAAGCACAGAGCGTGTAGCTAATACTAATAATCACTATCACGGTAATATAGTAATATTTGTGTACCAGTGTCGCCATACAGATGAAGATTTATCGTAGTTCTAAAATTCGACAAATGAATGGAACCTGATATTATCGTCGGACATAAGACGGATTTGTTAAATTTTGCATTCTTTGCTACATTGACCAGTGAGTTCAGTGGTCTCAAAAGTCGTCCCGAATGACCAAGCAGTTGTTCTCAGGGTCTGTTACAGTGAACGCGATGAGACGCTTCGAGATACACATCGACTTGCTAAATTGTTTCCAGTTCATGCATGCCGTTCATATGGACGCCTTGAGTTAGCTTGACACCGTTTAAGATTTCTTGTCAATATGCAAAAAATTCTGCAGAAAAGAATTTTCCGCCAGAACGTGCTCCTTGTCAATGTAAACAAATCAGTTTGATAACTCAGGGTGTTTTGACCAAGCCTACTGATGTATCAGGTAATCCCGAAGTCAACCATCTAAACAATTATAAAGCCATAAATCCCTTCAGTATTGATCGCCATCCACACGCATTGTGAAAACCTTAACTACAGTCATCATTGTATTCTATGTACATCGCCCATAAAAACCAGTCTTTGCACAAGGATCATTATTGATTCTCGCAAGATCGTCAACATATTGCCACCTCATGCAACCTCTAGATATTTTTGACCTATCGTTTCTGACAACCGTTTATTCTTAAAACGAATCATCTAAAGGTCACTCAAGTTAACCTAACAGGCACCCGCCACCAAACGGTCACCCTATTTACCCACATCGTGGCACAGCCAGCTGCCAACGCCCGGACAACAACCTGTTCGTCGACAGCGGTGATAAGCAATGACAATAGCAATAATCTACTATCAGTATTGCACGCAGCGAGACTAACTCCTGTCATCCACAACCTAAACAACAACTGCAACAACCAATAGCTATTGCAACCAAAAGCAAACAACAACAACGACAACAACAATAGCAACAGCAGCAGC
Source organism: Stratiolaelaps scimitus (assembly GCA_019614645.1). Taxonomy (NCBI): domain Eukaryota; kingdom Metazoa; phylum Arthropoda; class Arachnida; order Mesostigmata; family Laelapidae; genus Stratiolaelaps; species Stratiolaelaps scimitus. The sequence continues at coordinate 2,577,230 of JABWDB010000018.1, read as the reverse complement.
AGCGCACATAAAATATCCAATATGGAACAACCAGAGCTTTTCGCCATCGACCGTCTGTCTGTCGCCTTCCTTTGTACTGACGAATCTATGAAACCAATGGTGAATTTCGCCCTGCCCGTGGCCTAGGACAACTGCAATCCCGCTCTGCCGCCCCACCTCTGCCCCGAGTTGGCTAAGCGGCCAAAAGCAGCCGATGATCCGAATGATTGTTCTCAGAGGCGACGTAACATCCGAATGTTTGTGTCTCACCACCGCCTCTGTCTCGTGTCAGTGCTCGTGAGCGGTTGTGTGTGTGTGTGTTTGTATGTGTATGTCTCTCTTTCAGAACGGGTCTTTGCTATCTCGAGTTTTGGTGGCGGTCCCATCCTCGTCGATCGTAGATCGGAAGGAGTACGCGTCCTTCATTCCTCAACAAGGCGCGGCAAGAGTCGTCGTTAGTTGTACTAGCGGCAGACTTGGACAGAGAGTTGACTCGTGGCCGCGCGTCCAGCTCATGCGCCTACATGGCCGCTGTTACCGCCGCCGCCGCTGCTGCTGCTGCTGTCGTTGTTGTTACTGTTGCCGCGAGACTCGTTACACGCACACGTAAACGGGAGACACGAACAGACAGAGACAGACAGATGGATGGAGGGACGGACAGCCCGCCTGCACAGAGACAGGTCGAAAGCGAACGTCGACAGGACAAACACCCAGACAGGTTCAGTAGCACCGGCAATCTGAGAGAAGCTGAATATATAAACTTCTCTCAGTTCTCTCAGAGAGAGAGAGAGAGAGAGAGAGAGAGAGAGAAATGCCAACAACAACGCGATGACCGTTGGTTGTTGGTGGCGGCGGCGGTGGTGGTGACCCCTCATCGGAGGAGGACAACCGCGACGGTGACGAGAATAGCGGTGACTGGCAAACAAACAAACGGAACTAACGGAGTACCGACAGCGGCAATACAGCCCCGAACTAAATCGAGAGAGGATAGATACAAGAAATAAAGAACTACTGCGACTATCAACGACTACGGCCGCTGTTGCTGCTGCTGCTGCTGCTGGTGGTTGCGCCCTGAGGCGACGGAACACTGTTGATCGTACGCAATAGGCGGCAGTGGCGGTCCTGTCGGAGCTGGCTGGCTGGCTAGCGCGCGCATAGCGTGCAGGAGAGCTGGTCGACTACAACCGCTGTCTGCCGATCGCGTCCAGCTCTCCGGCGGTTGCTCCCCGTAAACGGGCGGCGCAGAGAAGAAAAGGAAAAGAACGCGAAGGAGAGCAACGCAGCTGAGCCCAGCCATCGCCACCGCCAGCAGCAACAGAACGTGGAACCAGAAACACACGAAAGCGTCGACTGAAATGAAACAGGATGGACCACGACGGTGGCGGCGACGCCAGCAGTCAGCCGGCGCGGGGAAGCCGCCAGAAGAAAACGCAAACTAATATGACGGCATCACTAATCTGTAAAGTGGCTCAAACTTCATTCACTACCCTTAAGGGACAACTAGCCGCTGTAATAACTCGCTTGCTAGCTAAAGCGTACGGAGAGATGAACGCACGGGCGAACGGCCTGACACACAGAATGGCTGACATTTCGCGAGCTGTGTGGAGTAGTTGTAATATGGCAACATGGGCTTGCAGTTGTAATTCGAGCAAGCGGCAGCAGCCGAGTGCTGCTGCTGAACGATTGCTGTTGCTTGAGCAGGAATGAGGCGTACTTAAGCGCGAAGTCGGACATACACAGCAGTTTGTAAATTACTGATTATCTATATATATATATATATATATATATATATATATATATATATATATATATATATATATATATACATATATATATATATATATATATACATACATATTCAGTACAAAGTGGATACGGCGCTAGGGAGCAGCAGGTGTTTACATTGTTTGCCATGCAAACACTACTGGTCGAGAATAATAATCATTCTAGGGTAGATAGACATTTAAATTTCAAATTTCCCGTGGAGATCGTAGAGAGAATAGACCAAAACCATTGACCCATCCCGTTGGTCAATTCGAACAACTACACACCCACCCGTCGAACTATAGCGCATCATTCCGCGTTGAATTTTCGAGAATGCACAGGCAGAAGCAGTCATCACCACGGTTACGATTGTGACGACCAGAATTAGCGGCGAATCTCCATCTCCTCCTCCTCATATCTTGTACGGTTGCGAACGGATGCTATTTACCGCGACAAACGGTCGACGAAGACCGAATAACGCATGGGAAGCATACGCTCATGAGCGTCATGAAGCAATGCTAAAAGGCGATGCTCGGCTAAATGGCCCACCAGCAGCAAACATCTGAACGAAGGAACCTAGTGGATAGGTTGACGGTACTGCTTTACGGGCTTCATTTCGTTTGGCCAAACATCGGCCACACTGAATCGGCAACATTGAATCTGTGCGGCGCCAATAGACCTATTCATATCGTACCATACAACAGCAACCGCTCAGCAGAACTATGAATCACAACGGGATCAAGTCAAATGGGATGATAGAACGTGGCAAAGGCTAATGTTTTTAAGTTGTGCCACTATCATATATGTATATATATATATATATATATATATAGATGACACGATGAACAAGCGGGTCTAGCGAACCACACGAATAGAACTTGTAGAACACGAACGATATCGAGGCCTCCGCATGGATGGGCAGTAACAGTCGACGTGTGTTTATTTGACTAGTTGTCTAATCTGTTGAACTGATTCGACTGGCTGACACACACACACACCTGTTCATATTCTTGGGCCGAATCTCCCATTGAGATCAGTCAATTCCATCATATTATATGCAACAGCCGCAACGATCGGAACAGCAATTGAGGTGAGAGAGAGAGACCAATGAATTTCAATTGCCAATAACAATAACGTTGTGATCTGCGCAACAAATCGAATCAAGCAAATGGATCCCAGAGAAGGAAGGGCGCTGGCGTGGATGGGTGGGTGCATTCGAGACGTTATTATCCACTAATTTTAGCAATAAAAGCACACATTACGTCTACTAGAGTCAAATGTACACCTACTAACAGCGGCAGAGGGACACACTCGCAACGGAGAACTCGGGATATTTCAATATTGAGTACTTGAAAAAATGCTACATGAGAAAACAGTAGCCATAGTCACAAATCGTCGTCGGCTTGTGGATCATATAACAGTAATTGATAAAACTCCCGCGTTGATCGCACCGTTACCAAAAAGCTTTTCAGGAATATAGACAGCACGAAGTAATTAATGTGCTCAGTCACATCCTATCTTGCTAATGCGAGAAATTCAACTGCTCGATAGTGCTGTCAGCAGCTGATACTTGAACGGTTGCAACTCGTCCAGATTCCACTGATCTCTCTCTCGATGGTATGAGCAGGTTTTAAGTGACAAGCAGACATCATCGAGGGTGGTTTGACGGCGGACAGCCGTGACATCGGTGGCAATTCGACAAAAGAAATCGAGAGAGAGAGAAAAAAGAAATAGAGATTTTGATGGTACACAAAACAATAACAATGATGCTACTTCTGCATAGGTTACCGTTCGATGTTCTACGAGCGCTCCATGCCCGGCGGAGCATAGTACTCACATCACACGTAAAGGCGGCCGACGAGGGACGTTGTTCACAAGGCTGGCCTTTGCTCGTCGAACTTGACACAAGACGCACAGCCACACCAATATACACACACACACACAAAACACACACAAACAGACAGACTTTAGCTAATAATGCACCAGCGTCACTGCGGGGAGTGAATTTTCCGGCGATACGGAGCAGGGTCGATCTGGGAGATCGATCCTCGATCGATCTCGTCCTCTAGAAATTTCCTTATCTCACCTGCACTAGGTCAGGAGAAAAAGCTACACAGGAGCAGTCGCTGGCCGTACTCTGCCGGTCGAACTCTTGATCTATTGTCGCAACCGGCTCCTATCTGCTACGATCAGCCGGCCCGGGTGGGCAGGGTCCCCTCCTCTCTGACTCCAGTCACTGACACCCGCTCGAACTGGTTATCATCACAACACATAACTTGCACACGGGCGCCATCTTGTGAACGGCGCGATGCAGGCCCGCCAAATTTATAAATCTATCACGACGGACAGATGATATTATATATGGGAGTGCCTATTAGCACAGTTCGACTCGCAAAATCGACGAAGAGCACTGAGAACGTTTTACGGGACACGACCGAGTCCGTAGCCAAACTCTCAAACCGCGAACTAGGCCGCATCCGCAGAGAAGTGCACATATCTTTGTTGCATTGACATTTCTCATAGTGATGCTTGCCCCAAGTAAGCTGGCACTGATGGTGGCAAGAGCCGATATGTTGCTTAACAGGGTACGGGCTGGCTAGTTGGCCAGCCGCGAGCGGATGATTGCTGTCGCATAGAAGCACAAACGATGAACAACATCGATTTAATGAGTCGCACACACCAATTGTTGCCGGCTGACGAGAGACCACGCTTTGGTGGAGGAAATATTCGTTATTTTAGTATGGATTGATAATTAATAATAATATTGACATTAATATTATTGGATGGTATTTAAGATGTTAACTGGGGCGATAGTAGGAGGTGAATTCGACTAGCAATATGTGTTCTGCAAGTTTTGTTCAATATCATTCAAATTGTATAGTATAATTAAAACATATTAAAATATATTATTAATATTATTATTGTTATTAGAAATAATATGTATTATATATACTTAATATTACGATAGAATAACACCACCCCACCCTTTTTTTTTGACTTTCCAACATCTTCACATTTAACTCCTCATAAACTTGAATGCGTAATATAACATCACTTCAAAGCCTGGCGTGCGTAAACACACATTTGATAAATAGAACAGGATTCCTAGTATATCAGATAAAATTTACTATATGATATTAATGTTCAATTTAGCTACAAATTCTAATACATACTATTTAGAGTCTCGCAGCGACCGGCCACGATACTGTCGGTGGTCGTCGGTTGGTTCGCTGACTGACTGGCTGGCGACCGCACGTTTGACGATATCTGATCTATTTTTTAGTCGATGAACTAAGGTCGGATTTGATTTCAACATAGATTGGCGCTCGCCTTTTCTATCTGCCTTATGATACGCTCCGTAGCTATTAGTGGTGCAAGGGATTTATGTGCTGTGTATAAATTGAAAAGAGCCCACCCATTGAAGACCTATGTGTCGCCTGGGTTGCCATTAGTATCATATATAATACATTGCCGTGGTAGTCCGTGTAGACCAACAACTGTCTTAGTTCTAATATATATATATATATATGGCCGACACTTTCAAGTCAATATCGGTTTTGAATTTAATCTTAAACTATATTATTTATTTTTCTACTCTAAACCTGAACTGCTTTAGGGTTTACCCGACACACTTGTTTTTAGAGCAGGCTAACGCATCAGCTCGCTTGTCTGGGCTCGGCGTTTGTTCGGAACTGGCACAAAAGTAGATCCCGACCTTTGCCCCCAGATCATGTTCGTCTGGGAAGCGCCAGTATATGATAATTCACTATGAATTTCACCACCCCTCAGGTTTCGAGATATCCACTATAACTGTAACAAACAACATGAATGGCCCTCTCACTGCAAACTTCCTCGAAGGGGTTTACCATAGGTTCATCCGCGCAACCGGGGACAAGCGCGCAGGTTCTTGCCTTCTGCAGCGCCTCTCCCTCGCTGTGCAGAGGGGCAATGCCATCGCCTTCCTCGGAACATTGTCGACCTCTGCCCACTTCCCCAACCCCTAGAAATAATTCCTAACTACTGTATGTTTGAATAAATATTTATATTCTAAAAGGTAACAAGATGGAAATAATAATATAAACAGGATATAATTTGGAACACGAAAGCAGACACGAGCTGACACACACACACAAATGAACAGAACAGTCTGCAAGCAAACCGAAACCGTATTGGATGTGAATTCAAAACAGGGATGACAAAAAGCCATCTTTATGGTCACATATTTGAACTGCTCAAACGTGGCTAGAATTTGCACAGGGCGAACGGAACTCTCTCGTGTGAAACCTAACTGGGCCTGACACCCACAGTTCGAACCTGGAAGAACTAAATAATGCATTGATCAAAAACCTCTTGCAACTCTCAGTTGATTCCAATGCTGAACAATCACCTTCTTCGTCACTTGCGTTGTCCCGTTCAACAAATCTTGCGAATACGTGTGGAAATAATATTTATTATTTCGAGCAGAATAATAATAATAATAATAATATAAAAACGTAACCGTTCGCCCAATTTCTATCCATCGATGTATACGCAAGGGGGACTATTGATCTACTTTGAGTCGCTGTCCCTGAGGAGCAATAATCTAAAAGACGAACCGCAGGAAACAAAACTCGAAATTCGTAATCCGTATCTCATCTGTGGGCTCGAACGTAACGGCGGCAGTCAATTCAATTCAAAATTATGGTTTATTGTCGGAACTCGTCCTCTCGAAAAAGTGCTCGAAAAAGAGGAAAAATCTCGAAAAAGTCGACATCTGTCAATCATGCCATTGCTTCACTTGCTCATCGAGAGAAGCTGGTGACACCCTCGCCGGAAAGTCAGGACGAATGGAGAAGAAGTCGGTTCAGGGGTCTTTCCGAGCCTCTCAGAACCCGAAACCCACTCACGTCACATAAACGGCCCCGATTGGCGTGGGGGTGAGATGGATGATGTAATTGTCTAATGTTGAGTAGACGTGACTGCCGCACGTTAGGCGAATTCTTCAACCGTAATTCCTAATGTTAGTGTGCAAATGATTCTAAATTTGCCACTGTTTAAACATAAGGCTTAGCAATGCGAGAATTTCGAGTGAATGGAATTTCAATGGGAGAATTGCACAGGTTGCTATACTTATACTCAATTTATTTTAACTGAACATAGCAGCTAAAAATCGCTTCGTAGGCCCGAAAAATATGTTTTAATAGTCTAAAAAATATATACAACTGGTATAAAATTTCTCTGGTATAAAGTTTCGTTAATGTAAATAGCGAATTGCTAAGCAGAACCATCACAAAATAGTATCAAAACAACATTTTCCTGGTACTTTACTGCAAGTTAGCTAGCCCACGACGCTAGATAAGCATAGTGTGTGCGAGGTGATCCACTGAGGGCCCTCCTACACACAGAGGCTTTTTTTCCGTGCAAATACAGCTCTGATTAGACTACAGTTCCGTTGGATATAATGTACGTAGAGACGACGCGGTTGTCCCCCTATTTCCTTGCTACTTGCGTGAACTTCTCAGCTATTTCTTCTATTGCTCACATGTGTCCACAGACAAAAAGCATTTTACACATAATTTCAAGTTAATGTGAACCCCGGCAGAATATTCGTGCGTCTCCGTAAAAGTATTAGTCATCATGCATAGGTAGCTGCACAATAATATAGACCAAGTTCAAACTCTTAAAAAGACTGCATTCGTATCACTGTTGCCTCGTTGGCGGCAAGGCCCACTTTCCCCCGCGCTCTCCACTCTCATCACATATTTCTCGACACTGTATTCTACACAATGTATGTGATAATAATTGCCTATGCCATACTTCCATCGTGACGTTGATAATAATATTATTAAAAAATTATCAATTTGTAATTGTCTCTCGTTGCACAAAGAGGCGATACCATCGCGTCCCTCGGGAGTAACTATGACGCTCTTGGCCCTCTCACTCCGTCCCCAATTGCATCACTATTTATATTTATATTATAGCATTTTGATATTATATATATATATATACACACACAACGTCTGCACAAGCATGCATGTATTTGTTTTATGATACATGATTGCCATTGCCTTGTCCAAACGTTTATGTGTATGCCTAATTTCGTCAACATATATCTCGTCGGAAATCGCTACTGCCCGCCCATCGGTGACGTTCGTATCTCGCGGTTCGAACCGCCATTCTCGGTGAGCGTGAATGGTTTGAATTTTCGCGCCAAACAAAGCACTCAAGCGCCCCCTTGGAGCGCTCGAGTGGTTTCGGATTCCTTTTCGTGTGGGCTTTCTTCCACGTGTGGATTGGTCAGGTAATTTTTGCAAATTTTCGGCAAAAATTACGATTGTCGTTTATGGAAATGTGTTGCCGATGCGCTGCCAGCATCGTTGAGTGATCAGTGCACCTGAAATAATCAGCTTCGCCGTAGTTTCTGGGGAAATACACGCTTGAGTTTTAGGGTATTCTCGGTAGCCGAGTGACGAGCCGCTAGACGGACATGCTGCGGAACCTCATGTTCGCATCAAGCAATTGACCACGACGCGATGTTATCACCCCTGTTTTGTAGAAGAATAATATTGTGTCGCCTTTCGCTTCGGAGTTGAGTGCACAAGCGGCTGGCTGAAAGTTTTTGGGGCAGAAATTTACCGAAAAATTACGGTGGTCCCTCTCTTATGTCTACATAGTAGTTCTCCAGTGTGTTCCAGCGTGTGTTCCACTGTTTGTGTGGTGGTCAAAGTTGCCGGCAAACGGGGGGTGCCACAGACCGATTCAACGCATATCCTAATGCAGCATCGATCTATCAATATATCTTGTGTTTATCTGATTTGTTTTACGCATCGTACCCTCCGCACTGTACGATAGTTCCCGATTCAGTCGTCACTCGCACTCACTGTGTCTTCAAACCGGAGATGTGGATTGTGTGACACCACCCCGTCCAGCCAAGTGCATTGTAGAATAATTAGATTTCGTGTATATTATTATTATCGTATAGATTAAAGCAGATGCTCATTTCCGTGTTCGTTTCGATTGATTATTACAGCCAAATAATCCAAGATGGTTCGTATGCACGCGCCCGGGAAGGGTATCTCCCAGAGTGCCATTCCGTACTGCCGGTCAGTTCCGAATTGGATGAAACTGTCGGCTGCAGATGTAAAAGAGCAAATCTACAAGCTGGCCAAGAAGGGTATGACCCCGTCGCAGATTGGTGTCATTTTGAGAGACTCGCACGGGGTGGCCCAAGTGAAATGGATCACCGGCAACAAGATCCTTCGCATCCTAAAGGTAAAATAGTTGTCCTTGCGACGGCGTACGCTGAGAAGCTCAAGTGAATGAACGCATCAGTGGCTTCTACTGTTTGCTAGTGTTGTTACAATGCACAACAATGGATCAAGCAAAAATACGCGTGCTACGGAGCCGAAAGTCGACGCTAGACAGTAGTTAATAGCAGTGTGTATGGTAATCTACAGAAAGCAAACGTTTTTGCCCAATATAATAGTGTAGTGGAATGCTTTCGTTACGGTTGGGTGACACGGCTGTCATCCACCGGTCGATTCCGTAATTTCCGTATTATGGTGTAACTAGTAAGCTCTTGCAAAGTACTCGTGCTCTTGACTAAAATTTTACTTGTGTGTGTTCTATGCAATCTCTCCTTATATAGAAAAATTTCACCCACAGTGTTACCTTACCTCAGCTTGATTAGCAGTCGATATATATATATATATATGATAAAATTTATGTAGTTCGAAGCTCCTGGGTATAATGGTGTGAGTATCCAATGTTTAACACTCGCACTCGTGTACATGTTTTTTCAAATTGATTCTATAACAATCACCTCTATTTCTTGTTCGATACAGAGCAAGGGTCTCTCTCCGGACCTTCCCGAGGACCTGTACCACCTTATCAAGAAGGCTGTGGCTATCCGAAAGCATTTGGAACGGTACAGGAAGGACAAGGACTCGAAGTTCCGCCTTATTCTCGTGGAATCACGTATCCACCGTTTGGCTCGCTACTACAAGACCAAGCGTGTGTTGGCGCCTACCTGGAGGTACCAGAGCTCGACTGCCTCGGCTCTCGTCGCTTAAAAAACAAATAAACACCTTCCACCGGGGCAGACGGTGGCGTCGTCCAGTGTTTGAGGAAATGTCAGGCTTTTCAATGTCAGGGCATGCAATCTCTACTCCCTATATAGATCTAGGCACCCCGGGTTTTTTTAAATAATGCACGCTAATTGTTGTTAATATTATTGTAAGTAAGAACTAAAGCACAACTGATGAGGCTAATTAATAGACAGCTCTCTAGTTTTTGATCATTGAAGAAGCGGTCCCGCTGAGATCGGTACGTGTCGGCCTCTTGACACTGGCTTTGGGTGAAACTTTAAACAGACGTAGGCGATTGCGCTGCCTGAGGTAAGGCCAAATTTAAGCCGCGTTTCAGCCATGAGGTTAATGGTCATACCGAAGATATTTGAACTGCTCACAGAAATCTGTTATGAGCTTACTTTAGGTGACATCAGCACCGCAGAGAAAAGATACACACAAGTTACGCAGCAGACAAATCAGGGAGGCGAACTGGCCACTATTCTTTGTGAGGGACGCTCTTCAGCAGTTATCGATTGACTCTGTACTTAGGCTGCGATTCCGAAAAGTACGAAGAAGAATACTGAATATTAACTGTGATGCTCAATATTTCATAACATTTTCATACAGATTTGTTTATTCAGTGCGGCTTTGGTAGCTGTCAAGACACATTTGTGTCTCGGATATATAAGTTAGGCTTTGTTCATGGCGGAATTCATTGAGCCGTGTTTTTGATTAGGGTGCATTCTGTTCACCTGAAATGGTTTGGTTCATCTGGCTGTGGTCGGCATAAGTTGTACCTCTCCTGATTTTCCGTAGTTCTGCTAATTGTTCAATGCGTATTGGAAATGCCGAGAAAAAAACTCTCGTTTCGCTGCTATGCTAATTGATATGCGAGAAATCGTGTTTAAGCGAAATTATTTGATAAGAGCCAGCTATTTTGACGGCTCAACGGCTGGTGATTAATAAGAACTTTGTGAGTTCTGGGAGAGGTCGTTATTTATTTTTTAATCGTACACTATCAGTGCAGTTGAGACTCGAGTGGGGTTTAAAGTCAAGTTAAATAGGACGTCAGAAATAGTTTCATTTTTCATACGCACGCAACCACCATGGGGACTAATCTGATACTCCGAGTTTTATGGGAGCAATAAATGTATATGTGTGTATGCCCACCACGGCCTATCGTGCACGCCCAGCGTCGATCGCCAGCTGCCTCAGACGATGACACGCTTCTGAGGGCCCTCCGCTCTACCGGTATCTTTGCACATGGAAGCCGCGGGGTTTCCACGTTACGGACGGGCGCCGCCACGGCGCCCATCGATTATTGTTATTATTATAACTGCATAGCTCAGAATTGTGAAAAATAGTATATACGGAAATGCAGCGAGAGGGGCTCCGACGCTTCCATTATTAACATATTATTTCAATTCTACTCCAACGAGTAAAAATTGAAACTGTAGAAGATACCTTTATTGTTACTGCTCCAATGTTGCATTCTACAGAACAATTACGAAACAAATTCCATATTTAGACGAATCTGTATTTGATCCAAAACTGTTTTCAAGCGGATCCATGAGTAACGAGAATTATGACAACGTTAACTAGAGAGAAAGAGAGAGAGAGAGAAAGCAATCATTGTATCAAATTTTAGTTACTCTTATTGGGATCTATAATAATAAATGTAAACTTTTTCACTAGAATATAAGTGAGTTGGCCAGTTCCTTAACATATTCTGCTTTAAGCTGGGTCAAACCTAATCAGTATTCACAAGTGAGGTACGCCTCATTTCAGCGTTGTACCTTGCGGTCAGCATAAGCCGCCACGCAGAGAAGTACTGAAAATATACGTGGGTTTACGGTAACCTAAGTGTTTATTTTTCTCTTATCGTTATCACTATAAAATACTTTACAATGTACATGAGAATGTTGAATTCTCTTCGATGGATTACTGGCTCGCCGGTTTGCGTTTAGAAACGTATTTGAGGTACTTTCGGGAGTCGAAGTCGACCGTTAGCACCTCCTGTTTCTGCAGATCTTCCTTCGGCCGTCGCTTCGCTAATACGATCTCCTTTTGTGCGGCGGTCAGCTCTTCGAATCGTAGAGGCAGTTGTACAATCTGTCGGGGTTCATGGTACCTGAAAGGATATCCGAAACAGTGGCCAAGGTTAATAGATATCAATTGAATATCGCCTTAAACACCTTCCGGTCAATGGAAACACGAAACTGGAAATCTCGATCGGTTACCGCAGGTTTGAGCCCCGCTGTGTGATGACATATAAGAGGACTTAAGCATTATCAAATTGCAGTTCCTTTACTAAGTAATAAAAAAAAAAAATAAGATAAAAAATAAAGCTTTACCTTACCTTTCACCTATCTAAAAATAGGTGAACGATGCATCGTAACAGCCGTAAAAAGGAAAATGTGTATAATGAGCATGCACATACGCAATGCCATCAAAATACTTATGCAGATGCTTTTATCTAACGGAGTGAAAAGTGGTGTATAGTTTTAACTTTTGAGAATGGTGTCTATTTATATTAGAACTTAGACGATCGAAGGACGCGATCAACGTGTATTTCGAACAATTTTTTTTTTTATCTCAGTACAATGACTATTGCGCTATTAGTACTTTGATATTAATCTAACGGAATACACAAATTAAATTTTAGCCCAGAAATTCATTATTATGTTAGCAAAATTTAAATCATTCAGGATCCCTATCAACAAAGTTTAGAATCAACCTAACAAGTTCCTAATATATCTATAAGTCAATAAATCATTCGATCATTGGATTAGATACTTAGTCCAGTTCGAAATCATTCATGATTCTGATATATCTAATGCCGACAGTCTCCACATATCTTGTTCAGGGGCATGTGGAGACGACATCAAGAAGGCTAGCACTCGACTGATCCACGGAGCAGGATTCTTGTACCAGATCAAATTAGAAAATGCTGTAGGTTTCGCCAGTATGAATTGCCGTATACGGAAGAAAATATGGCGACTATATGTGGCGGTCTTTCAAACTTCGTCAATTAGGAGCAAGTCTGCAACAGTTACCTTGAACTAGGTGAGGCTAACAAATGCTTAAAGCGATAACAAACCGCCTTCCACAAACATGGTGCGATCATGGTGCGATATTTCAATGGGATATCGGAGCACAACAGGCGGCATAATTAGTCGAATCCTCAGGCAACCACAAACAAGGAGACTATTCCAGGTAAAAGACTCTTGATTTGGTTCAAGTGTATAGCTGATGACTCTAGTGCCGAGTGTAACAAACGGTATCCCAAATGGAAGACAGACGAGACGAGACTCTTCTGAAATCTGGCCGAAATTTCGTTCTCCTTGAATATCTCGTATATGGTCGTCCCTAGGAAAATGCAATAAATACGATACACTTGTATTTTCGCGAGGGCTACCGATTGCTAATCATTACTTGCTCCCTCTGACGAAAACGGATTCCCGACTAGGAGCTCATATTTGTAATGAATTCTTGTGATGTTTTGTATTGGAATTAACTTCCTCGTCGCCTGGAACACTCAGTTTAGCACTACTTAATGTTTAAAAATGGCTGCACCTACTGCACTGATGAGCGAGCGCCACATGGACATGCATAAATACAATAGCACGCGATAAACTGCACACTCTTCACAAATTTTGTGCTAATCGTTATTGTTGCTATGTTACCACGTATCACTATTCAGGTCACACACAACACCTGCATACTATGTCATACCAATGTGTTATACACAGTCACCTCGCGACCGGTTACGCTTGTTTATTAGTGATAATGAAGGGTGCCAAATGTGCACGTAACATACAATAAATCATGGCAAAAAAGAACACCTTATACAAACAAATTGGAATAAACCAGATGTGCATGGATGACCTCAAGAGAGAGACCTCAAGGCTAACGAATTGGCGAGCTCAATTCGACACCAGCAAAATCTGTTCCGGGCAGATCCGGTGATCGTGGCAAACACAAGCTTGATACAACTTCGTTCGAGAAGAAAAAAAATCGCCTGGTTAAGCTTATTTTGAGTTATGATATAATTAACGATTACTAAATTGGCAAATCTGATTCGCGAACTCCGTTCCGCTGCCAGCACTAGGGACGCAGCACAAGCTAGAGTTCGCTTCGGACTCTCCTTGTGCGAAAGTGAATCGACAACAGCAAGACGAGGTTAGAGGACGCTGTGGGTGACAGTTGTTAAGGTCATCGTCCGACTTTGAAAATGAAAAATGCTTCCCATGATGCCACCCGTTTATGTCGACAAATGGGATCCCTGCACTGCGCGAAATTGCACTTCACGTCGTATATACTGAATTTGAAACATAAGTGACATCGTTTTTTGAATCATTAGAACTCGGTTTGCGCAAATGATGATGCAGTTCCGTGAGAATAAATTCGTCAAGTGTATAGCGTAATCTTTTATGGATATGTTCCCAAGACCTCAGTACTTGAGGCAAAATGCTAGCCAATGCTATTTTAAAGACACATACAACATATGACTAAAATGGAAATTTTTACACGCCGACCTCTTTAATACCACCAACAACAAGTCCCCGACTAAACGCTAATGAGTAACGAAGAATCCTTTAAGAGCCGTTTTGAAGTTTGTCGATATTTCTCAAGCGAAATTTCGCGTATTAGCTTTCGTCATATGTATGAAACATAATGTCATTTAATAACAATGAAATATGTTTGTCCCTCCTGTTTATGCCACTGTTTGTTTTGGTTGGCGGTGCCCTTCGCGCAGCTGAAGATCAACATCGCCAGTGCTTTCGAATGCGACTATCTCTCGCACACAGGCTAGGCAAAGAAGGAATTGGAAGGTGTTGGAAATGCGCGGTGGATTTCACTACCTGATCGTGAAGGTGGACCCGTCCGGTTGCACCAAGATTGTCGGATAAGTTCGCACGTAGGTGGCTCGTTTCGTCCTCGTAATAAATGCCTCATTTGTATTAAACAATGTTCGGCAGACGTGAAAAAATCTCCTGGACATGCCGCTCACGGAGGTCGCCATTTTGATGTGTCGTTTCGCGCAGGCGTGCGCCTCAACGCCCCCTGCCGACCGTCGACAAACCGGTGTGTACTGTAAGCCTTTTCGCTGATTTCGGCCAAATAGGCAACTGCCAACACGAAATTTCACCGCTGAATACTCGTCCCCTCGAAAGCAAAGCACAGCGAACAAATTTGCTCGAAGCCGATACGGATTTCGGCCTGAATTCGGCGTCCAAGAGTAAAAGGGCTAACCATAGCTGTGCTCCGCCCTTTCCACGCTCTCCGATCTGCGGTGCCTTTGGCCGGTCGTCCTTCTGGTGTCACACAGGACGCAGACCTCTCCGGGTGGTGATCGTGTGCCCATTATTGTGTGCCTCCGTACCTCAGTGTGTAGTCTTCTCTCGACGACCGCCGAAGTTTTCAGCACCTACAATCATGTACGCTGCCAAGTTGATCGCCCCCGTCCTGTCCAGGAGCGTGGCCGCCCGTTCGGTGCGTCCCGCAACCCAAATTTTGGCGTCGTCGCCGAGCACGGCAGGCCAACAGCAGTGCCAGCAGACCACGGTCGCCCCAGTGCTCTCCGTCTACGGAACGCTGGCTCCCATCCGGCCGTTGCACACCTCGGTCGTGTCGCGTGATATCGACTCCGCAGCGAAATTCATCGGTGCCGGAGCGGCCACAGTCGGAGTGGCCGGTTCCGGAGCCGGTATCGGCTCGGTGTTCGGCTCGCTCATCATCGGCTACGCGAGGAACCCGTCGCTCAAGCAGCAGCTTTTCTCCTATGCCATTCTCGGGTTCGCCCTGTCCGAGGCCATGGGCCTGTTCTGTCTCATGATGGCCTTCTTGCTCCTGTTCGCGTTTTAGAGTTTTAAGTCTGCCCTTCACCATCATCAACAACAAATACTACTACAATTACAGCAAGTAACAAAAAGAGAGAAAGCAACATTAAAAGCGACAGCCAACACCAACAACTAAGTGTTAGAAGAAGGTAGATGAGCGGGGAATATGCAGCAGCAGTACGGGAATGATGAATTTGTTCCCCTCTAAAAAATACCACAGCACATTAAGAAAAAGAAACCATAGGAAATCCCGTCTTACTGTTGGCCAGCAACAACTGCGGATCATCAATAGAAGAACGGACGATTTAAACACTACCAGTTGATATATACATAAATGATGAAAATGAAAATAAGCAAGTTTGTGCGTGGTGTGTGAATGCCATCTAGCACCCAGGTACTATAATAAACAATAACCATTAACTGAAGGGGTTAGGATGTATGTAAAAGTTTTATGAGAATAAAAAACCTCATCCGGAGAGTCGAAATGTTCAACTGTTTTCATTATTGTCATTGCTGTTTTAGCTTCATGGGGGTGTTATTTAATTACAAGTTATGGTACAGGCAGTGTATATTTAATACGAGTTATGGTACAGGCAGTGTATAGTAAGTAGGTCGGGACGCTGCTGTCCGGGTGTCGTGGCTGGCAATCGTCGACGAGTTGGGGCTGCGATGAAATAACCTTTTAACCTTGACCATGTTGGCCATGTTAGTGAAGGGTATCAGTGCGAGATTCGTGTGTGAGGTGGTTAATCGACTCGGTGCTAAGGGTCTCCATGAGATTGTATTGACGAGGTTCTCCATATATAATAGGTATAAGGAAAAGCGCCGGTTCGCCAGCGAATAACCTCGTGTGGGTAGCCATGTCGGCCACCGTATTGTCGTCTGCTCCTGAACACAAACAGCGAGGGGTTGCAGTATCAGCAAGATTCGAAGCTGAAGTAGCGGCATATCGGTGGTGACTCCGCGCGGTGTTTGACCTTATGGGGCAATGCTTTTTTAATAGAATTATGGATTTTTTAGAGGGCGAATGTCGAATTTCACAGGTAAACATTGTTCAGGGCATACTGGCAGGACACGTGGGTTACCCTCTGTAGGTTCATATGAGGGACAGGTCGCGCCTCGGTCAGTCTAATCTAACCCGGGTTCTTTAGCTCTCTCTTCTCTCGCTACTGCTCGCTTCGAATGGTGTGACTGAATTCAGAATCACTTCGTGTGTAATTTATATATGCGGTCTTCTTCATCAAATCTCCTCACAATATCAACATGAAATCCATTTCTGTCGTAACTTGCTATTATGTTAGCACAGTTGTGACCCGCACAATAGTCAATATCCATCTACCAATTATCTACTTCAAATTGAGTTACAGATGACTTATAACATGCTTGACTCAACTAACAGAGCTCACAGCAAATCTGTCGAAAACGATCTCAACCGTCATAACCATCTTAATCTTGTCAATGGGAGTTAACAACAGTTGAAGTTCAGTTTATTTAACCACTCCTTCTATTCCAAGGAATATATGAGGTTTTCCAGCGCACTACGGTTCGCAATATTACTTTTCACGGCAATAGGCAGTCGGCGATAGGCACCGCTCACTGTCTTATACAATGTTCTTCTTTCTTAACATATCTCAAATCAAACGAATATGCACCCTCATCTTAATCATTGATTTGTCTCCAGATGAATAAACCCGGCACACCCGGTGTTCATTTATTGGGGTGGATAAATAGATGGCCTGGTCGAGTCCTTTAGCCACCCGAGCTGATCTCGCGCCGCGCGGTGGTCAGCTCAGAAAGAAAGGGCTTCAAAGCGGTCTCCGTCTATGCTTGTCGCGCATAGTCGTTCAGATAAAGAGCGGCTCGAAGCAGAACGGTGCCTATAGAAAGCGACATGGGGTCGAGCATCTTGCAGTTGGTTCTCTTCAGACCAGATGTCCCCTTGCGAACTAGCAAGAACGCCTCTCAGGCCGTTTCATATCGGCAGCCGACGAATCGTTGCTTAAACAACCAGTTCCCATGTTGCCTCCACGTGTAGGTAAGGGTATGGTAAGCAGCGTCTTCAATCGGATAAATTCATGTTGAAGCGCCGCGGACTAGCGGAAACACTGCTGGCTACATAGTTGCCTCGCAGCTGTGTCTACCAAACTCAAGCTCACGATGCTCCGAATCCACCTTTTATTTCTGCGGGTCCTTATTATAATTCAATAGATTCTCTATTCGCGACACGTAATGTCGAACGCTTCTCTCGTACCGTTACTCCCGCTCGAGCTTTCCCATACTCTCCAGCCGATTTAGGCAAAAAAATGTTTCTTCCTTCTTAGAAATCGTTTGTCACACGTAGACGAGCACAGACCAGCCTTAGACTAATATAGGTTTATGGTAGTAGTGAATTGGTTCCGCTCGCATCTCGCAGGTAGAGGGCAAGGTGTAAAGGTCGGTGGTATTGAGGTGGAATGGCGCGAGGTTGACACCGGGACACCTCAAGGGTCAATTATTGCACCGTTTATGTTCCTAGTGCTCATAAACTTTATTCAGCTGGTAACTTCTTTCTTCTGTTCCCCATTCGCCCAGGAGTGGCTTAAGAGGACATTTTTGTGGCTCTTGAGAGGGTTGCAAACATCGTACTAACTTTCGAACGGTTCGGGTAGCCATTAACGCCAGCAAGTTGAGTTACAAGACGATACTTGGCAGAGGGAAGATTGCTCAGAGTGACGTTATTCGTGTCACCTTCGGTAAACGCCGCATGGAGTCCGTTGCTGACATCATGAAGATGTTCGAGTTGCCTAAACTGAGGGTACTGAGCTGAGGCCTGTCAGATAGGGGAACAGCTGAGGGTCAGCTCGAAAAAACAGGGTACTGTATTCACTCGTTGTAGCGCACCTTACCTTTAAGATGTCAAAAGATGCTATTATCAAAAGGTACCAAACAACATTGCCTTCCTATCGTCCCGCCGATGAGAAGAACTACCTACGTAGGCCAGCCGAATTTGTGATGCCATCTGCCGCTAAAGATTCCAACCGAAATGCTCTAGCTTATCGCGTTCCGGCCGCCTGGGGCCCTCTTCCCCGAGGAATACGCGTAATATCCTCAATTAAAAATATGCAGGAGAGCCAAGGAAGTTTTCAATGCTTATCCCTAATATCTGTTTGTCTACAGTGGTGTGAATAAACATAGCCCACCCCCTATATTTCAACAATCGTTACAAAGAATACACATTTGAGGCATTTCTTCTGTGTCTGATTAATGTACGTGTCAAATAACATATTTACCACAAAGAACAGCGCATACAACATCGCATGCAGCCTGCTACAACAAAATGTGTCATATTTCGGTGGTGAAAAATGATAGACACACCCTCAGTTATCGAGTGTTTTCGCTGAATTAATCCAGTTTGTGTTGAGCATTCAAGCAGTACTGTAGTCACGGGACGCGCTTCGAGAGTTACTGATGCAGAGAAAGCAGTTATTACCGCTTTACACAGAGCAGGAAAGACCCAGACTGCAATTGCCAGAGAAATTGGCAAAAATCGTCACGTAGTGCAAAATTATTGACGCAGTCCATCGACGTATGGTACTAATAAGTCTGAAGGACGTCCACGAAAGAACAGGCAGCGAACTGTCATGCATATCTGTCGATTGGCCTCGAATTCGACCATAAGTTGTGAAGCAATCAGGCAAGGGTTAACCCTTCAGGTTCATAGATCAACAGTTTTAAATACAATTAAGCGTTATCCGCATATCATACGGGCGCAAATGAGAACAAGACCTCGTCTTCAACAACGCCATATGATTGCCCAACTAAACTTCGCCCGCAACATTATGGACGTGACTGGACATTGATGAGTATTGGGGCAACGTTTTTTTAAAAAGTGTCCTGAGGGTGTAAATCTATCTAAAAGGTACTATGTTGTTTCAAATCGTCTCCAGTGACGACAGGAAGTTAAATTTGGATGGGCTAGATGGATTTAACGGTTACTGGCATGATGTACGTAGAGAGTCGCGGTACTTCTCGAAGCACATGTTCAGCGGAGAGTGCTTTATGGGTTGGGGAGCTTTGCAAACTTGGATTCACTTTCATCTCATCTCAAATGAATAGCGAGGACTATCAGCAGATGTTGACCAACAACCTACTACCATTTAGTAGCAGATTTCACCTACTTCCAATTGTTTTCTAACAAGATAACGCTTCAATTCACGTCAGCGCTAGTACACATGCGCGGTTAAGACGGCATGACATTGGTACCCTAGAGTGGCCAGCATGTTCTTCTTAGCTCAACCCGATGGAGAACCTCTAGGGCATTCTTATCCGAAGAGTATACGCGTCGAATCGACAGTATACATCCGTGGAAACACTAAAAAAGGCGTTGTTGGAGGCCTGGGGAGATGTCAGCAACCGGATCCTGCTAAATTTCGTTGATAGTATGCCAAACCGAGTCTTTGACGTTATAATTAGCAAGGGTGAGTCCACACGGTACTGATTAGCACAAGAAAACAAGAACTAATTCAGCGAAAACACTCGATAACTGAGGGTGTGTCTATCATTTTTCACCACCGAAATATGACACATTTTGTTGTAGCAGGCTGCATGCGATGTTGTATGCGCTGTTCTTTGTGGTAAATATGTTATTTGACACGTACATTAATCTGGCACAGAAGAAATGCCTCAAATGTGTATTCTTTGTAACGATTGTTGAAATATAGGGGGTGGGCTATGTTTATTCACACCACTGTATATATAAGGAGTGATTTTCTCTCACCAAAATGGTATGAATGTATTTGTTGTTATTTTACCGATATGTCAACTCGGAAGTCGTTTAACTTCCGAGAGACCCCCATCGTGCGATGCACCAATATTCAATATGGTTGAAATTTGCAAACGGCTCAAAATACCTGCAACCAGTCAGGGTTAGTCCGGCAAAGAGTTGAACAGGTTGGTCCCTGCAAGGACGTCATTGAAAAGCTACAAACTGAGCACGATTATGCATTTCCGGCGGTGGTTGACCTTCATTAGCTACGTGCCGGCTTTCACCTATACAGAATACTTTCGGACAGCGCGTAGTAAGCAATGATCTCCAGCGCTCATCTAAGAAACTACTCGTTTGCGAAAATAGTGAGACAAAAAGTGTCTTCTTCATTATGTTCCTACCCAGTTTAGTACTAACCAGCATTATTTCTAAGTATCAAATGCCATCCTGCAATCCTGAGTTAATTAGTGAATCTTTATTTCAATAGAAATATGAAGTTAGTAATAACCTTCACTGTATTTTAAAGCCCTCGAAGTTGACTATCCTCGCGGAAGTTTCGTTCTAGACAGTGTCACCAGTCATTCGTTTCAACCGTAGATCGGTTCGATTACGTCTGGTTCGAAGGTTCTGTATGTCACACAAAAAAGCTCCCCGGAAGGTCACACTAGGAAAAGAGTTCGCAAGCGAGCTTCTTGTGTATGTGTGTATGCAAAGTTCTTTTTGAACCTGTCATCATTTATACCTCCGCTAAGGCCCTATTAATAATTGTTTTTCGAGCTGACCCTCAGCTGTTCCCCTATGTGACAGGCCTCAGCTCTTAACCTTTTAGGTATTACTGTGAGTACCTGTCGGGGTAAGGCTAAGGCCCTATTACTCGTTGTGAGGTAGAAAGTATTTCAGATACCAGCCCGCGAAGTGCGAGGTCTTCCCTTTGGACTCCCACCCACATCTACCTTCGGAGGTCGCTCAATTGGTGCGCTTAAGCTCGTCGGCACCCTCCCTCGCGGACAAGGCCATCCGGCCCCTCTTACACCGCTGTCTCGAGAGTATCTCGACGTGCTCGACCGACTTCCCCGGCTCACCAGGAGCTCTAATTCCTCCGGCCCTCCTTGTCGGAGGCTCGTATGCAGCACCGGCCCGGCTGGCACCGAGGTTGCGGCCCTCCGCGCCTCCGGCGTCCCATGAGGGTGCCGCCCTTGACCAGACGTGCATACGCGCCCGGGTCCCGCCGGATGGCAGAGGCACCGGCAGCGGATGTGACCTGCGAAACTCCACCAGGAGTTGCCCTACTCGTGATTGGGCGCAGCCCCCGGCAACCACTCTGGTTCTCACTGGTTCTGTGTAAGCCTCTTTCTCACGGCCCCTATGATTGCGGCTCACACATGTGGCCATTGTGGTACCGTGACATTCTATCACCTCTCTCGGGACGATGACCACCTTGGCTTGTCACCCTGATACGTCAAATTTGGGCTCGGCTTTTATATGCTATAGATTCTCTGCCACTCTTTGAACAGCTGGAATACACACATTGCTCGGTGGCACTCGATGATGCACGTTATTGTTTCAAAGTTGGCGGTTAATGAGTTATTCACCCGTTGTTCGCTTTTAACAGTAAGTTACAGTACTTCACCGTTAGAATGCTTTATTTATACGTTGCCTTTTTTTACTGTACCTCATAATGTTCCTACATTATAGAGCCGTTCCACTGCTCTTGCATTTTTAGCAGCAATAGAAACGATGACAAGTGTGTGTATATATATAATATATATATATATATGAATGGATGGTTTAATGAATGAATGCATCGGTGTGTGATCTCTGAACTATAGTAGTCTGTGGCTGTCCGCTTCTATAATTTAGTCCGTTGCCGATGGTGTTCAACTGAACCACAAACAACACTCGTTAATTTATACTACTAGAGTGTGAATGAATGAGTTGTTGAGTGACACAAATTTGGAGGTCTGACGCTGCTCGATCTCAGTTTCGTAGCGCGAGGAACTGTTCGTACACAGCGAGGATGTGCGGGTCAACATCCGACGAAAATAGGAGGCTCTGTAGCGTCGAGATGTAATTTGCCACGTGCTCGTGATGCTGAAAAAGTACCGGACAGCAAATAGACACAATTGAGATGAAAATGATTCGCAAGTCGAATAACGGCCAAAAATAAATATATTTAAACTTGAAGCAATATGAGAACACGGGGTTGTATTTACCCTAAATAGAACTTCGAGTAGCCTGCCCTGGGTTAACCTAAACCACGGCGTCCTCACGTCAGCTCCTTCCGCCTCGCTCGTCGAAATGTGCTCCGTGAGCAACATTATAAATCTGTGAAATCAGATTGAAATACGTTAGGGTATACGCTATGAATGACCCCTTCCTGAGAAGTCCTCAATCCGTCGGTAGAGATCAGACGAATAGCATACGAAGGTCGTTAAAGGCCGATAAAGGATTAATTGAAGCATCATTTTACGAAGCGCCGAAGTTTCGGTGTTGACTCGTTTCGGGTAGTCAGTTTTCTTTGACAAGATTTTTTTTTTTTTTGAGAAAGGGGGGGGGTGTTTTCCATGGCATGCCAACACCATGGCCGCCCCCCCTTATGGAACTGTTAACGATGTTCAACAGCACCACCCTTCCCGGTATCGCTTATCGCATTCTTCAGTAAAGGGTGGTGAGATGTGTACAAGCAGATTATCACGTCTACCAGGTCCGATGTCAACCAACCTTTGCAGGATGATGAGGAAGAGTTTCTTGAGTTCTCCTTGAGCGGTCTCGACTCGCTCCTCCGCACGATCGAGGTCCTCTGGTGGAGGCGGCTCATCTTCTTCAGCATCATCCCGGCGCGCTCGAGCCTGGTCCAGCTCAGTCTGCAAGCGCTTCACCTGTTTGGTCTTGATACGAATCGTGGAGTGCAGAATCTCCCACAAATAAGCCCTAGAACAAATTGCCAAATGCCATTTTAGTACATGAGTAGACTGTATTAGAAGAATAGCAATAATCGTCTTCATGAACAACCTATTCATTGACCTTACTAGCTGGCGAACGCCCATAATATGCCTCATATACCAGTAACGAAACACGGATGATTTGTTCAACGAAGTGGACAACGCCAGCTGGTCCACAAGTTCAGCAGGAGAAGAAACGTGCATGCCGGTGATACTCACTTGGTGAAGTCGCTCTTCAGTTCTTCCGAGAAAACCCAGTTAGCGACGGTGGATGCATCAATAACTTGGGTCTTGAGCAATTTGTCTATGATGCCCTGCATCATCTGCGGGTGGTTTTTCCAGATCTCGTAGAGTGACAACAGGATCTGGACTTGTCTCTCGGGTCGATCATGACCCGCGAGCTTCTTCAGAACGAAGTGAAACTTCGCGATAGCCGCAAACGAATGCGACATCGTTTTGCACGCGATTGCTAACAGGGTATGAACGAACACGTCGATTTTAAGCAGGTCGGGCTTCATACCGCCTAAATTCGGTGTCGTGTCCATCATCGCAACTATAAAAGACATCGAATATATATATAGAACTGAGTTACTCAAATGTTTTCAAAGGCCACTCGTACCGGGTACGTTAAAATAGACAGAGAGGGCGTGAATGAGTGAGAGAGTTGATTCCCTCAAATGAAAAGTGTTCTAGTTACAATTATTATAGTACAGGGTACTACGCTTTTCAGGGAGCCAAGGGAAACATGACATGGCTGAGTTGTTCTTCTCTTGCGAAGCCTTAAGAAATAATTTCTCGACTTCGGTACTACTCTTACTGAGGGCTTATTGCCTGGTGGCACTGTGTTGACGTGACGAACTCACCATCTTCGTCTGGTCCGCCGCCTGGTTGCAACGGCTGCTGAGGTTTGGCGTTATCGATCTCATTGAGAATCTCTAAAGCTTCATCTTCTGTACACCGTGATCGAATGGCTTCGCCCAATTTCTTCGCTATAGCTAGACCAGGGGTATCTTCAGGCGCTTGCTCGCCATACTTGATAACTGGCAGAGGTGTCGCGGGCATGAATGGCTGAAGGTCACCAGGTATAATGTCAAACAGTCTCTTATGATACGACAGACGAAGACATTTCGCCAATGCGCCCTGGACAAACATCGGCTTCGAGTGCAATTGGGGCAATGCAGCAGCATCTAGCCACTCTTCCCAAGTCCACCGGAACTGGAAGTTCGACAGGTGGTATGCAAACCAGCTACAGAACCTGTGAACGAAAAGGCAGAAGCGATAGATAATGCACATTAGCAACAATGCAGCGATCGTACATTGATGAATAGATACAAGGGGATGTGTCAAATACAAGTCGAGACAAGGGAACATTAGCAACATTAGGAAACCTGCATGAGATCGCCGTTGTCACCATGCAAAGGCCACCGGCAAATGGCCAATTACGAATTACGCGCACCAGGATAGGGCTCCAGATTCTCGTTAGCACGTTCATAATGATTATATAAACATTCGTAACAGCCACTTGCGAACTCAAAACAACAATATTGCGATACAGCGTTCTCCGAGAGTATTCTCGCGTAGGATACTATATCTTGCACATGCACTATTAGATTCGTTCTAGTTATTACCTGTCCACACAACTGACGTTCATCGTCTCAAGCCGTTCGTACAGGAGCTCAACCGTTTGTGCCAGCACCAACGGCATTGTACTGGGTTGAAGCTTGCAGAGCTCTAGCAGCAGACTACCATAACAGATTTCAATGTGAGGTGAATTTGGCAACTGGAACAGCTCGGCGAAGATCACCTCTGTGATCATATACTCGAACGGGACCTGTTCAAAACAGCAATGCAAGCAAAGACGGTGACAGCCACTGTGCGTATAACTGGCGATGACACCGACACGGTTTGCTGATATATAGCGATTGTAAAAGACGCGGCAAGAAAACCAGCTTCAATGAGATGTATTTTTCTCGAAGCTCGATCAAGGGAAATTTGAAGAGAGGATAGGCCATTCATGAAACCCTATGAGAAACACGGATCTAAATTGTTAAGATTACCTTGGACTTTCCGGGGAACGAGAGAAGAGCTGCCGCACAACCTTTGCGCTCTTGGTGATGAACTCGAATCAGCCTGTGGAGGTGTTCTTCGATAAGGAAACGCTCGATCGAGTGTGCGCCAGGAAGTGGGGGGCCCTGCAAAGCCACGAGGGAAATAGAGTCCTTGTTAGAAAATGAGTAATTATTCTAATAAAGCTTAGTGGCTAGGGAGGACTGACGAATATGAATTTGATTTATTTAGGTTGTGCTATGTTGTAGATAGAAATGTTGCTGGTATACTTTGCTATATTATAATTAATGATTCACCTACAACATTTGTCATGCATCGCGTAGGTTCGGGTTTTAAATCAAACTCATCGGTGAAGCACACATACATATGTCGTTGCAAGCCACAGATAAGTTCTTTGAAGTCTACTTAATTTTGAATGTTTAGTTATTTATTTTTAAACATTTATGAATTCATTTTAGTTATTTATTTTTAAATATTTATGAATTCATTTTAGCTATTTATTTTTAATTATCTATGAATTCATTTTAGTTATTTATTTTTAAATATTTATGAATTCATTTTAGTTATTTATTTTTAATTATCTATGAATTCATTTTAGTTATTTATTTTTAAATATTTATGAATTCATTTTAGACAGACAACGGTAACAGACGAATGACTACTCCTTTACCCTATGAGGAGGCGCTCAAAAATCCAATCCGTAAAATCAACGAGACGAACGACGAAAAAACTACAAAAAATATCGCGCCACACCCGCTCTCATTGAATTCCTCACTTTAATTATTAGCATCGTTGTAATTGCCTTCGGAAATTGACAGATCCTTCACTTTAACCTCATTATGTATAACAGTTGAATAATTTATTCTTATCCCTTAAATAATATGTCATGACTGGCGTTCCGATAATAATCTCGGCATAAACCTGAACCTTAAACTAACGTATAAATAACCATTTCTACATACTGAATAGAATAGATGATACAGCTATCATCATCTATTTTATTGCTGTTACCGCTCGGGTAGATGCTCACCTCCGGACAGTCGGTGTAATCGAAAAGTCTGAACACCACCCACGGGAAAGGATAGTGCGTTTCAGGCGAGTGTGGAGGTGGTGCCACCGTAGCAAGACTATGCTGTAACGCCTCCGAAAGAACCCCATCGAAAGCAAGGTATGGTCTCGCCAAGTGATTCTCTGTCCATTTGTCACTCCGCATCTTGCAGATAGCGGACCAAAGGCAATCCAGGTACTGAAAAGCAACACATGAAACACACGACCATGAAATACCGGCCATAATGATACTCACAATAAGTAAGGTAGTTCGGTTACAATGATCAGTAGTTGAAGAGGTCGCCCACAGAAACAATCGTAGCCAATGATAATTGTCCGTTGCCACATAAATCAATTCGATTTTGATCTACGTATGAGATAACGTTCAGTTTACAGAAATTATTATACATTTTGAGATGTTCACAGTGAAACACGAAATCGCCAAAAAAGAAGAAGCTATGTTATAAAATATAACGTAGATCTATTAAATTAGTCAAACGATACATATCTGAAGGCCAACAAAATCAATGTCGTTGCCCGCGCTGCCGGCTACAATCGCAATGCAGAAGAAGCAGTTGTCTTCGCGCAATATTATGAAATTAATGCCGAATTATTATGAAATTAATTGTTGCCCGTACAGCTTATTGTGTTGTGTTGCACGTATATCAAATTCTCACCTCCTCCTGCATGTGGGGAGTGTCTGAACTCCAGACGGTGAGAGCAGGAACATGGGTTTTGCTCCTCCGCGAGATGTATGCGTCAATGAGACGCAACAATCGGTCAAGTTCCATCTCGCGTCTTTCGTGAAGTTCGCGCCCCACCAGCGGTAGACAGGAAAGGACACTTAGGACATACCAGTCGGAACGAACCTAGCGAGCCAACGAGAAATAAGCGGAAATCAGGTGCAGTCCGTTGAAAAGTAGCAAAACCTAACAGCCATGTTGTTCGAACATCGCATACTTATAGGTGCGTATGCTTTGCGATAATTATTTGCTACTAGTATTATTATTATTCTTTCTTTATTTTGGACTATTGGAATAATTACAATCTATATGCATGCGGATCACGACGTCAGGGACAGAAGAACTCAAAACAGTGTAAAAATTGCAGTTCCTTTAATAAAACAATACAGCTTCACCTTTATTGTGACCACCAACAACGATGATCAGAATGCGTTTTAACGCATTTATAATCTACATTGCGTATACAAGAGGGTATACAATTAGAGAGGTAACAGGTTGATCGTGTTTGGGTGCAGACGCCAGCATGATCGTATTTCTGATAACAGTCATGGCAATATTTACAGTTAGAAACGTCAGTCACCGTCAGAAAGCCCTCTATCCCGCAAACGAAATGACTCGACCGTTGTACAGGGTATCTTGTCATCAAGTGTTAAAAATAAACGGAAAGGCTTTATTGGTTTATTACAGAAAAAGCAGTTTTACAATGCTTAGGTTCTCCTATAATGAATGGAGTACTAACCTGTGGTGTGTTCTCTTCAGCTGTGACCGCGACAAAATTCTCGAGCAGGGTGACAAGCGATGCAATGTCTACAACTTTGCAATTGACAAGATCAGCTAAGAACCGGACAGAGTTTCGAGCGGTATCCCATTCGGCAGCCCTGAGCGCCTCTTTGAGAGCCTTCACCAACGCTTCGACGAGTTCACCGCCGAACGAGTAGTTTTTGGCGTTCAGTAATCCAACGAGAGTTGAGTAGATGGACGTTTTCTCGGGCATCTTTTGTGCACTGTTATACGAGTATCGTAATAAACATCAATTAGTATGCATTCGGATGGGTGCTTACGATCAAATCGACAGAGTGGCGAGTTTTGTGTTTGCCGTTTCGACAGGAAGCAAATATCTGTAGAAATTATGGCCTACACCGCGTCACCACAGAATATATGAAGACATTCACTAATTTATTGCTATTTGGTCATACTGTTCAGCTTGGACTAAGCCGACAGCGCGAGAGACAATTCGCAGTATACTGTGAATTATGTGAAGCCTTTAAAAACGGAACGAACTAAGGTGTGTGAGAATACAGGAATATTTTGGGTACATTTTTGAATTCGGAACTATTCGGGATTGTTCCATTGTGGAGAGGCTTTTACGACAGTAGAAAGAGACGAAGTAAATGTTTTAGATGGACAACCTTAGATTATTATATGCATGACAGTCCAACTAAAGCATGGTTTATACGGCAGGCCCGGAGAAGATTTGAAGCTAAATCATTTGTGATCGGCTGAGATCCCAAGTGAGAGAATGTCGCTCCTCAAGAAGAAACTCAGTGGGTAGGTAACAAGCTAAGATAAATCTCGCTATATGAACTAAAAGGTATATTTGCTTTGTCGACAAAAAACATTTGGTAGAGCCAGCTTACCAATCAACCAGGATCTTGAGGACATTTGCTTTGAAACTGGCTAAATCCGAGAATAAAACTCCTGATAACTGCTCCAAGTTGGACTCCAACGATGAAGTACTCTGAAATAAGCGCAAAATATATTTTAAAATTCTACTGAGTTCACATCTAAAATGTACAATCCGCCCGCTGATTTTCTTATCGCGTATTCAGATAGGCTGAAGCAGCTGTTTCGAAAGGCTCTACATTAATATGTGATGGCAAACGCTTCAAGCCTTTGTTTTCGAGACCTGCGGGATTCTTCTTCCGGTTCATTTTAGTAGTGGACAAACAGGGCACTTCGACACCGTTAGCCCAGTCAGTGATAGCATCGTTTCTCAATTGCTTTGCAATCATATATGCTATGACAATGCCAGCGCCCAACTCTAAACTGTATAATGTATATTATCGCCACACAGTGATACTAAATATTCTGGTCACCAACAACAAATAAAACACACAAAAAAATCTACACCTCGCCGACAGGGTACTGTTAGAATTTATTGCTTATATCCAGCAAAGGAAAAATCGTTCAGATCGAAGCCGTCTCGCAGAAACTACTTTTTTTCAAGAGGTGTATGTGTAGATGCTTGTGTGATCCATTCCTTAACATGGCGTTCCATTGTCTATCGGAATGGCAGATTATGTATTTCCTAATTGTTAATACTGTAGTATTGTGCATCAACTTCGTGCATTTTCTTTGATTGATAATATACTGAAGAGTGATAAGCGGTATTCGATGGCATTGGACTGGATGATGAAATACATGCATTTTGACGCAAAAAGGCCGAAATAGTTTATTCTTAACTATACGCATGCTTTGCAGGTATAAGAGCCTAATTAGCCCGGGCCATCTGGCCAATTTTGCAATGGACCGAAGGGCACATTACAACACCGAACTGCATCCAAAATGCGTAATTCATTAAGATGAGTCGAGCCCTCAGAAATACTACAAGAACGATCCCGGTCATGTACCTTGATCGTTGAAAACCGCCGGAGCCTGACCTTTGACCCTCGGAGACCTGCAGGTTTGCAGATTGCTAACGGATGTATTTATAAAATAGGCGAGCTTGAGACAAAACAACCCCATCTGGTTGGTGTACTCGCTATATTTTCAAGTGTAAGCGTAACTAAGCTACGATTGAGTTGAGTAACTCTATGATTAACAGCAAATGGGACATCAAGTCAGTTATACTTTTATGAGCTATACGAACATAAGTTATAGAAAAAAAAACATTATTTTCACAACGAACCTTTTCTCCAACCCGCAAGATGAGTGATTCAAGTTTGTTCTCAATTTCGCGGGGCTCCGACACAACGCGCCTGCGCTTCCTGTAGCGAAGATCTGAAATGTGGATAGGCGTGTATGCGATTAGAAGGAGTTGCTTTTAAATTTCACATCGCAATTGTCACGAAGTTAGGTAATCTAAATAAATCACCTTAGACACCAGCAGCAACTTCCAGGTACCAGAATGACGACGAGATGAAGTTAATCGTAAAATGAATAGCAATGCTCTCATAGAGTTGGTAGCAAGCTAGTGGAGACACTGAGATGAGAAGAATTGGTTGGTGCAATGGCCGTCTACAA
Organism: Stratiolaelaps scimitus; assembly: GCA_019614645.1. Classification (NCBI taxonomy): domain Eukaryota; kingdom Metazoa; phylum Arthropoda; class Arachnida; order Mesostigmata; family Laelapidae; genus Stratiolaelaps; species Stratiolaelaps scimitus. The sequence continues at coordinate 2,546,810 of JABWDB010000018.1, read as the reverse complement.
GTAATGAGTACAGTGCCTCTAACCAAATGGTGTTTCCAATTTTTTAACATGGTATCAGAAACGGGAGAAGTGTACGTTAAAGTTCAAGATGTTCGGGGCAGTTCAGCCGGATACAACAAATTTAGACAAACATATAAAACGGTATTCTACTAAACGTCGAGAGTGAGCACATCATTAACTTGCTCATGCAGATTCAGCCAAAGGTTTGTTGGTCCACAAGTACGCATGCTGGAGAATATGCCGCGCAAATCGATAGATGCCCCGAGGCGCTCATAAACCCACATGCGAGTATCGTTATAAATTGTTCATGACCCGACAAGGCGTCGACGCATTCGTAACGGACACATAGGCAATCGACACAACACAGTCGTTGTGAGTAAGGTAAATGTTTATTGGTTTATTAAAGGAGCTGCAATTTTACAATGCTTAAGCTCTCTTATATGTCACACAGAGGACATTAGCCAAATATCTACCGTCAAATCCAACTCTACCATTGGAACAAGCTGTAGCTCAGGTACGTAGCAAATACAGTTCAACATGACTACAATTCAAGGTTTCAATGCCCTCGCAAAAAGAAATGCAATGTCGTATATGCGATGTCGATGTGCGACAAGGCAGACTTCAATGAACAAGAAGAATCAACAAACAGCATTGTGGATTAACATAGAACCCACGTACCCCAATGTGCACTGTGTCAAGGGTAAACACGACGGAATCAGATGAAAGGAAGGACCAAAAAAATGTTCGACGCGCTGCGGGTCGAGGATAACCTCCAACTATAATATTTAGATGCTCTATGGCTCTATGAGCAGTTGGCTATTCGGCGCAGATCGCGCAAACGTTCTCGGAAGAGCCATAACGATAGAATAAGATAATCTACGGGTCTCTAGATTGCTAGGTGGTCACCTGTTTTATCAATGGCCCAAGACCACCGAAACGCCTATTGCCCACGTTTCTGTAGGACTTCTGAATCAGTGCAATTAATTCGGAAGTGCTGGGGAAGCACTGGGAATACAGCTCATGCGATTATTTGACGGAAGGTGATGGACTTTTCTACGCGGGGATTGGCTTGGTTCTCTGAAGCGTTCAGATCCATAGTACAATATGATGATTTACATGGGGCCTATCTGGGCTTAACAAGTAAATCGTGGCGTGAAACGGTGGCACTCAACCACGATCCGCAGGTGCCACAGGAGTGGTTTGAAATCTATTCGTGGTATTCTCGAAGAAATTCGTTCTGATCGTGGTCCAGAAATTCATTCTGATCGTGATTCTCTTGCAGTGAATTTGCCATAGGCTCAACGGAATTATGGGACATGCCCTCATCTGCCCTGGAATTTTCCGAGACAATTGCCCTGTGGTATGGCGAACATCGACAAGCAAAGCGATTATTATGAGGTCGCGTTATTCTTCAGCAACCCTTGACAAATCCCTAACCACGATGGAAACTTGTCGGTGGACCTCTTGATGTGCGAAACTTGCCGCAGGATGGAGCTCTCAAAAGACGAGAAGCGTTTAGAGGGATTTGTGGTACGCAATAAGCCCTGCCGATAAAACGATAGGATCAGCCACTTATCGTTGCAAACCGAGCGTACATCGAGCCGTCGATATACGCTGCCTGCATAACACCGGAACAAGAAGATGGGCTCCTGGAATCTATTAGAGCCCGAGCAGTGTCTAGCGGAGACACTTCGAGAGTGAGACAAGTCTGTTTATCTCAATGACTGAAGAAGAAACATGTCAGCGGTGCGGAGGTGTCTCAGACTAAACCTGTTCACAATTCTTAACAGTAAACAACCTCGCAAATAGACTAACCAATTGTGAAAAAGCCTAAAGAGAATTAGCTTTTTGTCTTCTTGAAAAATACAATACCTAGTCGATACGCAGAATATGCGTCACTTGACCCCCAACTGACAGCATATTCTTATAAATTCAACAAGCAGACTCTTTATAATTTGCTAGAAGCACGGACTGTGGATCGACAAACTTTCGGCAACTTTTCCAATTTGTCAATTAACCGCTGAGCCACCGACGAGAGCTTGCCGGCTGGCCTCCGCTCAGCTACCGACGAGGAACCCTCAGAACTACTCAATCACGTCAGAAACTCACCGTCGTCATCGTCATCTTCGTAGGCTCGACGGCGACTCATGGCTCCTGTTGTCGAGTAGCACAAATGTAACAGGGCGATGAGTTCGTTTGCTGGACACAACTGCGAACAGTTTTCGACGACGTCAACAGCACAGCGGCGCTAAGTCCGCAACCAACAGGCACCAACGAGAACGGCAGCGGAATGAAGCGTTCCGGTCGTGTTTTTGTTTTTGTTTCTTTTGTAGAAACTTTGTAAATAGACAGACGATCGCCAACGGGGGCTCGGAGAGGGCCACTCGCCGGTCGGAAGAGAAGCATAGCTCCCGAACGGTAATATATTATCGTTCACCACGCTGACCTTAAGTCGGAGAAGGGTACAACTGTTGTCCACCCCTATAATTGAATCAATATTTCAATATCCAAGAATAAAACATGTATCCCTACAATTGTATCGCGATTCACATGCTGTAATCAGCAGTGTGTGGTTATCTTTCAAACCCACATTGTAGTAGAGAGGAGCCCAGCCTCTCATCATCAGAATGTTAATTAGAGCCCTGTAGATTAATGCTCGTGTTGCTTTCTGTTCGGCTTGGACACTTATTAAAAGTAGTTCTTGCACTTCTGTCTTTAATAGAAGTGCATATATATATATATATATATATATACATATATATTCCACTGATTGAAAAAGCCAAATTTCTCAATCAAACAATCCTGTTTGAGAATAATTAAACCCAGAATATCCCGCTGGAGCCTGCTTGATAAGGGAATCAAGGAACGAGACAGGTGTCGTCTGTGACTATTTTTAAATTAATAGTTCACGATATGTACGTACGCGTATTCACGCGTAACTGACAGCTACGATGTGTACATTCCTATCTGTCTCTCAAGCCTTTGCCAGTTTACCGACAATCTGATCATCATTAAATCTTTCCCGCTCGTTGACTTAGCCAATTTCAAGCAATCGTCAACGGGAACCTTCTAGATAAATCGAAGTCAGCAGCTCTGGAACACGAGCGGCCGACGTGCTCCTTAGCTCATCGATCAAGAACGGCAACATAGTGAACAACATATTGTTCAACACTGCCCTGATAGACACACATATATATTATAGACAACGTTCCGTTCAAATTTTGTGCATAATTCCGTTGTTGATTTAATAATCTATTTTTTTTTAACAATTTTGCATCGTCAGTGTGCGATGGCTGGCGACTTCGCTGGGGAGCTGGAGAAGAGGTGTCAAGAAGATCCTGACCATGCTCCGATTGTACCTGCAGTAAAAATTCTGCTCGATTTTGTCAGGAATACCAACTTTGGCAGTGTGCAAGAACTTCAGGTGAGGATTTTGGATGTGCTTTTGAAATTCACTACCACTTGAATAAGTAATGAGTGAGTGGTAGATTGATTTGACCCTTTTTCTTTTATGGCTTTCGTGTAAAATGTTGAAAAATTAGCCTCGGATCTATTGATAATAACAAATAAATGTGCCTCGAACGCGGTATTATAAATAGAACGTTGGTTGTCGCACTGAATAAAATAAGAAAAAAGATATCGTATCGTTTTGGGGCGGGCCCGTGTTGCAATTGTCGACGGTATATGACAGCTAAACAGAGGCGACCAGACAAAACCTCTTCCGCCTTTACTGTCTACGTATATCAATGTTTGAGTGTCCACTCATTGTATATAATACTAACGTGATTACTTTCAGACAAGTTTGGATGACCTATCAAAGGCTTTGGTCAGCTCCAGTTGTGCGACTATTGGAGTTGTGAGCGCTTGTCAATTGTTTAAGAGGTGAGTCGGACATTCGATTGGTATTCCAATCTCTGTTTATATTTGGCAAACAGATAGCTTTTTCATGACGAACTAGATTCATGCATAAGCCTGTGTGCAAAGCATACTCCTAGATTATATATATATATATATATATATATGTATATATACAGTGGATCACACATTAAATTAAATGATCAGCTTCATCGTATGCCATTGTCGTCGTGTTGCTCAAAATGACTTCAGTTACATCCTAGCTTACAGATCGACAGGACTTCGATAAGAGATCGAGTCGTATAGAGATGTCAATCTTACAGGTACTGCTAGCGTGATTCGTCTGAAATATTCCCGTTTCGATGATGTCGTTATTAGTTAAAGTTTCTGATTGTCTTGTTAACCTACGTTCAATGTGTTTGTCAAAACCGGCAACTTGGTAAAAATGGTAAATGGTAAATGGTAAATTTTTATTGGTTTATTAAAGGAGCTGCAATTGTTACAATGCTTAAGCTCTCTTATATGTCACACAGCGGGGCTCGAACTTGCGGCAATTTCATCTGCAATAGAGCGCTAAAATACATTTCGATTTTCAGGTTCATCACGCTCACTCAGCTCGATGTTGACCTTCAGCAACTTAAGCCAACCCTCGTGGCGCGTGGAGAGGCGTTCTTGCAGAAGGTAGCTACTCCTTGTCATTAATTTCCGCTCAGTATGACTTCGCACAGTAGTTAGCTTCAGTTAAAAATATCCCAATGACGTACGCTAATAAACATACAAGTGTCAAATTCGGATAGAATCTTAAGTAATATATGCGTTTGAAAATGGAGGAACAAAGCTCCGTTACCACAGCGGTCCGTGAACAACAATTCATTGTCTATGGTCTACAACAACAGGCTATCGGAAATGAAAAAAAAAGTCTGTGTAAATTCTGCACGACGACGTTCGCTTACGCCATCAGGCACCTGAAGCGACATACAGCATCTGACAGCTTTTCGTTTGCTTTGCTTAGATTTCCAGGGATCGTCAGAAAGTGGCTAGCCTGGCAGCACCGTTCATCTTGAACGGACACCGACTGCTGGTGCACTCACGTTCCCGGGTGGTCAGGGACGCTCTTCTCGAGGCTGCCAAGGTAGAGCGATTCACGCATCGAATGACCATTTCAGTCTAAAACCCCATCTATTTATCAAAGTAATGCTATGATATATATATATATTTTTATATATATATATATATATATATATATATATATATATATATATATATATACAAATGTCGTTGCAGATTCGCCCGAATTTCACCGTGTACATTACAACATCTGGCGGCTCGGATACGGCTGCTGCCCAGCTTGCTAAGGAGCTGAAAGCAGCTGGTGGAGACAGTACAGGCACGGTGGAGGCGGTCGTTATCGCCGACTCTGCTGTTGGCTATTACATGGAAAGGACCGACCTGGTCCTCCTCGGGGCCGAAGGAATCGTTGAGTCCGGGGGGATCATCAATCGCGTCGGAACTTTCCCGGTACTTAGTAGTATAGCGTGTTTGTCTTATAAGTGATTTTGACTAGATGATTGAAGTGATTAAGGACCATTTCAATGCACGTTCGTGGAATGTATAATACACTGAGAGCGATATATCTAGTAATCTTGGCGTGCTAGATAATTGTAGATGGTGACATTGATGGCACAAATGATTTCAATGTTTGCTTGTTGTGTAAACTCCACTAAACCACTCATACATATGTGTATACATTGCAAACCTAAATGACTCCATCTGTGTCCTTGTGGATTCGAACTGAAGGTTCAACGGTTGCAAGCGCCCAAATCCAACTATATAATTATATATTTCATATAGTACCTCCACCCGCCTACTGGTGAGGGCATTCCAGGTCTCCGGTCCATTGAGCCAAGGCGTTGTCATACCATATATATAGATATATAGGTCACGTTTGTTTCAAGGTGGCATTCGGTTTGTCTGCTTTCAGATCGCTCTGATGGCTAGGAGATTGAACGTTCCTGTCTACGTTCTAGCGGAAAGCGTCAAATGTATACGATTTTTCCCACTTGCCCAAAAGGACCTTGCCACACTGCCCAATGCTCTCAACAAGGTGTGTAATCAAACGCTCGAGCTTCGGCTTGATTCTCGTTTTGTTGTTTGTTTGTTTGTTTGAGAAAAATTCGTCTCGTTCGCGTGAAGCGTTCAAGCGCGCCTCTGATTCGAAAATCAACTTCTGATTTCTAATCGATCACACGATGGAGAGCCAGGGGGGAGTAGGAGGTGCTTTCTGTTGCAGGGTTTGGTTCGCGTTTCCGTCCGAGCCCATGACCGAAATCTTGGCACTCTACCATAGTAGAGTGAGCTTAAAGGCTCTCCATCGCGTCCACATCAGTTGACTGTATATAATCCAGATGCTGTAATTATGTTGCAAGTAAAAATGAGTTCAAATCATAGATTGAGTTCGTGGTGATAATTAGTAATATTATTGTAGATGCTTCCACGACCTGCGCTCGACATCCTCAGTCTCAGCATTAATGAACGTAGTTGTAACGGTACGGTTTACGTCTAACTCACGTTTTGATGTCGAATACGTTACGTGTAATTAGTATGTGTAATTGAATTTCAAGTAGGACTGTTTGTGCTTGAAGTAAACCAAAGATGCTCTTTTCGAAATTTTAGGATTGTCAACCCTGCGTAGACTATACGTCGCCTGATCTGCTGCGATTGCTTATCACCGATCTAGGGACGCTGACTCCATCTGCTGTCAGCGATGAACTCATCAAACTTTACCTGTAACCGTATCAGCGGCTAAAACATTGCTCTATACTCGGTGGAGTGTGAAGAAATCGAGTAGTTGTCTGTGAAGTTCTGTGTTGTAAATAAATGTCAGCTAGTATTGTGCTCACAGATAAGCACCCTGATCAGTAACTTTTTGATAGTTGACATCAGTGAGAGGAATTACATGTGATATATATATATATATATATATATATATTCATCGGCAAAAAACAAAACACCGAAATGGACAAAGCGAGCTATTTTCGTTTCGAGCTACGCGAGAGTACAATGGACACGCGACCGATTTCAAGTAAATCAAGGCGGCGTTCGAGTGAGCGTCGTAAAGGTGTACCGGAAAGCCCCATCTGAAGCTCTATCGAGTTACCAGCATTACATGAACCCCCAATTCTCTTCGAACGGCCGGTCCGGCGACCCCTAATGTAGTGTTAGATTGGGACCATCTAGATCAGAGGTTCAAACCCAACAATGACACATGCGCGCCCTACTCACGATGAGTGATTTAATATAGGAAGTACTCGCAATATATTCGGTATTGTCGCGCTTCGCTTTGTCATGCCGCATATTCTGAGGGGCGGGCCAGTGCAAAATTGCCTAAGTCCGTTGGGTAAACAATTACGACTTTGGTCCCTCTGTATGGAAAAATTTCATATGTGAAAGAAAAACACAGTTCATATCCATTGGGAATATTAATATAGTATTTACAGTTTATGTTTTTTTTTATAAATCCACTCTAGGAACGGTAACAATAAATGGGCAAATGCGCTAGTGGGCGGTCGTTTTAAGATAATCCTCGTACGCTTTCTCGTTCATTAGACTCTTGAGCTCATCGGGTGTGCTGAGCTTCAGCTTGAAGATCCACCCTGAGGAAACGTCAAGGAGACAATACAATAGCAGGTGTTAGAAATTTAAGAAACATAAACAGAAAAGAATTATAATATATATATATATATATATATTAGCTTAGCATCGGTTAATAATGCCCATTTTAGCTAATATAATTATCTACATCTAACATTATCAATATATATTATATATAATACCACTCTGCTCTCAACGACCTGAACTTTTTGCCAGCGCGTCCCGGTTTTGAAGCCGGTTCGCCAGAGTGTACGACATTAGAGTTAATCCGATTTAAACTAAACTGCCAACGTCATCGAACAACCTCGAACTCAATCACACAGCTTGTCAAATCGTGCGAATACTTCAGTTACGAGGCGGGGGAGAGAGAGAGAGAGGCTGTCCTTTACAATAGTGATAAAAACGCTCAATGGTGATCAGAGTTAGTCCATACGGAGATCATTTTAGTGGGATTTACACCACATATCGCCTAATAGACGAGCGCCCAATAACTCAATATTTCGAAGTTAGACTACGAATCATTTGTACGACTACATACCATCTTTGTAACAGGACGTGTTGATTAGTGCGGGTTTATCTTCGAGTGCTGCGTTGATCTCCTCGACGACACCCGACACAGGTGAATAGATTTCTGATGCTGCTTTCACAGATTCGACAGCACCACATTCGGAACCCTGGCTGAGTTCTTGGCCCACCTGATATATGAAGCAATTTAGCAGTGGTCACAAAAATTAACGAATTTCTTCTAACCTATTAATTATATTGCTACGATTGTTCAATTATCAATCGCGCCGTATACTAGACGATTCCTCTCTAGCTTGAAAATGGGACAATACAAAAGCGAGGAAGTTACAAAATATATCAAGTTCGTAAATTTGATTGTTGTGTTTATCGGTTTGTCAGTGCGTACTTAACAAGGGTGACTCTAGATAAATATATTATGAAAAAGCAACTGAACGCTATATGTGCAAAGAATAATAATGATTAATATATTTTGGCATTATATATATATATATATGTTTTTTTTATGTTAATGTCAATGTCGCTAACATGCATCAAGGGCAGTGTTACGATTTATATTTGAAGGAGGCGCAACGTGTCGTCACATGCTGTTGGTCGGCGTGTCCATACCTCGGGTGGTTGCACATAAACGACATCTCCAAGGGCTTCCTGAGCGTGATTTGAGATGCCAACAGTCCCCAAACCGCCGTTCACCTCTACCCACTCGTGTTTCTCTGTAAAGAACCGCTCAAGGCAACGCGAGGTCGTCGCCAAGCCACGATAACTCGAGAGTCGGCGAGGCACAGGACTGGCCACCCTGTCGGCAAAGGCAGTAAAAAATGCCTCCGTATTAGATAATAACATGGGAGTATATTTGGAAGAGAAGACACTATCCGCTCCAGTCTTCGTAGCCCGATTTGAATTAATCAACGTAGATATAGATGTAGTGCTAAATTTGTGACAAGACTGTGTGAGCTGATTTATACTAAATCGATTATGATAAAATATATATATATATATATATGTATATATATATATATATATATATATATATATATATATATATATATATATATATATATATATATATATATATATATATATATCATAATCGATTTGGTCACGAATTCACCACTACATCTATATCTGCGTTCATTAATTCAAATCGGGCTACGAAACTCTTCGTAGTTTTAACAAAACGACAAACTTGAACCGGTCTCTACTTGCCGATTTGTACAGGACACGTCAGATGATATCTCCACAGAAGTTAACTGTGCCACAAAGCATTAGCTGTTTGCCGAATAAACGGTAAATAATCTAGCCACTTAATGGTCTCGTAATTAGTAATATTTTCCATTCGGCATCTAATCACCACGTGATGCGAAAGCACTAGAGGCGGCCTGCAGCACTATTGTTAAATAGCGGTGTTGCAATTTCTTCGGAGAATGCTATAGTTAAAATTTAGTTTCCTCGAAAACTCTAAGCTGGAGCACTTCATATTCTCATGTATGATAGCTCAACGTTATCGTTACACCTTGAGAGGTTGGTCCGTTAAGACAAATTCATAGAATTACTCATTAAGGAAAGATAAATGCGCCTCAGTACCAAGTTTGTGAACAAATACGTACACAGACATAGGTAGATTTACTATTTGAAGTGAACTCTTCAGGCTGACTCAACGCTTGTAGTTAGAACGAGCAACGATCGTTTGGTTTTCACTGCCAGGACTTCCTGCATGGCTCTGGTCTATTAGGATTTCATTAGATTCCTAACGTCTCCAGCTATCGACTAAGCAATTTCGCGCACCGGACATATGTGAACAAATAAATTCGCCGAAAAAAGCTGCAATTGCCATCCTCTCGTTCGGTGAACCGAAGTAGAACTTCATGTTCGTTTGAGGTATGGGCGTTCGCCTCGATATTTTTTCCAGAACTAGCTACTTTAGCCACAAAACTTCGACGCTGTGAATACCGGTAAAGTTCCCGTTTCGTTTATTGTCGCACGAATTCAATCTGGCACAAAGAGGAAATAATCACGCCACTGTGACAATAAACGCTCTCGTTCGACGAGCCCACAATGGTCACGGCCTCGTGGATTAGACAACAAACTACAGTGGCTAGTAGATGTTTCTGTATGAAACCTTTGAACGCTGGCCAATACCTCAACCCCTCCCCCCCCTTCAAAAATAGAAAGAAAAAATTCAACCAATTCGACCTTCGTTCGATTCTTTCTACCTCTGGTAACTAGCGAACCGCTGTTCCAACTCACCGGAGCGCGGAGACGATCCTGCACAGGGTCATGATTATGAACAAGAGTCACACTAAGGTTGCACGGGCGTATGATCCCACAGATGCCGGGCAGGCCGACCGACCGAGCGACCTAGCTACGTATCGAACGGCAAAGAGGGGTAAGATCCCTCCAGTGGTCGCACGCTGTGCGCGGTTCTTCTCGATACTCGCAACTCGAAGGCGTACGATGGCTCGTACACGCGCTCACGCTGACACCGGCACACAGCACAGGTACAGGCACAGGCGAGTCCGAACGAGATTATCGCGCCTCTGATTAGATAGACACTTACATAGATAAAGAGATATCTACGAATGAGATAAATAGACCTCACTACTAAAGATCCTACCTGCCTGAGAGGGAGAGAGAGAGAGAGAGAGACGGGTGGCGAGGGAGAGATAAGATATATTTTCTATCGCGATTTTGATAAATAGAATAAGAAAGACTGCGCGCCCGGTAGAATCATTCGCCTAAGGAGGAAGAGCCGGGAATTGCCAGTGGTGGCTTATCGAGATACGATCAAGTGCCTCCATGTGTCGCGTCCTGCACAATTACATCCGTACGCGTATTTTATATATCTTTGTTGTTTGTTGTTTCCACACGTATGGCCAGAGTAACAAACGAGGTTGAATTATCAATGTATTTGCTACCGGAATAGATCGTAAGAAGATTCTCTATACATATATACATGAACACATGTGTGGGTCATAGACGGTACAGTTCGACGGTGTGATCTCTATCACAATCTCCCGCTCTCACCGGATAGAAGAGCCTGGTGTTCGAGCGCTCGCTTCAACTGTTCTATACACAGCTGAGCGCGCTCCGATCACAATGCAGGCGAGGAGGGCGCCCGCTCCGATAGAAGCTTCCGTTCTACGGAAGAAGCGCTGCTGTGCCCTTGCGTTGACTCACATTTGTGGAAGCCCAGCGTGACCACATTAGCCAGATTATTGTTCGGTTTAGATTAGCGGTATGGAGAAGGGGTGCGATACAACAAAGTCGAGAGAAACAACATCGCTGATGGCAACGAACAACGCGAGAACAGTTCTACTGGTCAGTTCTTGCGAACGGCAAAGTTGAAGCTTCTATTTGGGGCGTAGTTTGCCGAACTCGAAACTCGCTCGACTGTGTGTGTGTGGACTCGGAGAGAGACGGAGAAATTTGTTGTGGCGCAGCCGTAGAAGATGCCTTTAGGAGGGTAAGTTAATATAGAATTGAGAGACTTCGCCAACGAAACCCATCGGGATCGATAGTACTACGAATCTAGCTCGATGGACCAGACACCCTGTAATCAGCTGTGCAGCCCTTTTGTGGAAAGGATAACTGTTCGGTCTGTGTGGATTGCGAACGTCTCTCCACTATAGCTCCTCCCAAGACATCCGCGTTTTGCAACAAGCGAATGGGGCTGTCCTTCTTTCTTCGTACTGTCATGATTAACGCAAATATGCTGGGTATCGCAGTGGGTGTATTAAAATACGATGTTCGTATGACGGTCTCGGCCTAACACTGTCATGAATTATTGAATATTTACAATTTTTGTTTAACTAATAAATGCTCTAAGCCAATGCTCGCATTGATCCACGTTGGTATCCACCGTCAAAATAGGGCGGTGTGACAAATCTCATACGACGTCATTGCCTCTCTCGTGAGTGGGACAGGGTAGAAACATTACACTGGACACGTGTATTGAACACGGTAAAGGAATTAATTTACGCCTTAAGTAAGCTGCCGTACCGCGCCGCAGTTATTGGCAATGTTAAAAAAAAGTAGTGAAAATATAATTGTTGTCATTTTCTAACATTACAGGTCTACATTCTACATAGTGACTAAGATGTGTGACCCATATTCACATTATATATATATAACGTGAATTTCCTCCAATCCGTTAGGAACGGCATATATATATATATATATATATTAAAAAAAAATATATATATATATGACGATACAGACCTACATCTGTTATAATTTCTCTTGCAAATAAGTATATTTGTTGGGGCGCGTCTATCCTATTGGCAAAACACTAGTCGACAGAGCCACACCGTATATATGGCCCGTCAAATGAGTACTGCTAACGTGGCATTTATGAGTCACTATTCATTTCAATCGAATTCACGCGAATCGGTCTACTAATAATAATCTACCGGTCCTCGAAGAATCAATCCCGTAAATTTGTTGCTGTAGCCGAGCCTCCTCGGGCTAGGCTTTTAGCTTAGCTTCGTTGGTGCTTTGTGTCACTGTTCAGTGCTCCGGAAAACATCCGGACAGCAAATCAGCTCTCCTCAATTAATCCTTACGTTACGAGATGGTTATTCGTGCCATGTAAGCTCGACCCAATACGTATAACATTATATCTGGAACGCCATATCGAAGTGGTTATATTGCATTCAAATATTTACGCATAATCTGTCACTTTACATTATTTGTTTAAGCACTCACATTGAGCAGGTATGCGGCATTGCTGGTCCTGTGGACCTGACCAAATTTGTTGTTAATTGGAGCATTTGTGGAACGAAACCGTTAGCGGACATTCGATTCGTTTGCGTATGAACCACCTTTAAGAGGACAGCCCCTTGTGTTTTCACAACCGAATATTGTGACGGTGGATTTCGAACGAGATTCTATCACTGCAACTATTCATTTGCAGATTGTTTCAAGTGTTGGGTCGCCAGCTGAATCGGGCGATCCAGGTGAAGCCGTACGAAGGAATGGTCGCTACGAGGACAGGTGCCTATAGGCCCGCACCGGACCTCATGAGCTTTCCACTGACCAAGGTACAGACGGTGGACTTCCGATACTGGTTGCTATCGGTTTGGTGCAAAGTTCTCTGCTGCAATATAGATAAGGATTTATTCATTTACAAAACAATTATGGGTAACAGTTATACTTAGTGAACGCATATGCGATTGTTACGCCGCAGGTATTTCATGCCGTCGTACCGGGAATGCCCGATATCAGAGCTGTGATTTCTGTCAAGGGAACTCACTCACAGTCGAGCACGACCACATATGATATATATATGTGTGTGTTTGAATAAATTGCTCCTGCGAAATGATCCCCATATATATATATATATATATATGTGTGTGTGTGTGTGATTACGGTCTACCAGTTGCAATTCGAATCGGGGTATCACAGCCATCTGATGTGAAACAAACTTCCTTGTCATGTCTATCTCCCGCAGGTGTGGCTGGTGGTCATTCCGGGCGTGACAATTGGCGCGTCGATCTCAAAGTACGGGGCCGCGTTCCTCGAAGAGCACGATATCTTTGTACCCTCCGACGATGATGACGATTAGCTCACCTCCCCCTATGCCTGTTGTTATTCACTTATTGTTCCATTTATTTGAGTGATATAATACATTTATTTATAGACTGACGTTTATGAACGGGCGTCCCTCAGCCCGTTGGTGTTCGTTCGCCATTTTCGAATGGCGGCGAATTTTGCGTATGGTGTTGATCAAACACCTTGAACAGTTTCTGCCAAAATGACACGTCGCTCATAAGTTATAAATCGCTTTTTGAATGTTGTATCGGAATTCATCATTTTCGCCAAGGAAACAATTACAAATTTGCTGGATGAAATTTCGTTGATGCGCGATGACGGTTAGAATTTCGGTTTGATCGATCGATCGATCGATCAGAGGAAACAATGTGATCATCGTAAGAGAGGTACCAATGAAAGCAGATTTCTTTAAGCTTTCGAGCAGATTTTACGATATATCACATCACCTTTACGGCAGAAAAAGGTGACGTTCTCTTAAGAACGACGTCGTCCTTCCAAACGTTGAAAGGTGTTAATTGATTGAGTAATACGCTGCATACGCGAAACAAGTGATCACGCAAATATACAATATGACGGAAAATCATACAATGCGCCTTGTGGACGACGCTGGCTTCGCCTTGACCGAAGCATGGCTACATAATTATCATATTATATATATATACATATATATATATATGTAGACATACGTATGTAATTTATATCTATCATATATACACATTGTTAACTTTGAACCTTGCGGGATCCGCTCGGGCAAACGCCGTCAGCTAGCTTCCGTTGGCACTGCGCCTAATCGCGGAGTGTCGCAACAAGCATGTTCGTGCCGATCATATGGAAAACCCTCCTGGCAAAATGACATGATAACTCAGACTGATCATTGAGTAGATGCCGAGTCGTCGTCAGGGCTTGAAGAGTCGGCGACGAATGTACACGACTCAATGTACTTTTACCGATTGGAACACAAATTCGATATCATAATCTCAATGACGACGAGTCCAAGCCCACATGGTCACGCCGAAGCTTTCCATCAAGTCATCATATGAATAGTGGAACGTACGAGATCTGGTTTCAACAGGACAGCGCAGCATCTTTCGCGAGTCGTCGAAACGGTCAACAACGGTAGTGTGCTTGCAATTATCGACAAGTGAAAACATCTTCTCTCGACAAGAAACAAAAACGCAACGGCACTGCAGACTCTTGTTGTTAATTATCGTCAATTAATATCGATCGAGTATACACGAGTTGCTGTTACAACAATTTAAGTTATATCATCGAATCAAGTTAAGTAAGTTGATCACCTTCGGGACACGAAAGGTGACCGTGGCTAGGCGTTATCTACAATACGATATCACATCCGAGTTTAACTGTCTGTTGGGTTATTTACCAATGGCGCAGCTGGCGTAGATCAATGCCACTTCGTCCTCTGTCGAGTTGTTGAATGATTACGTTTCAAAGATGCAATAAAGTGTCCAAAATGTGCCCTTCGAAATAGTGTTGTCCGTAAATATATCGTTGTGCATGGGAAATCCCCGTGGGTGTACTATTTACTGAAACTCGCGCCGAATACACCACATCTGTTAGAGACTCGTTGTACTTGTCTGCAACGCTGGAAGTGTGCTGAAACTCAATTCAGCACTGCCGCCGTTCGTGGTGGTAGTGGTGGTGTACGGTGGCGTACAAAGAAAGTGTACATTTCCGAATACTAGGAGACCCAGCGGATCTCCGAACTAACGAATACAGAAACGGGATCCAGGGAAACTTCCAAGTGTACTTACCTTATGCCTGCAAACGGTGCAAGCGATTTAACAGTGGAAATTTGGACACTGATGACCATCGAGGCGGGGACCAGAAATGCAAAATCGCACCGAGTGTGGTAACTCGACGACAATGCAAGACCTCACCGCACTGCTGAAATTACGGTCTGGATGGAGGGGAACGATATTGAGCTATGGCTTCAATCCCTATATTCTCCTGGTTTAAGCCCATGTGATTATGGTTGTTTCCATGCATTAAAAAGGGCAATAGGTGGGGGTTCCATATGCAACCGCCGACTTACTCAAAAAAGCAATAGATAAGGAAATTATGAATAGAAGTGCGAATGATAAATATTTGGCTATCTCAAAACTCGGAGAGCTCTGGAATCGGTGTGTCAATAAAGCTGGGGAGTACCTCTAACTTGTACCAAAATATCTCTCTTCTGACTCATTTAGTTTAAAACATATTGGCATTTAAAGAGGCGAAAATTCGAACGAGACACCCTAATAGGCCAAAAAGCGACTCATGTCTCGAGTTCAAACCATTTCGAACGTGTTAGAGAAACGCGCGATCATCACTGGCGTCGAGTTATAGCCGTCGAGATAAGCCCACCCCGCGCTGCTGGAAGAAGTCGACCGGAAGATTTGTGGCGACTCCGTTCAGCGAGGCGAGAGGTGTAATCAAGATCGGCCATTTTACCAGTAATAGGGGGAATTAAAAACGATTACGAGACTGACATTACGCAGAGTCTCTAAGCTAGGCAGGCTGACAAGAGGCCAAGCATGACCAAGGCGACAATCGTGTTCCATCACGTTAATTAACGCGTCCGTGCGTGACAATTGAAATTTAATCGACTCTAATAACGACCCTGCGCATAAGAGCCCAATGCTTCCCAGTAACTATTCACTAACGAAATATGCCAAGGAATGCCTCTTATGAAAAGGGTTGATCTACTCAAGAGTAGTATCTAAGTATTTTACAAAACGAACTAATCGATGGGCCTCTGATAGACTTGCACGATCTAAATGCATGGCAAAGATTTATCGGTACGCCTTAAATAGTTCACTTACATTTGACTTAACGCGAACTTGTTCAAACTACCAAGTTGCCCTTGGGATGTGGGTTTAATTTCAAATGAGAACATCGCAAAAACCGAACCTCCGACGGGTTGTATCGTGCGATCTTAACAGAAATATTGATTCTCACTTTGCTGTTCGATATTAGGAGATTTTCGCCTTTCCCACCTAAATCGGCCATTTAATCGGATGTCGCGGTTACAAATCGATTTGCACACTTCAAACACGCATCACACACTACAAATAATTGCTCTAGAATATGATTTGACAGCATCACCGCTGCAATTTTATTCTTTATTATACTGGCAATAACAATAATAATAATTATTATGATTATTATTATTATTACTAATTGTGTTCGAGATGCTACAACTTATTCTCCTCTGCCATCGTCTGCACGTTCACTGACCATTTTTCACTGCCGTGCAACTCAACGGGCCAAGCAGACGTTCGCCGTGACGAAGATTATAGAAGGCCACACAGAGTTCGTGTTTCTCCGTTTCATGGTCTTCGGCCGGCTCGAGAAGAGTGGCGAAAGCGTACTCGACATTTGTCACCTATAAGAGAGACGCACACGAAATGACCGTATGTGACGGATGGCTCTGATAACGTTCTGATTAAGGTGCGAAGAAGAGGTCTCGAAGATGTTGAAGGCGTTTGATTTGCGGGGTTCGACAAACCAGGCTGACACCCCGTACTACTGACGATTGGCGGTTGCTGGCAAGCAGGACATGAGGAATTCACGAGTCGAATAGCTTCCAGGTAATTATCAAGCTTTCATTTGGAAAGGGCATTTTTTTAGAATAATCTATTTCATTGGTATCTATAATGCATAGATGAAGAAGGGGCGAGTTAGCACAATGTGTAAATCTAGAGTCGTTTTGACAGGCTGTTTAGCACTGTGGGAAAAATTGGAACCACGGTAACCACTATGTCATTGAAGTATAGTAGTAAGGAGATCATCATTGAGTGTGCTTCACTAGGTCGCGATTGCCGGCCCGTACCTGATTACTGAAGAGGACGTCTTCGGGGGCACAGTTCAAATCAGATCTGGGGCACCATCGGAGCATGAGACCATCCAAGGGACCGTTGGGTGCCAGCGGAATATATATAAACGCCGTAACCTTATTCAGCGACAATACCTGTAATCATACAAATGAGCTCCTTATGAAAGACACACTAACATACATATGAGGTATCTGTTATTCTACCCTAAACGTATTTCAGTCACTACTGTGATTAATTGCACAAAATGTGACTACGAGCTCTCCAAATAGCCGAAATAACAGAAACCGACAATATATATATATATATATATATATATATATATATATATATATATATATAAGTGTATAGCTAAAATCGAGTAATTTTGAAACACAAATATTTTTTGCCAAAAAGCGCTTTTGATCAACAAAAAATGCGCGGTCTGACGTCCCCAGCTTCCGGAACAAGCTTCAAAACAGTTAATTGGTCAGTGCGTGATTTTGCGCTCGATCTCGCTAGTCGTCAAATGCCGGTCGGAGTCGATTAAAGCCTTGATTTGATCGACATCAATACTCACTGGCCGACCAGAGCAAGCATCATCTTGGAGATACAAATCTCCTTAACGAAATTTTGCAAACCACTTTCGACACCAAGACATTTCCGTTTGCGGCTCTCCCTCTCTAATACGTATACGTCACATTTCTATTTGTGAGTTCGCGACGCGCCTTTGCCGTTTTACAAAATGAAAAGCGGTGACAAACGCGGTTTTTTTCTTGCCCGAGCCGAAAGAAAACTGAGCATGCACGGACTTATGCACCAAACCATTCGATGTGTATAATTATATTCCTTTATTTCACAGTCGTTGCCGATATGATTGGGGAGGCGTTACATACTGAAAACTTAGCGACGGCTCCTGGCCTATGAACCCTTCGGCCTGTCCAACAAGACTTTACGGTTTCGTCCCAGAAGACGATACCACCCTCAGCTCGCACTCGTACGAGCACTCGAGTTTTGAGAGGAGTTCCTGGCAGCTTCACTGTATCCGGCAGCTCGGGACCCCGCAACGACACCTTGTGTCTCCGAATAAATCCATACGCATTACTGAAACGAACATTAGGAATGAGACGTGTTTGTTGACTGAGCAGTATTTTTTTGCATAGAACGTTTACCCAGTGCATGATACTAGCTCGGACGGGCGCTTGAGTCTTGCAGCGATAAGTAACAGTACAGAATATTTGTCCAACCCACATTTAGCCAGTTAAATGTGGCTTGGACAAATATTCTAACAAGAAAACATAGTCGAAGAAATCAAGGAAGCACAATAGTTGTCTCAAGAGACACAACATCCGTGCTGCAGTTTGACGCGACGTAGAGAGTATTTTTCTATTTCGTTTCGAGGAACTGATAAAGGTAAGGCGATACCCGCCCAAAGAAAACCGTGAATCTCCGCGAACGATATAAGCATGGCGATGTCCATCAGCGCGTTCCAAAATGCTTGGGCCGAAATGGTTAGGAGTGGTGGTGTTCATCGGTGTTCTCTGACAATAATTCCTAGGAATGAACGAAATGGCACTTGTTTACTTTTAGATGTTAATTGCATATTTGGTGCAATTATGTTTTATATGATTGCATTGTAAGAACGAATGTTCACCGTATACGTTGTTCTGATGGCTGTTCACTGAGTTAACGAAACTGTTCGACTAGTTTGAGTTTATGGAACTATTCGGTAAGGCGATAAATTCGATAAACTCGAGGGCTTCATTTAAAGGTGAGCTTTCGAAAGATATCTCCATATTTTACTGGCATATACATATTCCTTATGTTTAGACATGCTGCTTCATCTAGCGCGAGCTTTGCGAGGCGTCTACGAACGAGAAGCCCAACGCAATGTTTGAGCAGATGCCTTTAGTATCGTTGATTTCAGTTATAAGAAAAGAGATAATTACTATTTGTTTTCTGTATGTCACTGTGGATGCAACTACTGTCGCAGTCATTCAGCTCTAAGCAAAATTTAAAATGGCATAGATGACCAAGAGTAGCAATAATATTTATAATATAACGGGATGCATCAAGCAGTGGTCGTATATTGTAAATGAAAACGTGCGACATCAAGGAATAATTAGTACGCAGGGTCTATGTGCTGAACAATTGGAACGAAATCAGCGCGTGGTATTAATAACAATAGTAATAACAATAACAGAAATAAATAATAATAATAATATAGTTTCTCGTGAACGTGAATGCACTGTATGCTCTGTTATGTGTCAGAGATTGATTGAAGACTAAATTGATTTCACGTTGGAAAAGCGTCCGACGAAATAAAATCAACAATAACGCTAAGAAAATTCAGCAATGGCTTGTTCGCTTCACCTACGCCTCTTGTCTGTAGCGAGGCTCAATGGTTTCGTTCCATGGCACAATCCATTCAAACTCGAGACTCTTCAGCGCTGGCGACTCCTCGAGAAGTACGGCATGCAGCTCGCCGTCCTCCATAACACAGCGCAGCGGAAACGGCCGACCGCGCTTGAGAATCAATGCCGTCGATGGCGGTTGGAATAACGATGAAGGTTCCTGATGTTCGTCGATGTCAGCCCGGCCCGAAGCATTGAGGCTGGCGACACTCCACGACTGTGTCGATCCCCGAGAAGAGAGACAATTTAAAGGAGCAATTCATTAAAGTGAACTATTTGTGTGCACATTCGAATTCGACAGCGATTAACTGAGCTAAATAAGAGGAATGCATATTTGAGAGAAGCTATTAAACTTTTGCCGTTAGTAAAACGACACCATCAAAATGGTGTAAAAGTTAAATTATGATTGGCAATATTCACCGACATGAAATCGATCTTAAGAGTTATGCATCACTATTATTAATCGTCAAAGATTAATTGAACGTGGTGTAAAATAATTCAATATGAATACAAATATGATTTAGTAGTTATGAATAAGGCTGGCCTATTTTGAACAAGAGGTAAAGACACTCATGCTCAAGTACTTCTCCATTCATCTGCCTCGATCTCCGTATGGATCTCATTACTCATCGGACACCACCTGACACTGGTCGGTGCGACCCCCTATGGGCCTATTGTTTTCGTACGATTATGCTGTTGCACGAATCCCGTTACTCCGATGAACGAATCACTGTTGTTCCCTGATTTAACTACCTCATTGTAGTTGTGTCATTATCCTCTTTCAACTAGCGGACATGTTTTCTATTCTTTGGAGGAGGAAATCGTCTTCAAACGGATGAACGCCACTAGAGACGTTCTAAAACCATCCCCTGTTGAGGGTCTGTTCCCTCCGTAGTTTCGGTACTCAAATAACCAACTGCATAGTTGGAGGTATTCCCGTTACATTGCTGTAGCTATAGCGTCACCCCATTTCAGCTAGTCGGTTATATATAGTTCCGTCGTAGGCTTTTAGAAACAATTGATCTTTTTAGAGCTGAAACCCCTCAGCTCTCTGCGAAGGAAGGAACTCAATGTGCTGGAATTTGGTGGGATTAACTATTCTCCCTCCCGGAGTGGTTTGGCCTCCGACGGGTGGACTTTGAGTCGGCCGAGGCCACAAACTGATCGATTGGCTTATTCTGATAGCCCCGCTGCTGCAGTTAAATATATAATTTTACTGTGTTAAGAACCCCCCGCTCTCGATCAGGATTCGGCGGCATACCCTGTATCTGTCGCTCTATTCCGTCCCGCCGTGCTCACAGCACCCACCTGATCTACCACCACTGACTACACGAACGCACAGTTCCAGCAGTTTGTGTACAACCTCATCCAAGTTGGAGAAGCCGCCAATTTGTGCAAAAATTGATTGTCAGACACCTGCGCTAGATGTGCTCAACATCGTGCTGTTGTTGAAAGGCCCCCTGGCCGTGTGTCCTGTTCTCGTTTCCCGAGCTAAGGGACAGTCTGAAGTTGTTGAAGAAGCTTTCCTCTACATTTACGGGAGAATAAAATAGAAAGAAAGAGAGAGAGAGAGAGAGGTCTGAATTTTCATCAACATAATCGAATGGCGAACACTCATGGTGTGAAGCGGTCTTTCCGCTGTTTTAAGGCCAACAAACAGTGACCCCCACTGCCAATACTCGCAAATAACTCGTATACCGCTTGTGTGGAGTTTCAAAGACTAAGGAACGTTCATATGTCACAAATTCCCAACAGTCTTCCCAAAGACCTGCATATGTTCACAATATTGAAAATTCCCCGAAAATGATGTTCCCATTGTGTGGTGGGTGTCCCACGTCATTCGACTTTCGCAATAATGAGCAGAACCACACAGCAGAAGATTGGCCCAATTTGAGCCGTTATGGGCAAGTGCATTTCCATGTCTATCTCAAGATGTCCTCGATATCTTGTTCATTTCCGCGATCCGACGACCAGCGGGCTCTGACCTCATAAATTGAAATCCGAGATCTGATTTCGGACAACCCCGTTGTAACTCTTTAGTATACTGACATATAAGAGAACTTAAGCATTCTATGCAGTTTCTTTAATAAATCAATAAAGCCTAAAGCCTTACTGCTGATAATGACAATGATATTTGTTGCTAAATATAAAAATCCAATATGAGGATCAAGAGACTGCGCACTGTTAGGATCTTCACACTGGGAATATGGTTGGTAGCTTAGATCCGATATTCACAGATAGATCGGGTGTACCACTTCGTGCGAGGTCTGTCAGATTTTTTACATTGTCAAAACGTGGGGTTTGGATAGGAGCTGGTGGCCTTGTCTCCCAGAACTCTTCGACACGAACCGTGATTCCTTTATCGTTTAGGAAAAGTTACATCGCCTTCATATTACATACAGATACTCTCGAAATTCACAACGTCACCGCAGAAGTCCACCTGGCCAAATCCCCACCGAAATCACCGGGCCGTCCCAATTCAGTTGTGTGGTGTTTATCTACACTGGCAGTATACGCAGCAGATGAGTGCGCGATCTAGCAAGAAAAACGCTAACAAATCTATAGTATTTGTAGGAATGAATAGTGAGCTAAGCATACGAACAAAATGCAAGACACTTACGCATAGTACGTAGAGCACTGTCGCTGTTTGCACTTGTAACCGTCGCCACTTCATGGTGAGCCGTTCGGCAATGTCTCGACTCTCAACAAGAGATGGACACACAGCCTCGCTTGAACGTACGATAAATTCACAACCACGACAAGCAGAGAACTGAACGAATGTCTGTGGACTAGATGGACCAAGCAGCTGGCTGCCGGTGCCTCACGTAAAAAACGATGAGTATGGGGATTTCCATTACGAGACGCGCAATCTTCCTTCGCGCGCGAGTTCTCGTGTAAACGTCGAGCAGTGTCTATTCTCCAGAGTCCCCCTCGCTCTCTCTATCTCCCGATAGCGATTTCACCGATGACCCGTGGATGAGTCAGCAGTCGACAGTCGAGGGCCGTAACGCTTCTCATTGTTATCCGCGAACAGCGAAACGCGAAGATCGCCGAGAAGGGGACCACAATGTGAATCCCTTCCCCCCCGACTCGGCAAAGTGTCTGCGGACAAACTTGAGCGACTACAGTTTCGGGCTTAGCTTTATTCCGATATTTGTCGCTGTCACAGACATACACATGTATAAGATGAAATATTATATAATGCTAATTGTCATTCACGACCGTCGGCTGTTCACGGAACTGTCCCCGTTGGTGGTCCGCGTGCCCGTGACGAAACAGACGAAATGGTGTCAAGCGTCGGTTGACGTTTTCTGGTCTCTCTCTCTCTCTCGCTCTCTGCACTTCTCCGTCTTCTCAGCTGATACGATGTGCTATGCTTCGATAGTAGTTGTACAATAGGATGGAGCAAGTACTGTTAGCAATACGCTTGCCACTGCCGATGTAATGAGCAGCACACATTGTACGAATCAGAATAGTGGTTATGTGTGTGTGTGTGTGTGTGTGTGTGTATGTTGAAAAGATACTTTGGCATTCGAAGCGGCTGATTATGAATGAAGTCAAAACTAAGTCCCATTCCGTTGATGATAATAACCCTCTGATTGAAAAGTAGTGATCAAGGTTCACTGAACGAGTTATATGTTTATTCATCAACAAAATTGCACTTGCCTTCGCTGAGCTCCCTATGATACCGTTGTTTTGTCGACCCTTCGAAACATTTCACAAAAGCCAATTGTGTGGTATCTGCTTTAGCCCCTTCCGCGGCGCCGCTTGAATTTCTTCAATCGTTTCGCGTTGTGAGATGCGGATTGTGACAATGATCGAGAAGGCCAGGTGAGAGCCAGGCGGTGTTGCGAAAATGATATGGAATTATTGTTATGTTTAATGTACTCTATTGTAATTCATTATTTGCGTCATATGCTATTTTTTTACCGCAGCCGACTGCTGGAGGAGACAGAGCAGTTCAAGTGAAAAAAAGTTTAGAAGAAAATAGGCTGTTGGTAGCTCAATCCATAGTATTCATAGTGCCCGGTGAATTGTAATCGAGGCACACACCATCGAAGTAGTCATTGCAGAGTCGTCATTACAGTGGTAATTTTGCACACCAGAAATTATCCATGAACTATGTTGTATGGTTTATAATGGGACTTAAAGTTTTGCTGATTAAACAACGATTGATTTGACATGGGAAGCCAGTTCGAAACTGGCCGACTCGATGGGGATCAACTTACCAATTGTGATTTCAATTAGAAATTGTCCATAGCTTTAGAATACCTGTTCATAAGTGTTATATCTTAAGTAATCCTCGCTAGCAAGTTTGTTAAATCTGCCCTGCCCGAAATTGAATACGCACAATTGAGTGGTTCGTTAGGGTGAGCCTAGAATTTGTGTTTTACAGTGACGATGAATGCCCGCTAAATCGAGTGCAATATTTTACCCGGTATTATCCTGTAGCCTCATGTTTCTCCCGGGTAATACATGTGGCGACTGCCTTTTAGAATCATTTGAGATGCGTATAAATTCGCGACATATAAATACTACACGATTTGTCGCTCCCACTCATCTCCAATAGTCAAAACGACAACTAATCCAATGTACGCCGCGGAGGTCGGATTATCCGGTACACGATTCTCCTCGTTTCAGATTGCCACTAATGTGATCCACGCAAATCCGCCTCGGCTGAACGGCTACAGTAAATCTTACGACTGCTTGATATACCGCCGCACTCTCAAGGTCTTTCGTGGGTTTGCAGGTGTCGACAGGCGCAGTCGTGGTTTGTTGATCAACCTCACGAGACAGTCCCGGCCAAAGATGAAGAAGGTGTTAAAAATCGCCCCGCTGTAAAAGACGGGCACGATTCCATCAGTTAAAGTGAACTTAGCTTTTACTAGTCCGTGATATACTTCGATGCATTTATATTTAATTAGCTTAAAATGCAAGATAGTTTTCATATTTGTCAGCTATCGAAACGGTCTGCGGAATCGCTAACTGGAGCGTGCATCGGACTTGTCCAGCATTGATCGAATGACAGGTAAGCAACGGGTAGAATGTCAGTAAGGTGTCTCTAAGCAGAAGTCTCGTGTTGTGTCGAAGTAAATCATAATAAGATATTTTGATGTCTCTATACTGGGCGTTGATGTTAATCGTACGTCGAAAATAAGCATGACAGATCGATCTAGGTAGAATAAGTTTCTTGGGCAAATGAAGGATATGCTACCATGGACAGATTTAGAAAATTGTGTAACTGCATTCAACACAGACACAGAGACCGATGCCGTCAATTGTAATCAATTGAGCGATTAGCTTTGGTTGCTTGTACTTGGGTCTCGTTGAGGAAGCTTCAGTCCTGTAGTACACAGTGCGAATAGTTGTAATTACGGGCCATAGTTCTTAGTGAGTATAGTGAAGATAGTGCAATCCCCCTCAGGTGCGCCTTGCAATCGGGTGAGACACGTAAGTGTACGGGTTCGATACCCTCCCTTGCACATTTGCAGGGGTCCGTCTTATGAAGCAATGCGGGAAGCAGTTCCGTGGACGTTAAATGTTGACTGTAGTCAGTCCGAAGAATCTACGTTGTTTACGTTACATTGATTACATCAATAACATAGTAAGGTCAAGCTACTCATTTCGAACACAAGATTAGACGCAACCAGCGCCAACCGCTATATTTATTGCAATTCAACGCGATGGTAGCACTGTCTGTGTTGAATACAGTTACACAATATTCTAGATATTCATCTATAAGACGATTATTTTTCTGTTTCGAATGTTGCACATGATTTAAGAATCCCTTATTGCCCATATGTGCACTCCTCAATATGCGATATGTGCGATTACTCCGATCAGAGTTGCAGTATAACTCTAGATTCTATATTGTGATTGAAAAATAAGGTTTCCTTGCCAAAGGACTTAATACCAAAAAGCTGTTCCCCTGCAGGACGATTTTCGTCCTTATTTCCCATAGGCATGATGTGGCCAGGCAGGCCGTTCGAATAATATCATTATTTGGGCGTCTGGCCTTAATAATTGCTTACATCCCTGGCCGGCGTTCCGGTATCAGCCCATTGCTTCGCCCTGTCGAGCTTTACGAAACGCATAAAAATACGGCATTGCTTTGTGGCATTACTGTCGAGGATGAGGGTGCTCAGGTCCCGGTGGTATTTTTGCCCAAACCCAGGCAGATACTTATGTACAGGGGGTCCAATGTTACGTCTCACCGTTTGCCACTGGGTCTCGCCAGTTACCCGTCGGCAGAAAGAAGAACGAGGCAGCTTTAAGATTACAAGTCGCTTTGCGCGAAACTCTAATTTTCAGCATCCTCAGTTCTGAGCTAGGAATCTAACAGGGCACCCGTCGGGACCTGCCCTCTTTTACCTCGCCATACGGTAGACTTCCTTGAATCCCGCCTTCAATTTTGGTACATGGACGACGGAACATTATCAGTGGACCCCGCAATGTAGGGTTTAGCCTAAATCCCCGAAAGTGCGAAATCTTTTTCCCCTCGGCATCGGCCTTTTCTACCGACCTCCGGTGTCTGCCTCCAGGTAACCGACTGATATCCAAGAAGACCCTTGAGTGCTGGGTGCCCCACTAGTTTTCGAGGCCATCGGCGCACTCCTCAATATGAATCGAAAAAAGTAACGTTGGATCGGGTACCAGTGCCAGGTGTCCTGGTCTTTCTTTCGCGAAGCTCCTTAGATTCCACCAAGTTCAGGATTAAATCCGAGATAATCCTGGACGCCGTTAATAAGCTTGTCGACATGCATCTCCGACTGGAGCTGCGACCTGGGCCTCCCTGGCCGTCCGCATGGGTGAACTGGGTGTCCGTAGTGCCCACCGGCTGGCGGATATCTGTTACACCTCGTAACTCATTTCAGTTTCCGGCCTGGTAACCCAAGCACAAAAAATAGTGATTTGCACTCGATTTACCCACAAAGTCCTCGTTTGCCTTTCGAAACCTTGGGCGACCCCGCCCCCTCACAGCCAACCTACTAAAAGGAGTCTCTGATAAATTGTATTTTCAATTGGGGACACACGTGCAGGATCATTCATCCGTCCTACAGCTGCGACCGTTGCGGGGACCCTGTCCCAACGAATGGCCACAACGGACTGTCGGGCGAGTGCAGCGCCGGTCGCCATCCGCGACACATGATGCTTAATGGCATGCTTATGACACACTCGTGAGGGACCCCAACTCCGCCTGTGTCCGATACACAAGGGAGTCGCAGGGCCTCGACATTACCAACAGGCGCCTCCCTGACGGCCTCGCTCTCACCCCCTTCCACCGAGCCCAGCACCTCGTTTGGGACGGCTCGGTGGTTGACACTCTAGCACTTTCTTATGTCAACCACTGTGCGACCACCCCCGGTTAAGCGGTAGTGCGTGCGGAGCGGGCCAAGCTACGGAAGTACACCGCACTTCAGGCAACCCACCTCTTTCCCCCCTTGCTTTTGAAACCTTAGGCGGGCACGGCCCCCTCACTGCGAACTTCCTCGAAGGGGTCTACCATAGGCTGATTCGCGTTATCGGGGACAAGCGCGCAAGATCTTTCCTTCAGGAAACGCCTGTCCCTCGCTGTGCAGAGAGGAAATGCCATCGCCTTCCTCGGGAATGTTTGAATGAATTGCCTTGATCTCATCCGTCGTCTACCCTTATTTATCATTAAACGCCACCGCGATTCCGGCTAAATTGTCCATTTTACCTCGAGCGTACTGGAGAGCTCCCCTATAAAATAATCTTTCCGCTACCCATATGAATTATGATATATATCTGAAGACAATTTTCTTTTCTTGTAGTGTAGTACGTTGACAGTTGAAGCGCTGCTGTCAACAACGAGAAAAGTGTTATTATCTAAGTATTAATACGCTAAATATGATTCACATAATTACTCAAACGGGCAAACATCGCATGCGGGTCCGTTCTGCAGTTGTCGCAAACGTGTCCTAATGACATCAAACGTTTTTTTTTAACATACTTGATTTTTCTAGATGTCAATTATCCGTGAAATTAACTAATCCTGCTCATGAATAACGGTCAATTGCTGTACACTACGTTCGCAAAACTTTTATTCCTGAGCTCTGAATCGTCTCACGCTAGTTTTTAGAAGGAAAGTTTACATAACAGTCGATTGTGTCCCGGTACGCCACATCTAGAACCGTATCACTTAGCACTAGGATGGATCTCTGGTGGGAAATTCGACTCTCGCTGCTACAACAGCAGGTCTGGACGGCCTAGACCAAGTCGCAGACCCTTCGATATTATTAGAAACGGGCGCCCAGAGAGATTGTCCCAGGAATACACCATCACAAGGAGAGTTTAGGACGGGTTAAACAAAAAGACTGACAAAGGCGACAACGAACGACAACCTCCACTTCAGAAAGAGAGAGAGAGGAGAAACTCGGCGGTATCAGACTCACACATGGTTTCTCTTTGCAGTAAAATGGACGTGCTGCCATGTCGAAGGGGCGTACTATTTACATTTCACTCATTTCAATAACGCTCTTATCACAAAAAAAAACACTGTACCGCGAATATGCCGAACTTAGTTATAAAAAAGAACCCAATGGACTGCCTAGAGAAATATATCCACCAACGACAAATGTGCAGATGGAGGGTTCGTGGGGCATGTGTTTGCATATCGCAATTGTAATTTGATTCACACGGACATAAAATAGTCTGTTGAAAGCGTTATGTTTTTCGTTCATGTAAATAGTTGATTTTCTCCATTCCACTCGCTAGGCTGCACTCACTTCTGTCTGTCGCAAGACACCACCTTGTACAGATACAATATATTAAGATGCGATGCTAAGCCCCATTCACCATTTGATGACAACATACAGACCAACTTTGGTATACACATGCTCCTTTGTTAAAGGTAGGCCAAACGAAATTGCCAGGAGTAATTGCTAACATACAATACTCTACTTGATTGTGGCCTGTTCTAATCATCGGCGTAGCAAGCTGCACGGCTCGGCCAGAGTGTACAGTACTCACTATTGACAATTAACATCTATTCTCTTCTCGGGCTATTGTCCTAATTCAGGCTAGACTCCTCTGAGGCAGAATGAAGTGTCGCACTTGACTCAGCTCTAGTTCGCGCTGGTGCCAATGATCAAAACGAATCGTCACTAGTTATGAACAGCGGAATATGCTATCCACAAATGAAGGCCCCCTCATATGTCACATATTTCCTAGTAAAATAGTTTATTTACTTTTAATATACACAGATTGCTAACTAACACACTCTATACATTAGCTGTGAACAGAATTATGTTTTTGTGGGTGCTCCACCTGTTGTGATATATGTCTCTCATCTCATGAGATGCAGATTTTTCAGTTCTTCCTGTCTCTTTTGATTGTAAATCTGAATTGTCGTAACGTTGATATCATATGCCTTAATTAGTCGGCGTGTTTTTTTTTTACGGAATAGTTACGTCGTCATTAGCTGTAGTGCTTAATGTCATGTCGGCGTCTCGCAGTCGTCGGCTTTGGCGTTCATATTTCGCTTGCCAACGTCCTGCGTTTCGTACGGGCTTCTTCAAAGTGCCCTTTCATCTCGTCCTAGAAATAAGTTACATGCGGGCTTGATAGGTTGATTGCTTCATTGATCGATAGATATATAGATTGATTGATTGCTTTGTTCATTGATAGATAGATTAGTTGAACGAGAGTAAGTGTGCTGATTGTTCGTCCGTTCAATAACAATAACAACATGGTCTACTGCTACAATTATTACTACTTATTGTTGGTCATTTTATGTTGTCGTCATTGGTAGCCATGCTTTTGTGACCACGTCTCTGAGATCTCCACAACTACACAACCGGTCCATAAACTAGAGGAAGGGAGACTGGTGGCGAGTTTGGCGGCTTTTGATCGATCGTTGCTAATGTGTTGTTCAATTTTTCGCAGGAGGGGGCGTTCTCGTCAACAAGATCGGCTCCCCAGCTCATATATAAGCGGAGTCGAATGTAACGATAGTGCCGCCGGCTGTAAGGCCACAGGAGAACGCGTACGGGAGCCTTGTGCTTGGGGCGCCCATCGTGCTCGCCCATTTCCACCATCCCCGTCGTCAAGGTCTGTCCATCCGGCGAGCCTCGTCTTCCGAGGACGCCGAGGACCCTGCTTCGGTTACCAGGTTGTCAGCCCGCGCCACTCGTCTTGCAATTATTGACAGCGTCGGCAACGGGTCGCAAGCGACGGTAAGCGGGCGGCGCATTGCTATAAATGCGTGGAGAATCGATTGAATAAGTTGAAAGCGCGCATCCACTTGGTGCGGCTGGGACCGGTGGTCCGATAGGTGCCGTCGTGCGACGAGGCGTCGTCCTCGTCGGCCGGTGTCATAAATGGCACCGGTGGCTCCAAGCTGCCCTCGGCATTGTCCTGTTCGGCGGGACGCGAGCGTCGCCGCTTCTTAACCGGCAGTGCGCGATAGCGTGCTAGACGACCTGGCCGCCGCCTGCAAGTACAGCAGAATAGAATTGCGAATTAGTGTCTGGTACACGTCTATGACGTCTTCCGGTGGCGCAACGTTCTGGGATCCTTTACATTTGCCCGAGCTGAGCTAATGATGCAAATACTATGAATTGAACGGAAAACCTCGTCTACGTACCCAATCGCGATCATTTGCGTATGAAGCCGATCCCAGATGTCAATGACGGCGTTAGCCAACACTTCGGGTTCGACGGAGGGGTCTTTCAAGACGTTCCATTTTTCTTCAGGGACGCAGTGCGGACTCTGAAAACACAACGAAAACTCATGAGACTGAGGGCAGTGGGCACACTAGCTTGCTCAACCCGACATTCCCCGACACCCCCTATATCTCTAGTCGTAACCGCCTTCGTTCGAGAATTCGATGTTGCGCTTATTCGATTCTTTTCTTTCTAGCTGTCCCTTCTACCCAGCTGACGCTGCTGACCTCTGATAACGCGTCACGTTATCTACCTGCAGTATCTTGGCATCCACATTGTGGTCCCCGCCGGCGGCTCCTCCCGTCGATATGATAGGAATCACGAAGTGCTCGTTCCACAGGAACTGTTCGGCCTCGTGGGCGGCGCGCGCGTCCCCTGTAAACGAGAAAGCGAACGGAAGAGGGCACGGCGGATGAAATCAACTGGGTTGTCTTGCGAGTCGTCGTGCTCGATCTCATTTTCTCCCTGCTCGGTCGTGTGGCTCTCCGACGTCCGATTAGCTGTCGATCAGAGGGGGACGTGACCTTGTGGGTTTGCTAGTTGTTAGTGGCTGATTTATGGGGCTGATATCAAGGGGGAGGGGCGATCTGTTTCGGACGTCGTCTCTTTGGTGCACATGCATGAAATGTGCTCAAATGTGCTTGCCTTCGCTCACTTAACCTCCACGGACCTCCAATGAGGATGCAGATGCTGAACGTCCGGCCGACAATCAACTCGCGCTCCTTGATCGAGTCCCCGATGTAGATCGTCTTGCCGAAGTCAACATCCCGGAACGAGCCGTCGCTGCTTTGCGGCGCATTGTCTCGGTATCTCGCGCTGTCTTTTTTCGGTAGCAGATGATACACGGAGTCGCCTTTCGTCCCCTTGCGCGCCTCAAGGAATGACCGGGCCACGAACTGCTGGACTCCATTGAAGCCTCCAGTGACTAGGGTTATTGAGCTGACTTGTGCAAGCTTCTTGCCTATCTCGCTGCCGGCCGAATGAGACACCACACACACACACACGGGACAAACGAAGAGTAAAAGACACAAAAGCATATCGAATCGTTATCGAAACGTATTGAGCTGAAGGTGGACATTGTGTTCGAGTACGAGCCATCATCGCAACAACACCAGGCACTACCAATCGCGCTGGCCAGAAGCAGGTTCTGTGGTAGCGAATCGACAAACCGAATTCGCCGCTGTTCATTTCCTTTCTGTTGGATCGATTGCTTTCTTTGCTTGGCTAGTATTTTCCTCTGTTTCCATAAAAGGCATAATACAGTAATGAGCTGCCGGTGTACTGTCCATTCAACAATTTGTACAGCTTTATTTGTGTTCAGTTGCTTGGATGTGGTTGCCCATATGGCTCGCTGGCCTGTTTCTCCGGGGACTTTCCGAGCGAGCCACGCACATCGCCTCCGAACATCAGTACTGAGCAACATGGCTGAGGCGACGGAGGGGATCCGGAATACTCACTCGCAAATGGTTGTTGTCCGTTCATCGATGTCCTTCGTTGAACCTGAGATGTACACGCAGCCGTCAAGTGAGGGCATCTTCTTAAGTTCGCACTCCCAGCGTTCGCAGATGCTTTTCTCCTCGGCCTCGTTATCACTCGAAGGGTCAGGTTTTCTGAGCTCGAGCCCAACTCGTACCTCGAGAACCGATTTGAAGTCGGGCCGCGTTATCTGTAGAGCAATCGCAACGTCGAGGGCACGGTGAACAATCATCATTTGTCATCGACAACAGCAACAACAACAACAATCACCACCACCACCACTTTCAATCAAGACGGTCATGATCACACCAGTCTAGCATCTCCGGACGGCCACGCGTATAGCCTCTTTTTCAGTATCTCTTTGTCAATTCCTCTGTATCCGTCTCACAAGCGGCAACCGCCGGTCCTGCCCACGCATATATACAAATTTGCAACTCCATGCTCGTGAGGTTATGCACGCTACACTCTCTATACGCCTTTATAACACAGCTACAGACTTACATCTATACACTCTGCGCCCATGAGGGAGTCCCACCAGCATGGCATATCCTTGCATTTGTCAGTCTTGATGACGATCGTGTGCTTGCGTTTTTGGCAGTAGTATACTTGCTGCATCGATACCGAGCTATTGAGGAAGTCTCTCGAAATGATAAACACGATGATCGTCGTTTGGGAGACCTTCTTCGAGAAGTGGCTGATCTGCGCGCTGCGGTGTCCCGCCGAATCGCTGCCATTCGAACCAACTCGGCCTGCTGGCTGATGTTGCTCAGGGGAGATGTTGTCTCCCGTTTGTCCTGGTCTCTCCGGAATCTCGATGAGGTTGCGCTGGGATGGGCTGAACGCCGGGTTGGACAGACCCGCTGCCACGTCACCCGTCGGGCTACACACGCCGCCCCCGGTCTTGCTGAGATCATTGTCCATCTCGGTCGTCGACCACACCGTGTGGTTTCGCGACTTCAGGATCTTCATAACTTCGTCGGCGACCTGCTTATCTCGCGGGTGCGCCGAGATTACAACATCAATTTTTTGCCTTTTCGGCGAGGCCTCTTGGCGTTCGTTGTCCTCGACCATCGTCGGGAACGAGGCGAACTCCTCGACTGGCGTTTGCAGCAACCACGATGTGCGGTTTGAAGCCGGCTAGAAACAGAGCACAGAAGATACAGGTCAGGGCGTTGTGACCTTCGAAGAAAAAGCGTTACGCATAATCATCCGCTCGCAGAGAGCTTGCAAACTCATGAACGACGAAGTCTGGTCTGGTCACACCGTGTATCAACCAGACACCACATCAACATACGATTTGTGGCAATATTCGCTGGTTCCACGAATCAGTAAAGATTTGTCCTCGTCTTACCTTCATGCTGCTGATTCGCTTGACGGATTTCCGCATATTGTTCTTACGCTCCTTGTCACACTCGGCCTTGTAGATCTTGAAGATGTTATCAGCGACTCGTTTCACATGACGCGGATCCCACTTCTTCGTGCCCGTGCCGGCCGGTGAGCACCGTGACTCGTCCAGCTTCGACAGATCCTCCGAGTAGCCTTCGTCATCGTGATAGTCCGTGTGACCCTGATACGCATGAATGTACTGTATGGACGCCAGCTGGATGGCCAAACAGTCAGGTGGCCAGTTGTCCACGAACGAAACAGGTACAATTTTCTTTTCAAGTTTATCTGCCATCTTAACCTGTGGTAGACACCCAATAGACGAGGCCAGCAGTTCGCCAGGTTAGACTCGCGCTGTCATCACTTAATAATATGTGTACTACGATTCAGAGATCAAAAGCGAGCCTATAATATCTTCTACGATTCAACCCTGCTTGGTAAACTTCCGAGTTTGAAAAGCGGATACAGGACTACAATACAATGGGGGGGGGAAGGGATGTTGGCATGCTAATGCCAGCCAACACCACTACGATTACCTAGTTGCATGCATGATAATTCTTAAATACTGAATATAGTAGATACATGCTGACGGTCGTTTGGGGCAGTTCATTTTGGTTGCAACGAGAAACTGCATCGATTTTTGCTAAGCACAGGTAAATGTAAGTACTATCATGTGTGATATACTACGACTATATTCATTACAGAACAATTGTCTATCCGAATCGTAATAGCTAGAAACAGCACGAGACCGATTAAGGGTTCTCGGCAACACTCGGCTCATCTATGTACTTCACCTCTCGGTTGGTCCATTTTGTGACGCCGTACAGTGGCGACACAAGGGGCACGAAGAACTTGCAGTTTTTGATCGCGTTGTTGAGCGAGTCCGCCCAGTCATCGGCGCCCTTGATCTCGTGGACATCGAGGAACACCTTGAGGTTCTTCTTAGTTAGCTCCTCCTTGAGCTGCAGGGCATGTTCTTCGGTGTCCTTGCGAGCGTAGCTGATCAGGATCTCCCACTTGCCCCTGGGAAGAACCGAGCCACGAGAGAGCAAAAAATTAGCAGAAGAACTCAAAGGCCGTCCGAACGTCGCTCACTTGCTCGTGGACTTCGTGAAGTGGCTTTTCCCTACCGATCGCCCACCCACCCACACCCAAGTTCAAGCCCTGTGGGATTTGAATAATAAGGCACACCCGTTTGTTGAAAAATAGAAGTATCTAACAAAGAAAAAAATTCAGAACTAAAGCCAGGGCAGACCGACTTACGACCGCCAGTTCTGACTTTGTCCCGGTGCCGGTGGCAAACTCCAGCGAAGTCGGATATCCTAATCCCCTCAGTCAACGCTAGCTCCGTTTTAAACGGGTGATGCAAAATCAATCGGCAAATACACCACAGGACTGTCGATATCGAAGCAAGGAATATTCAAATGCAATGTTCGTATACAGTTACTTTTATTCCTTCGAAATTCATGATACGCCCGTAACATCTAGAATATATAGGCGACAAATCGGCAAGAAGTGCCGTATTCAGCGACTTGGTTGAACTCTCTCTAAAATTACCTCGTTACAGCGCCACCTAGAACGAGAACACCCGGAGACAGCGCTTAATTTATTGGACACCAATGGTGTCGTTTGGCGCTAGATACTTTAATGGTGGTCGTATAAGGAGAACTGTCGGCTGTATTGGTTCGGGTTCGAAGGACTTAGTTGGGGTGACATTTCTAGTATAGGTTCTGCGGGTGGCGGATCATAAGAAGAAGTACCTCCGGATTAGTTTTTATTTCCCAGACGTAATTGCAAATATGTGCAGAGTAAACATCCGCGAGCCATTCGTCTACAGACGACATGGTAGGAAGAGTTGTTTCGGTAGAACTTTTTTTCCTCGTTCAAGAGACATTAACAATTGGGGGAACAAAATGCTAATGGGATTCGAAGAAACGAACGTCTCGTAAGACCGCTAGATTTTAGATCAGGACGAATTCAGCATAATAACAATAATAACAATAATAGATGACTTGTGACGATAGTCCTTGCTGACGTCAATCGCTAAGACTCCAATCTATCATCTCCATAGACCAGACCAGAGACTCAACAGAGGATAAGAGAATCGGCGTACAGAGCAGTCAAACGTCGCCGCAACGTTGTCTTCTGGCAGCGTGTAGGCTTAATGACACGATCGCCCTATATGCTAGTCATTGCGCGGCACGGTGGACCAGCTACAATTTACTCACCTAATACATCTAACCAGCGGACTTGGTTCGCTCAACAGCTGAGATAGCTTAAGCCAGACTTACATGGATACTACGATTATCTTTTGTATTGATTTTGTTCAAGTTATGTTCTGAGTTACGCTGAACTTGTCGTGATGGATTTTCTGCAATAACGTTAATAACCCGATGGGTCCCCTCAAGTAAATTGGACAATCGTCGGGCAACTCCCCACGCTCGCTCTCTCCTTCTTTCTCTGAAACCGCAAGCGCATCAAACTCACTCTGGTTGCTGATGAATAGGGCCCTTCAGTGGGCCTTTTCGTATCGGCTCTGGTCGTCTCGGCGCTGGTAGCGACTGTATATCGAACTCCGTCGATCGCTCTGGTCGGATGCGATTGTCCACCTGTGGGCGGGGGTGCAACAATGAATTAGGGACAGACGACATGTATCGTCATAGATGAGTTGGCCGATGCAATTTCAGAAGTGTCACATCTCGATGAATCGACTAACCAATGATTATCCAATCCAACCACATGCGCTAGGTGCGCTTTGCTCATTGTTAAACCATGCAGACGCATGGCTGTATGCGCATGTATGCGACAATCGTGTACGAAATCAGTTAGCCGGCGTGCGACACGCTGCGTTGTGTTACGCTTCGTACCTGGTCAGGTGCGCCTCGGCTCACCGAGTGAATAGTGATGGTGTAGTCGTTCACGATATCTAGTATGGTAAATAGCACCTCCTGTTTCGCGACGATGGGGTAGCCATTCGAGTCTAGGAAGTCGAAACCGTGAGGTCCTCCAGGCACGTCCGGTCCCCTCGGCACCTCGCTCAGCAGCTGCTCCCATAGAAGATTGCGGACTTGCTTCAGCATCAGATTATTATCCACGAAAATGTAGCCGAACTTGCGATCCAGCGGCGATCGAACACCAACCTTCTGTTTTTCTATGGGTACAAATAATAAGGAAACACATAATTATGCACCGGGTTATTGGCACCGAGGGTTGTCGACGAAGCCAAGATGTACGCAGTCTATAATCGTTGTGTGTTTGTTTTTGTATAGACGTTTGCGTCTGTTGTGAAATAGCGAAATTTGTTGGTGTCATTTGATTATTTTCTATTTCATTTGTTGAAACACGTGGAAAAGTTGCCGTCACTCACCATATTGCCTCACGAGATGAAGAGATCGGTTTTCAGCCATTAGACACTGCAGGGTGACAAAACACTCCTGTATTCTCTTTATTGGAGATCTGCAATGAGCGAACACCGAAAATAGATGAGATATATAAGGCACCTATGTACACATGCACAAAGACAAGCACACGGACATGGATATGAATCAAGTCAATATCTAGACCAATACCGTAAGCGCAATTTTACTTTGCGCCAATAATTTTACTTTCTCCAATACGCTGTCTTTGTCAATTTTACTTTCTACGAGATCTGTGTACAGCACATATCACCTATAGGCTTGGGACAGCCGGTGGTAGCAGCGGGCTTCTCCTCTGTCATTACTGTTGCTGTTTAATTACAAAAAAAATAAAAAATTACATATTTATAAATTGTATAGTATTATTCAATTATTCGACTATTATTATTAAAAGAATACATTAAAAAAAATATATATATAAATAAACAATTGTATTGGCGGGATTACATTAATACGAATAGCTCATCTCAGTCGAAGCTGACGTTTGTCGAAGCTAAGGTCAGGCTGCCTAGTTTCTACCTAATCCCTATGAGCACGCAAGAGCAAATGAATTAATGCACGAATGACGATGAGTGTGTGTCGTCTCCCCTTACCGCCATTCATTTAACTCGTTTCGCCTCCTCAATTACCGTATGAGTCTATCCACTACTGATCAGCTCCGTTTATCACCCGAATCTATTAATAGTACAACCGGTGAGGCTAGCATCCAGTAAGAAGAAATACTGTTGCATGCTTTGATCATGCGTTAGCCGGCACACACCGAACGACGCCGACGATTAGCAACAACAAGTACGTACATTGCCCACTGTCCACATGGTGTTGTACGAGCTGTTACCGCGACGAGAACGCGCGCATACGGCTAACATGGCGTACATCGTCCTTTTCGGCATCTTCTCTTCGCTGCATCATCGGCGAGACATTAGCAGAGGCGTTAGCTTCTGCTTGGCTTCCCTTATTTTACCTGGACGCACCGAGGTGGTGTATGTCTATACGCGCACAGTTTCCCCAACCCACTACAGCCGCTCATAGCCACAGCCGCCGATCGACACTGCCGATCTCTGTGGAGCTCTCTGCTCGCGACCAGTTGCAGTTGGGGTAGTCACTCCCGTAGGCGCTATTCCTCTCGGCCGCTGTTCGGCCGCCGTCGCCATCCACCGTATAGTGCAGCTTAACCCGTCCGTATGCTGTGAGGAGTGTACGTCGTGGTGAGCATCCGCGCCGGCATAGGTGTCGGCGCTCGCAACGTCGCCTTCTTGGCCACGCCACCGCGGCTGCTTTGAGGTCGCCGCGCGCCTCCCGCCCGACTCCGTCCAGTCCCGTTTCTGCTGACGTCAGCAGCGGCACTGAACGGTCACCGTAACGATGACAGATGAGCGGTAGGCTGTTTCAAGCGTCACACGCGTGTAGTCATCCGCGTAGACGCAGCAGCACTGCGACGCTGACACCCACCCACACACACACAAGTTCACTCAGCGAGCCTGGCCGTGCAACAACAGCAGCAGCCGCAGCAGTAGCAGCCCAGGGAAGAACAACTGGCACTTGGAGCTACACTTGTCCACTGCTCCCGAGCACCTTGAGCGCACCTCGCGTCTTGCATTCACAGCAAGCATTTAAGCAAGTACAGCAAAACCACACGCGAGGATTCTTCATCTCCACTGGTAGCTTATTCTTTGCGCTAACTCGGCCAGCTTGAATCGCGCCGAAACTCTGACGTCGATCTGAGGCCGATCTCTGTCTGTGGTGGTCCACACGGACGCAGAGACGTGGGCGGTGGCTGAGTTGGCGGTCATAGCGTGCGTGCTAAGCGAGCCAACGAAGGAAACCCTGGACGGGCACACGGATGGACACAAATATATATATATATATATATATATATATATATATATATATGTATATATCCCCTTTACGCACTCGAGATAGGAGCAGACAACCAAGCAGTGGACGGGCTCGATGCAGTCAGACGCGTGGACAGGGTTCCGGCGAACGCGGAATTGAGAAAGTGCCACGGCCGTCGCTGTCATCGTCATCCGCAGCCGCCGCGAATTATCGCTTACGGCTAGCTAACAACTAAGGAGGTGGTGTGCAATTTGCAAATTTATGTTTATGCTTCCGAGTACGGCGGGCGGGAGGTTGAGTGTACGTGTACTATTTTGTTGCCGACAAAACTGACGCGTTCAGCGTGCAATTTCCGACTAAACGCAGTCATTAGCTATGCCGGCATCAGTAACAGTAACGAATGACGACTACACTATATTCCATATGATTATTACTATACTATTCAGTATAGGTATTTGCTACGTAAACAGTGAATTTGTATCATGTATCGTTAGCCAGCACTTATATACTTGTTCGTCCATTGCCGTACGTCGTAGATGCACCCAAAGTAGAGCGGGAATAATGGGCTATACGAAACACACATTATGTACTTGTAATCAAGATACAATAATATCTACCCATAGAGAAATTCGCGCAAACCTGCAAAAACAACTACCCGACAGAGTTCTTACCATTCATTTCTACGTGGAGTCGATCTGTTATTGTTAATGATGATTGTATTAGAGTATTATTATTATTAGTATATTGTATTCTATATAGTATTTTATAGCTATCTCGCAAACTATGGCCGACTGTCCTGCCATTGTATGGATAGCTTCTGCTGCCGCAAGAGAACAACAGTGGACCCGAAAGAAACTCCCATGGATGCAAGGAGGCTCTATCGTTCAGGACGCAACCCAACGGCGTGCCTAGTGTTAATAATGTATTATTATTAAACAGAAATGTCGACTCCCGTAGCTTTTCTATAAATCGCCTTGCTCTCTCTCTCTCTCCCTCTGGCATTTACGGGCTGTTCGCCAAAATGGCGATAGCGTTCGCCACTGGATGCGACAACCACTTCACGGGAGGCAGCGCTCGGTATTCTGCACTGCCCTGTAGATATAATACATAAGTCCACACTCACGGTGTTTTAAGGCGCAACACGTTTACGGTCCCAGTAAAAAGGTGTATAAATGCTGACCACTCGACCTCTCTCTCTCTCGCTCTCTCTATATATATATATATATGTATCTTTGCACTGTCGCCAAATGTTGCTGAGCAGTTAGCGTTGCCACGGGTGAAATGAACATCAAGCGTCCTATCCAGCACAGAGACGAGACAACGTGGTAACGGTGTCGACGCGGACGCCGACGACCTGTCCACCGCTTAACTACACGTCGTAAGAGACGCTGCCGAAATTAAAATTCCGAAACACATCTGCAAACCGCACACGGCGGCGGCGCCGGCGGTGTTGACCTGTTCTCTATAATACTGTATAATAATAAGTAAGGGAAATATCTCCGTGTAAAGGGCATTCATATCAAATGATCTCGAGATAAATAAAGATGCCTATGGCGGTCGTGATGATGGTGGTAGTGGTGGTGGCGGCGGCTGCAGTGATGATTTACAGCAACAGCTTTTATTGGCTCAAATATTGAAATGTCATGGCCGTCGTCCCATATCTATGGGACCGCCATTCAAATGTTTGCAATGTATTTCTCGGGACAATCGAGAACACTAAAGGCAAGCATGGTCGATGAGGCAAACTTCCTGTGAGATGCCACTGAGTAGAGAGGTCTATGAAGCGGGCTGTTGGGTTCAGGTTAATAATCGATTAATTGCCAGCTTATGCTTTAATGCAGGCCTTTTTCTTTGAGTGATTCACAATATTATGTTCATATATATATTTATATAAACACCAAGCATGGCTACAACGTATGTCCGGCACAAATATGTGATGATGATATAGTGTTAATTTCAGTCATTCATGATAATCAAATGCATTTGCGAATGGGAGAGACTAACACAACTCCCCCCCTGAGTTAGCGTTCATGCGGTGTATTGTTGTTTGCAACCGAGACATTGCCATACATGATACCAAGATTGTGTCAAATCTAGTGCTCAGTCAGCCTTCTAGGCGAGTTCGATAATTGAAGTAAAGAAAAAATAACACTATCATCATTGCTGCAGTGGTTAGATGATTATACGTGTTCAGCAAGCTGGACACTCATCTGGCTGCCCCGATCGTCGTCTAGATGCTCGTTTGTCATAGCTGCCCCACTGGCACAAACGGAAATCGGATAAGAGTCTATTGCTCATTAATCAGAGTACAAACAAGATAGCGGAAATCGGCGTAGAATGCTGCCGGAAACGCAGAATGTACGCATGTACAAAGGCTCACGCCGAAGCCGGCACTTTCGACGACGACTGCACTCTGGCGGTTCGTATTCCAAAGGAGGAACTATTCAGTT
This sequence comes from Stratiolaelaps scimitus, assembly GCA_019614645.1. NCBI lineage: Eukaryota > Metazoa > Arthropoda > Arachnida > Mesostigmata > Laelapidae > Stratiolaelaps > Stratiolaelaps scimitus. The sequence goes on along the minus strand of JABWDB010000018.1, from coordinate 2,505,760 downwards.
TCTAGGCATACAGAACAGACGAATCGTATATGCTCCCCGATCTCTTCGATAGATCGCCAGCCGCATCGGCTCAAATGATCCAAACAATTGTTCCTCTGGCGTCATGTTATTGTTCGATAATGACCACGAGTAAGGTGACTGAAACATACTCGTTGGGCAGAATACAAGATGGATACGTGGCTCGAACTGTAACGCCTAGAACGTGCCACGCCGCCACCACGACGTGGGCTCGGGGCAAAAAAAACGGGAGTTAGCTGTCTATTAGCTATGTGCGTGTATTGGTGGGTCATTAACGAGGCCTAATTAATGAAAACGACTCTTCGAAGTGAGGTTGTAAAATTATGAAATATCGCTGCTCGTTTCGTTCGTTCTGCGAAACGTACGCTTCTGCAAATGCGAGAGTTGTCTGTCTGGCCTTGTAAATAACAATAATATGATATGCCCCGATTGAGCGGCACACTGCGAACCCGCTCGAGCCGGCCCGTGCTGGCTTAAATTTGTTATTCACTTAAACAATAAACGTCGACGTATAACAACTGTCTCAGATGATAGTAAAAGTGATACCAGTTGGACAGCGATAGTTTGGATACACAATATAGCTCTGTGCAACGTAACCCCTATCGCTTACTGGCTCCCAATGCCTCTATAGCATAAAATTCGCTTCTAACTAGCGACACGGCAATTAGAGCTCGTATATATATATATATATATATATATATATATATATATATATATATGTATATATATATATATGTACACAAGTGATTTAATAGGGAAACTTCATATACCTAGATGAGATTATATACTTGTGTGGTGTGTACCAGGGTAGTTGGCTGAGTGTTGTCTTGCAGCTGTTCACAACCTGGGATAGAATATAGAATATATTGATAGTCTATTTAATAATTATAACTTTCCTTGACTATATTTGGCGAATACGCACTGCAGCAATTTAAACACGAACAGCGCCGGTGATCAAAGCTATAATTGCTCATGGGCTGACGAGTTGATTTGATGTCGCTTTGCGAAAGCTAAATAAATAAAGAGAGAGACAGGGACAGATACGCTTTATTCTATTAGTCCCAGTTGGTTGGCGCATGCTTCGGGTCAATTCGGGCCGGCTAGAACGTGCTATAACGGCGAACGGATACCTGAGACTGATACTAATATCGTACGCTATCCTAGCAGAGGAAGTAACGTGGTACTCTTCGACGATTCTGGCTGACAAAATAGCTTGATTTAGCCATGGGCCTCGCCATCGCCCGAGGACACACGTGGATGTGTTACCGATGACTTGCAACGCTCCTGACACAGCTTCACACTCGATGACATCGAACCGCTGAATGGCCGCGAATGAGACCAAGCACTTCCGACGCTAATTTTGCACTGCCGGCTTACACAAGCCACCCCGTTCCAATTATTTGTACAACTTTGATCTGGCGTCTCATTAAGTAATAGGACATTTATCCGCGTACACAGCAGAACCACCTACCCGCTACGTCTAGATACACGTTTCTCTCCACCTTCGCTTTCTCTCCCGCTATTTCTTCCTCGGGATCCCTCGACCGTATGCTGACCGAGTGAGCAGCTCCCTTGGAGCTGCCTTCCAGCCGTTGTCTAGCGACCCCAAGTTTTTTGCCGTACGCCAGCGTTGCTCATTTTCTCAGTCCATCTTATCCTCGACCACTGATCGAGATGGATCACCGGACGTGTATCTCTCGCACGGCTGACGAGAATAAATCAGCCAACTGAGCTCACTGAACGTCGACAACGGCGGCGGCGGGGGTGGCGACGACAACTCCGACGACGACAATTCCCTCTAACAGACCGAGTGCAGCAAGTACGTGTGTTCTCCGAAGCCTTCATACCAAACAAGTTGTTCCAGAAGCTGTTCAAAAACGCACTGGCGGCCGATAGCCCAAGAGCCAAGAGCGAAGCAGATAGCCAGGCGGCGGCTCCCTAGTTCTCTCTAGCTTCCTCCCGTCGGCCGTTGGTTTGGGTCTGAGTCAGTGGTAGCATGTCAATGCTGTTCTTTGCCATGGCATTACTGTCTTCGCCGTGCTTACTTTCGTTGCCGAAGCCACCCGTCGCCGGACACCATGCGCCTTGGCGACAGCAGCAGCAGCAGCAACAGCAGCAGCAATATTGTACTACCTTCGACGGCAGCAACAAGTCTCAATGAAACCCGCATCATCCGTAACGAACGCGGCGTAGTAGAACAGTGGCTCGTGTGCACGTCCACACGCTCAGCAGTCTCCTTCAAGGCGGCGGCGGTGGCGGAATGGTTCATCACCGTAGCTCACTGCGGTGGAGTACGAGACCACGCAAGCACCATTCAAAAAAAACAGCAGACGTTGACGGCAACGGCGATTCAGCCATTCATCTATTTACTTATTCATTCATTCAGAGTTACTCTGTCGAGTTGTTACTCAGGTCCGTCGACAAAGGAGAGCCCACCCATTGAAGATCAGTTTCCTGATAAAAACGAACAGATGCTGACTAGAGAAGTCGTCCGCTGGCCCGGCCCTTTTGCCAGCACACCTTTTAGGCTATATATATATATATATATTCAATCGCAGATGCACTTATTTCAAGTTAATCTTAATTGTTGCAATAGGACTTCAAATCTTAATTGTTGCAAACTCCTGAACTTCTAACCCAAGTTGGAGACCGATTGTCAAGTATCTCATACATATCTATATATATATATATATATATATATATATGTATATATGTGTAGAGTAAAGGAAACGCAATAACATAACAGCATTCACACTTTGATAAACAAAATGTTCAATGTTTCAGAAGTAAGCCCGAACGAGCACAATGAATGTGTTCGACGTGTTCGAAACGCTGCAGAAAGTACAGGCTTTGAAAGGGCTCAGAGCATACGTGCCTTCCGCATTTCGGCAACTTCTACGCAAGCACACAGCTACCTTGACCACTACAAGCGAGGCATTAGCGGCAGACAAATAGTCGTTCGTTTTTTATAGTTGTTTGCTGTAAAACCTGCCACCAACTAATGCTCGATCTTCGATAGACACAATGGGTTGGCGTGGCGAGAATATCGAGCGCGGGGAGGGGGAGGCGAATTCGTTTGATTGTTTTTCAATCAGCTCAACGAATGTCCGCACACCTCACAGCAGAGGTCGGTGTCTTCGGGGGACATCCCAGCGTATAATGTCGCCTTCAACGCGAGTAACGACGTTGGCCGCTTCGAAAAAAATGGCCGCTTCCGGCGGTCGTACCCCGTTGAGTTTTCAGAATGATCATTATTCTACGATTGTTGCATTTCGTCGTTGATTGCCGTCGAATTCGTCGTCGTAAACCTGAGACGAGATCGGCAAAATGGGAAATTCGAAGCTGTCCAAAGCTGAAAACAAAAGTTGCGCAACTGGAAAATATTGGCCACTGGGAGCGATTGCGTCTGGTACTGGTAGTCGTCGGCCGTGCGTATGGACGTCGACATTACGGCGGCGTCAACGTGAACGCGTTGCGGTCATTGTGAATTGTCAACGCGAGTAGCTTCTGTCACAGGGGCAAGAACAAATGCTTATAGCAGATATACAGCGCGCATTTTTCCTACATTGGAATATTGATCTCATCAGGTTGAGAGGTTTCTCTCTCTCTCTCTCTCTCCGGGTGTGTGTGTGTGATTGAAGTTGACGGGTGAAAAAATGAACGATAGTACTTTTCCAATCGTTTTCTACCATTGTTGAGCGTTACAGAGCACGCCAGACTCCGTTGTTTACCCGCGGTCGGATCATAGGTGAACACACACACACACACACTCGCACAGATGTTATTTCTCTATCTCCCGGTTAACTGCGGGGATATTCCGTCCATGCAGATATTCTTTTCTGGCTCTCAATGGAGTTGTACAATTTTTACGTAGTTCTTTCATACACCTGATATCGTCCACAAAGGCATAATTGAAACTTGTCCTCGCGTGAACTCCCCCTTGTTAAGTGGGCTGTACCGGCATGACTCAACATGTCCAGGTGGCATTTCTCAACCCTCACCCAAAATAGACGTTATGCAGCTGAACCTCGAGATAGATGTATACAATAATAATAATAGTAATCACTTGATCTGAATAGATACAGATCACCAAGAGTGGATAGGCCATCGAACAACGCAAGGGGTCTTTCCTATAATCCGTGAGCATTGCCCGGACATGAGCGGGCGATGAGTACCCTGTGGATTCATCCAGCATCGCCAAGTATCTAGCGGCAAAAACACGGGTAAGATTTTGTGCTATAAACGAAGTCTCCTTCCATAACACTTTCGCTCGAAAAACAACAGTATCAGCAGAAGCACCTACAAATAGCTGACTAACATATTGGCAATACGTCCATTAAGTGACTACCCAAAAAGGGAAATCCCGCTTGGTCATTGTCCTGTCGAGGCGGGCGTAGCTGGCAAAATCGTTCGCCGCTAGCCAAAATTGAATCGACTATTTCAGCTCGTAGTAATACCATTATATATATATATATATATATATAAGTGTCTCCTTAAACGAGCGAATATTTCATATTCTTTCTCTCGGATGTAACACTGAGGTATTCTAGGTGGGTCTGTAAGACAGAAATGACAAAGACACCAATCACATTGATTCGATTTGGCCAACGCGCCCTGCATTTTTTTTGCAAAGAAAAACACATGATTTTAACTTAATGATTTCGTATTGTGCTGTTGTTTGTGTTTGTCTTCCATCGCTGTTCAATGTGATATCAGTAATTAGCAAAAGTCGATGATACGATCAGTTGGCGGCGGTGGTCGGCCACCACGCGTCGAGGTGCTAATTAACCGACGAAACACATAGATTCTGCTTGAAGTTTACCAGTTTTGGCAGCGAGCAGTTGTGAGTTTGATTATTTTATTTGTGATGTCAAATCGCAAAGTTGAACAGTAGTCACCAAAAAAAAATGTCGATTGACACGCATCGGTGTCATGACGAGCAAAAACTAATGACGAAATATATGCGTTAATATTTCCTGTGCCTGCTCCAGCCGCGTTCGCTGTGTGTGTGTGTGTCTGTATGTGAGTGCGTTCGGATGTCAAATGGAAAGAAATCCCTCGGACAATTCCCATTAATTGATTGGCATCATTATACATGATTCTGCCGCTGCTGATGCTGCTGGTGATGATAAGGTCTGGTGGAATTTTCTCTCGAGTCGTAATGCGCTGAGCGGGTATTTCACAATCGAGATCAGATCGGAAAATGGCACCTTGCAGTTCTCATAGTTACATTTTAGCAGGCAAGCAGGCGACGTACGACGACGACGACGACGACGACGACGATGATCATAATAATATTCATATTCGCAATGTATAGTACTGTCTTTGCACCGAGTTGAACAACCACATCGCTGCCGAGCTCAACGACGATTGCCCGCCAGTGATAAACAACTACATATCGGCATATCTGAAATTCATCGAATGCCGCCCTCAAAACAAATCCGTTTCGCGGATGAGCAGAAATTTGAAATATGCGAACATGACTTTGGTCGAATATCATCAGCCGCTGCTTCCCGAGTCATTCAATCAAATCCTCACATAGTTGTTTGGTCACGTTATTACGATGGTGGATGAAATGTTTGCAACGTATATTTGTACAGCCTGAACGAGTTGACGTCATGTGTGACCACTCCATTCTCGATGGCATTTTACGATTTTTTGTTTGTCCATCTCTCTCTCTCTCTCTCTTTTCTTCATTTTCTCGTTGTTTTTCCGGCATTTTTCCTTTTAATCGATTCCCTTCACCCGCGACCTCGTCACTTGCATCGTATGTCGATGCACTGCTCTCTTCCATCCGTGAAGAATCTCAAGAATGAAGATTCTGCCGACAGCGAAAAGAATTGGCACATCGCGTTAACGTGACGGGCGAACTTCTCACCCGACGCGTATCTATATCCATCCATCTATATAATAGAATACACCGTGTATAGCTGACCACATCGTTGTTGTCATCTCGTCATGATGCCTACTGACGATTTGATTCTCGTCACATTCGAGGGATTCCAGTCGAGGGATTTGGCTGGCCTGATGACCATTCAGCATTCGGCTAGCAAAACAGACAATCGGACAAAACAGCACGATGCTGAATGTCACGCGGCATCGAGAGGTGGCATGACAGCAACAACAAACAACATCCGGTGGGGGAACGCGCGCACTCATGGACGTGTACGGCCGGCACTTGATCGCGACGTCGATGGAGCTCGCTCCATCGGTGCATGGGATTGATAGATGGAGAGATACGCCATAGATTAGTGGGGACTACAGCGTGAATGTACGAGGTTGCTGCTGTTGTGCTGCTCGCGTTTGGACTACTATTACAACAAGTATAGACTGCGACTCTGTTTCATACGTCGACGATGGTGATAATACATGAATACTGCAATACATCCAGCTATTCAGAGACTTGCCGCTTCTTCCAGCTAGATTAGCAGACCTAGGGCGCGGAAACGTAGTGGGCCTTTCTAAACCCATCATATCTACATAATATATATATATATCTATATCTATATAATATACATATATATATATATAGTAGAGGAGACTAAGTGTCGGATCCTGGTTATTGTTGCATTTCATCTTGTTGCTGCTGCTGCTGTTGTTGTTGTTGTTGATAAAGCGACAAGCGGCATTGTCGTCGCCACGGACAAATACATCGGGCAGGGACATCGCCATAGACATAGGCCAGGGTAGTGGGGTCTACCGGCGTCGACATGTTCAGTGGCAACATTGAGGCGATCGGGAAATCCCCAAATCTAATAGAAGGACTTGTGTTCTTCGTTGGCTCTGATGATGCAAGTCAGCAGCAGCAGCAGCAGCAGCAGAAGTCAAGTCGGCCTCTGGCGCCGTTGTCTGGTCGCGCTAGTTTATCACTACCGCTGCCGTTCCACTGTCGACTCGTTTTTCTGTCGACGCTTGCCTGCTACGGCACGGGGCTGTTCTGACTGGGTTTTTTCTTCTGTTTGCTGCTCAACGCCGAGCAGGAGCAGAACGGCGCAAGTTGCCCGATGGGTAAGAAAATTACGAGAGATACAGCTGCTACCGCCAGCGTCAACCAGCATCAAACGGTGCCAACATCGCCTAAATAGCTGAAGGAGCGAAGCAAGTTCCTTGATACCATCGAATCGTGTTAGCGACATGTCAGTGGCGGTGGCGAGATCGTAATTGTTTTAGTACCAAGTCATAGTGTGTTAGCAGAGGAATATTCTAGCAGATGGAGGTATTTCGCCCATGGCATGAAGGCGACAACAACAACAATAAACTGCAACAACGCGATAGGGTGGGGACATCACAGCCAGTACGCGGTGCACACGGTGAACGGCTGGATGCGCGGGCGTCGTGTGTCTGGTGGCACAGACGAACGCTGCTGTTGACGCCGCTATCATCATACAACAATGACAACAGTGTTCAACAATAACGACAACAGAGTGGGCGCGACGAAGCGCATATCTCTCTCTCTCTCTCGCAAATGGGGATTCTTCCTCGGAGCTTTATGTGTGGAATATTTGCCGGCGGAGGTTCTCGAGCATTTTCCAGCGATGAGGGCAATATCCTCCGATATGAAACCTGACCTCGCCGTGTCATAGCTGTGGCACATAAACATACATTGACGCGTCCGCCACCGGCAAATCATAACGGCAAATGGGTCACGCACAGACGTGATCGGGGGCTTGGGCAACACGCACACACGCCGCGCGCTCGCGCGCGATGCTAGAATCGTCATCACAATCATAGAGGTGATCTACTCGTGTGGAAAGCTACCCATCCATTGAGCGTCGGCGCACGTGCGGCACCAGGACCGACCTTTCGGCGGGTAGGTCGCTCGCGAAAAACGACCTCGAGGTTCGATACTGCGCTCGACACTAGACGATCCGTCAACAACGTACACTGACAAGTGAGTGTTTGTGTGAAAACCACACCATAGCGATGAATCGTCCCATAGGTGCCCAGTGGTGCTAGACGTCACGTGATCCTTGCGATGGCATCGGTAGTCGAGTCGAAAAGGGTCGTATATCTCCCTTGGTTGCGCTTGTTGTCCTCCTGTGTCTTCTCTCTCACTCTCTCTCTCTCGATCTCTGCCCATCTCTGTCTATCGCGTTGCAGGGCTCTGAAATCTTTCTCGAGACCTGTCTTCATCTGCTCGTCGCTCGGAGGCTTGACCAAGTGATCGGCGAACTTTCGCCTGCCACCATCGCTTGGTGATACTGATGCCGTTAATCTAATATTGATAATCTCACGGATATGAACGGGCGGAATCCAGGAGGCCACCGTATCACGCTGATCAGTGAGATAATCTCATCCCGATAACACACAAACGTTTGGCATTCACCTCACAGCATATGGGAGGTAGCACTAGTCGCGTGGCTAGCTCTCCCGAGTGAGAGCGAGCTGGCCCTCGCTGGCTCGTAGCTGTAACGTGAACGGCGCAGTTTGCTCGACAGTATGCCGTTTTGCAAATCATCTCGGGTTGCAGCTAAGCTGACGGCTGTACATGGGATACCCACTGGTGGTAATCGACCTGGCGAGTACACTGACGGCTGTCGGCTGCTGTGTTATGTTCTAGCCGGAAGTACAGGACTCGTGACACCACGGATATGCTACATAAGACAACGGTCTGTTTCGACAGCCTACCAATTGGTTGCACGCATGTGTCGGAATGAGAAGACAGCCACATCTAGATCGCTCGATTTTTGGTAATCAGTATATCACCTGTAGTGTGCCCAAGCGTTACGTATATTCATATTAAGATAATAGAAATATTAACAGCAGCACTTGCTGAATGGCTCACTTAATCGAGAAACAAATTTGCACGGCTTTGAGCTTCAATTTCGTCGCTCCGAATACGGGAATGATCATTGAGAGACCCTTTGTTGTATGCATACATAACTACGGTTAGTTACAAGATGGCAATGATAATCTAGGTAATTAGGTCAACATATAAGCTATATCTACGATGTATCATCAATGAAAAGAGAACCGAACTCTCTAACTATAAAACTATACTTCGATGCATACAAGGGCGAGTTTTCAGGCATCATGTAAATGACATGAGAATTTGATGATCCTTTGACGATATATATATATATATATACAAGCATCTTTGCTTAAAGGTTGATATTGCCTAGCGCAGCTGAACAATTCAGTTTAAATCGCTGAGTGCGCGCAACTGGTCTAGCTAGACCGCTTATTTCGTCTCGTGACAGTTGTCGTGCGTAATTTCTGTGACTCCCCCAGACCATATTCTACAACGCCAAAGCAGATGGGGCCAAGTTTAAGTTCAACAGTGCAAAAACATTCTGCAATGAAAGCAACAGCATCGGATGTCACCCGAAAGGATTCTGTACTTCAAAGGAAGTCGGTTAAGGCAAAAAACTCATGTGTGCCACCACATCTCGCTTGCTCACTGAACAGCCGTCCAGGGCCTCCGCCGTATGACACTGAGAGACATGGGAGGTCGTGGCCTCGGACATTAAGCCCCCCCTCTCTCTCTCTCTCTAGCCTCCCTACCCAGGAACGATTTACCAATAGACATCCTACCGAAGACACTTCAACCGCCGAACAATGTTGTTATGCACCCCAAGAAGAATTCCGTTCGCCTCCTTCAGCGTGATGAGGGGAAATCGCCCGCGAAGAAACGCGATCAAACATATTCAATAACCACGCTCACACAATTGTCCACACAGCAATGACCCAGCAACGAGACCGCTGATATCGGCGCACCAGTGCAACCAACCAACAGCACAACAACAGTGATCCGAGCCGGGCAGCATCGCGACGGACAAATGATGAGTCATCCTGATAGCGCAATGCTCCCACGGTGTCCGGACGCACGGGCGAACGATGAAGCCACCGCGGACAGAGCCAACGAACGCAAGAAGAGAACGATTGCGGGCTCAAGTCCGGTGCGACGACAGAGCGACCATTCTGCTCCTTTCGGCCACTTCGACAACGTCCGCCGCGTCAAGCTTCATTTAGTTGTCCTCACCCCCTCCGTCCCATGTTGAATGCCCGAAAAATTTTGTGCGGCTGACCTTAAAAAAATATATATATATATAGATGTATATGTGTGTGTATGCCCCGCTTCGGGAGATGCTCTTTGCCTGTACGGACTTATCGACGTATTCGCTAGATCCCGCTTCGTACAAATGGCAACACGCGATAAAACTCGTGGCGAGACGGCCGGCAGGCCACCTACCCATTGATAGGCAGGTATAACCTATTGTAGAAGTCCTGCCACCGGAGACCCACTCATTAGACCCAATGGATGTCTCCGATGACTCGTTGTTAAGCTACACTTACTAGTCTTAGTTCTCGCGGCAGCGCCACTACTGATGTCATAACGCCGAAGCACGATGACTCAGCAACGGGACCGCTTGGGTCTGGCCGCGGGGCCGGCCGCCCGATTGGCGCAGCCGCCGCCGCCGCCGCTATCATCTGCAGTAGTACCAGCAGCAGCAGAAGCAAATGGGAAGTTGTGCCGCGACGACATTGTGCCGAACAGCGCCAAACGCGGCCGCCGAAGTTCATCCGAACGCGCACTTCACTCGCGTCGGCGGCCACCGGCGTTGATTCGACCCATACCACAAATAGTAGCAGTAGTAACACTTGTTGTTGTAGCAAGTGTAGTAGTCTCACAATGAACAGTACCAATGGCACTGCTCATTGTGGTATTGCCCCTGGTTGTGGCTCACAGCGACGGCAACAACAGCAGCAGCAGCAGCAGCAGCCGCCGCAGTACCAGAAGGGCAGGCCGGAACGTTCCCAGTTGAATGGCGGATGGAGGCGCGATACGAGTGGTACCGGCTGGGCTGGCGGACCGTCAGTCGGTTGTGTGTTTGTAACACGTTCGTAGTATTTACCTATTACTGGCTATCTTGTATATCATACATGTTACACACCCAGAGCAGAGAGCAGTGTGACAAGCGACGCTCGTGTGTCTTGCACCCCATGAGTAATCCAGCCAACGGCCGCGTGAGGTCCAAACGCGCGAGGCAAGGCTAGAAAATGAATAGTAGCAGCTGCAGCAGCAGCAGCGGCTCAACGCGTTGACGCTAGCTATTAAACGATGGATGTAGTCACTGCCGCCGCCGCCGCCGACGACGCTGCCGGCGTCGCGTCCGAGACAAGCACAGAAAAGAACGTAACAAACGCGTACAGTGGCGTTGTCCGTCTCCACTGAGGGTCTGCCCGATAAACTGACTAGCTGTCTGTTGTGCGTCTGGCGCGAAGCGATCGGATGAGTCATCCAACAAAAGCGCTCTGCAGCAACAATGCTGCAGAGGCGGCTATAGCATATGAGCGCGCTTCTATGAGTCGTCATCATTGTCATTTCGGCAGCAGCTCCAATGCAACTTGTGGTCTATAAGACAGCAAGAAGCTGATTTGAGGCAGAATGCATTGCCGGCGGCCGAATCGCTCCTGTATATATATATATATATATATATACATATAATTTATGATTCCTGTTGATGTTAGTTAGTGTTCCCAATAAATTAGAAGTTTACCTACGTGAAAATTACTGATTAACGACCTTCTTCCCTTAAATCAAACGAGCGCACACGGTTTTAAATCGCCGGTGGCGTGCGGATGATTTCGCCGTCTCGTAGCGCGCGCGCACCGAGAACGCCTGTTGACAAGATGAAAATGACGAATTCGGCATGAACCGCTCTTTCGAAATGGTCTCATTCTGCTCGTTAGAATGTTGCCATTCTAACGGCACTCGTCGACGTCACCAGTATTCTGAAACAGGCGCCACGAACTCATCATCGTAATGAGCATTTATACTCTTCAGATGTGTACAGTTTATGTCGGCTGCCATATATGTCAGCGGCTGCATGTCAACCCGCTTGAATGTATGAATGAATGAATGACTAGCCCAGCCAAATCAAGCGAATTTACATAACGCCCATGGTGAAGCGGCTAATAGTTAAATGGCGCTTCTGCGCACAATTATCGAAGCATGCGAAGCAGGAAGGCGCTCGCTGCGGCCTTCTGCGCGAAGCGCAGCCAAGGCGCGCGCGCACACGACAGCCGTTGACGATCCAATGTCCGGAGATTATCACATCGTCGTAATCACCGTCGTCGTTGTCGTTACCATCAATAGCAGCAGCAGCAGTAGTGCTGTCATCATCAGCATCTGTGTGGCCGCCAGCGGGTGTTCGGCAGCCGCGCGAGATGTGAACGTGGACGCGGTCACGTGGCTCCGTCGAGTTCCTGCCGTCGGGCGTCATCTTATCATAATGGTTTCCATTGCGTTCCGTCAGTGTCGCCGAGCGAGCAGCGACGGCCAAAGCAGCACGTCCATACCGAGAAGAGCTTCAGGGACATAGGAGACTATCACACACCGATATGTCGCCCGCCGGCCTTTCGAGGTAGCCGCTTGGACGAGGACGCCCATGCGTGATCGTACATGGCCTCTGGACAAACCGGGAGGACTAACCGAGATATACGCACAAAACATCCAGGTCAAGAGCCAGCTACAATCAACCAATAGGTGGGCAGGAGCCAAAGAAGCGACAGTAACAACAACAACAACGACGACGTCCCTACTAGTGCGTGTTAACGTAGCCGCTGCAGGGTGCAACTTCCGCTGTCTGTTCGCCCACAGCCAAACACCAGGAGAAAGATTGCGCGATGTCGTCGCCGTTGGGCCATTGCACTCGAAACGGCGACCTCGGACGACAACGACCAGATGAACAATGGGGGGGGTTTGTACAATACTGGTGACACCATGCTCCACGCTGAGACCCATAGATTCGCCCCCGGGGGTGGGGGTGCGCATGGGTTCAGCGAACGAAGCGAATGGCGCATTGCACAAAGTATTATTGTCAGTTGAAAATCGACTGTTTAGTAGAGATCAGTTAACGATTCGCAGGTGTCATGGATCATCCTGGACGTCGGTGACTGTTCAGGTGTTCGTCCACCTGTGCTATTCAAACGACAGCTGCAGGCTGTATAGGCAGTTGTAAATGTCGCCTGTTAATGTGTGGTTGTCACGTTGAAGTGGTGTCAATGTTCTCAAGAATGGATATTCATCTGTTATCAATTTGAGCACCAGCTTTCTCTTGTTTATGGTGATTTATTCAAATATTATCGTCCTGCTAGCAAGCATTACCTAAAGCGATTTCTAAAGCCAACCATCGGAAGCGCCCTTGCAGTCTTCTCGCTGCAACCGTGCGGTGCCGGCTGCCTCTCCGAGTTCCGTAAAAACGCTAGTCCAGTCTCCAAGTATTTATGTCGAGATGCCAGCTCGGTCAAGTCTCTCGCTCGTGTCCTGGGAAACGTGACACAGATGCAACATCTGTTCATCCATCATCTTCAACTGCGAAGCACGCTTGCAGAGCGGTATCAGCACGAGCGGCGCTTCCGGAGGAAGATCTACTCAAGTTGTCCTGGCCGTTCCCTCGCTAGAGCTGGCGCAGGGGTCAACCAACCAGTGCTGACACGAGACACTTGATAATCATTATCCTCCACAGTGTTGATTCATCCTACATCGCCCCGCTACTGATTGCGCCGCCTCGGGGAGAATCTGATGAAACAGTGTTAGCGGTTTCACACCCGGAGGTGACTCGCTGTGGGGTGTCGCCTTGGAGCACAACGGCTTATCTCGGCGCCACGGAAGAAGCAACGTGGAGCTTGCGCGAATTCCGAGATAACACCCAAGGGCCAGATCTGCTCCGGCCCCTGTCTAGAACAGTTGAATGATTTATATGAGAAGACAGCCGGATATTACAGAGGGTTGCTACAAACCAGCGGCCGGCGAAGGCGCAAAACGTTTAAAAAGGCTTTAATCTCTAGTTGAGGCGGACCACGATGAACTGGTTACAGCTGGTATACCAGAGTTCACACAAGAGTATGCCTTGTTGATAGGTGCCGAGATCAAGAGAGACAGCTAGAATGGCACGGTAGTTGTGCACCGCCGTGAGAGCCAGTTCCCGTAGTCGTGTCTGTTGACCATGTTGGCCATGTGGAAATAGCAAGCGCCGTTTCCGCTACTGCATGTTGCAGTACGATATTGAATCTCTCGATTTCATAGACAATTATCCCCATTGCAGTCATATCAAGTGCAAATCGAAGAGAAAGCCTTTTCTAGCTAGCGAGTTAAAACAGACACAGGCTTAGGGCAACACGAGGCTGTTTACCTATAGGTGAATTTCGTCTGATCTCGAAGGGATACTTTAACGCACGAACCAATCCGGATTAATCATAATTCTCAAATAATTTTCATATCAAGTTTTCTAGTCAAAACAGCCGCTTACGGCAGTATAGAAATATCCTTCTCAGCAAACTATCAAGCTATGCAAGGATATAAATTACGCACTATCAGCGAGGCATTAACTACGATCATTTCATATATTCAGAGGGATAAAGACAGCGAGACAAGCTGAGAAAGGCTAGCGTCGATCGGAGCGTAGACCTTTCCTCACCGTAACGTGACCTTTAAGATTGGCGATGCCGTAAGGTAGAACCCGTGCTGTTGCTGCTATCGATGTATCCATGCCAAATTATAATGAATAGCGCAAGCACTACTACAAGCTTAGCTTACGAGTAAGTAGCTTATGGGCGCGCCTCCACACGAGCCGTCACCGGGTGCAGCCGATTGACCTTTGTTGTTTGCGTCACGAACTCCGAGCTCTGGGGAGGTCACTGGTTGTAACATATCACGATCGGTCGGTTGACGAATGCGATCCTGAGAAAGGACACTCGATAAAATCGAAGTCCTGGCCCAATGGGTCCCAGCAGTGGGTCGCAACGGCACAAAAAACAGCAACCCGAACTGTATACCAATGCCCAACTGTCACTTCCACTCCACTTATTGAAATAAATGTTAACCGCCCGTTGTATCTCATGTCCGCCCGACGCCGGCGACGGTGTCGGCCGTCCCGAAGCGTGACCCGTACAATTCTTTCAAGTAGTAACCGCTGCCGAGTTGATCAAATCGGCCAGGCCGAAATCCTTGCTAGTTACCGACGACAGTTCCGCCAATATGGTACACCCGTTACGAGAGACAATTCGAACGAGTGTCGCTAAATGTCGCCGGCCATTTCGAGTAGACAAAATAACACGCAAATAGAAATGTTATATACAAAGATTAGTTTCCGTATCGAAAAAAAAAAGCCGGCCATAGAAGGCCTTCCATCATTTACGACGACGACCGTGGCAGGCGACAACAGCAGCAACAGCCATCTTCTTCTACTTAGCCGTAAAACATCGATGTTTTTTTTTCTTTCCGAATGGTTCTGGATGCCCCACGTTACGTTATGCTTCGCTATATCGAATCCATTCAAATCTATGGCATTACGCACAAAATAAGCCGAGGCTGATAAATGTTTCTATTCACAATCGTCCTTACACACACAGCTGAGAGCTGCAGCGTCGCACTTCGTGACCCTCCCGTTTGCCTCACCTAGATGATGGCGCACCATCGCCGCTGCCACCCCGACGCCCGTCCCCGTTCTCCTTCAATCTGCTAATTGCGTAATATATATATATATATTGTATATATACATATGGATGGATGAAGTTGCTGGGAATTTTTGATCACCTTTTCTCGATTTGTCTGACGGCGCTGTATTCTGCTGTAATTCGTCCCCCTATCGACGGCGACGACTACTACAACAAGAATTACCACTACTGTGATCACTTCTACTGATTGTATTATTATAGAAGAATTATCATTATCATTATTATTATTAGTAGTGCTGTGTCTCATCTGTGCGCCAGGCGCGGTAAAGCCCCACCGCAGCGGAACTCCGCAGACGGGAAGTCCACGTTGAAGAATAATGATGATGATAATATTAATCGTATATTAAGGCAAAATGGCAGGGAGCGAACTTGCCCAGGTGTGATCTACCATAGAACCCGGGCAACACGTCAATAGCAGCGCCAGTCGGCCCTAGCTTGGTGCGTTCATAATGGCAACCCAAATCGTTTAACCAAATCGTATATGGCTGCATAATAATAATAATAATGATAATAATAAACGTCGTATACGATAAGAGATATATATTACGGACACCGTTCGTGTGAAAAATAAATGCAAACATTTAGTACAGGCAGAGACGAATGGTCCGAGCTACCGAACACTTAACTAAGTCAATGATGATAGTGATGATCAGAAATAGCTTCTTGTTGCCGTCGTGGGGGGCTATGTTTCATTTGACCAGCAATCACTTTTACCAATGCTGATGAATGAATTAATACACTCTCGCTTGGCAACGTCCCGCCAAATCGTGATGGATAGTATTGGATTTAGCTGCGTGGGGCATTGGGCCTTCATTTAATTTATAATAATAATAAAAATAATAAAAAATAACAACTATTATTATTATTATTATCATTAAAGACCATATTATACTAATCATAGGAGCTTTAAGCTCGGACAGGCCGATAGCACACGTCGCATTTCGGGGTCTCGGATGGCACTGCTTGTCTACAACGCCACCGCAACACCGTCACCTATGGCCGTGTCTGTACCAGAATCTCTCTGTTGGGATGGATGAACGGTTTCGCCGTCTGCCCGTTCACGGATGCATCCTCAGCGTTGTCGCCGCCTCGTCCCACCGACGTTATTTACGTTTTATGCGCATCGTAATCCATTGTTACTAGATCGTCCGCTGGATGACCAACCAGCGCACGGATTCAGCTCTGACGGAGTCGACCGCAGCGGCGGTAGTGCTAATAACCAGTATGCCATATGCTTACTCAATAGCGTAACTATGGGTGAAGCTTTGTTTCGTTGCAGTGATCGACCGAATGGATCTGTTCGCCCTATTCCTCCCGATTCGCGATATCCATTCGACGACAGTGTCAATTAGAAAATCGTCGTTACGAAGGTGGTGGTCATATTCGGCGATATTTAGCCGAGAAAAACACTACTTTGACCTTCGTTTCCTGTTCTGGCAGCGAAGCTCGATGCTACCTCATAATCGTCCCCTCCTTCTTCGCCGAGTGATATTTAGTGCAATTCATGTGCAGCTCATGCTACTAAACAAACAAATGCGCAAAAATGAGTATGAAAATAAATCTGTTCGCGTGAGTCGACGCTCATTAGCAGACATACAGAGCACAGCGATAGCTAGGCTCATCTGGCCTGGTTAGCCGACTTAGTTGCGATAATGTGTATCAAAGCAAAAGTCAAGAACAACTTGCGTTGGGTCCCCCGCAACGAGAGGCCTAACAATCGGCAATGGGTAAATTGTATCATCACCTTGACTCGGGTCCTGTAATGATCATATGGACAACCACACTGCTTCAGCCTGGTGCTGTTCCTGGCGAAGCTACTGAAGCGTATCCAATGAAGTCCTCATGACTCTTTGCGACCCTTGTCTGACAATGATCCCTGCCTACAGGATGCACGCATGCACACATACACACACATATATATAAACAAATACGGAGACTACCTCGCAGATCAATCCGCACAAGTATCATACACAATATGTGGGGCCTGGTGCAAATGCCGACTCGTGTCCTGTTGTTTACAACTTCGAGCCGCAAGCTATGTAGTGTTACCTATGAAGCAGGCAGATCGTTAATATGCATTCAGATACTGAACATCAACACACACGGGTATATTTCATCGCTTAGCGAATTGGGGACTGATTCGGACAACAACAACAACAGCTACAACCACTGAGAGGAGCTGTCGTTACCAAAATACGACTGGTTTGATATGTTACCAAAACACGACTGTGTTGAAGATTAGTGAGTAATTATGTCTTGGGAGGGAGGATTGAAAGGTTAAATGTGAGACGATTTTAAGGACGAGACGTAGACAAAGAATATGAATACAGTTGGTATTCAAATTCGCCATACGGATTATTACGGCGAGATTCACGAGGGGCATTTTGGCCGGAAGGGTTGGGCGCCGCTGACATTGAGGTCTTTGTTATTTTGCGTTATGTCACCTGTTGGCGTTTACCAGTCCACCGTAACAATACGGCCTGCAACACGGCGTCTGCCAGCAGCCTCAGCCGGCAATGACACAGCCTGGCAATGAGCGAGTTATAGCTTGAGCGCATTAAGCCTGGCCAATGCAGGTAGACCTCATGAGTTTAAGCGAATTTTACTGCGTAGTGAGCCCATCCTCACACGTACGGAGCCACATTCGAGACCCCCACGTGAACAGATACAGATCCCACAACCCGTATTCCCTCAACCCGATCATGATCACATTGAACTGGATTAATGACAAAGTCTTAAATGACTAGGTCATTAAATCACACCGATGATTGTGAGGAGTGATGCGCGTAATTATGACTCGAAGTGCTATTTATCGATTTTCGGCTCATGGTTACGAGTTAGCGAAGGTGTGGCTAAAATCAGCCTGACAGGCACGTTAACCTTATGCGATTGCATATACCTTTCTTCCTGTTTGACATCCGAGCAGTATCAATATGTATGTATATACATGTTTGCGCGGCTTCGCCATGAAGTTTGTTAGTACACAATGCAAACAGCGTTAGCTCTTAGTCAGCCTCTACAGAGCTTGGATTCGTGACGCCCGGCACCCGTGACCCGCCCACTCCCATCCAGCAACCGACTTGAAGATGAGTCAATGGGCTCATCATTTGTCGCCTCTATCGCAGAAGACACAGCTGATTAGCGTCTGAGAGTGGTCTATTATGGTTTGTGATTGAGTCGGAGGTGCGCATTGACCAGGATGTACATTTGTTTGACACGGATCGAAATCTTCGTGCTGTGCACAGTGAGTATATAGTTTCAGCGCCGCGATCCCCCAGTACGCCATCGTACTCGAGGATTGCGTGTCTTTAGCCGACACTGAACGGTACCCATCTTAATCCAGTCAACCGACGTCGCCCCCGAACTCACCCAGCTACTCGCTGGCTAACGGACGGGCTAGCTAGGCAAATGGAGGCAAATCACTTTATGGCAGACGGCAGAGATAATTTACACCACCTTCGCCGTCAGTGATCGCTCGAGTGTCCGCCTGCTCTACCCTACTCCCGCGCGCGCGCGCCTCTGTCTCTCGCTCGCTCTATCTTTCTTCTTCTCGATCGCCTATTACAGCCACTTTGAGCGGCGTTACGCGGCAGCGTCGCGTCATCTATGGGGCGATTCCCTTGACATCGTCGGCCGGACCGTCTCGAAGACCTGCCGCATCTGTCAAACAGTTCAACCCGCTGCAACGAGCAGGGACCGCCGTCACCGCGGCCACAGGCCACTACAACGGGTCGCGCCCGATGGCTGTCTGAAGTTTGTGCAGCATGGCATGGCAGATTCTTTTTGCCAGATCCTTTCGTTCCTCGCATCACAATCGGCCCGCGCTGTAGCCTGCTTGTGCTGCTTCTGCATTCGCAAATGACGAGAAGGGCTGATCGTCTTGAAGGAAGCCCCATTGATTTTAACTTTTTCTCCGTTTCTAGGAAGCCGCTCCGAAAAGAACCATTTCTGCGGCGCCTCTCTCTCGCTTCCTCGGTGTATTGCTACTTAGCGTCAGCAATAGTACGCGGCAAGAACCGGGGATGAATGACCCTTGAGGTGACGATGTTCAACGGACACTTATCGGTCGAGATCAATGGACGGGGAGAGATCGATAGGTAGATAGAGGCACTATCTACTGGGGCGTTCATCTACAACGAACTCGGCTGCTGGAGCAAGTGCAATGGGATTAAGGGCTGTAATATACGAATGCAAACCATCTTATTGCAGTAGCCCGAGCAGTGTTCTTCACAATGATTTCATAGGTCCAAATGAATCTGTATTTCGAGCATTTCTCAACGCTCCGTTTTTGAAATCGACCTGAGCCCGGCAATTAGTAACACTGTCACTGCTCGGCTACCGCCGTTTTCGCGGCGCCCGGAAGCGATTCAGTGATCGACTCCTTTATTTCGTCAACTCAATGATCGACCCTTTCGAGCAGTCAGTGCTGCAATTTAGAGACGGCAAAACCTACATATGAACATAGCCTCTCCAGATCAGTAGCGACAGGTTTCCAATCGTCCACGTTTTGATCGGCGGTCGGCGGCTACGAGTCACGCGCAAACACTCAACACGTTCGCGTGCACAACCGAAATAGAGAATAACGAGATATTTCCCTAAGGAGAAGTATCACTAGGCAAACAGTTGCGAGCTCCAGCTCTTTTGATGTGGCGCCAACAAATGCCTTCGTTCGAGTGGACACTCAATCCAGCACGATCCAGGCGACGATCGGACTGATCGTTGGCGAGAGATAATGAAACATAGCACTTTTGAACCATTCACGGCGATCGACGTGTAACATAGTTAGTTGATTCATACTATGTCTACTCTTGCTCGTACCACGTTATGCGCTAAGGTGCCGCCGCACACATCAACGTGGTGAAATGTGTGTGTGTGTGTGGACCTTGCAGAGTACACTAGCATTGAAAGGCAGTATACAATATTTATTGGTGATAGCTGCTTGTCGAGTTTCTCTGTCTTTCTTTCTGTTGAGTCCACATAGAAGGTATGTCTCGCTTCGAGCGAACGCAGAGACCAGATGAGTGGGCCAAGGAGAGTGGCTGTGGAAGCCGGAAAAGACGACGGTGTAACGGGAGGGCATTGTGCCCTTTGCTAAGGAGGCTCTCCATGGAGAGTGAGCGAGCCGGCGGACGCACCTGTCCCTCGTGCCACTCGCTTACTGGGTGGTGGACGCTCTATAAACGATGCAGGTAAACGATTCTTCCAAATGATCGCAATACTGGCAAGCAGTATATGATTGCGATGGCTGTCATGGGTGAGATTACATCAGCAAGAGCAACCGCCCGAGATAGGTGATCAATAGCAGCTGGAGGAACGCGAATAAATCCATTTGACCTTCATAGGGGTGGTAGCCTTCGATGGTAGGACCAGCAACCAGTCGCGCTCGTAATTGCTCGCTGCCTGCTTGACAATGGCCGAGATTTGATGATCGCTCTGTGGTGGCCGTGAAATCGTAGAGCCATAATGCGGCATATAGCGACATGCATCTAAACGCCGGATACGCACTACACATTATTATACATTTGTTTCTATATATATATATATATATATATATATACACGAAGATCAGAAGAAAATGTCACTAAATACTACCTACACACAACTTGTGCGCAGAACTATTAGTCACCCAGAGCTCTGATGTTTGTTTATCCGAATCTATCTCGGCCGAAATATTTCTTTATAATACGGCATGCCATTTCTGGTATTTGTACAAAAGGTGTTGTCTCATGATTCGTCTGCCACACGGTGGCATTGCCAATTTGGGATGTCTTCCGCCAGGTCACATTCTTCAACGAACGCGAATCGAGCTTGGAACTCGAGATGGCGATTCGAGTTGAGAGCGTCAGTCCAATTCAGCCGAGGGCACGATCAGAAAAAAGGGGTGGCAGATTGGGGTGGTGGTCGGGCGATCGGCCGGGCGGGCGGGCGATCGACGCGACAGCCCAATGCATAAGGTCACACAGGGATCACAGCTGATACAGCAGCATGATTCGTTTGGCGTAGTTCTCGCTATCAGGCCGCTGGCGAGCTATTTACCGCCGGTGTGAGATTAGCGTCCTGGCGTCACTAAGCCATCCGGAGAGCGGGTGCGCTGTTGCTTAGCGACTTCGTCGGAGAACTGGCAACATCACCTCGGCTATGGCGATCCATTTATTAGCCGCCACTTGACGACTCTGAGGCCGCCGTTGTTGGCGGCCTTCTTCTCGAAGTTACAAATTGTTGCTGTTGTTGTCGCTGTTGCTGCTGCTGCTGCAGTCGCTGATTAGATAAATTAAATACAACAAATCCGACCAGTCGGCCCTTACAGTTGTTCGATTGACGCTGTGACGGCGTTATGTCAGAACACAGCACCGCAGTCGTTCAGCCGCCGCCACCGCCGCCTCTGCTGCTGCCGCCGCTGTCGGGCTCGTGTCAAAGGTAAATTCCAAGAATTTCTCGGCCTGCTTCGCGCGTATCACATAGCTCTATACTGCTGCTACAGATACGAAATGAGGAGATACCGCCGCGACGACGTCTCTATCCCCTTTCTTTCCTCTGAATTTTTCTGATAGCCAAACTGAAAAAACATTCTTCCGAGATGAGCGACGAAGCATCGCACGAGACCATCTCAGGCTCGGCAATACTACCACCACGGGGCTGCTAGTGGTCGCGGCGGTCGTTCGACTTTGCCATTTATTTCGTAGTTCAACGCGTGTCACTGCAGAAACGAAATCGAGCCATCAGCCCCCCTCTGTCAGTTATCATCGCCGTAGCATCAGGCGCGCGCGGGGGAATCGTGGTGAGAAGCCCTGCGAACTGTACGATCGTATTCTTAGTATTAGTAAGCGTGTCTTTGGGCAGCGCTACACATGTTGGTTTTTGTGCGCGAACGTCAGCCAGTGGCTTCAACGTCGGCCGTTTGCAATTCTACAATGCCACTTCTCCCGAAGACCCTGATGACCCCCTGGTTTTTTTGTGGTTTTTCTCGAACACCGCTCGTCGTCGACTGCGGGCGCCCATCGCCAGAAGCGAGCCTGCAAGCGTTCGATGAGCGGGCAGACAACACGAGCAGAAAGCAGATCTGAGTGTGAGCAGGTCCACTGGGTCAATTCGTATTGGCAGCCGTCTTCTGCAACGGCGGACGGCATCAGCTATTGCTGGCTCAGCTATCGGGTGACGCGTGCGTATCGTCCTCCGCGATCCTCCGCATAGCCGCGCGTTTGGCGGCGCCCCATCGACCTTTCGGCGGCTTCGTGTCCACTGAACGCCGAACTGGTGACGGCTGCGGCGATCGCCCGGCGACTCTGTCCAGACTTGCCTGTGCGTTTGCCCGGCCGTTAGCCGTCAGCTCGTCCGCTCAGCCAGTACTAAAGCCTACGCCGGAGTCCTGCGCGGGCGACCAGCCAAGCCACATGAACGGATACCAATTGAGGGGCAGATGGCCCAGCCGGCTCGCTGGCTCACAGACCACCAGCATATTGTGTGCTGCTGTCGCTGCTGCTGCTGCTGATGCAACGGATACCGGCTGCAGGGGTCGCACCGCTCGGCAGTCGCAGACAAGAGACACGCCACCATAGCCTCCGTGGCGGCGGCGGCGACGGCGGCGGCTGTAGCTGCTGATAAAAAAAGCGGGACCAACTATCGCTGCCGAATGCCGTGTCTCGATTCTGGCAACAGCAGTAGCCATTTTGGATATGGCCGCGTATGCAGAGTCTAGTGCAGAGCACGGCGGAAGGAGAGCACTTAAATGAGTGCGGTGGGAGACAGCGGGAGGTGGCGCGCGGCCGTGCGGCCGTTGAGCGAATACAATAGTAGTAGAAGTAATGGATGGAAAATGAGATGACCGGGACCAGCGATGGTGTTGTTGGTGACAACAACAATGAGGGCTAGTCCTCGGTGGCAAATGCACACGAAGCGGCCGTACAACTGCGTACTGGGTGCAGAGGCTACAGTAATCAGTCAATTGGCTAATGCGGTTCATCGCAGCTGTCGCTGAGAGCTACGACGGCGCGAATGAGGGGCGGCAGGCTAATATAGGACGCCATAGGCTGGCCCCTCGCGAAGTGGTACTTTCTCAAAAATTTAATTCGATTCTCCGGAGCGTACTTGTCCACAAGAAGACAAGAACTGCATTGGATTGCAAGACACGAAGTTCCAAGCATACGGCACTACGGTAGGCAGCCGTCGGAATGAAACCCCGAAAATCCACAATTCTGTCGAATTTGCGAAGTCCTCCGAATATACCTATCTTTGAAATATCCCCCAATTGAGTGAGCTTAATCCATTGTGCAATGTTATAGAAGAGTAGATCGATTTGAATGAGGTCAGGTGAACCTTCTGGAAACACACGACAATGAACACACCGAGAAGAACTTAATTGGACAATTGTAGCTGGTTCCGCCGGAACCAAACAGTATTCACCTCATTCCCATCACCTAGCGGTTAAGACGATGACGTCAACTAGATACGATACAGAGGGTGGACAGGAAGTGTCCTCCGACAGCGCCCCTCGACACTACATTATCAGCGTACACAGAATCTCAGTGAATGAACTGGCGGCTTGTCGGAAATTAGTGCCGTCCACCAACACCAGCCGGGTGTTCTATACCGACGATACCGAGCTCCCGAGGATCAACCCGATCATCATCTGATGTGCTGCTACATCCGTGCGTTGTGTCTCTGACGTCTCTGAAGTTTTGTCAGACTATCCAAGCAACAGATAGATTAGATACGTGTGTACGTGACGGCGGACGCGGGTCTTGCCACAGACGAATATAGCAGCCACCCGAACGGATGGATGGCCGGTGCTCCGGATGCTCGCGCAGGCGGCCCTACACTCAGTCAGTAGCGCTCATTCGGCTGGGTAGGGGACGGTCTACTCAATTGGCTTAATGGGTAGATGGAGGATAGTGATCTTCTTCGGAGAGAAGAGACAATGCGGTGAGCGCACCGCATTTCATCAGCTCCGCGAGCGTCACTGCTTGCTCACGGTGAGCGCCTAGAACGCAAACATCTACTGCAATACCCGTCGCTAGTACCAGCAGCAGCAGCAGCAGATGCTTTAGCAGTGGTAGGCGTAACGGATCCCGGCCACCTTAAGCGCCTTAAGACGGCCATAACTGCACATGAGACAGAGATGAAGCACGCGGATAGGCGAACCGATGGTAGAACCTCGTTTTGTTCCGAATCGTCCTCGGTAAGTAGGGGAAATGACCAGTCTACGCCAATCAGCGTCGGCACAAGCGGCGGCGGCGGCGGCGTAGGTCGTACGGTCGTTACTTGTACTGTTCTTCCTCGCAGGCGGACAATTTGTTGACGAGAGCTGGACTTTGTGTCATCGATGGTCCGATATAGATGGCCATCATCGATGTGTTTGCCAATGAAATGCCACTGCAGCGCAGAGAGTAGCCGAGACCGGGCATATCCCGAATTGGCATTGAGTTCAGTATCCCTATGATGAATGTCGTCGTTGCCTGTTCTTATATAGGTTCGTATTTTTCGCACGTGACAGTATTTAGAGAGGGTCGCTTCGCTCTGAGATACACTTGTCGAAATCGTATAATATCATCCGCGTATATTACCCACAGAATGCTAGCGGCCATGACCGACGCACAATGCGCTGATTAAGCCCCCAGTGATTCGTGAGCATTTATTAGGCATATTTATTTATTATTATTACTAAACATTTATTGGGCAAGACAGCTACACGAACCATGTGGACCTAATGGATACTTGGCCTCACACACTTCGCTGTGACCACGCTACAGACAGAGTATGGCTTGTGCAATATGGTGTCACCACTTGCTGTTGCTGTCGTCCAGCTTATCTCGCTACTCGCTCCTGTGGTAAGCACAGAGCATGTCACACAGATACAAGAGGAATATCATCGAAGGTTGATTCCAGATTGATCCCGGTTAAGTGGATCCCATACCGGGCAGGTGGTCACGTAAAATTACGTTCGAGAAACGGCGTTCGCCTCCGGCAGCTTGGAAACACCTTTCGGAGATGTCATCAATGCAGAGATTCTCTCATTGATCCCTTCAGTCCGTGTGGTCCTACAACAACACGAGCAGTATCTCACTTCCCAGCCAAGGTAACCGTGAGAATACTCATCGTAATGTCATAATTTACCCAACGCAACTGGTCGAGACTCGAATTATTACTGAAAATGCTCCTCGATTCATCGGGCATCCTGTACGTGTCAGTGCGATGACTTGAACGGTGGCTAAGTCTCTCGCTGTGGAAAGCCGAAGGCCGCAGGTTTGGATCCCACGGCGTGGTGACGCGAAGTTAAACGTTGCAAAACGACTGCAGTTCCGCTAAGAAACCAGTAAAGCCTTCACCTTTGCTTCTACTTTAAGGGAAAAACGCTATTTGTGACGAATGTGTCTCAACAGAGCATTTCGACTGCGAGGTTTTGGCCGTGCGGTGCGTCGCGCTGATGTCACTGCCTTGAAGATTGTCATTACCTCGGGGCCTCCAACTAGTTCAGCAGGTTACGACCATAGCGCCCGCCGTGGTCTTGAAATCCACGAAAAACAATTCACCACATAGGTACAATCAAATGGTTTTTGAAATCTCTCGAAAACTGTGTGACAGTAGGCCCCTAAAGGACTTCAAAGCATAAATTGACATTGGGACGAAAGCGGTCAATGTTAGGTATAGCAAAAAGTAATCGCGATTTTGTTCACAATATCAACGCTATCGACTAAGCCCCACCGAAGAGCAACCAACATGAGAATGTTGTGCATGCTTCATATAGTTACTATTATGTGAAGTTCAATTAAGTGAATTTGTCGAATTAAGAATTCATAAAAATTGGTGCGAATCCAGTAAAAGATGACGCTCGCCGCAAAGTATCCCATAAATGTCCAATTGACATTGATAAGAGCAAGAAAATCAAAGGGAAATGTCGACAAACGACGAAGAAGTTTTTTTAACGAAATTAAAAAAATGCACACATCAAAATGTCATTATTACCAGTTAACAATATAGCACCCGTGCTCACCATCGACCCCGCAAAGGATCAACATTTAAAGAAAATAGAACCATATATATATATATATATATATATATATATTTGTGTGTGTGTACTTGCAAGAGGTAAACTTACCCATCGTGTGACAAGAAGAGGAAACGCACTGGTGCCTCTGGCAGTTGACAAACCAACGCTCGGCGGACCTCATCGCCGGGCATTTGCTCGTCCTGTTTGTCGAGCAGGATCGAGCCCAGTATTGTCACACCATGCTGGTGGTCCTGACTCCAGCGTGCCAAGTCGGCAATGAATTTGACGCCGATCACGAGCCGAGGCTCGCGGGTCAGCTCTCCGCTCTCCGTGTCGGAACTCACGGCGGCGGCGGTCTGCCCGCACATTACGTGCCGGATGTCACCTTCGCCACCTCCGGATGATCCGTAATCAATTGTATCACCACCGTCCGTTACCCTAAAGTCGCCCCCCAGCGACGAGACATGAAAGAAAGCAAAGAAAATCGATCCTGTTAAAAAGATTTGTCACGGGATTAGCTTATGAACAAAACAAATGATGATGAGTTCGTTTATAATCTGAATAGTAGTCCGGGCAAGCTGGCCGCCCTGGACCCTAACATCGATCGACGCTGTACGAGATCCGCGTGTCTTTGGTCATGTGAAACTTGAACGTATGAAACTCGCGGGACGTTTACCTCGCTGGAAAATGTACAAACATTGTCTCAATAATACGAGCAATGATTAGGACTATTGCCGTTGCGTTATTGCACGTAGTTCCAAACACGAGATCTTGGAATAAATCCCTCTCCTAATGTTGCGAAGGATATGTTAATTACTATATGCTTATTACATATTTGCATGCACGACAACATACACGTTTATGCAGCTGAGCAGTAAAGTCATATGCACTATACAAAACGGGTGGGGGCGTAATCGACAAATGCGAAAGTGTTCAGCAGCTAACTTTATTGTCATCCTCGAGAGGTGTTGTCCAGTTACCGTCACACACAACACATAACGGCGCATCCACCGTTGGCACGCTAGCGTCTACCAAAACGTGTCGTGGTCTCACGTGAGTGTGTTGTTGACTCGAGTGTCGTAACTGTGAAAACAACAAAAACTAGCCCGTCGAAGGCCACCGGCATGAAACGCCCGTCCACCACCGTTCCGATTCAGATTTGCGCCCCTTCGGCCCGATCGAGTTCAGCACACAACGAGCACCACCGCCGCCGCCGCCACCACATTAACAACGAGTGGGCAAATTAGCTGTTGAGCAACAACTGCTCCAACATCGAATTGGTTCGCCACGCCATATTACGCCAAGACTCAACTTTGGTGTAAATGCCCTATTTCCGTAGCGCTCTATGGACAACGTGTGTGTGTTGTGTGTGTTTAACGAGAGTCGATATCGATGATTTCGCCCTTACTCGATTTTGACGACTGCTCAAATCTTGTTTGCCGGCGGCACTGGACACAGACAGTATGCCACTGGCACGATGCTCTGTATCTGACTGCGTCTCTCTCGCCCTCTCCTCCGGTCCTGCTTTGACCCCAGATCGTTGTTTTCATTCTGATTATAGATGCCATTCAGCTGGTGGCTCACTGTAGGATTCTCGTTGCCCCCGGGATCCTGAGGAGGAGGAGGAGGTGGTGAACGACTCGGAACCTAACTTGGTTACGATGATAGCTGCTACTACGGCGATGATGTTGTTGTTGTTGTTGATCATGTTCAACAGCACCATCAGCATCTCCATGGTACACTGCGGCGATCAAAGCAACCACAAGTTTGCTAGGGGTATATCGTACCGCAATGAGCTCGTCGATAATACGGGGTTGGCGGCTAGATGGCCTGGTATGGCCTCGAAAGCGGCGATGATTGAACACTTGGTCGTTTGACCACATCGTGGTCGCGCTTCCCAGCGGTTGTGTGGCGAGGTCAGCGAGCAGGGCCAGATGAGATGTTCAATGGATCCTTTCTAGGGCGAAACGATAAAGCCCCATGAAAAGTGGCAATTCATGCCTCTGTCCCAAGAGTGGTAGTTGTAGCAGGCGTGCTGCCACTTCGTTGCGTGGCCAATAGCTGCAAAGGAGCGCTTGAGTCTCGTAACGCCGCAGAGTCTCTAACGTTATAGTACACGCGCGTGTTCTCAAAGCGGCTGGCCCTCTAGTACTCAGCACTTGTTATCCGTATGGCAGTGTCATTAATACGAGAGATGTCGCAAGCAAGAGTCCACACCTTCTTGGGGCCAGCCATGCCATGATTCTATAGGATCATATATATATATATTTTTTTTTCTTTTTATATATAAATATGTATATATAATACCAAAACGAGAATACGCCATCCGACTTGGGACTTCTTTGGTGACAATAACGACACAATAGAAACAAAACAAATTTAGTCCGTTCCAAGCACGAGCAGAAGCTGAACATGACGTATGAGTTCACTATCAGCTGTGATGCCCCAGCGTCAGCCATCGCTACAGCCAATAGGTGCCCCTCTGAATACAAAAGAGAGGTACATATCTTTTGTCTCTATTCATTTTTTACAAAATGCTTCCTTCCTGTTTATGTCGTAGGATTGTGTGCACCATGCATTTCATAATGGCGATACAACGATATCACGCAGAACCATAGCACTATCAGCGATATCGTATCTGAGTTACTTCTGTGTGTGTGTGTGTTATGTAAATTTTTCCGGTCACAACTAATTTGCGTAGCAGAGTGAATTCACCTCGTTTATGCGGATAGTCTTTTTATTCGTAATTTAATGCGATTTCTCTACTCCAGCTCGATGATATACGTCGCCTTGCGTTTCATGAACGATGCTGGAGAGCTTTGCAGTTTGGCTGCAACTACTACAGCCAGAGCAAGCGTACGGAATTTAAGAAGAACAGCGCGCTTAGATCAGTGCGCTTTTTTTTATGCTTCGAGCTGACCCTCAGCTCTACGCCTATCCCACAGGCCTTAGCACTTACTCGTTGGGTATCACTATGAGGCAAGGGGTTTGCACCGAGCGAAAATGCACGATAACAGTCAGCAATCGATTTCGTGGACGCCCTGTTCGATGTGGCTTCTTCATCGAAGTTTTGCTGTCTTTCTTTTTGCTCACCTTTATCCCACAAAGTTTGTATGGGTGGAAACGACATGGGCAGGGCGTCGCACTATGTCAAACTGCGCAGTTTGAAGCCACAGTATGTACCCATGTACTAAGCCCGTTTGAAGAAAAAAAATCTATTCCCAAATTACTACCACGATACATCTCGTGTCGACATCCTCTTACAATCTTGCGCTGTCACCTCACAAACAGCTATCCTATAGATATCGTCGACACATCGACACGCAAACGTGAGCATAAGCTGATCGACCCGCAAGTCAGTGACGTGACATAATATTACTATAGCCAGGTAGACTGGGCCTGCTCCTTAGTGAACCCAGAGAGACCCTCACCTCCCCGTGGAATCAGCTATCAGTCACTGATGTTTTCATCAGGATCTCTCTCTCTCTTTCTCTTCCTATTTATCTATATACATAAATCTATCTCTCGTGCTAATTTGACAATTGATATCCACGCAGCCGTTCATCTTGGGTGAGGCTGCAGCTGTGATTCCCTATTGGCATCCTGACCACACTGCAATGAGCTGCCAACTGTTGTGCGTGCACACACACACACCTATATACTGTGACACAGACATGTACCAACAGGCAGACCTTAGTGGACTCGGGATAGCCACTGATTGTCTCCCGTTGCTGGGGCTGAACAACTATTTACAAAGGCCCACCCATGAGGCGGTTGCTTGGTCATTCAATCGTCGGTGGCCAGACATGGGGGCGAAACACCTCAGAGGACCTTGAGGTGACATTTGCTAATGCGGCGAAATTCGCGGAATTCATCGCGCTCTTCAGCGCATTTCATTAGAACTGGGTGGCTTTGTGTGTCGATGCAAATTCACAAAGTTGCCAGCAGCCAGCAGAATTGGCTCCCCGTTTCTATGCGCGCTCGGCCGTCTCTCATCCACTGAGAGCTTTGCGGGCCTAGTCGCTGACATCCAATGGCATTCGTCCGCCTGGGCTAGCCAGAGCTGCCTGCTGATGGTCTGGACAAGCAACGAATCCGTTCGTGAAACAAATCGTGAAACATTCAACCATCCGCTTATTAAATGGCGATATGTGGCGATCGTCGGAAAGTAATGCCGCGCACGCGATAAAACTTCGAGCAATTTGATTAAACCGAACCAGATGCACTGATTTAAGGCAGAGATCTGTGTGCAGAGTACAATCAGCATATATACTATATATATATATATATATATATATATATAAGTGTTCGGAAAAAACAGCTATACGAGGGAAGAAGCTATTACAGCAAGGACTAATTACCCTCCTTCTGTGGAATGCCTCGGGTTCGATCGCGTCCACAGGTTTTGCAATGTCCCGCAGTAGCGACCGACTTTTAGCTGAGGTGGAGACCCATTCTTGCCGCTTTCACCTCAGTAGTCCCTCTTTTGACAATTGTACCAGCGTGGCGAAAGGTTATCCCGGGCCCCCTTAATTGCATCACATGCGATTTCTTGTCATGAGACGACTCACGTGACCTGTGCACCTAATAAGAGCATAGTCATTTAGCACCGTCTTGATTCACGCCGGTGCCCGGTCATGATCAATCTCGTATAGCGTTCACACACACCCTCTATTGGGTTTGCCACAATCGAATGCTGAATATATGCGTGGTCCGTCAGTATCTGCCGCATTGATGCGGGTGCTTGATTGTGGTAACGTGACAGCGTGATGGTGGAATCTTAGATGACCAACGCGATTGGCGCGCGTCGTAGAGCTAGTAATCAAAGGTGATTGCTAGACTAATTAACAGCAATTAGGCAAGTGGCGGCCCAGCATGAATGAGCAGGAGGTGAAAGCAGGTGCGTTTGCAGATATACCTAGGTGAC
Source organism: Stratiolaelaps scimitus (assembly GCA_019614645.1). NCBI lineage: Eukaryota > Metazoa > Arthropoda > Arachnida > Mesostigmata > Laelapidae > Stratiolaelaps > Stratiolaelaps scimitus. The sequence continues at coordinate 2,474,369 of JABWDB010000018.1, read as the reverse complement.
TGTACAGACTGCAGTGTGTACATTTTGGTCCGCTTCGTCAAGGAGTCGTATACCGGCCGTTTGTACATAGAGACAATTAACTAAAATAGGCACACGCTACCGGAGCATTTCATAGCATTGCTCGTCCCGCTCTCTCGCATGCGCGTATTTCGGATTACGAGCTATCGAGCGGTAGCGGCCGCTCCACCGCCATCGCCGCCGCCGCCAATGGACCAACTGCTGGGATTGAATTCATGAGCAGTTGATCGCTTATGAATCGATGATCGCGTATCGCCACCTGGTGACATCTATATGTTACCCGTCAGGCGTTGTCGTTGCGATTCGTGTATATTGCATCTGCTCTAGGGGACCAAGCGACAGAATACGAACGGTGACCGTTCGAAATGATGGTAGCGGCGTGACGCTGACGATTGACACAACAACAACAGCAGCAACAACGACAACAGCGTCGACAGGGCATTCCGTGAACACCGCCTACTGATATCTCGATTTGATGGACTAATCACGTTACGTCTTGGACCTATTCAACAGATATGAATTGAAACTAAAGTCCGTTTCGGTTCTCTGCTCGAAGTACCGACTTGATCTGAAAGCTCCTCGTAGTTCCCCTTGACAACCTTCCCCAATTCAAGTACGCCCATCGGCGACTTGAAAAACTGTCAATTATATTTTCCTAATGACAGGATGGCACCAGTTGAACAGTACTGGCCACGCGTCGCCGAAGATGACTACAACGAGTGCTCTCATCTGCAGACAGGCCGCACGTGTATATAGAACAATACTTAGTTAGTGATTTGTTCGAGTGTCGGAACCCACGGTTTTGTCGCACAGCGGCGATGGCGGTGCCACCTAGTCAGGTGTATCCAGAGCTGTATCAGCGACTAGAATGTGTTTGTCAGCCCTGCTGCTGGATTCAATCATCGGCAGTTAGCGAATTAACGAGCGCATGCATTTGCCGTCCCGTTGGGGTATTCCCCAACTTGTTGGCATCAACGAGCGACGGCAGCGCACTTAACGAATATGTACATATATATATATATATATATGTATATATATAGATGGAAGGTAACAGACTGACATAACACCATGATACCCTCGCGCCGCGTTCATTGGGGAGCTATTGTTTCTCGTAACTGGAGTGGGTAAGGCTGCGAACTGTCCTGCGCTGAATTGGTCTATTCAACCACCCAGCAAAGCGGGAGCCGACTAAGGGCCGCACGTCCTGGCCTGACGGGGCTCCCCGCTCCCAGAGTAACGCTATCTAAGGGCTGGATAAAAAGGATTTTAGTACAATTCCGAGTATGAGCGAATCTCGAATAGGACAATGATTGAGTGCAATTCAGACGCATCAAAGGGAAGCGTACGTATGTATTTTTGTGTTTACAACGCATATGGTGTAAAGCATTTGGAGGCAATCCGCTCCGCTTGGCTTTTCATAAGCCCGATGTTCGTTGTCAAATCCAAAAGGCTGCATGCATTGTAGTACAGTTAAACCTTTGGCGAATCTGCCTCGAGTCATCGTGGTGTTGGCCCTGCAACAATACCCACCACTCGGTTATCTCGGCAGTATTCATTTTTGTTGTTGATAAAATTCATGTGGCAGGCTGTCGGGGCAAAGCGTCCCACCGTACGACTCGGGCATTAGCTACCGGTGTGCCTTCCTCGCGCGACCCCCTGCCGATACATCGACACGCAGCGCGTACTAAGACGCCAAGCGAACATGAACGATTCGAGACGAGCGACGATCAAAGAGCGCCCAGCTGTTAGACTCCGCTCTACGTGCAACGAGACAGCCAAGAGGAAGGATTCCACTTTGTGGACTTGCAATGACTTAGTCCAAGGTGAATCCAATGGAAAAGGGGATCAGTAAGCACCAGTTCGGGGGGACACTGCGCGAGTAGCGATGGAGGCAGGACGAGGAGGAGGGGTCAGACCGGAAACCTGTGTACGGAACTGACGATCTATCAATATATCTATAGGGTTGCACGTTGAGCACGATGAGAACGTTTGTCAATGTTCTGTAGAAGGGGGGGAGAGAGGGGTACTAAGGACGTTCTGTCAAGGCGATTATTAAGAGGATACGTTCCTCTGATAGGCCACATTGGGTCATTGCTTCCTGGGGCGGGGTGCACGGCGAATATGAGAGTACGAAAAGGATGATTGAAGAGAGCCGGTGAACCCTCGCGGATTGACTGTGGCGCTTAATACTAAGCACGGTTCAAGTGACTCCGAGTTTCTACGGAGCGGGTATAGATATGCCTATGCTATTCAAGCTATTCGCTCTTTGGCGTTTTGGTCAAGTTTGCTTGCAATTTCACGCTCGCGTCATTAAAGGCACCAATTAGCGTTGATTTTCATTGAGTTGCCTGCTGTCGCGGCAGTTCGAACTTAGCACTAGCTTGTGCAGCATTCCGCTTGAAAGGCGGTGGGCAGGGTGATTCAACATAAAGAACTGCTAGTTCTCATTTTAACGGTAACATTATCGATTTACAATTCCTGTATGTACGATATATGTGCGAGCGAGACTGCTATCTAAGCCAGTTATTATTATTTTTATTATTTTAGCATTGTCTAGAAAGTGACCCACCGTCTAGCATAGTCCGGATTGTACGCATCGGTCAATGAAATATCGGTAGAGCTCATCGACGGCCGGGTGCGCGGAATCGGTGTGTCCAGATTAAGATTTGCTGGTCGCGTAGCGTGCTGCATCATGCTTGTCTCGGGTAACATCGCTTAGCTTGTTGTCACTGTTGGGGTGGTGACCACTTCGTATAACACTTAATTTCTGTTAATTTTATACAATGCACTTCTCTCTCTCTCTCTCTCTAAATATATATATTTCTATATATAGATAGATAGATATACTTAGCGATGACTATTATACACGAAGCACACTCGTACACCTGCGCACTAAACGGCCGTATTAGCTGCTTAATTGATCGTTGTCTGGATGACAGGTGACCACATACGGCTGGCTGGATGGCCGGGCAGCGATCAACACGGCTCTCGCTTTTGTCGATAAATCTATCTCACTCACTACAAACAGTCCGCTCCGCGTTAATTCTCGACGGACTCGTCTACAGCCCACGAGTATTTCCCTCTTCAGTAAAGCAGAGCTTCCTGCAGACTTAGCCAGTCGCGCTGCGGGTCAACCCGACGAGGCGGTCCTCGCGACGCAGGTGGCAACGTCCACCACTGAGTGGCTACCGAATTACGCGGCTCGACGCGGTCCGAACGCGAGCGTCACCGGCAACCTAGTCGGTGTATCGTTCTTCAACGCCGGTGAATCGTATAGCGCGGTCCACGCGAACTCGGGCTCAGCCCAGTCACACGACTCAAGTCAAATGTATCCTAGCGGGGGTCAAGTTAAGTCACAGTGTTCATTCACACAAATGTGCGCACGTCGTCTTCGCCGGCGAGAGTCGATTCCACACTCAGCTGCACAAACTACAAAAGCACGCACTGCTGCCGCTACGAGCTCACTGTTCTGCTTACTCTTCGTTGCGAGTGTCTCGCTCTGTCTCTCTTTCTCCAATGCGGAATCGTTGACGCTGTCGTTCGTAGCTGTCGTCGGAGTCGGCCGGTCTCTCTCGATTTGTCTCGATCCGCCTAATTTCGTCTAAATTCCACTACTTTTTTGGTAGTCGTTGCTATTGTGCGGCTACGGCTACTGCTGCTGCTGCTACTACTACCATTACTCTGAGACTACCCTGTAGTCGCGGTACAGAATGCGATCGCGCTGATCAGCCCGGCTGTGACGACTGCTTCATGTCGGCCGTGGCTAGTCCCCGCGATAGTCTAGCAACATGTGAGTCCAACTAGCATTTTCTGGCCGGGCTTCATGGCACGAACTTTCCCCGGCGCGCGGTGACGGCGGCGAGACAACTCTCGAATGTGGAGAGTGGAAGATTTTGTATATGAGCGAGTGAGTAAATGCCTGCCTGCTTGCACCACCACCACCGCTGCTGCTGCTGCGGCTGCTATCTGGATGTGTGTGTGTGTGTATGTGTGTGTATATGTGTGTATGTGAGATCCGTCTGTTATAGGGGATAGGACAAATTAGTTAGAAAGAGATAAACGAGATATAGCCGATGCGCGAGCCAACGCACACTGGCCCGCCGATGGGTTGCTCTTTCGGGACGCTTTAGGTCGCTTGACTTTAGCCGCTTCTGTCTACGCTACGAGAAACTGTGGCTCCATCCGACGGCAAACGAGGTAAACTATAATACATTTGGCGCCGACGCCACTCAGGTGCCGGCGCCGCCGCCGCTGCTGCTGGTGACGATGCCAGCCGTCCAGCGAACGACAGCCACAGGAAATGCGCCGGCGACGGCAATGCCGACATAAAGGCAAATCGCCGCCGCCACCGCCGCCGCTGTTCCTGCTGTCGCCAATGGAGCGGTTGACGAATGCTTGGCTTGGTTACCTGCCGGCCCGGTCGGACAATCCACTCACCGCAAGCGGATGATTATAGTGCAGTATTGCCGTAGTGACTCACTCGTGTAGCTTGCTGGGCCCGCTTGCTTGCTTGCGTGCTTGACCAGCCGGGTCAACTCTGTTCTCGATGCATTTGGCCCTCACCTAATCACTCCCCTACTCTCCATCTCTCCGTCTCTCTCTCTCTTTCTCTCTCGATTGATAGATAGATGGGTGAATGGATGAGTGGTTGTCTCTATGCCAATGTGGGAGGAGGCCTGCGCCACCTGCATCGTCGCATCGAACGACATCGCCGAAACCCTGCCAACCAGTACACACGTGATACCTGTCAAATGTCCGCGAATTGTCAACGATGCGAGGACTGCAATGCAGAGGTAGCCAACGATGTATTGTTATCGATAACAAAACGCAAGAATGAAGGAACAAATATGTGGACAGCGGACCCCAACACACGGAGCAGGCACAGATGGACAGTGGCATATATATATATATATATATGTAGATGGCGCAACCGACGTCGTGGAATCGATACAAGCATGGGGTTAAATATTGATGGGTGGGAACATATTTTCAATATTTGACCCCATGCCTGTATCGATTTCACGACGTCGGTTGCGCCATTATGTTTAGCACTAGAGTGGGACAGCGTAGAAAAAAAAAGGCTAATTCGCCTCTCTTGCAAAGTCAGCGCGGTGACTTAGACGGCTAAAAAATGGCAAGCCGGAGGCGGCCATGTTCGAGTCCCGTGAACTGGTGATGGCATACAAAAGAGAAGAACTTAAGTATTGTTAAAATTGCGGTTTCTTTAATAACCCGATAAATATTTACCCTATCTTCAGAGATAGCGACAATTTATATTGTTCTGGTTATTGGTCGAACCACTGTCCCGCTACCAATTTTATTATATATATATATATATATATATATCTATGCTCGTAACCAACATGTATATATATATATATGTATGTGTTGAATACGAGCATGCGTCACAAGTTGCCACTAATAAAGTAACTGGGTTCCGTCAACAGCTTAATTGCTTGTGACGTTACCCGCCCTATTCAGAGGTGTTTCGGATATTGTCCGACACAGATGATTCAGAGGGGGGGGGATCTATCTATTATATAATACACAGCGCTACACCGGCCAAAATGCCGAACTATGCCGTCACCAAAACAACGAGCACACGATTCCTGTCCGCGAAAGTATATGAACCGCCGCCGCCGAACACGTATTAAGCATAGCTATGGAAATACAACGTTCATTAAGCAACAACAATAAAAAAAACGAATAAGAACAGTTTCAATTAGTCATGCCTTGTTTCATTGGTTAGCCCCTGTGATTAAATTCTATGATACATCGGAGTCAGCCTTTTCCGGGTTACACGACGACGGTTATAGTTTGAGCTTTCTATACGATCACGTCACAAAGCGGATGCATCTGTTATAGCTGCCGTCACGCCGCTTGTGACTCATAAGAACACACGAACCGCTATCCATCAACGGATTATCCCAATTGTTCAAGGGTCGTATAGAGAGAAAGACAGAGAAAGAGACACGCACGTTATAGACCTCAAGTTTCTCAGGTGTACTCTGCCCAAATTTGTTTCGCTCCCGACTCAAATCATTCTTTTGCCTTCTTTGTCGTTCGAAGCTATACGTGGACGACGTCTAAATACGAATGTATAATGGAATTTACAGCCGTATTTTCTTTTCGAATTATCAGCTCGAAAAATATCATTTCAGTCTTATGGTGTGCTTTGCCTTTTCACGAGTTTGTAAACGATTACATTCGGTCGGTGTTTGCCTCACGAGCTGTACGGGTTCCTATTTGTCATAGAAGTGTATAAAGCAGCAATGCGTATGCAAACAAAATTCATCTGATTATTTTCTGATAGAGTGCACCACGTCAGCGTTATCCCCTTCATCGCTAAGGTCGCTGCTCATCCGTAAGCATTTCATTTGCAGCTTCGAACTCTACGCCCGTGTTCAGGGTTTACCGTTTGATATTTCGCAAAGTAATTATATACTAAATATGATAATAATAATGAAGGACTACAGAGTTCCCTCGCGTACAAACCACGATCGCAAATGCCGCGTCAGTTTTGACCCCGGAAGTTGGATGACGACCTCGATCATGATGTGACCTCCCAGGAGGCTGGGAGGATACTATCTACATTTGCTGCTATTACGCTACCGTTCGTAGTTCTGCAAAACTTAGCTCAAGACGCTCGATAGATTCCATTCAGGGATGTTGTCTCAACAAGTTCCGAACGTGGAGCCTCATCAATTTACGTTAGTGACTGCTACATTGTCAAATCAAATAATTCATATATATATATATATATATATATATTGGTTTTTGTGCTGCTAGTTATTGCTATAAATAGTATTTAGCTCCATATGTAAATATATGATAAACTCTGCAGATGACGAGGCAGTTGGGACCTAGCGAGGGGAGGCGTATACTGCTTTACCGTGAGCACTACAGTTTGGCAGGGTAATTATACTGGCTTATGCGCTTCTTCCAATCAGCACGTTCACGACGACGTACTTTTGCTGCATACCTCTCTCACGGGCCTTAGCCTACGCCACAGATAGCAACACAGCTACACCGTGAGAAATATATCTCGAGATTTACACTGCCACAATACTTTGACTAAAGGATCTCGTCATGGATCAATCCAGTGCGCCATCCAGCCTGTGAAACATATTAAGCTAGCTCCGCGATGCGCTCTAGTCGACTATCATAGACGCCATTAGACTATTGTTGCCTGTAGATAGAGAGAGAGAGAGAGAGAAAGAAAGAATATATCTCAGTTCTCATCTGACAGTTGCATCGAGGTGTTCTGAGCTTCCACGCATGTACGGACCTATTCATCGCGAGAACACCGAAAACGCACCGGTCGTTCTGAGTTCGGGGGATTGGCCTTCTTGCGTTCAACCTGCCGTCACGTACGATGGACACGATCATATAGAATTTCGCCCCTCATCCGAGGCGCGCGTCATTATTCTCTATTGCTCCCACAATGATGACAATCTATCAGTGTCCCGAAGCTGTCGGTGGTTAAGCGTATGACCAGCGTCTGATCATCGCTCTGACCATCATATGATGCAATCTCGTCCAACGTCGAATTCAACGTCACCACGACCATTTTGTGGCGTGTGATCCCCACTCCCCGAAGATCTTTCAAGTCAACGGAATCGCTTGGACATAAGTGCACTTCCGAAATTACTGCGGGCTATTATAATAGTGTTATGTCATACACATATATATATATATATGTTGTAACATAACACAATTATAATTGTACCATATCACCAATGACGGTTAAGGAGTTCCGTTTTGGATACGTCAAAGATACGATTTTAGCACCCAAGCGTGTGTTGAAAATTGATAAGTGCAATTTTTTTAGGAGAAAAAAAATATGCTTCTATTATCTATATCTCACTCGGTATGTGCTATTCGATAGTTTTCAATCCGCTTCTCATGTCCAACCGGCCGTATTGATGCAATGGACAGCATGAGGCGTCAGAACATTGCGATGGAAAATTCACCTCTTTTTGCGATTTGTTCAGATTGCCTGACAAGAGAAGCGTGCGATTGTTTGCTGTGCGAATGTAACACCTATGATGAACAGTAGCATCGTATGGGTCTCTGGCTGGCGTGATATTATGACCGATCACGCTGTGGTTCGTCGAATTAACTGCATTGATTTTAGGGGTAGAACATCCTTATCTGGCTATATAGGTTTGCTCCTCTGCCTTAATCCATAATACGGGAAATATAACCGTATTTTGAACACCTTTGACTTGGTTCGCATTTCGCTTGGGCGGCATGGGTATGAAACAGAGGGTCGTGTTAGTAATAACACGTAACATGTTCAAAATTTGTTTGGAGGGGATTAATTGCGTGATTCCAATTGTAGTTCTCGTCCTTCCACTCTAGAGACGATATATCATGCATAGGATGGCACATTAGGTAATGCCACCACTTCTGTTGCATCAACCCCTTGGAGCCTTAAAGGCTTAGAAGAGCCAATTGATAAAACAAAATCGAACACAGACAATACAATGAGTTCTTAGCTTCACGGATCGGCTTGTTATTGAGTGTCCCCATTAAAACCACACCGATCTTGAGTATCGTCATTTTGCATAGCCCTGGGCCATATCTATTAGACGCGTGGCGTTGCACCGCCACCCGAGAGCGTGACTTTGTCTCGTCAAGAAGCGACGCCTCGAATGCAAGGATAAACCTTAGCTGGCACCTACGTTCATTATGGTAACGTTACTGCAGAATGCGTCTCAAGGTACAGGTGCTGCTGCTGTAACGAAATACTAGTTCATCCGCAAAAAACACCATACCGCATTACCGCTCACTAAATTCATAATTATGTCTCACTGTTACCGCTCACTAAATCCATAATTATGTCTCACTATACTCCCACAGCGCCTGTCATCGGTGTGTCAGTAAAGCTGGAGAGTACCTCTAACTCATACCAAAAAAGATCTTTGTTCTAACTCATTTAGTTCAAGGAGCGGAAAGTTTTCTAGGCATTTAAGGAGCGGAAAGTTCGAACGGAACACCTTAATATTTACACACACACTCACGCACATGCTCACCTAAGTTCACTCATCTTCTTTCGTAATGCGAGCAATCAAAGAGAAAAAAAAACAATGCGAATATCCTGATCTTCGAAAGAGTTTCCAGGCGGAAATGGCCATGTGAAACCCTCCCTTCAAGAGTCTTTGCCACATTTAGTGGCCTTGTTTCATTTACTGTTTAGATGACATCGGATCCGTGAGGAAGAACGGAGTCAGCCCAGATCGGCAGCATTGCTGGATTGCTCTGCTCTTTCAGCAGGTAACGCGTTGACCTTCAGATTGTACGCACGTGTCTGTTACTCTTGCCTGCGCTGAGCCGAGTTGGGTTGGATTGGGTCGGATCAACGTTCTGGGTCACCGGGAGAAAGGGGACGCTTTGGGGAGCACGTGCTTGTGAGCAGAACAGGCCCTTCGGAGCAAACGCTGTGGCTGGATACCGAACAGCGTGGTATCAATACAAAAAGTACAACGAGATTTTATCTAGCAAAAATGAAAAGTGTATTCATATGAAATCGTCTGTGAAATAATTACAGTAATAGCATCTATGTGCAGTGACGCTCGAATCAATAATCTTCTAATTACTAATCAGTATACAACTACTACTACAGTTCTATAACTACTATTACCGCTGATCTATAGAATAAAACAAACCTACAGATGGCTGTCTTAATTACCCAATAACTGAGTAAACGAATGAGAGCTTGCTAATTAATTCTTAAGTCACACATTAACTGGTCAGCTCCTCCCAATGAGCCGCTGCACATGAGCCGCTGGTCGGTAGATTGTCCATTCATCAAAATGGATGATTACGCTTTCATGAGTTGACAGCGTTGACAAGTTGGAACAAAGACATTTGTCTTACTGTTATTATTATTATTATTATTGCTGTTATCATAGGCCCAACTACTCTTGTCCGCACTCGATCGCAAGCCCTCTGCACGAATGAATTTGACAGCAGCTTAATGGCATTGTCGAACTGGGTCCCCTTTGGATATATTATATCAACGACAGACTTTGATTTAAAAAGCCGATGAGAGGAAGCACCCGTGATAGCTTTCTGTCCAGCTGAGAAAGTTGCCATCATCGTTCGATCACAGATGATCGTGCTTATTGAAGTGGAATGACATATAAGTAGAGTATAAATATACATAGAAATCCACCCCTATGGACCCATTTCCTATGTCAATTTAAATGCAACGCATTGAAACAGAGACTACAATACAGTAAAGGAGACATGCGTTGGCTATCACGTAAACGGAGACATGGCTTCCGTGGACATTTTCATACAACCGGTTTTCTGAGCAAGAAGACAACGCTTCGCCAGGGTATGTGTTCTCGAATACGTCCAATTTGAAAAGTACTTCATTTGTTTTCTGCTGGAAAGATACGTTGGATAATTGCGTACGTTTAGAACAAGACCTTTTCATTCGTATGTCTTATGTAGCTTTCAACCGGCGGACCGCCGTGATTTATAATAGGCGTTCTGAATATCCTTCGGACGAAACGTGGTATGGATATAGGTATAATATAATAGCTTGTTTGTTTATTTTTCTAAATTCGCTTTTTACTTTTCTCGCTAACTGTACGTCGAATTGTGTAAAACATTAGTTCGAGAGGAGCATCTCGACAACCACGTGAAAGTTTCTGACACGTGCCGAGCTAAAAGGCAATTCGCACCATTTCGAGATTGGCACAGGTAGTCCAAAGGAGGGCTTCGACAAATTTTCATCGCTGGAACAAATGATAGTCCTCGTTTTGTGTGTTAATATTGGAGGAGAAATTCGCCAGTTAACTAAATAGCAATAAAACATAGCGGTTTGAAGTGTTCATTTTAAATAAAAGCTATCTATAATTGGCATATTGTTAACCTAAAGAAGGGCACACTCCATCTGAAGTGGCTGTATCCAGATAATCATTGCAGGCTCTCTAGATGCAAAGCCAACTGTGACAGATACCACGCCGCCTTCCTGTCCTCTGGTCCCATCCTTAGGCAGCTTCGTCTCGCTGCGTTAACAACAGAATAGATTGAATTGAGTTCGCATTGAATTAATGTTGATATGTATTTATTGTAAAATCACCGTTGCAAGGAATTGTTTGACCGTATGATAAAATAATGAATATATTACTATATAATTCAAGGTATAGAAGTATAATGCAGCTTGCGAGTCTATTAAGGGATGGACCCGTCGGCAATTTACCTCTTGCACAGCTAGCTTGAACACACAGTCCTACAGCGTTGGCAGGCACAACACATACACGACGATTGTAGCTTGCGAAAGCCACTGGTAGCGCAGAGGATATGATCAAATCCGTGGGGGGCTTTAATCGGATCAGATGCTACCAGCAGTTGTCTGACGGAGGTCTAGTCCCGCAAAAAACAGAGTGTATATTGGTCTTGTTTTTTATGGAACTCTTCCTAAATCGGGGGAGGAAATTCTGGCAGCTGGCGAAGATCTCGCGAACATCTCTTCGCGAAGTCTTCGTGGAGTGGTACAGTATCGGCTAGGGCATAGACCAATTTGCGTAGAATCGAGGTTACGCTCGCACAGGTAGCACATCCTTTTGAATAAAAGGGACATGCTTGTTGATGCTTGATATGTTACACGACAGTGATACTGAACATTCGAAATATTACACATTTATGTGTGTATAGGTCTTCAGTATAGCTGGCTGAGAACTGATGCGGCGACTCGGAAATTGTAGCACGAATTTTCGCATGATTAAGGATCTGCTAATCTACAAGATATGGTTGAAAGAACTTTTATTTAAAAAGGCTTGATAAATACGTGAAGGCCTGTCGGTGCAGGCTCCGGGGAGGGGGCGGGGATTCATTGTCAGAAGCTCCGTTCAGAAATCCTCCGTTCATTTTTTCATGATTACCTTACTATTTATATAACGTTTTTTATGTGGTGCGTAATCGTTTCAAATACATTCACAATTTAAGGTGTATTTCGTAGTTGTCGGCAGCAGGCTGTTCCGCAATATGGACGTATATTTACGCCTCCCTTAAGAAAAGATCTCGGTAAAAAGATGAAGTCTGGACTTTAGCTCGTAGACCATGTGCACTGGTACGCGGAGGTGGCAATACTTCCGCGACTATCTCCTGAGTGGGAAACTACAATTCTGTTGAATTCGTAGATGTTATCACGGTGCCGACTTGAGATCCAGATAAATCCGTTCATGGAGACGACTTAGCGCTGTCAATAGAAAAGAGGTATCTCTAAATAATACTTTTCCTGAGATACCCAGCTAAACACCCCAGACGTAGGTGACGAGCTTAGCACGAGACAGGCACTGTGCGTGTGTACAAGTTGCAGTGAGTTGACTTTTTAGTGGATTAACAGCGATTAAGGCGTTTATATTGGACGTTTTCACCGAATTCCGGACTGTTTTGGGAATTCATATAGGTGACAGTCGATATGGGTTACTACTACGCAGTTGACACGCAGACGACACGTGTGTGAACCGAAATGGCTAGCAATCATAATGGCAAGCCACAAATGAAAACGAAGGGCAATTATTGAATCAAACAAATGGCAGAGACTGTTTAATTATTCGTAATTAATTTGTAATGCAAAAACGGAACGAATTTCGTACCATTAGAATAAATGGTTGAAATATTTTAGCTGGTCGATGTCCACTCGAATATCTGATGAGCTTGAAGGCTGCGACATATAATGATAGTTATTTGATTAGTTGATAGAACTACGGTGCGTAGTTTTGCAGGAACGACTTATAAGTAACTGCAAGATATGCCGAAGTGCCAAAAAAATCCTCCTGTTTTCGTTCTTGAGCTACGTAACATTTTGGCGCGGAGTATCGTAACTCAGCCGCTTTAAAATATATGGATTGCAGTAATTTGTTATTGACATGAGATTTCCTCCAGTTGCTTGGGGAGGATCGATACTTCTTCTTGTACGACATTGTGAATTACTCTACATCATAGTGGATTGGACAAGGTCGTGGTTCTGCAACGATTCGAACCTAATCCTCCTGGCGGGGTGGGGTGGGTCACAGTAATCTCCCTTATAGAAAACATTGTATGTCATAAATTGATTTGTCTCAAACGAAGTTGGTTCGAACGTGTACTGGGTATGGTTCTCTGTGCTTGCAGGATATAATCGATTACCCTGCCCTAGGTTTACGTTCACTGAAGACATCCATATCTGTGCAGTCGACAGAACACGAGATCACTGAGCGTATGAACCTCAGAGTCTACAATGAATTTGTCATAGATAGAATCTTAGCTCTGATATGTTGCAGGATCGTATTTCAATTGCAACAAAATGTAAGCCCAAAGGGCTGACCTTGCGGGCACCCCCAGGGATATGTACCCACCGATGTTTGTAAGCCCTTGAAGGGCCTGCTCAATGGTTGTGCAAATGTACATCATCTATATTCGATTTTCCGATGAACTGCTAAACGTCAACAGAGCCATGAACAGTTTGTAACTCCGAAATGAGCGAGGTTATTCCGCATGGCTGTTAACTTGACGACATCACTATCTGCGTCTGTTCTTTTGCTCAACGTCCTCCAGGGCATTTAGTTAGTTACTTCTTTTAGGTGGATAGCGTATGGCTATCCGCCAACCTTAAAAAACATAACAGTTGAAGAAACGAAAGAAAACAGGATACTGTTGTTCAGAACATCTATGTTCCGTAGAGTTTACGCGTACCACGTATGTGTTTCATAGCGCTAATATGAAATTACAGGCTGGTGGATCTCTGAGCAATACTAATGAGACACACTTTGCCTAAATGAATACAGGCTGTATTCGAGTTAATTAACATAGGAGGACATCCTGTTCGCGATTGTCTCACTGCACCGGCAGTGAACGGCAGCGTGTCAGAAATAAAGTAGCCTAGGTTTTCAGGCTGACTCTCAGCCAACATTTAATGTCCAGCCCACAAGATCAGTAAATGAGTAATATATGATCATATGGCAACAAACAACGTTTACCGATGCTGCGATGTCCCTCAGAAACTCACCAATTATTCGAAAATCCTCGGACCGCAATCGAACGACGCGCTGATGACGCAGCGAATGCCTTTGCTTACCGTGTCGAGTGATGACGTGAAACACGTCTTTCCTGTGCGAGAATCGACATGGTCGTTATAGACCTTTTTTATAATGACGATCCCAGTCGAACCTGCGTCTGTCGAATATGAGAGCGCAGGTCATCGTCGCACCGCCCATTCACTGGGCTGGTTAGCTTAACACCACAAGGCAAATAGCGGAACGCTGTGACGTACACACACAAAAGGCTGAATCATGCCAGCTTCTTGCCAATATTATGGTATTGGTTAGAGCCCAAAAGTAGACGTTTTTCCTAGAAAGTTGTTCGAAACTATAATAGTTCTATATATCGTTTGTACATTTGTGCCATTTGCAACGGGACTAGCGAAAGATTACAAAAACAAATTTCAAATTAGTTTTGCATGAATCCCCTACAGAAGAGAAAATTCGGGCAATTTTTGAAATAGAGGAAATTGCTCAACAGCTCCCACCCCCTACTCTGAAATGCTCACCTGCCACAAGGATCACTTATCGTCTGCCAGGCTCGCATCGATTTCTAATGAATAAAAAGTAACTATCTGGATCGTCTGGACTGGTGCGCGGTACGCGTGAGTAAGCATGTTCCAGGGGTGAGAATGGAGTTCGAACCTGTGCTTTTTTTTTTTTTTTAAATATGCCAACACCATGGCCGCCCCCCCTTATGGAACTGTTGACGATGTTCAACAGCACCACCCTTCCCGGTATCGCTTATCGCATTCTTCGAACTTGTGCTGGACAGGTTGGGGGTTGTAAGGAGCACACGAAGCAATGCCGTCGAATAGAGCAATGCCAAAACCCGTCGTACCGTGCACGTTAAATGTTGCCAATGAGTCGGCGCGGAAATTCATTAGTTAGAAAATGGGATGATTGAACTATGCTATGAATTCAGTCAATTTCGGAGTGAAGCACCCAGCAGGTGCGAAGGGTATATTCGTTCATAGTCTACTCTGTCAAAATAAGGCAATATTTCGATAGGGCACTATTCGCTTCGTGACTCCCTTCCAAAGAAGCATGCACGATAGCGAAATTAGCCATCAGACAGGTAGGTGTAGGCTGAAGTTTCACTGAACACAGTGAATGGTCGGATTTTCTCTAATCGATACAACAACGACACATCCCTGTCGTCTGAACAGCAGTTATCTAGAAGCTATACTAAAGATGCACACAATGAGCTAGAAAGTGCAGGACAAGTTAGTTATGACATCGGAACGAAAAACAAAAAAACAACAGCCGAACAGCCGACTCGCATAGCGCAGGCATTCCCGAGTTCCTCGCAAAACTAATAGCTGGTTTCAGGTAGAACTCGACGATACCTTCCCCGGATAGTTTGCCGCTTGTATGTATAAGCGAATGATCACTGTTTGGTTGAGTCATTGTTCATTATAGAAAACGATTGCTCATAGACGGAAGCCGTTTAGTCGCAGCGATCGCTTGGTATGAATATTGATCCAATTCTAATCGTCGACGAAAATATACTAGTATCTAGACGCCTTTCGTTTGTGAAATTCGCGTCTTGTTGTTAGCAGGTCGATTGAGTAAAATCGTGCTTATAATGCTAGATAATCTGTCACCGACTCATGCCGGCACCTCGCTTGTGCAGTAGCAAAGAAAACTTGGTTGAGTAAATCGGCTCTTTTTTAAAGTCGTTATCTAGGGAGTAAGATACTCAGAATACGGAACACGTATATCCCTCAGATCCAATCAATGAGAAAGCGTAAGCGTGTGCCACTGTTTGACACGATGGTATACGTGAATACGGTAAATGTTTAATGAGAGATGGACCTGCTAACAACAAGACGCGAATTTCACAAACGAAAGGCCGTAATCCGCCATCCCTCGCAAATTTAATGAATTGTACGTACTGGATGGATCTAGATCGAATGCCGAGAAGTCCGACTTACACTCATTGTCAGACGGAACCTTTCCTGGACAAGGCGGTCAAGATGTTGATTGACTAAGACCAGCAGATCGCGGAATGCAGTTGGCTATGTTTCACGGGTTGCGTAGTTAACTGGTGAAGCAGCTGAACCCGCTTCGCCTTCGATTACAAATTGTATTTCTCGATCTTGTCAACGCTCAACATACCGAAAATATTGAGCTGAAATTCGGTTGCAGTAACTGTGCCTTTTTCTTTAGCTGACTCAGCTGTTCCTCGCTATGTGACAGGCCTCGGAGCCACCTTTAGGCATTATGTCAAGGACCTATCGGGGCCTCTACTTACTCTTTAAACCTCTCACACCTGACATGAATCCACAGATGAGGACAGGTGATAAACGAAAAACTTCAAACATTCTGCAAAGCGTCTGGCAAGATTTGATCCCAAATATAACCTAATCCCTCCTGTGTAGCGGTCCAGCACGCTCACCACTAGAGCGTCTACGGGACGCAGTAACTGTGCTAGATAATAGTTAATATATTGCAAACATCAACAATTCTCTCGTGTGGTTCTCCAATGACGCCCTCGAATCTCCTCCGGCTTGTACCCCCCATCACTAAGAACGAAAATTGGTTTCCGCCCAATCTTCCGTAGACAATAGAATGAAGTTTAATGAGGTATCCTTAAGGATATATTGAATTCGTTACCTGCCACCAGCAGTATCATCAGACGTGATATCGCTGTGTTCAGGATTCGCAGCCGGTCATTACTGAGGTCCTATTTCCCACAACAAGCTGACACTCTGTCAGTAATTATTCCGAACTACAATCATACAAGACAAATTTATCTTTATTGAAGGTAATCACGATCGCATCTGACGCGGTAAACGGCACGAGAGCGCATTGTTTATCCGTTCAATACGGGTATTTCCAAGTGAAGGGCACCGTAAAGTATTTCTGTTATCAGTTTTAGCTCACAGCGCAGACACGTTTGATCATCGAGCTGAAGGCCATTGCACTCCTTATTAATGTTATTTGCTCAAAGCCGGTTCGCATCACAGGCAGTAGTGCCCATTGCGGGAGTAGCGTCTCTGGCCCTTCCAAGACAAGAGTATTTGTCTTGTACCTATACTTTCTTTTATTTCCATCTGTAACCTCCTCGAAGGCGTGGGACCACCTGTCCAGTATGTCTTGGGATTCCTCAAGGGTTTGGGGGGAGTTGCCTTTAAGTAAGCTTGGTCCTCTAAAACCGGTCCGATTTAAGAAGAAAGCTCTCCCGGTCGATCTTCTAGGTCCCGCCGTCTCATCTTCTCTAATTCTTCCTTGTCCCTCATCATTCGGTCCAAGAATCGCGCGCCGTTGGTCCAGCCCTCCGCTGTCGCGAGCATGGTGTTGAAAACCTCCTTGACAGTATTCCGTTGGTCTTACACATATCACTTGTAATTTAGCAATTCACCTTGGCCAGATGCTGCTGCTGTTGTTATTGTTCTACCTAGTTGCCCTTCATAGTTCCTCAAGCCAAATGCATCTGACGTTATCGGCTCTATTAGAATCATCCAATATACAAGTTACACAAAAATCCAACTAACATCCACAAATAGACGCACACACACACACACACACACTTCATCGTTTTCCCCAGCTTACCGTAGGATACGACCCCAGGCCGCGCCTCTGTAGCGCGGCAGAGGTGACGCCCGCTGCTGCATCCTGCAAAGATTCACATTAGCGTATCCTTCACTTCACTTAACCCGTTTGCGCACTATCTCACTAATCACTGCCTGTGTCCAATCGAGGTCAGGCCATTGAGGGTCCACGTTACTAACGGTGATTTTGCCACCGAAGTCCATGACCACTGAAACCACCTGGCAACTAACACCGCCATTGAGGGAATAAGCATTAAATTGATTGCGTCATACATAAACAGACCGTCGGCATATACTTATCGGCCAATGCCACAGCACAGTGTAACCAATGATTCATTTGACGCCGTTACCACTGTCCAGATTCCGTTACAGTAGTAATAGTAGCAGTTAATTGATTAACTTGCAACTAACAATATTGTGGCAGCCGGGCCGTGTAGCCATTGCGCGCAGGGTACTATGTTCGATATATAGCACATCTCTACCGAATTCTCCAGTTGCCTCACGAGCAGCATTCAGCGTCTCCACCTCCAAGGTGCTGCCGTGAACTGGCTGTCTCAGTGGGCAATTCTTCTGGGTCACCACAGGTCTTGCAGGGTATTTTCCGCCCTTTCAGCTGAGGGCGATTCGGTCCGGCCGACGATGTTTACTCCAGAACGCAGGCCGTCAGATTGCCAGCCGTCGAGACCTTATACACCTTAAATAGAAGCGTTTTAGTCTCATCTATGCAGCGAACGATAAGAGCTATTATGACGAAAATACCCAATGTATTATACATGATGTTTTGTCGAATTTAGCTGACGACACTTCAATTGTGCTCGTTGACCGTTCGACAGATCTCTATAGTTAACAAGCGGGCTATTCCTTCGGGCGTAGTTATTCAAATCAACTCACTGTGTTGGTCCATATTCGGATGGTCAACATTGAACGCGAAGTCGGTATCCGCTCTGAGCGTGTACGCTATGCCTATCACAGTTCCCTCCAATTAGCGTTTAGTTTAATACTCAGACTTCGTGCGAAAACTTCTGAACGCGGTTGATCGCTCGTACCTAAGTACCTAAGTGGGCTAGCACGTTCTTCAGGTTTGGTCAAGCTCAAACACGCCTGTAAAACTGAACGCGACAAATGGAGAGCGGAAAAATTCCCGTTTTGTCTTCGTTTCCACCCACCACATTCGAGTGGTATATTTTAGCACGCGGACAATTCACGTGCAATCAATGCTACACGCCACACAAACGATTCGGATTTCGGATAATCCGAATCTTGTTGGCGAATGGCTTCATTCGGTGCCGGATGATACCCGGGCAGCTTAAGAGACAAGAAGTTAATCACTTCGCCGGGCTAAGGTCCTCATTATTGTTTAGCTTTACCTCTTGCCAGCATTGCGGTGTTTGCCAAGTATTAGAACGGCACTTCTAGAGCACGCTCGCGTCACTGACTTCTGTGTTGGGCAGTGCGCTACCTGGACAAGCAAAATTAGAGTATGTTTTTAAATATTGGAACTTGCTCGTGTTGTACGCAATAGCGACACGGACATATCGTAGCGTGAACAGGCATTTAGATTTGGATTTCATACAAACTGGGGGCTTGGAATTAAAGCAGAACGATCCCCGGTAAATTTACTCTCCTAGACAAGGAGGGAGGGTGGCTAAAAAACGCCAATCGAATAAAATTCTACTCTTCATGTCAACGAAGAGTTCGCCCACACTTCCCATGGAATAGCTGGATTTCGCTACTTCCAAAGCTGCAAAATTACATGCTCAAACACACCATTCCCCGATTGCTAACGAAATCTATTTGACTTTGAACTGAGTCACCGAATGTCAATATTTCGCGCCCTCGAGACTGGTCATGTAACAAGCATTACGCTCAAATCTATCTTCTACTATTCTACTGGTGAACGGACGAAATTCTCGCACTAACTCTTGCTTTTTTGCGGGCTGACTCTCAGCCTTAAACATTTAACGTGCAGGGGATTGTTTTTGCAATGCTTCGTCAGACGGAGCTCCCCAAGAAGCAAATGTAAGCAACGCTAGGGATCGAAGCCGTACATGTACCTATGTGTCTCATCCGGTCGCAAGGCACACACAAATGCCCCGCTGCCGCTGCCGAGTTCGACTATCTCTTTCTCTCGCACCAATTCCAGCCTATCTTTCAGACTCTAGCTGGCGCCAGTTTGCGCTGTTGTCACCCTCGAATTCTATGCGCATGCTCTGATGATACCATTCCTATCATCCGTCTTGGACGACCTCCAATAGCCTCTCATAGTCAGCGTAGAGTATGCTCTCTTTGACAGAGGCGCTTGACAGAGGCGGCGATGAAGGTGTGTGGCTCAGAGCACACGGGTTAGGCTGTCGCAGCCAAGGTCTGAACGCGGCCTTGCACAGCCCTTTTTTTAGCACTCGTTTGTGTAGATTTTCAGCCTGTTATGTATCTTGTGGTCTGCAGTAAGTACATTTGAATATGGA
This sequence comes from Stratiolaelaps scimitus, assembly GCA_019614645.1. Lineage (NCBI taxonomy): Eukaryota > Metazoa > Arthropoda > Arachnida > Mesostigmata > Laelapidae > Stratiolaelaps > Stratiolaelaps scimitus. Next base: position 2,454,290 of record JABWDB010000018.1, on the reverse strand, counting down.
CGTTTCATCGGCAAAAACCTGATTCAATTAAAAATACACCACGAAAAATACACCGTTAACACTTCATGTCAGTGTCAGTTCACCGCAATGTCTCTATAATAACAACTTCCTGCTATCGATGATTAGATAGACTATGTGGTTTCCTTGAACTCCCGTTTACGGCGGCCCGGTACCTATTGTTTACTAGCGTCTTATCATTCTGCCCTCGTATGTCGTCTAACGCTTGTCATATGGAGTCCATAACTCAAACATCATTGGCAGCTACCTGCCCGCTACACGGCTATTCAACCCTTTGACGAAGTGCGAATCATATCGTCAATCTGCATTGTTCAAATGCGCAAGGTGCTCGTCATAGCTCCGCTCGATGCTGTTATAAAAAAGAATATACACATTTGGCGGCGCGACATGAGTCGAGAAATGATCTTTCAAGCGAATTCGCCACATACCTACATGGCGGTTATAAGATTAGCAGCCATAGTCGAGTAAAAGACGATATAATAAGCCACCCAAAGCGTTACATTTCATAAATACAATATATCCCTGGGCAACCCGGATTCGCCACATGTGTACTATATAACTTCTTCGTACCAGCTCGATACTTTGTTATATATATATATATATATATATATATATATATATATATATATATATATAAATATATATATATATGTACTCGATCCCATTTAAATGTGAATATCCTTATCATCTCGGGTAAAGTCATCCCTCATGCCACGCGGCCGCGCTCTCAGTACCGTCCAACCGCTATATTTAGCTCGGCGAGCCGTCGCTAAGCCATAAATAAATATTATGTGCCACCCTAAATTTGACGTTTCGTCCCAGCTCATTGACGGCATGGAGGCCACAATCCGCATATACACACTCTGTGTTGCTTACGGTAAAACTGACGTCGTATTTGGTAACAGCAGTTACTGCAGTTCGTTTTCTTGGCTGCGTTGTCTATTGCTCGTCCATAGTGAACAACAGTGGCCCTATCAAACGGCCCCTTGCCGTTGTCTGTCATATTTCGGTGTCGTCTGACGCCTCGAAACAAAGTGGACAACAAAGAAGTCTATTTACGCACATACGCACGGTAGATTGTAGAGCGCGCATGTTTCCGCAGCGCGATCCCCGTTCGCTTGCGTTCGCTGGCCTGCGTGTGATTGGCTAACGCTACCGCTCGAGATGCATTGTGGCGTCTACCTGTGGATGCCTATGTTTGCTGTGGTGCTTGTATTTGTGACTGCGCGTATAGAAGCCGCCCAATGTTCGTTTGAGGCTTTGACGGGGCACCAGCCAATCTAGAGGCAGTTACGATGTCGGCGAGAGTGGGCGAGGAGGCCGGTGTCTCCCTCATCCCCGCGCAGCACCCACGAGCCAAGCTCGATTACCTTTCTCTCGTTGTTCGTTATACGTTGTGTACGTGTAGCGCCGCCACCACTGCCGCCGCTACCATCATCGCCCCCGCAGCCACTACCGCGACCCACCAGATGATACGAGCGTGGGATACAAGCATGTCCTTGGTGAGGCAGACAGAGACGTCGGTGCTGGCTTCCAGAGACGTCACGAGCAGTTCGGTACAACGTCAGTACGCCCAGCCGCTTATTCGTCCCTCGGTATATCTGGCGGGAGCGGAGTTGACGGGTGGCGTGTAGGTGCCTTTTTGGAGAGGATCCCGTCGACGGGATAGCCTGTGTTCAGGAACAGTCCACTTAGACGGGAGCCGTTAACTGCTAATATAATAAGACGTGCTTATCACACCTGTGTGTCCCCGAGAATTAGATCTAATATTTCTCATTGCATATTGTATTCCCCTCTAATTGCTCGCATTGCAATCGTTTATTGTTTGATGCAATTTTGGTGACTTGGAACGTCATATGAAAAACAGCTCTACCCTCAGGGATGCATGTATGCTCACTGGATGTTTGGGATGCGTAGTTATTGTATTGTACATCATACAACCATAGCTAGACATATGCATATATATATATATATATATATATGGTCTGGATGGTCTAGTGGTGAACGTCTTGGACTGCTAGACTGGAGGGACGTGTGTGTTGGGTTCAAATCCTGTCAGACGCGGAGGATCTTCGTAGTTCTTTATCATCGTTCTTTATTTGAAGATTATTGCCAGGTACGAGTAAGGAAGAGAATAAGCAAAGGTGGCCCCGACAGATCCTCATAGTAATACCTAAAAGGTTAAGAGCTGAGGCCTGTCAGATAGAAGAACAGCTGAGGGTCAGCTCTCAAAAAAAAAAATATATATATATATATATTTACGTATGAATATGAGTTATATGAACAAGGTCGGTCGGAGCTACTTTGTACAGCGAAAAAAGGTTGACAACTTTTGAACTAAAATAAATAGAACTATGATTCTTGAGTAGATATCAGAGCCTCTCTCCTTTATTATTCGCGCACCGAAGCCACTGATCTGGGAGCACCCGAACGGTGGTAGACTTTCCATTTGCGTTACCATGCGTAATTTCGTTGTCGATGGCTTCCAGAAGCAAATCGATGTTTGAATGCTTATTTTGATTCGGGCACCACCGATTGCACTTTTTTAATGAGTGGAAAATAAGCATAATCTCAAAGGCATTAATCAGGAGAATATGCAGATTGAATTCGTCTATGAATATTGCGTCGATCCAGTTCGTTATTGCAGCCGTTCTACGGTGAGGTTTTTGCATTGACATCGAGAAGCCATAGAGAATGCCTTGGGCTCCCGTTCCATTTGAACATGAGTGTCAGGCGTAGGTACACTCAAGTCTAGTCAATTCGCAACGGTGTGCGTTAGGTGACACATTTAGTACTTATAGTCTTGTATTTAGATTTAGAATATGTCACATGTGTTTCGATCTGCGCCGGAGTTCATTTGTAGCGGACCCCGTCCCCATTGTTCAATTTTTCTTGGTCATTTCCATTGTTTTCGTTATAAGATCGCAACGTGTAGTGTGACTAGTTCCGGAATCGGCTGACAACAAGGCCGAGCTCCAATCTGCTGAAAGGCTGCGGTAACCGTGCTTTTCAGCACTAAACGGTTCGTCAGCGTCTAGATTCATGTCTCTTCTACGAAACCAAACTAGTTCCGAGTTACATGTAAGCACAAGTCTCGAGTATGAACCGGTGAAATTTCACCTGGTTACGACGCTTGATTCGAAGGTTATCAAGGTTCTCCCAATAGGCAAAGCTGCTCCCAACGACCTAATATTTGGACGCTCTAACTAAAGTTTATCGTTCCGAGGGTATAATAGCTCCGCTTCCTGCAATTATTCCCCTTGCCTCTTCTGTCAATACATATAATATTTATATATGAGCGTGTACTTCAAAACAAAATACAATTGAGGTAACGAGAGAGAGGGAGACCGAGAGAAAGTTGGTGATTATTTTTTCGAAGCGTTGCTTTTAGGCGACTTTAAGCTCAGTAGTGCTCTTTAAGGGTCTTCCCTTAAGCTCCCTCGTACACACATTCTACCTATGCAAACTACATCTCGAGCTAAACACGGGACAGCGCAATTTCACTATTGCGAGCGTTTGTCAGCTCTCAGCTCTGTTGTGTGATGAATTTCCTCCTCTTAAAAAAATCGAAGAAAAAGCTCTGTTGTAAGATGTGGCAAGCAACGCTAATGAATGTCGCTCCAACAAAATGCCGAACTGCTCTCGACCCACAGTGGACTGAAAAGGTTTGTACACCACCGCGCTAGGCCGCAGATTTCAGGCCCGCGACCTGGTGAGGACATACACGAGAACTTGAGCATTGTAAAAATTGCAGTTCTCTTGATACAAAGCAATAAACTTGTATCTTTACTACACTACGGAGGCCGCTGAAGGTGGCCACGTTGTTAACGAAAACGTCTCGGATACCAAAGGCTTTCTTCCAAGTATCTTCGGGTTTGTTCGCTCTTAAAATCGGCCTACCATGAAGATCGGCCTCGCACAAGAAATGTATTTGGACTGGACGAAAATAAATATACCTTTGTGAAACTACAGTACGGAACACAGGCACGCTTACCTTTCAACAAACAATAGATTTGCATTTGAAATATGATAGAATACATGTGAAATGTAATGTGTATTTGCTGTGTAATGCTTCCCATATATATATATATATATATATATATATGTATATGGGAAGGCCACAAAGGCAATGTAGGACTGATTTTCTCCACAGCTATCCGATGGGCTTCTGCCAGAGGTGATCTTCATGCTTGTGCGATTGTCTGTCTGCTTGGTCACTTTGTTTGGTTCAAGAACCGATGTGCGTCAGTGTACGCGGGCAAGGTGGTGGGACCATCTGTAATCTGTTCATTGACCTGGGGCTGAGGAAAATAAGGCAATGACGATCTCGTATAAGATGTGTCGCACATGTTCGCGTGTCTCAGGGTTGGCGTAGAGTCTACCACACTCGCGTCAAGTTGGATTCGACCGATACCGGCTGCTCCCGCGGCGAAGGCTGCCTCCATTTGGCCCTTGGGGGCTTGCGGCCGACGGCTTCAACGAGAGCCCACGCCTCGTTTGTACACACAATAGACAATAAAGTAGTGGCCGCTAAAAGTAGAATAATGTGGTAAAGTGACCCGAAGTGACTATTCATTTTAGCGAGTGTTTCACGAGTGTCCTCTATAAGACGGAACGAATCTGCTCTTTGGCTCGCTGCAACCGCTCCGCGTCAGTTACTTGAAAACTGTAGCTGGTACAATTCGATACGTTGCCGTAGAGCCCAACGATTGTAGCTGTCAGGGGTTGGCCATGCCCCCGAACTCTCAACGGTGGTAGATCTGAGATTCCATGCCCGAACTTAGGTCTGAGTGATGTAATTGCTAACTTAATTGAATTCTTCATACGGTCAGTTTACTCTTGTATAATAGTTGCGCTTGGGCAGTGTTAGCATCAGTAGACTACATCTCCGTGATTATATTATGATGTGGATTTAAATTGGTCCATTCCGAGCCACACGTAATTCGGCTGCGAGACGCTAATTGGCAAGAGAGTCGCCCTTTTTTCATTTCGAAAGATTATCTTAAATCATGAGACAACGCACCACAACGAGCTGTCCGTTAGTCCTCGCAACCGTCATGTCAGGCCCCCAGGCCTGAGAGCGGCTCGCCATATAAAGACGTGAGAAGTCCAACATAAATTGCATGAATATGCCATAGTTGAATACCGCTTCGCGAGCAAAACATTCATGAAATTGTACCGGCTAAACGTGAAATACATCTAAGTAGAGCCCCCTATAATATACCTATGATTAAGAGCTGGTGATAGCAGCGGTGAGGTTGAATTGGATATGAGTATCACGATTATTAGCTTGTCAAATCTCTATTACAATGGAGTGCTATTTCTAAATACATCTTGCAACGTGAAGAAGATTACATCCGGGAGGCGTAGACGCAATCGGCAAAAGCGAATCCAAGCGATATAATGGCACCGCGAGTATTCGGGAGTTCTCGAAAATTGACCTTCCCTGGTTTGCCAGCTGGGGACATCCCATGCCCATGCCAGGCCAATGCGATCGCATGTAGACAGCTTCACCATCTCAAAGAATGAAGCAACGCCAATTTTCCAGCCTAACTGGAAACGACCTTTGAAAGACACCCCACAAATATGGCCTGAGATGAAATCTACCAGGATGACACCGAGTCCTGTGGTGTCCGTTGTATGCGCCGTTCGTCATGCACAAAACGCAGAAGCGGTCGACTAGACCTTCAAAGACACAAGGTGTGAGACGATATGCGCCGTCCTTGGGGAATAACCCTCATAAGAAGTTGCCATCTCATCTTTGCCCATCTCTATCAATTCATTGGAAACGAAAACTCATAGCCCTTCGCGGAGCTGCCGTTCGCTTGGTCGCGATTCTGTTGTGGTAGTGTTGCTCAAACGAGTTCGCCAATGATTACGCGGCTTCTGGTCTCAGCAGATAACCACTCAGATTCGCATGAAAGTATCGTTCCTACAAAACGGTTCATATTTACGGCGAACTAATTAACCGTTCACCGGTACAGGGTGGATACGCGCGTCTAGCGGTGTGGATTTATCAAGTTCACTTTGCCGATTAGCAACACGAGGTTGCTGCTTTCTAGGCCGGTAGTATGGTCGAAGTTGGTAATGCTAATATTCGCCACCAAAACAAGTATACCCACATAGGTATATCGTAATTATAGTCTGATATCGTAATTATAGCGTGCGGCCCCTTTATCGACGGCACACAACATCAGGCTTGGTATGATGAAGTTATACTCTGTTTCATATCTTCGAGACAGAAGTAAATATAATCAGAACGCTTAGGCATCTATATATATATGTATATATATATATATATTCTGTGTGCTTGCCTTTCTTCCTGTTCTGTCGAATGCCACCTCAGTCCTGTGTTGTGCATACGTTTTTTGATCCGATTTAACTTTACCCCGATATGCGAACGCGTGTACTTGCACTTAACAGGCATTGTTCTGTATGTCTTCAATGAAGTGGCCGCGCGCGATGATACGTCCAAATGAAGCCACAGCATACACATATATATATGTATATATATGTATACATATTGTACATATATATATGTGTTAATACATATAATGGATAGACAATCTCGTACCCAAACGTTTACATGCCTTCTCCAGCGCTGTATTCATGCTTCAGTTCGATGCTCTCATCGGCGAGAGAGTTGATCGCTTTCTCGCTCGCTCGCCCGTTCGTACGCTTGTTGCGCTACTCGCGTAAACAGACCAAACGAAGCAAAACCCTTCTCATAGAAAGACCTTGGCTGAGGCCGAACCGAGAATACGAAAGGTGGGGACACACAGCACGAAGAACGCACGAGCACGTACTGTTAATCTGTATCGCGCACTGTGCCGCGAACGTGGAGAGGCATTTTGTTGTGCTGCTTTTCTCTCTCTATTTTTTTTGTTCACGAACGAATGCGGTCACTGCAGACGTTGTTCCACAGGCGACCGACACAGCTCAGTGGAACCGGCCGTTTGTCGAGCCGATGCGTTGCCATGTTGGTGTTCGCTGGTAGTCGATATCGATAATTGCGAATTAGATGGTGGATGCGATTACATTGAACGGAACGGTGAGCGATAAAAGTGTCATCGAGCGAAGTGGCCTCTTGCGGGAATCGGAGGAGATCGGCTCGAGTGCGGTAGTCAGAGGTGGTGGTGGTACCAGTCGAGTCCAGCACAAGTTGTAAACCTTTGTAGCGAAAACCTGTTCTTCTCCGGGCCTTTCCCGATGAATTACGCTGGCCGCAGGCAGAGAAATTTGTAGAACTAAGATAATACGAGCCATGTGCCCTTTCACGGAAGGCTAGCTAGAATGCTGAAACGCACACTACGATATGATGCTGGTGCTACGATACCGTTATTCTGTATTCTCCCGGAAAGAAACGAGCATTAGTTGTATAAGCGCAAGAACCGATTCCACAAGGCATTAATAAAATGGTTTTTATTTTGTGTCACGCTCTTAAGATTGAAATTGTGCCCCAGAGATAAACACTGATTTGCTCATAGGACTCTTAGGAACGGGTTATAGAGTAGAATTAGTTAGTGTTGAGTACAATTCCTCCACTGTTGACGTCATTGACTACTTGTGCTTTCTGTTCAAAGTAACACTTTTGGGAGAAATGTCCACTTGACGAAATCGTGGACGCCGATGCGATCCAGGCAAACTATTATATCTCACAGAAATCTAAACAGCTTTGAACGGAGAGCACGGGGTCCGTTAGTAATGCTCCGATAGATAGTTAGCTTGTAAGTCCGCTAGGATATGTGAGGCTCAAGAATAGATTATGTTTCTTTTCGAATTATTGAAGCAAAATGCAGATATACTATAATTGGGGACTGCGTCAGGCCGAGGTCGTCATGGTCCCTAGGGAGGCGATGGCGTTGCCTGTCAGCACAGCACGAAAATGATCTCAGCGATCACCGGGCACTACTCGCCACTACTGGTTACGCTGTGGTGGGCTATCGTTAAAGAGGACATCTTTTCACAGTGATCCAGTACCATGAGCGAGTTGCCTCATTAGGTTCTCTGCACCGATTTTTCCCTGCGCGAGGCAGATAGACTATGGGCATGCATGAATAGCGGTAATGGACACTTTGAATAATGAGGAAAGTGTATTTAAATATACGGTTGTATGACGCCACTACCATTTTGGAATGATAAAGACATTCTCATAAATTCTGATACGAATTTATTTTTCGGCATATGAATGACCAATCATATATATATCTACCCATCCCTGTACTTTCCAAGAATTAGCTTCTTAAAAGCCATGCTATATTCTATGTGGCGGCGACGGCTAAGTCTCTAGCTGTAGAAAGTCGGAAGTGGCAGCTTCGAGCTTCGTTAAGTGACATGTCCCTTTGAATAAACGGTGTACTTTTATCGTATATACCAGATTATTTTCTCGATTTAATCACTCATATTCAGTATTATTTTACATATACATATACATATATATATATATATATATATATATATATATATATATATATATATATATATATGAAAAATAGTACTGAATATGAGTGATTAAATCGAGAAAAAAAATATATATATATATATGTATATTTAATAATCTAATTAGATTTTTAAAAGATCTCCGTGCTGCGCCAGTCTACATATCTGCCGCGCATTCATTTATACATAGAAAAACTGCCTTTGATCACCCTCACATATTAGGAAGACAGTTTAAGAGTACACTGCCGATGAGATTGCAATTTCCGAAAAATATGATAGCGAAATTGAGCAAAGAAAAAAAACTACATAATCCGTCAGCACCATTTACGAATTTATATAGAGCATTCTTTTACAAACGGGTAAGCTCGATGCATCCACTTATACAGCCGGCCTACAGAGGTAGGATATACTTTCCACCAGCGAAAAAACTATCAGACTATATATATATATATATATATATATATCGCTATTGTTACCCCTGGGACGCAGGGCCGCTGGGGCTATATAACATGCCCCCCACTAGAGGGAGACAATCCGGCGGTATTAACGTAAGAGAGATGACGTCTGCGGGTCCGTCGTGGCTTGTATCACCACTAAAGGTTGGTTAAGCCCAACGCCTTCAGGCAATCGTACGTGTTCTTGTCGATTATAACAGCGTCGTCAGGGTGGAACTCGTTCATGAGTTGTGTCCACATCGTTTCGCCTAGAGCAGATGACAGCAGAACAGGAGATGAACATTTTGGAAAACGTTTACCTTGTCAGTAATCAACGTTATCGTTAGTCGATTTAATGTCAAGCTATTTCATTCACGGGTGCACTCGTGTTCTACCTGAGCTACCAATTACTCAGACTCCGACCATGATTTCATCTCGCTGTGACGGCGCTACGGTGCTTCTTTAGATTACTGATGGATTGATTGTCTGATTTAGAGATCGCTAAAATGTCGCGTCGCGTAAGCGGCGCTGGCTACGGCCGAGAAACGGCAACATTCCGAGCATGGGAAAGACTGTTCCATTTATCTCATTGATATAATTGTCTCATCGATTCGCGGATTAATCGCCTTATTGATGACGGTTACGTTAGTCTAGCACGTATGTATGTATATGTATGTAATGATACAAGTATCTTTTATTATTTAGTAAAATGATTTCAACTCAATCTCATACCAGCGTTGTTGTTCAGGCGGCAAACTTCGACAATGAGATCGACGGCAGACATCCCGGGAATAGCCTGGCTTCTTATCGCGAAGATGTCCTGCGCCTAAAATCGAATATCTTCTATAGAGTCTCTTTCGGTAAATATTTCAAATAAGTTAGGAACTACATTGGGAAAGAGTTTCCCAATCGAACGCCTTCATGTGACCTTTGCATGCTCCATGCTTATGCTACTTTTGCGAGGGAACTTCACGGGTATGACTTGCGTTAATTATTGTGAGAGTGGTTGCATAAGCGGTTTGTTTTCGTGTTGATGGCTGATCCCGGCAATTATGATTTTGCCCCGTTTGACCCCATTGTGGGGAGAGGTGGCTCAGTCTCGAACGCCCACATTGTTCAGCGAATGCTGGTGGTGTTCGCACGTAAATTAAGTGACGAAGTACAACGTTAAAATGATGATAGATCCAGAAACTTCGAGACGCTTCGAAGCAAAAAGATACTGAGAGAATGAATAATTATTCGATGTCGGCGTGACGAGAAGTTCAGCCAATAAGTTTCCCTCGGAGCATTCGTAGTGACAGAGTGACCTGCTTATGCATTGTGTTTTCAATATAGACTGTAAATATTACCACAGAATGGCAACTAGGTGACCCGAAGCGGTTCCATGGAGACGTGTCAACCAGCAACCTAACTAACTTGTGCTCATTAACTGTCCTCACAGCCTGATACGCTAACCAGAGATTCATCTTAATAAAACTCAACAATTCAAATCGGTGGACGATAGAATGCAAATTCGCTGATGATTCGGAACAAGGAAAGCTATTATTACATATCAAATTTGCTGACAGGGTTCACTGCACGTTATTACGAATTTGCATACAACCGTGGCCACATACAGGGTGATTAGACAGACACTATCTTGCTGTGAAAACAAGTTGTTCCACATTTGCTCGTTTTGAATACGTTTGCTGCTGCTGTTGTTTTAAACTGCATAGCCAATTTCTGATCATCCTGCAGAGAGAGATTTTACATTACAATTTTATGCATCTGATGATATTTCTGCTATGTCTGGTAGAAGGTACAAGCACTACAGCTGTCTTGGCTTGGACGTTTCTTTGCGGGATTTGAACAGATAATTTATTCACACAGCCGTATAATTACCCTGAAAAACAACCCTGTCCCGGATTAATCGGACAGACACAAACTCGGAGGCACACAAACATTTCAAATTTCCACTTTGACCATAAATACCACACGAATGAGTTATAACAGCGTACGCCGAACACCAACATTCACAAAGTTTTTCACTGATCTTTATCGCCAATCGTTCTATAATACAGCTTTGTTTAATCGCGTGATGAGTGATTAATAGAAAACGATCTCTATATGAGGAAAAAAATACAGTGTGTTATCAACGGTGAACGGCGCCAGATCTCGTGGCAGTAAGTGGCGACATAGACGTGGCCTAGTTATCTGAACCCTCTTCGGCTACCGACAACTAGCTGTTAGGGTGGAATACCTGCCTGTAATCAATTTTGCTAGCACTAATAGGTCTCGTCGGATGTAAACAATGCATGGGATCTTAATGGCGTCATAGACACAAGGGCGTTGTCTTTTCCGCGGGGGGGGGGAGAGTGTCTGTGATAGTTGTTGACCACAACGCGACACTGCGTGATCCATGATGTTATGCTGTTACTCGATTACCTTCTTGCCAGACACTGCTCATAGGGTGACTGAACGTGTCTGGGCCTACTGAGATGCGAACACGCTGAACATAGCGTGCCAGTCGACAACTTACTCGTTGAGGATTTTTGGGATTACTGCATTCAATCAACTGTTCGAGAATGCTGCCCGGGTACACTGCAAGCCAAAGACCATCAATCAGTGAGATCGAACCGCCTGATTACCCATCGGTTCTATCCACATGGGTGATGACGGAATATAAAAATGACTTTTGTTTTACAAAAAATGGAAGAACCTCCAATTGGATAAATCTTCCAAAAAAAGAAAACACAGAAGAGACAACGGCGGCGGCGGCGGCAGCATTTTGATTTTAGCAGTATGACTAATTAATGATTTGGACGTAAATTTCTCCTGCCGCTCCCTTCGAGCTGACTCTACTAGTCCCCTATATTGATTTCGTATTTGAATCTCCGACACAGTCTCTGAATTTTCCTAGCATCCATATGGGTACCGACCGAATAATCAAGTATACGCCTGTCCCTAAATAACACACGTGACCCCCAGCACGTGTGTCATTTAGACACAGGGGTGTCTTGTCTTCATATGTGACGATCAAGTGACGCGATAGCGTTCAGCCCAAGCATGAATCATACCAGTGGTGTTCTGCTAACGTAACGCCGACGTTGCCGGAACACCATATGTGTGTGCTGATATTTTTATGATCTTCAAGCATAAACATATCAACGTTATAGCCTCTCGGCATTTTATACATATGCGGATTCACCAGATTCGTCTGTTGGTGAGCAGCGTCGATATCTGTGACGACACATCGCTGTTCACAACGCCAACCATAGACTATCGGAATCACCGCGAGGCGAATCGAACGATTGATGGTAGAAACTATCGATCGACCAACTAGAGCGAATTACGCAAATTCGAGATCACAATAAGATGTATTTATCATTATTAAATGGAACCAACGGAAGAGAACGATGCTCACTTGACCTTAGACAGTGTAGTGCAGATTAGGGCTTATCGCTCAGCGATGGTCAGGGATGGTTGCGGTGATGTTCGCAAAGGTGGCCCCAGAAACGAGCGAACTAACGGCCATTGTCGGCATTTACCGATAACCAATGTAATTGGTGATGCCTCATTTAAATCTTAAAAAAAATTGCTGAATACCACACAAGACCTAGAGAACGTCGTGGGAACTTGAGATGTTTGCAAGTCTTTCGGTGACATACAAAATCTGTCAACACTCACCGCACGGGTTAAACGAGGCAGGCATAAGTCTTGCTAGACAGCTGCTCCTAAGTGTTATCAACACAATGACCAATTTAGCCAACGTGTTTAGGCAGAACCCCGCCATCTTAGCGACATCGGGACAGATATCCGTTTGATTGATTTTGTGCTGTCGGACAAAGCGGCCGTGTTAGTCCTTTGCTCAATAATTGTCTTCTCTTAATTGGCTTGTCATCGGATACGGGTGGCGGAATGACATTATTTGAATAGTTATGAAAAAAAAAAGGTGGTTTTTGTGTTTCGATCAAGCCAAAGAGCTCGGTAGGTTCTCAGTACTCAGGTGCCTCTGCAAATATTTAGTCAATCAGATGCAATTAAGAAGCCGACGTCAATTGGCAGCGTAATGTAGCACTCGAATAGTGCTACAGGGATATGCCCTTGAAGGATTGGCGCTAAGTATCAGCGATCTTGATGCTTTGAACGCAAGACCCCATAGGATTGTCTAGCTTTTCAATAAAAATGTGTTTCCTAAATTTATTTTTAATAAAATGTTTAACCTGTGCAGCATAATGATACAAGGACGCCACTCCCGGGGGAGGGGTGCGTATGTGTTTCAGCACTTTATGGATTGAGCGTGGTTTCTATTGCTCATTGTTAACTTTTTCAGCGCTTATTATGTCTAGGCCTAAGCTGCAATCCTCGTTCAATTACCTAATATAGGTTAATCACCATCTCCTAAATTAAGTGCATAAAGAACAGCAAGAGTTTCTACTACAAAGAATAGAACTCTATCCCGAAGAAATCTCTATTCAGGCTGACGCATTACACACTCTCCAATACTCCATATACGTAATGGGCCGCATCATCTCGAACATGTGTAGTCCGAAAAAAAAACTGCTTGCATGCCCATATTATCACATGTTGACTGACAGCAATTCCAGGCGATCTGTCCCCTGTACCGCTTAAAGATCACTACTGATCACGCTGCCTTCACATAATGGCGGCGATTTCCACATAGATAATCTTCGCCCAACAAACCTTACCTACACAACGACATTGGCAAAATGTTTGCGAAATGCGTAAGCAATCCTCTATCGCATTTCGTTCGACAACGATTTCGAACGGAACGAGTATCATTATGTCCGATACAGTTTTCGACCCTGAACAGCAGCAGCAGTGCTAATGAAATCCGTTGTATAGCTGGTATTGGTATTTTCTAGATACGGAACCCTTCGTAATTGTGTTGTGCGCTGTTGCCCGTCAGACCAAGAGCTGTAGAATTTGTTCGGGGTGACCTAGAGAGGTATTCTTTTCCTGCAACTAATTCTCGCGAAACGGCTGCTTAATGTGTTGACACGCAGACGATGGACGCTGCAACTTTTACGTATCGAGAATGATATGATATTAAATTCGGACGGAGGGAAATTTCGTTTCGAAAATACTTATGTTCAGAAAAACGCTTGAATGCAGCATTTAAAATACACTGAACTCACAAGAGTACGACGTTACGGACAGAAAACCTTTGGCAGACATGCCCTACCTTGTAACGCTGACTGATTACGGATATCGACTCCGGCGTCACCGTTTGGGATCCAGCACATAATCGAACAGAGTAAACGCAATGTCGGCCTGCCTGACTTCTCAAAGTGATAGTCAGCCAGGAGAGAGGAATCAACCTATCGGCCGGGTCTATTATATTCTGTATATAATGAGCGCGTAATTATGTCGTCGAATCCCTGTTCTATGGTACTTTACCTTTATATGGTACGAGGAAGGAAGAGAATAAGCAAGGTGGCCCTGACGGGTCCTCATAGTAATACCTATAAGGTTAAGAGCTGAGGCCCGTCAGATAGGGAAACAGCTGAGGGTCAGCTCGAAAAAACAGTTCATGGTACTTTACCTAGTGCCACTGTGCTAATGAACGCATAACAAGACTTCCAGTAGGTGATAGCGTATGACGAGCATGAAGATGAAATTGTCTGAGGACTTTGGAGACGCGAATCGTTTTTCGAAAGCAAGGCGTGTTGTATAATGTATTTCACATTGCTACTTAATAATTAACTTCACGACAGTTAAGACAACAGTTAAGACGGACTCAAATTAAGATGAACCGCAATTTCCAAAAAATTGACTTACGTGCATGTGTATGCACCGTGTCCATAGAGCGTAATCCTCCACAAAGGGCTGTTCGTGAAAGGATACCTTCGGCAAAGGCCGCGTGCATTTTATATCACGTCTAGGTAAGCCTCTTTGTAACTGAGGTAATGCCAAAAACCGGTTTCAGTCGCTTGGTGGCAACCGTGGATAGCGAGCTATTGCATCCGGCCATGAGTCGCAAAGTTCATAGACAAGACAGAAATAGATCCTGATCTCGAGAGTGTCTGTGAAAAGTTTATATTCCAAATAGAATAATCCTAATTCTAAATAGTTGATCGGTTAATGGTCTTTTAGCGCAAAGTCATTATTTACTTAAAATATGCCTGCGCGTTTATGCCGGTCTGCGTCACCGGATGCCGGCGACGAGGGTTCTTCCTTGTGCAGCGCCTCTCCCTTGCTCTGAGGCAGGCATGCAAGGCCATCGCCTCCACTGGGTCCCCGCTCGCACCTTCCCCAAATTAGTCAGTTTCATAATTAGCACTATTTTCACTAACAGTAATAAATGTTCAACCTTGTTGTTGTAGAGCGATCGTGCGTGCGCTCCCAGCAACCCGCTCTCGACGAATAGTCCAAAAATGCCCGCGCGTGTTTGTAGCTATGCGCCCTTCTCGAGCTTCCCAGATTTTCTCGAGTCTTCAACTTAAATAGGAAAATTGAAAGAACGATTGTCAATGGTGTGGTCGAGATATGAAGACAGTGTCTGCGCAGGTGTTCTCTGTTGCAGAAATGTTTGTTATGTCGATAGGGTCTGTGTGACACGTACGATACGCGTACACTGTGTACAGTGTGGACTCGATTATTGGCGAGTGGGCCAGCTCGCGGAGACCCTTGGCGTGTCATCGAACGCCGGCTAGTGCCCTTCAACAAACAGTCGATCAAGCGCATATTGATTATCGTTTAACTTAGGAGCGCACTATGAATTGTGTACAGTATATTGTATTTGCTGTTATAGAACGTTTGGGACGAATGTGTTTGCTCGGTTTTTTTTTTTATATGCCCAGTGATCGTTACCCGAATATGCGCTATTAAGGTGGTCCTATCAAGGTGAATTGAACCTGCAAATTGTTTTGTGGATCGATTGAAAAAGAAACCTTAATACGTCCTAGGCTAAACCAGACAAACTCAATGAAGGCACTTTTTAAAGTATTGATTGATTGATTGACGATCCCTTCCAGATGGCTGATAGAGATGAGAGGTGTTAGGCAAACGTTCCTGTCTCATGAATGTTCCCTCGGTTTAATGCGTTCTGTCGCGATATGAGTGTCGCTAATCCTAATCACGGCTGTAGGTTCTTGACTAAAGTTCGCCCTTTGTGAGACGTGAGTCAGTGAAAATTCCCCTTCTTGAGCCCTCGTGACTCACAGCTGATATCTTGAAACGACAATTGCCGCTGCAGGACCAACTTGGACACGTTCCAACTGGCTTCTTTCGGCCTTGGGAAGCAAATTCAGTGGGATTCGCGAGAACTACAAGTACTCAAATTATCACCACCCAGTCAGTGTCTAGCCAGTTCGGCATCGCCCGAGTTCGCTCAGTACTCGTTCGAGCCAAAGGCTGCATACCAAGAAACATCATCTTAGGGGAAAATTGTTGTTGCTGGGAAGGCCACTCGGGCGACTACTCATCGCTGCCTTATGGCAGGACCGTCCCAGCTCATCCACTTCGAGTGTTTTGACTGTGCGGTGACGCATACAACCAAATCGACAGCCAGTTGTCGACCGCTAACTTACGTGACGCCTCTCTCGCTCCGGTTATTCAGCGAACGCTTGACGTAGAATGATGATTTTCCCTTGTGTGTCACAATTTGAGTTTATCCCCGTGCACTAAGATTTGCTTTTGGTTTGTTGGTCGTGCCGATGACAGTCTCGTTCGGCGACATCTCAAATTAACGCTACAATACATCGGGAACGACTAGGGCACTAAGCACAGGAGGCTAACACCTCCGTATTGTCACGTGCTTGTCATTGAGATGAACCGAGGACCGAATGACAATCTCAGTTCGAATGAGATAATAAATGCCACGTGAAACATGTCCAGGCACGATTCGTTGGCACAGATTTAATGATTTCCGCCAGAGAATCCATAAGCGTACGGGCCACCCCGTCCTCGGGAGTCTGAGGCAAATGTCGATTTCTAACCCGCGGACGGCGAGGGAATACCTGGTGACGCACGCCCAGCCGGCACCGGTGGTGCTGAATCCTGCCTTTTTTTTGTGCCGCCGGTGGATTCGAAGGCGTCGTCCTCCAAAGGGGTGCGACGTTCCTGTACTCAAAAAAAAGTTGCCCCACACAGCTCCCCCGGCCGAGTGTTTTATGATAGTGAGGCTATAAACACTCACCGAAAAGAGGTATACTATATATCCTCTATATCGGCTGACAAGATGGTGGCGCCGAGCGCCGCTATAAATTCTCACGCAGTGCCGGCACGCACGGTGCGGATTTAATAGGGAAACGCATTCAGACGGAAAATACACTACAGAGACCGGTGAAGTGTGGTCGGGCTGAGGATATCTGTAGAGTGCTATGAGAATTATGATAGACAACGGGGCAATGATTCCGGTTTTTGGCTTGTCGACATTCGTGCCATACCTGTCTTGCCGGCCATTGTGAAAGCTAGGATATCCGATGCATGATTACCTAATATCGCTACCTTCAATAAACGAACAATGATGATAGCGTGATAGAAGGTGGAAGGAGTCAAATGATGATATGAGCTGGACCAATTAATAGATGAACTCGTAAAGACGCGTATAAAGGTCCACCTGGTACAATTAAGAACACCTATCAACAACTAATAACTTCGTTTGCGATGGTTGCCTATTGGGCTATTAAATCTACGGAATGCATTGGTAACACTGACGGTGTATAAGTACTATTATATATATATATATATATATATATATATATTGCGTCTATTTCTGACCACGTCGAGTGGTCCACGTGCAAAGCTTGCGCTCTATCCTTGCTTTTATAGCTAGCTAATAAGCAATGTAACGCTTTCATTTAGTAGTTAGCCATAGAAATCGAGGTGGTTTGCGTTAGTGACTATCATATCAACCAGGAGGTGACTTTTCGAAGGTATTCTCGAAGATCTGAACTGACCAGCTTCCGTCTATCAAATGCTTCATCAGACGGACCCCCTTTAAATGCAAATGTGCAACGGTGGCAATTCTGAGTCTGTAAAATCACTCCATCGTGGGTGTTGTCCAATTTCGCCAGCTTAAAAAAAACCATTTAGGGTGAACTCCATGGTCATATTAGTGACTGAAGATTTGAGGGTTTTTGCCATGACGTCTGTTATACCTCGTATACGAGCACTCGTTATAGACCAAAGAATATATCCCAACATCCGTGAATCTTCGAGTTTGAACTGACCCCGGTTTATCACCAGGGCGCATTTGTCGTGCCACAGAAGCGTATCGTACTTAATTGCATGCCAGCCTTGGTAATCATACACACATTCATGAACGATATAGTGTAACTTTTTTATTCAACTTTGGATTACTCGGCTCTGAGAATCCACGGAGCGTATCTCATCTCCATGATGCGGTCTGGGAACGAGTGGACTATGCTGAGCGCATATTAAGCTACCTGTGGATATGGGGCGTTAGCGTCTGTCCGAAAATTGCTTAAACACAAAATGACGAGAAGAAATACGTCACCGATCGTCGAAGAAACTTGTTGTCGTGCGTAGTGTTTCAACTCGGACAACAGCGTTGGCCCCGTCGTCACCATCCAATGGTGATATGAGCGCCATTGTGACAGCAATCACAGGCGTAGATATCAGCAGACCTAGTCCAGTAGAGTCCGGTGGCGTGGTGTGTTCGTACGCGCCTTGAAATTGAAGGTTAAGAGCTGTGGCCTGTCAGATAGGGGAACAGCTGAGGGTCAGCTCGAAAAAACCTTTGTGATCGGAGGAGACCTACATAGGTGCACTGGTTCGATCCGCACCTTTGCACATTCGCATTGAAGAGGTCCGTCTTATGAAGCAATGACGAAAGCAGTTCCATGGACGTTAAATGCTTAAGGCTATGAGTCGGCCCGGAAAATGTACTATTTTTTTTTGTATAATATCGAACCCGACAACTTAGGCCACGACAGGATCTGTTGTATAACACAAGGTATCCGACCACCTTTGCCTGCTTCCCAATTAATTAACTAATATTATTATTATTATCCTTATTATCATCAACGTCATTTTCCCTTTTGGCTTCGCTTATCTTCCTTTCCGTCACCGACTGGATGTTCAGGATATTGTTGCTGTTGTTTGTTGTTGTTGTTGGCGCTAGTTTGCTCGTATGATGCTGGTGGTGGTGATGGTGGTGGTCCTTCTGCTGCTGCTATTGCTGATATGACAGGATCAGACAACAGGTAGGAAAACAACAGCAGATCCGCTGCCGTCGAAAAGAACCGCACTGCAGAGAAGATCCGTCACTTTGGCTTTTCTATCGTTCGAGTTTCAAGACCTGAAGAACTACAGGCATACAGCGCACAGCCGAGCACAGGCACCCCCATACACACACACGCGCGCTCAGCTCACAATGGCTCAGATCAGCAGAAATGTAAAGCCGAATGAACGAGTTGGACGAGCGAGTGAGTGTTTCCCTTCCCGCCCCCCGCCGACGTCGACGAATTCGTTGCCGGCAGCCAACGTTGCCCGCGACACACGCCAAACTGACGAGCCACACGAGCGGTTCGGGGTGCGGGGGGGTACATCGTCGCGAGCTTGGCGAAATTTCCGAGGCTGCATCGGCGTCCGCCTCGCCATCGTACGAAAGGAGTAGATCGGGACGGGCCAAGACCGCAAGGAGGGGGGCTGGGCAATATATAGGGCGGTGCCAGTTCGGCTCGAGGAGAAACGAGCGGTATGGTACGAGCCGATACGATCCGTCGTTACATTCTTCCTGCAGAACATACATGCGTAGGTGAGCCCGAGAAAGGGGGGTGGGTGGAACGCGAGCGAGGGGTATCGCATGCAGACCGAAGGCAAACGACCTAGTCCTGTATTAGTGTCCGTAACGACGGTGGCATTGTTGGAAACATCGAAACAACGTCGATACGGACAACGCGACGGTGGAGGCGGGAAATCACAAGGCCGATATCGTCGTAGGTGGATCAAGGTAAGGGTGATTGGGGCCGCTGACGAACAGAAATTGCCGGCAGGAGGGTACCAACAACTGGCTCTTGGTTGCGGTAGCGCTGACGCTGATGGCAGAGAACAACGCAGTGAATTTTTCTTGTTGTTGCGATATAACGACATGCGCTTTGTAGATATCACCAGACATCCCAATGGAAGGGAACGTTCATATCTACCATTAGTATTGTCCATTGGAACGTGTTGTTGGAATGACGAGTAAAAATCGTCTCCAATATGTGCATTTCTGTGTGTGTGTGGGTGTTCTACATTGGGAAAATTTTCTTTTTCATTGTGCATACATTGCGGAAAAAATCACTTAGAACTTGCGGCTGAAAGTATGCAAAAACTGTTTGTTTCTGTTCGTTTCATTGTGTATTTCAACAGCGCAATGAAAACCACCGAGGGGGACAGCGTTGTTACGCTGTCGACATGAATACAAGCTCATTAGGGTCAGATTCGGCGGGAAGGGTATAATCACTCTGGGATAGATTTATTAGCGCGGTCGAACAATCCATAAGAATTGGAAGGACAATAATAGCATCACAGAAATCTACTCTGATACATGGACCAAAACAAAATAGTTTGGAAAATGTATTTTTTCCAGGAAGAAGACTTACGAATACCTAGGCGCAAGTCAAATTCAATCATGTTCAAGCCATATTTCGAAAGGCTAGATATTAGGGTTACTTGGAATTGAACTACAATGATTGCTTCGGAATAATGTCGTATAACCTGAAGATTATTCTCAATTGGCAAAACAGGGCTTAAATGACCTTTCTTTGAGGTCTATCTACAAATACAACTATGTGTAACTATTAAAATACTGTTCAGTGTCAACACCACCAAATACTTTGCCGATATAAGAGACTACCCTTTAATATAAAATGGACTTCAGCATTAATTCAACGGCTGATGGATAGGTTATCCATTTCGATGATATTATTGTCACCGGCTCTACAATAGCTAAACATAATGACCAACTCTCCGAGCTGTGCAAGCGATACAGGAGCATGAATTTTAAATTATAGTAGAAATGAAAAAAAGTAGAAGAAGTTCAATACATGGTATCCATAATATCTGCAGAAACTAGACAATCAGATCCCGTAAAAACTTAAATTATCGGAGATATATCACTCCCCTCACAACGTTTCAGAGTTACGTTCACAGCTCGGTGTATGAACTCAAAGGGAAAGCGTTGTTCCCCGTATGAGAGGCATAGACCACTTCTCGCGATCTCCAGAAATCGAAGATGCGTCCGTCTCTGTTTATACAGCCGTTCGACTCCGACGATAGAAAACTCTTTCGACCTAAAATTTTGAGATAAACTATGTATATGGAAAAAACTGTAGACCTCGTACAGGCCGTTGTACCCATCAGGAGGATCATAAATCAACGTGTGGCTCAAACCTCCGAAGATATCGTGATAGGAAATCTAGAAAAGGAAATGATGAATCTCCCCCTAAAATTGCAGCTCCTTTAATAAACCAATGAAACCTTTACCTTACGTGAGGTGTTACATCACCCCAAACCCAGTTAACCTAAATTCTATAAAACTAGCCACTCGACAAGAACATTGCGAGCCGCTGTATACGGCGTCAGAACACACAACTGCCTATAGAAGTGGGACAATTGTCGCTCACTTTTAGAATTCACTAATAGGTAATGGCTAGATCACGTTTCGAACAACGACCCTCTCCATGTTGATCTGCGAATACAGCCAAGTACAAATTCTCGCAGAATACAATGACGTCTTAGTTTACATTTCGCCGTATTGTAATCCCTGGTGACTCGCCCATGATATAGATGTGGGCTCTGTAGACTGTCACAGCAGTAGGGAAATCCTTGCAAGGATCCTATTCAGGCTCGGCCAGAAACGCTAGAACTAGTTGCGCGGATACACATTGGGTGTCCACTAGATGGTGCAGTATTCTTGGTTCTACTAAATAGATGCACTGATGTGTACAACGCAATACTCTTGAGTTGATACTCAGACTAGTGCAAGGCGAAGCTATGCTCTAGGTTGTAATTACGCAGGCGAAGCGGAGACATATGTTTTTTTGTTAGCGTTTCTCGGGGCTGTACATGGCTGCGATTCGCTTGGCTTCGTAAGAACACATCGACTGGTTACATGTAGCTATTCCGCAGCCTATTTTGCATATGCAAGTCATTTTTACATGGTAATTTTGAGATGTCGTCCCAATCGACGATTCAACGATCGTTACGATTATGCGTTGTATCGGAAAGCGACACATTGAGCAAATTTGTTTTGTATACGCTGCAAAGGCTTCTTATCCTTACGCTATATATATATATATATATGCATTGTGTGTGTTGGGTTCAAATCCTGTCAGTCGCGGATAATCTTTGGAGTTCTTTATCATCTTTCTTTATCTGAAGATTCTCGCCAGGTACGCGGAAAGAAGAGAATAAGCAAAGGTGGCCCGGACAGGTCCTGCTCATAGTAATACCTGAAAGGTTAAGAGCTGAGGCCTGTCACATAGGGGAACAGCTGAGGGTCAGCTCGAAAAACAATTATATAGATATATAAGTTGAAAACGCCTTTTTTGGCATCCGATATGTCGAAACATCTTAGTTAGTCCAGACAATCATTATGCGAATTGTTCTCGACCGTAAGTAAGACCTTATTTATGACACAGGTCGGTTATTTTCTGCATTAGGCGCACAACTTATCTAATTAACACGGCAGATTATCGCATACGTAAAGAGATGTGGGAAGCTGGCGCTGCCCCTGGGAGTTTCACTGCGTATATTTGAGAGCTCTATGAAATGCCTGTATAAGTATTCCGCCTTGAGGTCTACATCATTGACCACCAGAGGATTGATCTCAGTGCTTAGAGTGGGCGTGTGGGTTCATTTTTTGTCGTCCGATTTCACCCGCTATCTTGGTGATTTCTGCCTTTCCTGATGCTCTGTTGCGATCCATACATCCATCTAATTGATGCGTAGCTTAATAATAATTAATGCATTCGCTACGAATCAATTAGATGGATGTATTACGATCGATGCTTGTCGATAACGTTGAGCTCGTTTAAAGATAGGAACGAATTCTCGCGAAGAATCCCCTTTCTGGGTCCTTTTCAAATTGAGCTGAAATGTTTCCCCTGAAGCACGCAAACACGTACACACTTCGATAGAAAAAAATAGTTCATAATAACTAAATTAATTCAAGTAATTTGCAAGGATTTCATAGAGATGATGCATACGGATCAGTTCAAACTAGGGATAAACGGAAAATAACCACCTCTGGTATCACCTTGTCACAACATAATACCGACTGCCAGTTGCCTGCATTCAATCTATCCTGTATAGAGAATCTCACAGCCGTCACCACAACCTCAACGTTCATGCCTCCATGTTTTCTGTTGCTTGTTCCTATGGCAAGCCCGTGGCATAAAGACGAAGCACGAAGTGACGAACGAGCAATGCAAGAAATCGTTCCCGTAAGTCAGCACTAGAGCCGATGAAACAAATTGTGTACGTGCCAGCTTATTTTCTTGTTCGCCAACAGTAACCCTCTGTAGGGTTGAATGTCGGAGACGGCTAAGATGAGGCTTTCAGACGATATCACTGCGTAAACTGGCCATGTTTACCGCCCATTTCTGTCGTCGTTGAGATGTACTGACGACTCTCAGTGCCCTGGTACCTGTTACCTGGATCGGTGTCGAACTCTATATCGGATTTACGATACGGCGCACGAGAGAGTCGCAACTAACAAATGCGGAACTCAATCGACAACAGATTTAGTTGAGTTCACACTGAACCCACCCCGGGAGCGACATTCGGCGGTGTTCTCTTAAGTCGACAGCCGACACAATCCATTGCTCGTTCGTGAAGGTAGTTCACTCCCACGACAGCAACAAGAGTATACATTGCTAGATTGCTTTCACGTCAGCTCTCCGTTGTAGTTATGGCTAGCGCGGCTTGTCAACTCGGCGACTTGGTCAACGCAAGGTGGCACTGACCAAAAGATACTATCATGTGTTGAAACACGAAGTTCATTGCTGTCACATCAATGTAGAAACATCTATTCGTATGTTAATAGATGTATTTATAAATGCATTGTTGTCGTAATCTCGCTAATTCCATTTTGGGGATTCATGTCAAAATGACAAAACTAGACACTGAGAGAGATCGCTCTCTAACGGTAGGGGTCAGACTAATGCACGAAATGTCCTTAGAATTCATCTGTTTTGTGACCTGTTGTGTGATGAGCAAATACACCGACCTATTGGAAATGAGCATTCTGCTAATGTTGTCAAATTGGCTCGCGATTTATCATAGATGTTCAATACCCCTCTGTACGATCTATGAACAATCGAATTACGGTTCAGCAAGCACGATTCTATTTCCCGGTGAATCGTATCTATGTACGCTAATTTAGGGTCGTGGCGCGATCAGAGCCATGAACTCAATTTGTCGCGTTATCAAAACGAGCCTATACAGAAGTATAATATCAAGTAGCGATACATTATGTTTCTTGTGCGAGCGGAGAAAGGAACCTTAGCAGCCCATCATTATAAAGCAATAACTTCGTAACGAAGCGCCCGTGTTGCCTTCAGCCTGTGAGTCCCATGGCGTGATCGTCTATATATATCGGCTTTCTAAGCCCTGCCGCACTCGGCCGTCTCTTTTGACCGCTTTTGTGCCGTGTCCGTGCCGATTTTCATACTAAACTCCAGTTCCGTCACGGACGAAAACGCAACCGATCCGCTTGTGAATGCCGTTCGCGAATGTCATCTACATCCTTAATGCAAGGCCTACATGTCCACCCGGCCTTGCCCCCTGTGGTGGATGTACACGAGTAGAAATTGATGTGATATGTCCCCCAAGACGACATTCTCGCTGTGTCTACCACTTGTAACTAACGCCTCTTGGATAGGAACATGATGATAGCTCTGTGCAGCTCATCCGAACATGCTGTGCTTTGGGATGCACTCCACTCCCCTCTATTGTCGAAGCGTGTGCCAACGACAACATCAGAGCATATACAACACTACGTTGCTGCCCAGCGATTTGGACTATCTGTCTGTACGCTTACCTGCTGCGATCAACGTAGTCTGAGCAAGTGCTCATAAATCTCAGATGGGTGTGCCAGTGTTGGTCGGGGAGCTGCAGCAACCTCTGATGGGCCGCCACCCTCTTCGCTGGTCAATAGTCAATGCTGGATCGGTGTGCAGATATCGTACGCGTTTGCCCGATCGAATTGCATTGTGCGCATGACTAACTAACTCATCGACAAGTCGATGAACCGAATATCCATATAATATATATATATATATATATATATTATATATATAATCGAATAATAATATTAAGTTAAGCCCATCCAAATCGAGTCGATTCAGCGGATGAGTCATGTACGCATGATTGCGCAATGTTTCCGATACGGGCTAACTTAACAATTGAGGCCATTCTTATTCTCAAATGGTGAATCATATATATTCCCTTTTTCATGAATGAGTTCTAATATTGCATAGACGTGCTGCGGCGATTACGGGGGGGGGGTGGGGTTGATAACGTTTATATACGTGGTACCCAAAGCAACGATGTGGTCACACCCTAACAAGCTGTTGTAGTTGCCAATGGCTTTCTAGCTCGCTGCTCAGTATCTTAGTGTTGAGTCACTTGATGACATCATCCGTTCTCTCTCTTTCTCTTTAAATCGATCTAGGTAATAACCAGAGAGATGGAGACTTTGGAGCAGTAAGGGACTCGTTGAGTCATGTTCGGGCCGACAGGCGGGAGCCTTTCGTTAATTAATACTACCCCTCAAAATATCATGTTATATATGTGATTTTCCAGCGACATGCATCGCTTAGTCTGCGCCCCCTGACACTGTTGCCCTTGAAAGCTGTTATTGCTGGTCTTGATAGCGTTGCCTTGTCATTGTTCCTTTGCATGGCCGTCCTCCAAATGGTAACTGGCCCTCGGGGGATATTTCAACGGCTGCACTCGGTCTCGATGACGCACGCAGCAATTAAAAGAACCTTTAAAAGAAACCTGGAAATCATTAGGTCGATGCAAGCTACAATAGTCGTGCTTTCAGCGGGGCAGGGCAAACCGGGACGTATAACATTCCCGCATAATATAATATACAATAAAGGTTTGTGTTTTCTTTGTTTCCTCTGGAAGGTCGTTATTGAAAACGCTCCAGCGGAGTTAAGGTCGATCAAGTGCATAATGATGTTCGTTCATAGAGCAAATGCGATATCGACGGTGATTTCATCACCGTCGACAGTTGCGACAATAGATTTCGGCGGCACGCTGCGTTCGATACGCGGTGGATTTCAATTTTGGCTGAGCACTGTTCAGAGATGGAATTTCCACTTCAATGAGGTCCGCAGGTAATTGAGCGCCTATACAAATACAATGACACCTGAGCGACGTTATATATATATACACCATTAGCTGGAATCGTCAAACGTCGAAGGAATGCCAAATCATTAACAGGACCCTAAACCTCATCCCTGACTAATCTAAATTTGAGATGTCGAAGATTATGCGCTCGAAAGTTAGCTATGCAGATGGGATTAGGAACGGTTATAGCGCGTGTAAGATCGTCTAGAATATAGTGAACCTTCAACCTTATGTGGATAAATTGGTCGTAATGCATTACATTAACATATATATATAATATAAATATATATATATATATTAAGTGCGAAAACACTTTATATATATATATATATATAAGTGCGAAATATCTATTATCATTGGATATATCACAAAGGTATTAAAATATCACGACGTAATAGTGATGTAGTCTTGACTGTTTTATTAGTTTCTTCTGCAGTAATTCATTGATTCAATGTTGAATCTATCTTATCCGTCTTCTCCAATAAATAGGTGCAATATCATTACAGTTCTATACAAGTCTGCTAGGTGCACATAAGTACCGTTGGCCCAGTGTTCTTTTTAGCTATTTCTTACCTTTCGGTGGCTTTTTATTACCCTAGCTATTTTGCCATAGGAACAGATTCATAACCCTTTGCGAGGGAGCATCCTCTTCGGGTTTTAGTACGAATCGTCTTCCTGAGCGCGTTGCCATTAGGCCACACATGAGAATAAACATCTCGCCGTTTTCAACCGTTTGAATGAGCCATTTCATGTGTTTCGGCGAATCTTGGTTTTACCTCTACTAAGACCATTTCCCTAGAAATTCCGACCTATTGTAACGTTTAATATATTCTAATAAATTGCCATTTATTTCTACGAATATATAATATAGTGTAATTTTTTTTTTGTTCGGGCTGACTCTCAGCAAAGATTTAACGTTCACGGTATGAAGATTGCACTTCATAGGATCATTGCTGTAGCCGATCCCATCGAGTGCATACGAATCTATGCGATACTTTCTCGCAGATTTGTCAATTTGATTAAATTAGATTAAACTTCGGATAATCTAAGCAGCGGATATATTCGGTATAGGGCCTGACCAATCCGTCGTCCCAAAATTGAGCTTAGATGAGGATGCTCTACCTAAATCCTTTACAGTTTATCTAAAATTTGTCCAGAGAGAGTATATTAATTCGCTGGATTTGCTAACCCGACCCGATATGCATTGCACCAACTTGTGTGCGGTTAATCTCAGTTCCATCTTTTGAGTTCATACCAAGATATCATCGAGTGTTTTTTGAAGACATTTATGCCTTCCTGATTTGTTATTTGAATATATAACTTGACATCATTCGCGTATACCACGAACTGAACCGGTCTGTGAACAGTGTTAGTTACTTCGTCTATGAATAAACATAAGTAAAAGGCTTCCTAATATTGCGAATTGTCGACACCCAATTTGTATAGAAGCGCGACAGAAAAGCGCATCCTTAACTTTGACGACGAAAACTCGATCTTTTGAGGAAAACCAGATATTCACTGAATATTTTACACCGGCACCTATCACTTGTGAGATCACACCTTGTGATGTCAGCTGGGCTGGACCAGTTCAACCAGCAGGAAGCATTTTACTAAAAAAACACAAGGAGGCAGTCTGTCACCCTTCTTCCATTCCGGTGCGCAGACTGCTTTCGCGTAATCAGCTTCTGTTGTTCGGCATTTTTCAAGGAACATCTCGCATCCATTATTTTCAGAGTCCTGCCTGCTACCGCTCTGAGTGACACGGGTCTCTTTTGTTTTGGATCTGTCTACTTTCGGAAGAGGGCATATTCACGATCGCTTGACCAGTCGGGCATACGTTCAGCGAATCCAGGCATCGTCGGAAGATCACATTCAGTTGGTAGGCCAAACCGAGCCCAGTGCTGTTGAAAGACACCATCGTCACCAGGGACGTGTGTGTTGGGTTCAAACCCTGTCAGACGTGGAGAATCTTTGGAGTTCTTTATCATCTCCCTTTGTCTGAAGATTCTTGCCAGGTACGAGTAAGGAAGAGGATAAGCAAAGGTGGCCCCGACAGGTCCTCATAGTTATACATAAAAGGTTACGAGCTGAGACCTGTCACATAGGGGAACAGCTGAGGGTCAGCTTGAAAGACAGCACTATAGCAGGCAGTCGTTCAGGAGATGGGCTGTGCTTCGAATCATATTCTTTGTGCTGTTTGTGGACGGCGAACTGCCATACATTGATATGACTAACTTGCTACGCCGCTGATGGAATCAGTACGGCGTGAAGCTCGGATGTGATCCACGTGATGGTGGACTCAACCAATTGCGTGATACCTCTGCCTCATCATTGATTGTCGGTAACTTTTCTGACATCTTCCAGCATTAGTATTTCCATATCATCTCGCGTCTTGATGCGTTCTAATTAGAACCTTAAGCGATAGTTTGCTCCAGCAGGTGCCTTTGGTATGTGACGGCTATATTGAGTTCTCGTTCTATTTTAAGTGCTCTTGCACACAGTAATCGGTGTACATAACCTTGCGCAAGGGCATATAACTCTCTTAATGTCATTGTTACACTTCTTGTAATATATGAAAGCCTGGTACGTCGACAGGTTCACCTTTCCATGCGGCTACGTACAGGACAGACGACTCATATATTATATATATAAATATATGGAAGACCATGCTTTTTTTTTAAAACTTGGGTAAAAATTTTGGAAATGAAAATAACTCACGAAATTCCTGTGTTGTGTTGAAGCTTCCATCCTTGTTTACCACTTTCTCCCACGTTTCCACTAAGTGTTTGGATCCGCCTCGCCAAAATGAGGCGGGTTTGCCGCTGAAGAAGTTGCTTGAGCATTTTTGTCAGGTGTTATCTATTCCGAAACGTTTGGCCACTTATATGGTTAGACAATAAGCGAAAATGCTAATTAGCTGTCGGTCTAGAGAATACGAAGGATGCTGGAGGACCTCCCGTTCCAACTCTTGAAGAGGAGAAGCTTCACGGCTTTTGGCGATGTGCTACCTGGTATTACAGTTGAAGAAAATTATTCTCAAAATGAAAACGCCTTTGACTCTGGTATGCAATTGGTACAATTGGTCTGCGTACGAGGTGTGTTGATCAATCGCATCAGCCGTAATACCTATTTTGAGTATTTGCCAGTATCTGCACGATGCCTCCATATGACCACCACACACAGATCATATTCTTTGGGTTAAGTTCTTATTCAGGCCTGGGTTGCGGAGTTCACCCGGGAGCCACCGACTGGTTCTGCTTCTTAACACTGACGTATAGAGTTACTAGTTCTCGTCTCCCCGTGACATTTCTGTGCAAAAATCGATGTACACAACGAGAGGTGAAAACAGCCCACTTTCAACTCTGCGAAACACTCCCGACCTGTCCTCCAGCTAGCACATATTCCCCGTACGCAACACGAGATGTCGCGAACTACTCGAGCTGCGTTTCAACCTTAGCGAACAGAGTTGTAAAGCCGATATCGAATATGCACTTTTTTTCCATTGGAAATTTCCACCTTTTTGTAGGATCTCTATGGCACATTGATATGCAGCAGTTAGACACAGTTACCACTTGATTGCGGCGCTAACACGTACTGTCTGAATGGTAGTTCAGACCAGCGAAGAACGAGAAAGGTATGGAAGGTATTGTTTAAAAAACGCCGCCGCCTTCCTCGGCAACCTAACGTATATATATATATATATATATCTGTCCCTATTTCCCCTCGCCGTAAGCGTGTGACAGACCGATTATGAATAATTCAATAGTACATACATATATATATATTATAGTATTTATTATTTGAGCAATGATGTCTGTCCGTCCGCCAATGAAATGCATTTATTTTCGGGGTTTTTTTGGGGCTAGTTTTCTTATACTGAGAGGGCCATGTTCGGTATCGTTGTGTAGCTGTAGAGAAGGACTATACAGCAAGGGTGTTCGGGGGTAAAAATGGCGGCCGCGTTTTTTGAGAATCTCTTCATATGGTGCTGTATGTAAAGGGTGCTGCGTTTAATCGATGCATTTCAACAAGTGGAACAGCTTTGCATAGGTGTTCCTATACTAAGTTGATTGTTTTTGAGACTTGAGAGAATTTTTGAATTGACGACGCCGGGAGTGGAAAAATACCCAAGGGGTCATTTTTTTTTTATTACTTTTCACTTGGTTAGAACGCCCTCTCTCTTTGTTTAAGTGGTTCCATTTTTTTGAGGGGTTCACGGCGGTGGCAAATTTTGATTATGGTAACTATTAATATTGATATCTGGAGGTTGGAATTTTTTTCGTTCGTAAAAAACAAAAACCTGCCACTAACAATTTCACTGTTTCCGACGTTTTTCAACATTTTCTTTTGGTTTTCTCTTAGCAACGTCAATTGGAAAACTGTTGGTTTCGACGAGCGGCATATTTGGTGGGTGGTGATTATCATGTTTGGTTAAGCTTTTTCTATATTTTGACACATTTAATTCATTAAACCTCATATAGCAGTTGTTCCTTATGTAGAACATTGACGAGCTCTTTGATAGGCTTACTTGACATGTTTGGGCAAGCTGAACAAACAAGCAATAGGTCTCCTATACCTGAAGTTGATCGTTTTTAAGATAATGCTAAGTCAAGCTTTAGTGGCCCGAACAACTAGTATTTCACTCATCTCTCGATCGATTCAAACAGTTCGGTTATACAAGACTTAGCTGGTTCATCTTTTGGTGGGTTTCACGACCCCGGCGGGCGCAAAGTTTGTAACGTGCTGAACTATTTGGAGGCCCCGATTTTTTTTTTACTATTTTGTTGAAACAGCAACCTGTCATTAGCTTTTTCACCGTTGTTTTTTTTCATTGTTGTAGTTATCTCTTATCAATATCTCAATCGGAGAATTGTTCGGTTCGTCTTTTGGTGGTCGTCGTTTGGTCTTTTGGTGGCTTTGGTCTTTTTTACTGCGCGGTGTTTTTTTTTAATTAATTTGCCGGATTCAGTTAAGTGAGTCCTATGAAAGGCGTGTTATTTAGGCAGAACACTTTGATATTCTAAACGAAATCGTAATAAATGTTCCTATGTTTAAAGTCGGTCGTTTTCGAAGAAATTACAATTTTCAATATATAATAATGACATCCAAGCAATGACCAAGCAATCTATTTAATCGATAATATCGCAAATCATCTGAGATAGTCGTTTCTTCGTTATCAATGTCAATTGGAGTGTTGCACTCTACGACGAACGGCACCTCTTGGTGGCTGGTACTTATCTGTACTCCGTGCAAGTTTCTGTTAATCAGACCAATTCAATCAATTAAACTTCAGCAGTTATTTGTGATGAAGAACATTCTCAGGCTGCTATTAGGGCTGTATATAGTTCTCGACGGCTGGAATAAAGTCGCAAAAGATGTTCCTATACTTGAAATCGCCAAAGGCGTGTCAATTGTGTATAGCGTGGAGAAATTGTTCTTTCAAGGTGACCGATAACTCTCGATGTTCTGAACAATATCGCAATAGCTATTCCAACATTCAAAGCCGATCGTTTGGATCTGACAGTATTCAAAGCAATCAGCTAAGGATGACCCCAACAGTGACCCAACCGACGTCTCAGGAACCATCGAATATCCTGAAATTTTTGAACAAATTCTCCAGATAAACATATCACAAGCAGGACAACCTCCCACGACGTCTAAAGAAATCCGTTTATTAAACATTAGCACTAAAATTTGAAATATTCAAGAGCCAGAAGAGAGTTACGGCGTCGGCCAGGAGCCGAAGCCTACTGCCGACGCACACACAATTAACGTCCTCGAATGCACCAAGTCGTAAAATTTTCCCACAAACCATCCAAATAAACATATCGCGCGGGCAGGGCAAGAGTTGGCCACTGCGCGCGCCAGGGCAAGACCAATTTCCTGTATATAACATTTAATCTCGAAAACTAACATAGAGCGGGGCGGCATGATAGCAGTTGATCAGTTGTTTCTCGCAGTTGCGATGGGAACGAGGGTAATGCCCACTCCATCTTACTTGGCAGCGGCCCACGAATTCCGGTCGTGAGAGCATCTGATCCTGTCGAAGAGGAGAGTCTACCTCGCATCGATATAATGGAGCTATTGGTCACCTGTGGGTGTGGTCGAACTTCAGCTATCGACACCACTGCATGCTTGCCCTCCCGCCTCACCGGGAAGCAAATGCCGGGAATGCGAGATTACCGCCACTCAGCGAGAGAAAGAGAGAGAAAAAGGCAGAGAAAAAAAAGTTCTACTATTTTTCATTTCTTTTGCGTTTACGCCAACGTGAACACACTCTGCAGCCATATCTTCTAATCTCGATGTGCAATATTCGCCTTCGGCGTAGGGATACATAGAAGACGCGTGGGGCCAGCAGGTCGCCAATCATCACATACATACCGATACTGCCAATGAAGACAGTCCTTTACTTCGAAGCGATAAAGGCGAATACGGTAGAGACTTCCAGCGTATCGGGCTTCGGGGGGTGTACTACCCGCGAAGAGCATGTCGCCTTTCTGTTATTTCTTTTTATTATAAAGGGGCGCATCTTAGTTATCTGATGTTGAACGGGATTGTGCTGGTTTGACGAGAGCTGTGAAAAGGCCAAAATGAATGCGTATCTCGACAAGCTTTGTTTTCGGAAGTTAAAGGTGCGCTCTTCCTGCTGAGTTTGGGCGTTGTTTCGAGTTGAAGCATCGACTACATGAAAAATGACTACGAGTCTTTGGATTTATTTGTCATCTTGCTGCATCTGTCTGTGGATTCTTGCCAGGCACCACAAGGTTGAAAATAGTAAGGGTAGGTACATCATGTATTTATGATTAGTTCTTTTACAATCACCGGCTCCTGCGTAATACACACCCGGGTGAAAACTCACACGTCCGGTGGTTATTAGCGTGAGAGTCCAGTGGTTTTTTGTTGGAGGCGTACGGGCCTTCAAAAGGCAAGCAAAATACATTGAAGTAAACAGACGACTGCTGCCAGAGCAGGCCCCCCTGTCACGGCTGCTAATGGCTCCTTTTGGCCTTAATCGGGCCACAAATCGGGACTGGATACGGCGCATCGCACAGAGCGTGTCCCAAAAGAAAAAACTGAGCAGTATGCAAAAGGGTCACTCGCCGCGTGCTACGAGCCTCTCGTTGTTAGCAACGAAACGACACGGGGACCAGATCGTCGAGAGTTTGTGTGCGAGCGCATTATGATCTGTCGATGTCCTCGTTGTCGAGACGTCCTGCTTCGCAGCGACTGGCGGCGTCGTACAACCACCTCCGCCACCTGCGCAACCATCGCGACCCTCACTGTCTCTTCTGCTTCTTGCGACTCCATCGGACCGTAAACTTCTGATGGTTGCTGCTCGGCCTTGCGCTCGTGAACCAAAACGAGGCCTGGTCGAGTCGCGAGGAGTGTCCGTTTTGGCATCGCGCATTTCACTGGCATCGTTCGCCAGCCGGAGGAAGCCAGGAGCGCCGAAATAACGCTACGGGGCCCTGGCATCGGTGGTGGCAGGGCAGCTCGATGGCGATGCCGCATCGGCGATTCGGCCGCGTCTGCTGCTCGTGGTACGCCTGTCTGAAAGCATTTTTAATCAATGGCACCGAGTGCGGTACCGTCTACTCGGGCTTCCACCATCCCGTTCTTTCGCCGTGATTTTCCGTTGCTCCAAATGAGCCCCAGCAGACAGCCGTCATCGATGGCGCGGGCCAGATGCTGCTCGAAGCTGCGTCCGCTTTGAGAGCAAGGAAAGCAAGGCGGCCATAGGTAAATCGTACTTTTCGTACTCGCCCGATGCTGCAGATGCCGAACAGCTTGGTGTGGGAGCAACCGCGTTTCCTGTCATTGCTCGCGCTGCATCAGACTGAGCTGGGGAACGCAAAGTAAGTTCAGCTTTCTTGGTCCTTCGGGTCCTTCCGCAAGCCTGAGCCGACCCAATAAGGTTCGTGGCAGCAAACTTCACTCCTCTTGCTGTGAAAACCAAACCGTGTGCATCGGTCTGAACCGTATCAGCTATCGTGCGTCCTCAGAACCCTGCACTCCGACGGCCTGACCCCAGAAGCTTCGCTGAGAGCGCCGCCGAACAGTTCACCACGAGGGGTGGCAGCAGGATATTAGTTCCACTGGAAATGGTCTCGGCAGCCAGCGTCACCTGATTTCGGCAATACGACTAATAATGAAGCTTCAATTACCATACGGTACGGCTTTTAGCGATCATCTTGTCAGATTCGCCGTTCTACCGACGTCGTTAATGTCTGGTCGTGTCGGTGAATGTATTCCCGCGACGTGCTTCACGTAGAGCACAACTGAGGGTTGCACTAATTTTTGTTCAGCAGAAAATGCCGTTATTTTATTTAGGGAGCCTTTGTAGTCAGCAAAGGCACGTAAAGGCCTAACCAAGGTCTTTATGAATGAATTTATGGATATCGCAATGATAAATAGCAGTACCGTGGACGTTAAATGTTGGCTGAGAGTCAGCCCGAAAACATACAGCACTCGCACATCTAATATATATATATATATACATACATATATATATGCGAGTGCTGTATGTTTTCGGGCTATATATATATATATACCTCATAAGTAGCTGTATTATATATAATAATAATATAACGTACACGGTATCTAGGTCATTTCTCTTTGATCAGATGCCCCAATAAGTGGCGCTTGAGGGGCTTCTTAGAGATAGATGATATCTCGCGGGAGCAGACTCCATTCATGAGATACGCTAGTACCCAGTCCACAGCTGCAGTGGTGTGTGTGTGTACTATGCGACCGTATCTGTAGAATTATGGGGCTGGTGGCCTATGTGACTCTTACTTTGCCCAGGTACTCTAGGCTAAGTGTGCAAGGGCCAATGGCATAAATGCCCTTAAAAATCGGGAGGGTCACCAAATATTTGATCAGTAACGGGATACCATGGACACTGTGCTGAAGTGTTTCGCG
Organism: Stratiolaelaps scimitus; assembly: GCA_019614645.1. NCBI lineage: Eukaryota > Metazoa > Arthropoda > Arachnida > Mesostigmata > Laelapidae > Stratiolaelaps > Stratiolaelaps scimitus. Next base: position 2,419,161 of record JABWDB010000018.1, on the reverse strand, counting down.
TTTGGCAGAATCTCCAAATGTTCTTGGCCAACTTGAAGTCTGTCGATATTCTACTTTAGTACGAACAGACCAGTATCCCACATTACATATTATATTCGGTGAGGCGTAGCGATGAAAAGACCTCAAACAATTTTACAAGAATCCACAAAAAATCATCGACGCTGTGGCTAAGCCAGCCGAGGAGCTGGTGGCTCTACATCCCTGCTCGGCCAAGCTGGTTCGAGTTACGTCGTACGACAGTGCACAATTGAAGTTGTGTTGTAAGGGCTGTTATCTTATAAGAGGACGGTTAACTTTGACTAACATTTTACAGCGGTTGTTGGCTTGGCCTGCTTGTATGCTATGCTAGATACCTAGATAACTCGAGCGCTTCCCAACCATCAACGTCCAATCGACTCCAACAAGAAGGTCTTATCAAATCGATTCGATCGACTAACGCTCGTGGACGGTTTTGACCACTGGACGAGTCATGCGACACAAGAGGACACACATGTCAATTTTATCGAGAGCGTCCTCTGTTGTTCCTTCTCCTGCTCTGGAACATGTTCGGACTCATGCGCCAGCAGCACTATATTCTATAGTATACGTACGTAGATAGGATCATAGAAAACCGAACGTTCACTGCAGCTGAGCGTACGGCAGACTCCCGCCAGTCCCATCTCCGCTTGGCCTCCTTAATGGAAAAATGTGCCCATCGTCTGCTGACTCGGTTTATTCCCGCATGGCGTCGTCATCGGAAACCTCCAGCGAAGGACGAATTATTCAAACTTAGCCACCACCGTCCAACGGCTATTCACGGACAGCCATAAGGGTCAGCTTACAGAAGCGACAGTCCAGCCCTGCGTCCTGCGACCCAGATCGAGCGCTTTAAGCTGAACGGGGACAAAGGCACAGAGCGGGCGGAGCAAGGGAACAGAGTCAGTGCGAATGAGACCGAAAGTTTAAGCGATTTTTCAAAGTTGCCCGGGGTTAAAATTGGCGCAATGGCGGCGGAGGGGGGAATTTTTGAATTTTCGCAATCGCCCCTGTTTCTTCCATGTTATTATTGTCCATAGTACCCTTATTGTTGTTTGTACCGTAGAAATACCTTGGTATTTTCGTGAAATAGCCTGGCCGCATTGTGCGGACGGTACGGATCAATTAATGTCCGGCCTACGTACACACTGCAGTCGCGGTTTTTGTAGCGCATTTTTGTATCCTAGACAGTAGACGGAGCGAGGCAGAACCATTTTATACTATTCGTGATTTATAGACCACGCAGACTCTAACGATGACGACACGCCATCACCAGCAACTGATAACGCATCTAGAATTACGCTCGTGGACACCGAAGACTATATTTGATTTTTCGAACGAATTAAATATCATCGTCCTCGTATACATTGGCAAAACCAGTAAATTGAGGTTGGATCGAATGTGAGTATCGTTCGTTTTGCTCTATCTATTTCGCGCGTCTAATTAGCTTACTTTTGGGTGACGAATGGCGCGAAATTTGAAAAGTGATTAAATTCCCGCACAAGCCTTGCCCGTCCTATTGGCCTCGCGACGCGAGCGTGGAATTGGAGCGTGGCTAATATTTCGAGTAGACCGGGAGTCGGGGGCTGCAGCGGCTCGCAGGCGCTAGGCATCAGATTTCATTCCGAGAACTCTGTGGGGTTAACCTGTTTGGGTCATATTAGAGTTTGGCGTGGCGGGATATGTTTTGGCTCTCGGTGCCGATGTGGCGCTATTGGTTAGATGTCTGGGTTTGGAAATACCGATCGATCAGCTCGTTGCAACATCCAAATGCAAAATGAAAGAATGCATGCGAATTTCCGAGAGCTGATTGTCCATTTGTGGGCAAGAATAGCATCTGGGCTAGGCCTTGAGATACAGAACCGAGCCAGCTATATCAATTGGACATATGTAGATATGTAGGTCCGAGATAGGTTCATTGAAAGTCTGCAACAAGTCTGAGGCACGATTTTAAAAAGAGGTCCTAAAAGCCACTGTTGTACCTAGAGTGTAGACTATGGAGGCATTACCCAATCGAACGATCTCCCTCTATCTATCTATGTATCGATTGGTCGATATCTTCAATCCAGTCTACTTTAGGGGAGCAGTAGGTGTATCTATCTCGTTGGCGAAATCCGCCACAAAGCGACAGTCGTGCTTACATTATACACGCTACGTATCTCGATGAACGGTTTAACGGAATGCTTGATTGTATAACATATGGAAGTTATTGTGTAGGATGAACCGAGGTGTGGCTATGCATTTATTTATAACATAGATGTTCGTCTTTATGTGGTACTCTGCTATACATGTGAGTACCAAGATTATATGTAGTAAATTCCGCGGCGGTGGTGTCGTCGCAATGTAAGGCTAGAACAAGAATATACCTTATTTAATATTTTTATTACCTTCTATATTGAGCAGCTACTAAAATGCTATAGGAAACAGCCGGAGCCAGCGAACTCGAAAAACAAAAATTCACCAACATGTGTATACATACATGTTGGTGTCATGTACTATTGTGTCACATATGTATATGTGACACAATAGTACATGATTCAAGTGGCCTTGCCATTCGAATATCTCCAGTGAATTTTTGTACCTCGTTAATATGTTCTAAATTGCACATGATACAGATCGTCTAACATCGACTACGATTCGTACACTGATCAACTGCAACGAACTTAATATAAATTAACTTTTTACAATACCAATACCTCAGGATAATCAGGGCGAAGGTAGGCGGTTCAAGATAATTGCACTTACAGTCATTGTAATGGTGCCGAACAATCCAGCCGGTGAACATTGATAAGTCGTACGAATTTCGGTTGGTCACAGAATAGAACGTATTTCTATCATTAATATAAAATAATATCAGATAATTATAATAATATAAAATTACCCGTAGAGCTAAATACAATGGGACGTTGTATGCTCCCCTTCGGTTCGTCTTTCTCCTTTCCAACGAAGTGCATTGAACAAAAACGAACCTCGAGAAGGTTGAACGTGGTCGCGCTCCTGAGCGAGTTAAAGGCCGCCAAGAACTATATCGATCAATCAGAGTTTAGTGATTAAAATAAGAGGACGTTCGGCCGGAGCGGTTCGACGAGGCGCTGGGAGGAGGTGGGGCGAGGCTTCGGCGGCAGAGCCATTGCTGGCCTAGGAACTCGCGTTCGTTCAAGCGGCTCCGAACGAACGCACGTAGAGAGGCAACGCCCCGACCTGATCCGGCGCAGTTCGTTTCGCTTCGCTTTAAGCCCAGTTTCACTCCGGGTTCCTTTTTCGCGACCCCCCTAGTTCTAATCCCCCGCCACCTTAGCTCCAGCCTCTCGAACGCCCGTCGTTCGTGAGAGTTCTCCGGTCGACTCGGTGCTTGTGGTTAACTTGAGCGGCCGAGAAGGAGACGTTCGGTCTAGTGGAAGCTTGGTATATACCACCCTCCTGGAGAGCTCGTAGCGATTCGGTCTAGGTGGGATATCACAGGTCGCTAGCTAGACTACTCTAGCCCGGTGAACCTGGCTGAGGAACCTCTAGCACCGTACGTAGATGCCCCGTGTACGCACTCGCTCATACGATTTCACTGCCAGGGAAGCACCGTTCAGGCCAGACTTGAATACCTTCAAGTCTGGCCTACAGCCTGAGTACACCTTGGAGTGCATTCTGGCTATTGCCTGCTGGCGACGAAGATATCTTGGGCAAATGACAAATCATTACGTTAAGTATGTATTGTATAATTCGTATTGGTCCCCTATGGTAGGTTTACTGTCATATCTGCTAGGTGGCTTATCAAAATTAGGGTATGCTTGTCTAGAGCGAAAATGTGGTCAGGCGTTTACCGCGTCAGCAGTTTTCGCTTACGATTGTCATTCTCTTGAATAAATATTAGTATTTGTATTCGATTATATGCAATCATAACGTAAGTGAAAATCGGTTATGCCCATCATTTATGAGTAAACTGCTAATGCAGGTCTGTCATATCTCGATTCTATATAATGAGTTGTTGTACTTACTAATGCTGTGTTGTAGTTGTTTTTTTCTTCTTATAACCAGCTGGATTCGAAAAGTATGCTCGAAATAAACCGATGGATTTCGGTCGATGTCAGTATATCCGACAGATACCTTTCTTCTTTCCAGTCTTCTTGCATTGCCTACAGGGCGGTGACATCGATCAGTGAGACTTCAATCCCATACCAGAACTAATATAATAGTCCTGATATGGGATTGAACTCTCTATTGACTCGATAGTTCAACAGACATTATGAAGTACTTCTTAACGTTAGATCGTGAGAGGACAAAACTATTATAGCAAGCGGAGGACTCGATTATTTGTGACACGATTGAGTATGCATCTATGACCCCGTGCCTGCCCCATATAAAAGAAACAAGCTATATGAGATATCCGCCGCTTCTAGGCGCCATACGAATGGACGACACTGGTCTCACTTGTAAGAGACTATCGGTATGATGATGGATTCACCAATGAACTGGAGCTGCTCGCCAACGGAAACCGATGGATCCACCAGTGAATCGCAAGGCGTCGAGACGTTTTCTCACATAAATGAGGGTAGCACGCGACAAGCGGGTTTTGATGGTTTACTGTAACGAGGAGACTATGTATCCGTCCAGAGTCACACTGCTACTGAATATTGATTGGCCTATTAGCGCAGCCAGGTATATTGTAAGCCGTAAGGCCGGACAATACGTACACCACAGGCACGAACGGGCTCTATTCTACGCAAGTCGATTGGTAAGTTGCTTGGAACCGTTGCTTTGCGCAGATGGGCGTAAAGATACATTTTGCGATACCTGCATGTCGGCACCACTAACAACTGAAATTGTGAGAGAAGGGGTTGTTGGTGGTGAGGATAGTTGTTTTGCATACAGTTTCCTTCTCTACAGATGTTTTTGTCACTATATCTAGTGGATCGTTTTCAACACGAAGGTAATTCTTCACCACACTTATTTATTTACTTTTTATGCAAAAGCTTAACGCAGCATGTATCTATAAGTGATCGTGCGGACCCTATGCTATCTGACCGCTGTGGACGCTAAATGTTGGCTGAGAGTCCGCCCGGAAACCTGGCCGGCTGTATGGCCCTATGGATCTGCCTATGAGAGTTCGCGGGAGACCCTACATTGGAGTAAGTAATTTACGCAACGTTTCTTGGCTGTACGTTTTAGTTCAATATCCCGGCGAGATCTGGTAGAAGTCTGTCTATTGTATATATATATTATATATATATATGTATATCTTTCATCAGCCTGAGTATGTTCATTTCGAATTTTATGCGAATCTACGCTTGTCAGTATTATCAAATCTCGCTGTGTAGTTAACTGGCTGATATTATCCGTCGACCTCAGATTGAGACGTCCAATATTATAGGTATCTTTTGGATTTCTGTGACCCAAGTATAGAAGTGCCCGTTTTTCAATCGGTAATTTCAGGGTCAAGATCTCTCATCTATTCGAGGAAGCCACTGAGCGCGTCCTGTAACAGCATGCGCCCCTCTTCTATGTCAACTTAGTCTTTTCACACTTAATAATCGCCCGAGTATATGCTCAGGTATATTAGCTCTAAGTGAAATCAATCCAGGTAACACATTGTGTGTTCGCTAATTTGCTATTCCGGACTTTTCAAGGCGTCTCGCTTATGTATGCCTATGGATTGTTAGACCCACCTGACTCACAATCTCGTAAAGAACGCTCGCCGGGTCGTACCTTGAACCCGCTGGACAACACACACAGTTCACATCTATGGCCCAAAAGTTGTCTAGGGGGGTGGCAGTGATTATGGCCAGAATTGAGCGGAATTGTATTATTCAACCCGGCAGTTGTCCCCTTTGTCGGGCCGGCCTCAGTTCAAATCAGCAGGTAGCGACTGTCTGCAGCGGACTGGTACCCCATATTCCCAACCCTGCATTCTCGCCCCCATTCTACTTGCATGGCCTTGCAATGCGGATTTCTGCCGCGGCGACGAGACGCGATACTCCGCGCGGTGTCGTTTGCGGAGACAGCCGTTTATCGACGTATGCCGCAAACCTCCTGTTTCAGGGAAATCCATCGGTTGCGGGACGCCTTTATACACTCGTAAACATCAACCCACCGCTGCACCGACCATAACGGTATGCTTCAGAGCCCAGTCTCCGCCTGTGCGTCCCCCCCGCAAACGTTGATTATTACCCGACGCCTACAGGCGGCCTAATAACACTTCCCCATAAAACATTGCTGTGTTGGGTGTGCACCTTCACTTGCAATATTGTGGGCCCGCCGTCGTCAGCACACAGGGGATGCGTCGGGGGTGGGGGGAGGCCGCTACCGAGTTTCGCCTCTGTACCATAAACGCGATCCATCTTTTAATAACCAACCGGAATCGCGCGAGCTTAGCCCGCGTTGGCACGAGCTGGGCTAGCTAGCTAGCTAGCTAGCCCAGCCATCGAGCGGGCGGGCGACCCATACGGGTCCCAGGATTGGCTCTTCCTGAGCATATGCTACCGGGGCAGCCATCAAGCCGTCACTATAGTGATACACCGCGATATGTTGTGTAGTTAAAGCTGCGTACTTATCTTACGTGCACGGCTAGCCGGCACGAGGCGAGACGGAAAGGATTGTCGGGGAAAATGCAGACTTTTTTTATATACATATATATGTATGTATATTTACAGGTGTTGGATACACATACGCAGCAATGCATGATAGCCAAGCCTAAATTTATGATTGAGATACGTTTTTCGACGTGACGTTGAAACACACGCTCAAGTGAATTGCGGTCACATCGTACACCAAGGATCTGTAATGTTGTAGATAATAATTAGAGCAACTCTAGGGGTGTACAGTACGGCCACGGAATACTTTGTAGCGTATTAATGGGAAGCGAATCGATAATTGAATACAGATGACATTCAGCTAAACCGATTTACCTAACATATCGTGTCGCATTTGCCGCTACCACCTTTAACTGTAGCGAACGACCTAACTGGCAATGTTGTGGCCCGGTCCACAGGTTCGATTCTGTAGTTTTCAGGGTGCCAAGCTTTATTTATTGTTCTTACTGTTCGACTTACTTAATAACTTAATAATAAAAGTTATTAAGTTAAGAAGTGAATGTGTTAGGATATTTGTTCTATAGGTATTATTCCACATTCGCCATTACCGGCAATTGCCTGAGGTGAATTAAAATGTCTAACATCATATCGAATTTACATTCTCTGCCCTATGCGGGCCGGTATTTGTTCCTTGAATGACCGTCATTGGATATTTCGATCTATTTTATGTCAATTGCTGTCTGGAATACTATCGATCAGTAACTTCGAAGTCGTAGTTGAGGCTGTGGGGAAGATGGAATAAATTTTCCTTGAAGGGTCTATGGGCGAGGGATACCGCCGTCTCGAACATATATATATATACATATATATATATATATATATATATATATGGTGATTTGAGAGCTCAAGAAGCTGCTAGCCTGCTGAAAGAATTTTTCCTCCCAAGGGGTAACAGTCCCTCGGCGACACTAAAGGAGTTCATTTCGAGATAAGAGAATGCCAACAGCTGGCTACCGAGAAATGACCTAGAGTGCCGCGGCGTTCGTTTATTTGCTCGCAAAATGTCATCAAGGCACGAACGGCGACTACGCGGTCACGCGGCATGCGTGCAATTTTCAAGACGTTGGCAGAGGCGTTCAGTGAGCGAGGTCGTTCGCGCGCTCTAAGGCTGTTTTCTCCTGGGTCGAGTTCGAAGCGCCAGAGGGGCCAGATCGTGGGCAGCTGTCCAAGGGCATTGGAATCGTCGAAGGGGGCCTGCGATGGGCGAAACGGCGAACGGGAGAGCGCCGAAGCAACACCGAGAGATCCAGGTGTATAAAGGCATTGTGTTTCCAAAATTGCTCCTAACGCTGAATGCCTCGCCTAACGTTTACCGCATTTAGCGTGCGCTTCTGGGAGCCTGGAACAACAGCCGACGGGTGGATAAATGATGATCAAGACGCTAAACTCGGGTGCTGTGCCGCTGTGTTGCTCCCAGATTCGGAAGTTCCTCATGAGACCTAGCTGACGGACTCGGTAAATTTGCACTTAAATGAAGCCATTATATGACGATGTGGGTCGGAGGTCGGAATTTACGGTCCGTCACAGTCGGCACCTTAAACGGTGAACAAATCGCCTCCAACAACGACCAAGACGAGTTGAATGGGAGAGATTGGCAAACGCGAGCGGGCGAGAGTGTGTGCCGAGCGGCGAGAGAAGGCGCGGGATAGAAGCTGTGAAAAAGTGGCAGGGTATGCCACTTCTTCGGTAGGGTACGCGCTTCGGGAGAGATTCTCGCGAGGTCCTGCCTCCCTGCGGAGGCCGGCATTCGGGCACGCAGTCTGTCTGTCTGTCCGTGACAAGTGAACAAATCGTCGGCTTACCTCGTGGCTCCTGCTCGCCCCCTACCAAAAGGACTCCCGCCAGCAGTTTCCGCCGCGGCAGCGCCAGCACCAACACCGCCAACCAGGAGCATTGCACTGCTCCGCCGGAGACGACTGTGAGTAGTGCGGACCTGCCCATAGTAGGGCGTCCTAGACGAGGGATTTCTTAGCCAAGGGGGGACGGCGGCAGGCAGCTCTGTGGCTGGAGGCTCAGGACGTGGAGACCGAGAGGAAAAGAGCAGAGACCACAGCGAGACGGGAAAGCCAAGAGAGAAATACTGAGCTAGATGAGACAGATGGAAGGACCAATTACCGTTTCGGAGGAGGAGTGGAGAGATGTCTCCCCCTCAACCCCGACCCTCCCCAGACCCAGCTGCCTCAAGGGGAATACAGTACCGCGACTGGAGGTAAATAGCACGTACGGTGAAGCGGATACAGCAGTATGTCGCTTATTCCGCAGTATGCTTCCAACCTGCAAATCTAAGATTTTGGGGGTTTCATGGAGTCAGCCGACAAGGTAACATGTTATGAAGTATTAATAGCAACGAACACCCACTACTAATAAGAGGGTACTGTGCTTCTGAATGATGAAACTCGGGACGCTGAGATGTGGCATAGCTCATTGTATTGTAGTTATCATCTATGGTGTCAGTATGCAGAAACATATGCACCGACAGTTTTCTAGTTAACAACATATATTCTTGAAGGTGCAGAAATAGAGGGTTTTATAGTTGTATCATTAGCATGATATTCTCGAATTATATGGAACATGGGTGCGTTCACTGTGATGATATTGCTGGCAATTGCAGCTTCAGACTGCGTTTATTTATTTCTGCTTGATCGTTGATTGGATGCTGACAAACAAGCCTCTCTTGTAACCATGCCAGCTAAGTGAAAGTAGTGCAACTGTTCCTCCAGAGGTAATTTATGATAGCCTCGATCCCTGTACCCGACTGCGTCATTAATTATTATATATATTAAGGCATGTAATAATATCAAATAAACGTCGAACGTTGGCCTAGACATTTTGGTTGGAAGTATCAAAATTCCCCACTAAGATATGGCCGACTCTCGATATAATCATTTTTTTGCATCGAGGTGGCATAGCTCGCCCGAGACACTACATGTGATTTGATCAGGTTAGCGTGAAGCAGCAGACATGAAATGCTCTTACATTAGCGAATATTGATATGTGATATATATATATCGTTTACCTTTGCCCCAAAAAAAAAATATATATATATATAAATGGAGTTACATGTGAAACTGTGTGTTTGCAAATATATGCATATCATTTCCTGAAATGGGACATCCCTTTGATGAACCACATTGTTTAGTACAAGATTGTGAGAGCGTGTTTAACATTTGAATATACGATATATATAATATGTCCAGAAAAAACCCTGAATAGTTGAAGGACACAAACGCCTACCTCGAACATTGAATTAACTGCGCGTATGCGTTTGAAGTAGGCGGCAGACGGGGTGTGGAGTACTCTCGTCACCTGCTGCACTTTTGTTCAGTTGGTGTCATAACAACAGGATATTTGTGCCGACCAGAATCGCCCTGTTAACACCTCAGTGGGTTCCGCCCAGCCTCCCAGCAGCAAAAGCCTTGCTATAAAATTATTTTTTATTCCTTACAATTAAATTTACATTAAAATTTTCAACAATATTAATTGTGCTGTGCGGCAGTGTGACTGGACCCCTTGAATGCATTACAGTACGCTGGCCTGTATAAGGCGTACAGCTTTCCTCTATCGGGCCCTGAAGGTGCACTATGCCGAGACCCCGGCAGTAGATGCAGAAACTGGTTGGCCCTGCTCGGGATGAGGGCGTGCAGCGTCACCCATAACAAAGATCGAATCGAGACAATCAAATAATGGCCACTGAGAGTCGACTCCGATAGTCGCATTCGAGCAGCTGCATCGTCTCTCAGCTGATGTGACGATATCGCGTCAGTAATCGAGGGAATGGCGATCTGCCGATTGTTTTCTGTTCATTCTGATTCGACATCACATATATTGATCAAGATCGACACCTTTCCGGAAACATATATCCACCGCGTAGATATTGTTGGCAGCTGATTGTATTATACTGTTGTAACTCTGCGAATATTATTATGGCATCGGAAATGATTCCAGTATTCGAATTGAAGAGGAGAAAGTCAGTGGGATTTATAAAAAAAAGTTTTAAAAATAACCCCCAAGAAATATCGTCTCCAAGTAGGAGTGATGGAAAGTTCTGTTTAACGAGAGCTTTGACTTACTCGTAATGAACTGGAATCCTGAATAGAACTCCGTTAACTGATCCGACGTTTTGAATGTTCATACGAGCATAACAGGGGAGAAGGGTTGCCATGCGGCCACGCCCATACACAGTGGGGTATATTGGCGTATTTAGCTACGAAACTAGATTTTCGAGACGTCCAACCATTGGTCACCGGAGTCAATGTCACTCATCGGAAAACATTTACTAAAACCGTGAGATTCCAGCGAAAACCACACATATAAGCTGGCAACAGATGTGATGTAACCGGCACTCGTGGGAGATCGACTGGTGAGTGCTAGTGGCCGTCGGCGTACGCGGATGAGCGCAGCTGTTGTTCACGTTGTTGGCACTAATTAGGCTTCGAGAGTCAGACAGACTTATATCATGTACGGTGTCTCACCTAACCCATCGGTGGAACCACTGACTCCAAGTGGTCACCTTACTGAACAGGAAGAGCGACTGTCACACCAGCCGTATGCGCGGATCGGTTGTGGCGTTGGTTAGCACAATGGAAACGCTTGATGATTACACCTGCTTGTTTTGTCAGTACAACTGAAGACATTTTTGCCGGGTTTGACTCCAATGTGTCGTATCGTAGACGGCAGTTGAATTATGAAGAACTAGCGCGGGCATAGACGCGGGAGGAAATTCGTTGATTCCTCGCTTGGTGCATTGTACCAATTAGAGCGGGATGGCCAATGCTACAGCGTATAGGTAGTGTATCGTCGATCGATTGGCGCGAACTTCTCGACTTCATGGACTCGCATTTGCAGAAGTTAGAAAACCCGAAAGTTTCCCGAGCCATACATTTCTCATGCTCGCGACAAACGGCAGAGACGTTCGCCATTCATAGTTGCCCATGTTTCGAAGAACGCATGGTATCTAAGGGCGCTGCCGTCTGCCGCCACCCCTGAAGGGACAATCTTAAAAGAATCGAATAGGCGAAGGAGGATTAGAAAAAGAAAGCACATAAAAAATAACGCGCACATATTTATATCATGGCATAGCGTGACGTTCAGCGGAGGAGTCGCCCATACTGAGTCGGCAGCGGTAGAAAAACGCCGCCGATGGCAAAACCGCCTCATTATTTTCTTGAAGATCCTTTGGCTCACTGTCATCTTTGGCTTCTTTCTCTCTCTCCCCTCTGATCCCGGATTATTATTATTATTATTATTTGTAGTATGATGGCCGACCCCACCGCTAGGCTCGGATGTCCTCTACACGACAAGCAGCGAGTGTGCGCGATTCACCGGCGGAACTTTGGAATCGGATGTAATCCTGGTGGTTATCAAACAAAAAATAATTCTGCTAAATACATGAGACGAATGCATCGGCACGGCTGTTAGAGTTTCTTGTATATATATTTATGTTAGAGTTTCCATATATATATATATATATATATATTACCAATATAAGAGAATGCTTACTCATCTAATTCAAAGTTAGAGTTTCCATATATATATATATATATATATATATGGAAACTCTAACTTTGAATTAGATGAGTAAGCATTCTCTTATATTGGTAACGGAGTTTGTTAGACGATTTTGTTTTGTGTTTGTAATCATATAGTTCTATAATCCGACACTGTACTTCAGTACATGTCACTCTGAAGCCTGTCTGACCCTTTCAATTTGGTGCTCAGTTACTGCACTTCGGGTGTGGTCTCCAGCCGGACGATGTTCGGTACTATTGTTCCTTAGTGAAATCGCTGGTGCCAACATTCGACAGTGCGCTCTATTTAGCGCGGATGTGGCCAACCCTTTGACCAACGAGCTTGAGCATCTTGAATTGGTCTTAGAAAGAGGAAAAGGTGAGACAGAGATTTAAAGAGGCGAAGTTTTGAGTGGGACGCTCTAATACCTGTTGAGTTTCATTTACAAGAAGCGCTTTTACCTTATCCCCCCCCCAATAGGATTCTGTTATACCTCAATATGCATTTATTAAACGCTGGCATTTACCCTTTACTTCAACTAGTTGAGAATGTTTTCAGTGGCGAACAAAACGCTAACCACCATCAGCTTCTAATAGCGTCAAACCAACCTGTGCCTGAAAATGTATCATTGTTGCTCCGCATCGGTACAACACAACAATCTATTATCATTGAAGTCGAACGAATCCACGAGAAATAAATAATGATCATGGTGTAATCGAAGCAGAAGAGACAAAGCAACAACTCGATTGACTGCCTTCTCGGTGGGCCTATTTTGGCCGGCCGTTCACGTGGGTCGCTGCAGTCTTCCGAAGACCTTCCAGTTGTAATCTCTGCTTAGCTTTATACATTATATAGGCGCTCCGGCGAACGATGCGATTTTACGAGGCCGCGTAAAAGCATTAATAAGGTTTCAGCCTTTACAGCCCCAATGTTGGTCAGAGCACTTTTTCGAGTAAAACTTCCTTGGAGGGAGCACCGTTGGATTTTTCGATCATTTGAAGTAGACATGCTTGCATGACAAACTTCGCCCAATGAATTGAATTCGACTAGGTGCTCAACTTAGCGAGTGGCAGTTGCAACTTACACTATATATGAGCTCATTATTTTATCTTGACAAAAGTCCGACGTAGTCGGCAAAGAGCCGGAAAGTTGTTTGGTTTCACAGTAGACAGATCTATTTCATAGTATTGCGTGTATTAATCTATATACGATAATAATAACTGACCCAGATGGGGACACAGTGGCAGGCCGAGGCCTGAGGGGTCATCGTCACTCCCGAAGGAGGACATGGCGTTGTCTACTTACCTCACAGCGAGGCTAATGCGCTGCAGAAGAGAGCGCCCGCACACATATTTATCATCCTGTTCTCACATCCCTATCACATAGACACGCGTAACTGTAATTGCAACCGAGACCAAATTCGAAATACTGACAAATCCTTTAATTTCATTCAAACAAATTGCAAAACTCGAATGTAAGCCAAATGTTAGGCTCATTTAGAAATATACGACCTTATTCTGATGTGCAAAGCGGCCATCTGGTGCGTCGCGAGGTTTCATTGCCATTACTGAGGCCGAGGTGCTGCCAACGTGACGTAAGGCGTACATCAAGTCGCCTTCATAGGCCTACGTGCATAAGAAGAATATCGGCTAAAGCTCCCGTCGAGGGAGGTAGCTTCACGATTACACGACCTTTAATTGTCCTCCGTTCCTGAAATGACCATCTGTGTCGCGAATAATTTTTGGTCCAAAGGTTGACTTCTCCACTTTACTCCGCTGGTAACTGCTAATTACTCAACATTAAATCCATGCGGCCAGGTTGAATCATCCGTCATCTATCGTCGATGACGGACACATCAAACACAAAGAGGCATTTCTTATAAGCTCGCTGTGTGATGTTTGTCATCGGAAATCAAACGGAGTTCCTAGTAAATGTGTACTTGTATCGCACTGTATATGCTTGTTGGCGTGTCCCACAATCGTCTGCACCACGAGCGCCTTCACAATGTAAGAAACTGTCTATGAAGCTACATTTAGTGTTATGTTACAACCGTGTGTATTGGGTTTATCGATTAAGTGAGCTCCTTTGATACGTGCCCCGCATGGGCTAATCCGCAAACGTTGACATTTGATCATGCAAACGCTGGTAAGACCCTTCACAACTAATTGAGTCCAGAGGAAAACAGATAGCTAAGTTAATCGAACCAGTTTGTCGTATCTGTTATTGTCATGTTGAATTATATATTTGATTGAGGCATCGTTGGCTAGAATCCATTCTGGCTATACACCTTGTTTTGTGTACAGGACCTTACAAGCCTTGTTGACTTTTTTCACTTTGCGAAATTTGAATATTGTGACGTAGAGTGAAAGATTAATTTATATATATATATTTATATATATAAATGAACTTAGCCATTTACCTGTAAATATACCAGTAGATCTTGTTAGTATGTACTATAGAAATTTTAATATATATGTATATGTACCAAGTAAAATTTCTATGGTACATACTAACAAGATCTACTGGTATTTTTACAGGCAAAGGCCTAAGTTAATTTTTTATGTTATAACATTTAATTATACCACTTTAAGCATGCGAATAGTTAGAGAAGTAGTTGGGGTCACGCCGAGGCCGCCATGGTCACCCCCGAGGATGGCGACGGCATTGCCTTTCAACCTCACAGCGAGGGACAGCCGCTGCGCGAAGGAAATATCTCGCAAGGTTGTACCCAAGAGACAACAAAAGATCCTGCCGGCTCGCCACCCCATACAAGATCGATTTGTACGGCAAGGGGATTTATGCGCAATACCTTTCTTATACAGTGAATTAGGGGGGAATTTTCCTGCCATATATACAGAAGGCATCTGAATGAGTTGGAATCAACAGTGCAGCCGGTTATAGTAAAGAAGTAAGATGAAACGTTATCCTGCATTCTCCAACGCTTATATATAAATGGGTTTTATTATGTACAGGTTGACTTAATCAATGTGTAACCAAATGTAATTATTGTAACGTCGACTGAAATTTTAATTGGTACATCTATATATACATATATTTCAGTCGACGTTACAACAATTACATTTGGTTACACATTGATTAAGTCAACCTGTATGTGCTGTAATCCACGGACGTGAATGCACCCAGCGCTATTGCAGACCGTCCCTACCAATGGAGTGTAGGCGGCCGTAGACGTGTCACGCAACGAGGTCCTGCACCTGCCGGCGGATAGTGAGGAGATATCAGTCTGCCACCTGATGATATCGGGAGGATGTCGTTTTTTCTGAGGGATGTTTCCGTCATTATCAGATCTGTGCTTGGTGCCTAGAACAAGCTACCATAGATTTGGAGAAACAAACAAGCCACTTCCAGGAATGACAGGTTAACATGAACTAGAACAATAACGTCTGTAATGATGTGAGCCGATATACAGAGAGGTTACTTAACAATATTGACGGCATTGCCAAGCATCCATAGCCGGGATCAATGCATAGTCATTATTACACCGTTTTCTGATCGAATCCCGTTTTGTTGAACGCCCGCCGGCTAAGTACTGCACAAAGTATAATTATAAAGATATTGTAACGAGGCTAGTGAGGCAGACGTATCGCCGCTCAACGATCACCATGCACGTGGCATATCACCGTGCAACGTGCTAGTCAGGTGAGACAAACATGCCACAAACAACGAGCACCGTGCACATGGCGTACGACTGCACAATGTGGATTGAGATGCGGTGGGCATCTCTCCACCGGCAGGTGACATTGTCATTGGTCGCAATGCTGCTACCACCGGTTCGGCTGGCGATACCGCCGCCGTTGGCCAACAGCTGATACTACCGGCGTATTGGTACGACGTGTTAGACAACAGCTCGTAAGAATTACTAGATTTCTGAGTAGTACTAATAATAATTAGTGATCATATTGTCCAGCAGCCCGCACTGAGGCCCCGACGAATTAATAGGCGACACTTGACCAATAGTGATACCGAAATGAAGTTACTGTAGTGAACGTAGTAGAGGACTACTCATGGCGGAAACTTAGTCGCATCGCCTTCTTTCCGTTACAATATGTGATGGAAGCCGAGCTGTTTAGGAATATTCCGGAAGAGTAAAGTTATCCGCGTGGCATTATTATGGCAAATAGAGTTACATGGTTGCACAATGGAACATCTCAGCAGACGTCACTGGGTACATATCTGCATAAATGAGCTTTTGTCTAGACCGTCCTTTTAAACCGTTTCGTTCTGACCCTCAGCCAGCATTTAGCGTCCACATTGCATTATTCGTAAGACAGTCCATTTCTATAAAATGCGAATATGTAACGGTGGGAATCGAGCCCGAGTATGCACGTAACGAGTTGCGCCTCCGGTTGTCAGCGAGGCGTGCACAAATGCGCCACGTCGTCCCTGGGGTCGAGACACTTGAAATCGGTCACCTGTCCATACCCATCGTAATTTGTGTCTCTTGTTGCGCTGACCATTGATCTCGCGGCCCCAGTGTTTAATCATCCTTAACTGTTCCCGTTCTCTGTCGGTATCTCGGAGGTATTCATGCTTAAAAGTCAAAAATATCTTCAAGAGACCAATGGTTATGTTGAACTTCTCCGTGAGTGTGTCCGCCTCGCGTATGTGCGTTTCTGCGGGCGCCGTCAGCAGCGTCCCATTGCATCATCCCCAGCTTTCGTGGTAGCGCGACCAAGCTCAGTGCGCATTACGATATATAATATCTGCATATAGTATTATTGTGATATCATGATACAAAGCAGCCCACTTATCATAGGCCAAGCAGAGGGAACGGGTGAAGTCGATTCGGTCGCCGGGCACCGGGTCGGGTTTTAACGGGAGCGTCCCTTTTTTTTTCGTTTGGATGCGGTTTGCACAGAGAGCTCTCTAGACTCCTTGTGGCGACGTTGCAAGCGGACAGCCAACCTGCCAGCATTCATGATGGTGCTGCTGGCTGCTGCTGATGTGATTCTTAGACTTGCGACGGCGGCGGCGGCGGCTCCGGCCAGGGTTGGCAGCGGCATCATGGCGCCGCACAAGGTCATCGCACCGCCTTTTCGTTCGCCTTCGGCAGCCGGAGCCCCGGGGGCCGTCGGGGTCGCGCGGGCTGAGGTTGCCAGCCTTGGCCGGAGCGAACTCGGACTGTCGCCGGCGATGCGGGAAAGGATTTTCGCTTGAATTGGGCGCCACTTGTGTACTTTGCGGCGGAGGTTTCATGACCGCCGACGAACGTGGT
Source organism: Stratiolaelaps scimitus (assembly GCA_019614645.1). NCBI lineage: Eukaryota > Metazoa > Arthropoda > Arachnida > Mesostigmata > Laelapidae > Stratiolaelaps > Stratiolaelaps scimitus. The sequence goes on along the minus strand of JABWDB010000018.1, from coordinate 2,401,821 downwards.
CGATGGTGACTTTACACAGGTCTCAAGAGTTTATCTCGGCACACTCTTTATCGGAGGAAGCTACGTTGAAGATTTTATAACGATCATCAGAAAGAATATAGGTTAAAAGCTTTTATATATATATATATATATATCGAGACATATACACACACCCATATATATATATATATATATATATATATATATATATATATGGGTGTGTGTATATGTCTCGATAAGAGAGAGCTTTGCCTCTGCAAAAACAACTCAGTGGAACCCCAACTTAGCTACTCTAAACGAGGAAGGGTTCATCTTGTGGGGAGCGGACGACTCATCGCCGTTACGGAGTTTCGGCGGCTCGGTGCTGTTTGCGGCAATTTCTGATGATTACGAATGGGTAAATAGATGCTTGGTTCACTTGCTTTGCCAGATTGACAGACAGACGTGTACGGGGTTCGCTACGTCTAAGACCATCAAGAAGGATTGTAGAATATCAACCCGCATATACACGCAGGCGTACATAATATTGTCACTGCTGTGTATACGAAACTAAGAGCTCACGACAGCACGCGTAGATATTATATACAGCACATATCACGAGTTTTGATGCGATCGAAAGAACAAATGGAAGCGTTCTTATACCAGTGAAGACAACTGTTGATTGATCCGACAGCGAGTGCCGACCAGTACCATCACTAGTGGCTGATGAGATTGACGGAATACGCAATAAGTAGCTGAACAAACAATGCAGATACAATGGACGGTAACCCCGTTCCAAACGGATCCGGCACACAGATTCGTTTGGACGAGAGGACCCATGTTGGATATCTGGTATCATGTATTATAATTATGCTTGTTTCAACGTCAAATTAGCACGGTTGTCGTTCTGTGCAGCGGTTAGACACGCTGGGAAGATTAGAATGTAGCATCCTAGAAATTTGCCATAAGAGTCCGTCGAGACATCTAACTGCCTACACTGCCGTGCTAATCGTTCATGGGTGCAAAAACCTTCTGCGGTTTTTATAACTTTATGCTCTAAGAAGCGTGCCAATTAGGCCGGCGCAAGGGGAAGATTTAGAATAGTGCTTAACTGGCGGCACTTCCTACCGATGCAGGATCGCCGACCACGAAAAAAGGCGCGACCCATGAACCTCACCGTTTACTACCTAATCAGATGGTGTCCTTCATACTTGAGTGGGAGACGCTGGCAGCCCGCAGTGTCTTGCGGGCAAGCGATTATTGAGACAAAAATATCAGAAGATTGAGGGCAGCCTCTTGAAAGTACGCTAACGGCCATAATTATCTCGAATAATGATGACTCGCCTAAATGTGTATATTTACTAGGCTACTTTATTTGCAGACTTAAGGCACGTCCCTCTTTGTTCGCTGTAATGACGACGACGAAGGGCGATCATTTTGTTGTTGGTTTAATAAACGTGTAGTGGAAGTTCCGCGCGCGAGCATACGGTAATTAGTAGAAATATATATTCTACTAATATATATATATATATATATATATACCACATGTGCACATATTATACTATGCGCTGTTTAGGCAGATAGGTGTCACTTGTATGCTTCGATGGATGTACATGCCTCGTAAAATGGTGCAGCGTTGCCGGTAGTTGCACAGCTACACGTATATGCGTTCAAACTTTCGGGCAGACATAAATAATGTGAACGTTAGGTGATCGTATCCACATGGGCTCCAGGACTAGCTGGTGATTCGGCCGCTCAGCGGGATTTAACCATGCCTCCCGTCCCCAGCGTAGAGTCGTTATCGTCGTGGTAACGTATATTATCACGATTTCATTATGGGATCGTTCACCTAGTGTTTGGCTGTATTTTCGTGGCTTAACTACGTTAAATCTCGAACGCTTGGCTACCACATGTTCGCCATGAGCCGGTCGATTGTTGCATCGAGCACAAAGTGCAATAATATCCACGTTGATTGGTCGGACTGTGTCCCTAATAACGGGTGTCACCAACCTGAGGTAAACCTCGCGATGACATATTCAGTTCGGCAAAACCCAGAATACTGTGAGCCAAAGTATTATTCGATATGAAGCAGTTCAGTAAATAGCGTGGAGCTGCTGACAACTGACTATTAATTCAGTTATAATGTAATTAGAAGCCGTGATTATAATCAAGAGAAGCATGTCCCGTTACGCGGTGATCTCTTGGAATCGTGTTCGAGTTTGTAGCATCAGCTATCTCTATTTCTATGGAAAAGTGTTTCGCATCCTCTGAGTCACCATTTTACACGGTCGTTGACTAGTAGTGATATTAGTAATTAATTCTGTTAAGAATGGCGATATTTTACTATTTGTCATCTGTACACCATTCTTCACGGTTTCCCTTTGTGGGCCCCAGAGGGCGCCAAATTGCTGTGGTCGATCCACTAATCGTTATAAATACATCTAGTATGGTCCATACACACACATACACAGGGAGATGTTATTACTGCAGCCGTCTGAATGAGGCCTAGCCGAGTGTAGGTGTTCTCTCCTGTTCGATTCATAGTCGATGACGTTTGTTGACAAATTTGCATACTAACCGTCAGATCGACTCGAGCAGATCCCGCGAGATTGTGATTAGGGACGTTTCAATTCGGGACCATGGGCATCACCCTTGGGGGCTACCCATTCCTGCTGTGAGGGCTGAGGAAGAGGTTTTCGAGACGGGCCTCTTTTGCCTATATTGGCCTAAGTCACGCGCCCGAGACCATGCCTTCTCTTTTGGAGGGGTCACGCCTTGAATCAAAGCATGGCTTCTCCAATACTTCGTTGTATGAACATTTTAGAGGACGACCTTATGGCCATTCTGGCGGAAATCTCCTATAAAATCCATTAATTCGATCAGAACGCAACATGGCGTGTCCGTTTGGAATAATCTTCCTCAAGCGTAGAACGGACCTTTCCGTTGACAAAAACGGGAGACGGTGATCCGGCGTATTTTTTCGCCGTGACATTCAATGGGTTCCCGTAGCGGTATTGGGCACCGTGATTTCGAACAGTGAGACGAGTTCTCATTTCAACATTCCCTGGAGCTCCTAGGGTAACGGTTAACCAACAAGAAATTTCCCTACCTGCTAACGACGTCTGTCTCCCCTGCCGCTTATTGCCGTGATTTGGTGGCGGTATCCGCGATCCGAGTTATCGCTGGCTCCGATTATTCAAACAGTACTTTGTCGCCACTTGGTGCTTTCATCTCACCCTTTGTTCCGCACAATTCGGCCGAACCTGTGGAAGGTCGGGCCCACAAACCATTAGACCTTTAGAAGGACGGCTTCTACACCTACGGATGCTTGTAGCGAACGCACTTAGCTGCGTAACGGTTCCAGCGCGTGGCATTTTTAATGGCTGTTAATTTGAGATATAGCGAAATTGAGAAAAACCTGTTGACGTTATGGGGCGGCATCTTGGAAGAGTTCAGTGGTGACGTGGAATCATGACTTGTGTGTATGTGGTTTTTTTTGTATAATAATCTATTTTGCCTGTGGTTTGCAGTGAAGCGGAAGAGTACGACGGGTTTAGTGCCTATAATGTGAAAATTCGGCTCTCGTCAATTATCGTAATAAACATTTTTTGCCCTCGATTAAACAACGTAGTCTCATCGGTTTTGGCTAACGCCATAACGTGAGTATATGTCACTGTGCAGATGAAGCGTTTCCCGAGCAGCATTACAAGGAGAAAACACGATGATAATCCCAACAACTAGATCCCCTGAGCAGAGTATGAAGCAGCGCGTTGTTGCTACACGTGAGCGCATCATGGGAAGGACAGTAAAAATACAAATCATGATAAGGGACGCGGGAATCTAGACCGAACGCGAAAGTGAACGCATGCACATGATCTGAGTTTCATATATGCATGGAGCATTACTGCGAATTTTTCAATTCAGCATTTTTTTGCACAAAGCCTACAAGTGTATCTGGATATCTGGAGAGCATAGATGCCCAATGGGTGTCCACGATGGACGACGTGTTCGTCTCCCCAGAACAACCTCAGCATTACTTCCTCGTTTTAAACTCAAATCGGCAAAGCCTGATGGGTGTCACTTGTAGCTTCACGATGAAGGAGGCCTCATGCGAACAAGACGGCGAAGGTGATAATGAAGAGCGTCTGTGGGTTCATTTGTCAGTATCCCGTGATGAAATTATTAATTATTAGGGATTATTAGTTGCTATTCATTATTAATATATTAGCTATTATTAATTAGTAATTAATTATCCATATATTTGTTATTGTTATTATTTGCTGCTTGAAACGATCATTGAGCTGGCATTTGAAGGGCTTCTTTTTACTGGCAAGACGCAAAAGCAATCGAGACTATAAGAGAAAGGCGGTCTGAGCTCGAGTGAAGGCGAAGGCTCTGAAGCAATGTATAAACTCGAGACTTGATACAACAATACAATACAATGAAGTGTCCTATTAATCCAATTAATTTCGGCCACTCGAAAGCGGATAATGCAGGCGCGGAGAGATTATCTGCTATTTGTAGGCGGACTATAATTAATTGCCTACTGTTTGTCATGGTATATCAACTAATGATTGTATCAGCAGAGGATGCGTAAGAGGCCAAGAACGAGCTCTCTGGCTTCCGATAGACACAACTGTATAGACTGGCACATCTCCACAGAGTTCTTAAGGGGATACCCTGAAACTGTGATTGAATATATATGTAAGATAGAGTGTGTAGCACTGCAATGTCAAATCTCACCATATATAATAAAAATGCCTACCAGATATTTTACGAGATAACTGTTCCGCTGTGCTCCTCATCGAACGATCAAGGATACGGACGTTCTGGTAGCGATACAGGAGTAGTCAGTTAGTGCTCAAGGAGAAACTCTATAAACTGCACGGCAAACGAAAATGCTAAACTTAATTGTTTTCAATACTTACGAGCGAAACTCTTGAGGCAAACCGGACAAATCTTTCCGACCCTCTCGTGAACAAAATACTATCGATAGTGATCGATCTCAATGCAGCTGTCTCGACGTTGCGATCCGGCTCTTTCTCCGCAGAACGGCCATAGGAGTACCGGGGCCATTTTAGCTTTGCTGAAAATTGTGCCGTGGTTAATGCCAACGAAAGCCAGCGTTTCAGCGACGTCTGACTCTGTTTCACTACCGCACAGCGATCCATCGTCGATACGATTAAATGCTGCTGATTCCCATAGCTAGTTACGGCTGCGCATCTCTCTCTCTCTCTATCTATCCCACTTGGTCGAGACGTTTCTCGAATGATTCATGTCATTATGTGTTATCTAACGTTTCCTCGTCTATCGAAATTATTATGCCATCAAGTATTTATCATACTTTCACTCATCATTGAATACCCGATAGCGTTGAATACCCCTTCCCTACGCCTGTACCCCATAAAGAGTACGTGTGTTTAGCTACTACGCCTGACCACAAAGGACGAAACAATAACAACTGCATACATACATATATATATATATATATATATATATATTATAACGAAACTAAACGTAACCAGCCGTTGCACGGCGCCACGGCCACATCGAAACGTCCGCTGTCGATCTGAATATTATTGTTATCATTGTTATTATTATTATTATCATAATCGTCGTCTTCATCGGCATTTTCTTACGATCGTTCTCTTCTCCGGGGTTTGCTGCGGTGGCGGCGGCGGCAGCAGCCGCTGCATCAGCACCAGCAGCAACAGCAGAACGCCTGATGTCACGGTATCCCAATGTGAATCTCCGTTCGATCGCATTCTCCTACACTTGACCGGTCCCATGCACTGCTCTTAATCAACTGCTCAGTCGATCGCCGACGATGGCTATCGTGCAACGATCGACCTGTGTACTACCATTGTTGCCGTCTCAACCAATTACCATGAGCAACAGTGGATGTAACGTATGAGTAAGTGGATGCAGTCGTCAGCCAGCAGCAGCAGCGCCGGCGATATTGTGTGGCCGTGTGTTGACGTCCGCATGTGCCGATGGGTGGGTAAAGATTCCGTGTTTCTCTGCCTGCTCGTCATTGTGGCTGGGTCTGTCTATGGGTGACGCCAGTGCGAGGTTCGTTCCTTCCGTCTTCAATTGTAGCTATCCACCTTTCGCTGTTGACTCTGTGGTTTTCTCCCAGTTTTGCTTTGCCAACGGCCCGCGATGTCGGCCATGTATTGCCTACTAGGACTACTACTGCTACAGCTACCGCTATTATCAGTAGTGCTATTACTGGCCTGCCAGTTGATAACGCTGGTCCGGGCCTGGTGGGTAATTGTCGAGCCGTCGGCCGCGATCAAATCCAGCCAGAACATGCTGGCCTGGATGATTGTACACCGGGCCGATATCCTATGAGCACATCTGTGAGCACCCATTTGTTAGTTTGCTAGCATTAACACGCATCGCTTTTGTCTGAAGATAACGTACGTGAAAGTAACAAGTGGCCTTCCTTTTGTCGTAAATGGCAAAAACACTTGTAATATGACTTTAGCATGGGATGGGGATCATTCGATTAATGTATGCGGTCATCGTAGACCATACGCTCGAACGTATGCATAGTGAGAGTAGACATTATCCCTATATGAGTATGATGATGTTATTGTGGGTTCGTTGCTTCGAAAAATCGTCCACTCGAACGATGCGCTCCCTATCAACGCTGCGACGAGGCTGTATCACTGTTCCGCACGTCACAACTAAGGCGAAAACCTTAAAGTCAGCTACTGCCATTTGCGGAAAGCCAGACCGAAGAGGTCCCTCATACACGCTGCCAGTTAATTACGTGATTCGTTGTCAATAAGCGGGGCATGATGTACTACGTGCAAATATACCCGGTGCATTCGTTTGGTTTCGAGGCCAAGTCCTCACCGGTGACATCAACGGTGACAAGCTTTTACGAATCTCTGTGCACCCCGCATAGGAGAGCTTCACTGAAATCGCAGCGGTAATTATCAGCTTGCTTTCAATGAATCAACGAGCGAATCGTATGGATGAATGTCTTTATGTATGAACAACGGTGAGCATGACGACCAGCATGGGCCCCTTTGATCAGTCAGCAGCTAAATATACTTGGCGACGCGAGTTGGCACTCCGTTGACTCTATGGACCGGCCCGGCCGATTGTAGCGTTCTTCTTGTCCTACAGGAAAAAAACGAATCGCTGCCACACGAAGCTGAACAGCTTTCTCTGCGGCGTTTGCATTGCAAATATATATATGTATATATATATAGGCAGATGCAGTTGTGGGGCGAGGGAGCCACTTTGCTGCTGCATTCGAGAATTGTTACTGCCAATGGGCGCTGATGGTTCCGGTGTGGCTGTGGCGGCTTATTCCAGTGCAAAAAAATTTTGGTGGGTGAATAATGAGTGGTTCAACCAATCGAATACAATAGCGACGAGGCTGAATGGCAGCGGGCAGGCGACGCGGACCACACAATTTCCCTAGTGCAATAGTCGTGTATATATATATATATATATATATATATATGTGTGTGTGTGTACGATTAATATCGTACGCAATATATATCAAATAGCCACCACCGATATTGAGACGCACATAATCGCTGCAGCGGGCTTTCTTCCGACTAATGCTGATAGCTTATTAATGGAGTACAATATGGGATGACGAATGCACATTGACGCACTACATATTACCTGTCCGAATATTTTTATGTGTCTGTTATGTCCCTGACTGACAAATCCCGGAAAGGCTAATTCAAGTCCAGCTGTGCGGAATATACCGAAGTAACGTCTGCGAACGAAAGACTACTTATTTTCTATTACATATCTGAAATATTCGCTGGCGAAGCCTTCAAACACATTGAGTTAAATATAAGTCAAATGTAAATACAGGGGCAGGTAAAGTCGTCCGAATACGAAAATAAGGCCAGTATTCCGTTCGTGGTCCAGCGTATCGTTTCTACATACCTCTTTGGAACAGAATATGCAAATGAGACGCGTCCGCTGCTTCTTGCTATATGGACAACGAGATCTGAATTTGCTGGTGCGGCCTTCGCTGAGTCCTTGCCTCCGGCACATGGCTGGACACGAGTGACAGCTATTGAAGGCTACTCTCGATTGTAATGCCTAGTGGCCGAGGGGGTCGAGTTCAGTGTTGTGAAATATGAAATCTGACGCCCATTCATTGACTTCGGTGTACTTCAAGCGTCTTCGATTGAGAGTGGACACTGCCTGCGAAGGATCCAATTTGATCTGGGACACGGCATTGGGACAATTGCTACTGTAATGCATGTGCGGCATGTGCTAACCGTGGCAATTCGGAAAATATAACGGTTAATCCGTCAATGTAGTGCTAAATCTTGTGACTGACGTCGGAATCGAGGGCTCTCAATGTGACACACTGCGTAGTTCGTCAACGAACAGGTTTTCTGGGTTTCTGGGTGATCGTTTTTGGCTTGCCATAATGGCTCCTTAGTTCCCTAGGAGTACGAATTTATAAATACGATGTCCATCAGTTTGACTTGGAAGCCTGGACCGGAGAAAATTCTAGATTTGGTTTCTTTACTTACACGTGCTTAGCAACGAACTTCAACATAGCCAAGCCAACCTAGTGGGCACGTTCCGTCATGATAACGCGACTCGTAGGAGACAGCAATATGTACACTCAAGGTAGCAACCTTGAGACTCTGCAGACGATAGAACTTCATCAATTTTGACGACGTTCCCATAACCTTGCCTCAGTTCAGTTTCTATGAGTTCGTCTTGACATACGCCGAGAGGTATGCAATATTGGGAATTTCAGCGTGCGCGACAATCTAACTGGGACAAAACTAACACCTATATCTAAGGTTCTTTGAGCTTGCTGTGGAGAAACGTTCAACCGGGTTGGTACCCTGTTGCAGGACTATTGCAGGAGCGTTTTGTTACTCGAAGAACGGTCTCTCGGATCGAGATGGGAGAGGCATGTTTCGCCTTTCGATAAGCCACATCCTCAACGAGGACGCCTCTCAAGAATCTTTTTTGTATAATATATCTGCGAGGGGGTCTCCATAATTCTCATGATGAGTTGCCTAGACAGCTACGCTGAGAGGGCTTACCCCAATTACCCCAGTAAGCGAATCTCGTCATGCTGAATTTGTATGATCGATTACGTGTAGTACCTTGGAATGATTCGAGTCAATGACTCGGTGGGCGCGTGAGCGAGAATGAAAATTCAGTGACTCGCAGATATTTAATTTCAATTGTGTTCACCTCTGTTTGCTCTGATGATCACGCTGGCTACAATAATTCAGTGCCTGACCGTTTGTCGCTTGATTGAACAGCTGAGAGTATTACCTAATAAAAGTAGATCACGTCAGCTCAAGAACAGTCTCACGTCTGATGGTATTTCTCTATTTGTTTGCCAGAATGCTCGCCTCTATTCTGGCTTAATCCCAAGGCATTGCACGGGCAAATCCACGTCCGAACAGCTCATATGCATGATGCACGAGGGGCCGATCTACACAAACTGAGAAATTAGAATCAGTTTCGTGATGTGGGAAATCGATCCTCAAGTTAGTACGTGATTTATACAATTGTTTTCACATATATCTATCACAATTCGTTAGCTTCAAAGCTGAACGCGGATGGCAGTGCGCGCAGCGACGCCCCTAACGACTACGCCTATGGGAGAACTCCACTCGGTTTATTCACGGCGGCGGGATCCGGCAAAAGGCCAATTAGATCCTGGCAATTAAACCAAATTGAAAAATCACCAAAGGGTTTTCGGCCGCAGCTGATGGTCCTCCAGGTCCTCTCCCATAAAAGAACACTGCTCAGAACGTCATCTCTATGGTGGCATTGCTGTGAGAAATGCTGGGAAGAAAACCCAAGGACGTCGACCGGAGGCCAACTGTTCAAGCAGATTCGGTAGTCCGAATGCAGAATTGAGGTTGTTGCCATTACCATAAGAGGTTCTCTGACGAATTTCTCGTCCTCTAAGTAAGGCCAAATGTAAGTCCATGCAATGTTACTATAGGCGGTCACTCCTATACAGTAATGATGTTATATATCTGGCTGTCGATTTTGTCAAGCCATTCGATAGGGTTGAATTAAAGTCAACAGCCTCTAGAGATCTAACTAACGTTGTTCGTAGCCCGCTACGAAGGGGACCATACTTCAGATCCACTCGTTAGCTGGGCACTGCCCGACGATAGACTGTGATTACATTCGGTGTCCTCCTCAGTGTCAGCGAGGTGGCTTGGCCGGCTGAGTCTCTCGCTGTAAAAAGCCGCAGACCGCAGGTTCGAATCCCGTTGCATGACATATAAGAGAATTTTAGCATTCTGTGCAGTTCCTTTAATAAATCAATAAAGCTTTAGCTTTACCTTACCTTTACCTCGGAGACGAATCGCGCCTCAGTATAACGACTGATGACGGCGCAGCATTGACAGGTCCCTGGCTAACACCGGACGCGGACGCCGTGGATCAGCAGTGCTCCAATTTGGCCCACCAACTAAGTGAAACCAGCGAGTCACGCTAATGAAAATAATAACACGAAACATAAAATGCTACATATATGCGTACAGGTGTGGCCACGTCTGTCGACAACATGGATACTAACTATGGCAGATAACAGCAGCAGCAACAGGAGGCAAATTAGGAATAACAATAATGGTGCGCTATAGTATTATGATAGATATAGATAAATTCGTAATCGTAGCGAGTACCGGCTGTTTCGCTCTCATTCAATGAGGGTGAGAGGACTTGTCGGGGGGCAGACTTGTCGCATCCTTGCGTTAAGCCTCTTCGATGGCGAGCCCGATACAAGTCGTCCCAATTTTGTATTCATTCAGAGGCGACCCAGCTGGGCATCGTTCGAGTGCAAGACGAATCTAAATCAAGTTAGCAGAAGATCAGGAAATGCGTCACTGACAAACAGAGGAGTCCAAACGGTTATAGCACAGTGGCGCAAAGCGATCATGGTCACCATCCTGAGTTTGTATATGTATATATATATATATATATATATATATGTGTATATTATATCTTGATCCTGCGTGGAATATAGCTTGTACACGGCTATATACGGTGAGGTTTTGTGGAAACGGAAAATAATAATGAAAGATTATTTGAAGTTTATTATTGCCAGCGACAACAGTGGGCAAATTGTGATCAAAAAACGCCTCGTTAGTTGATGACAACTACCGAAAAGTTGGGTGACGTTGAACAATAGGACAAATTTGTCATTTTGACGTTTGAGCCTGCGGGCGCAGCTTTCAGGCCGAAGGAAGAGCTGATTTAGTTTACTAGCGACGCTTTTGGCCCCGACTAAATGACACAAGCGAAGTTTACCTGGAATGAGCAATTGACTCAGGGTGTGAAGTTCTACAGTGAGTAGAACTATTATATATTATTTAAAGAAGTTAATACATTTTTTTTGGACTGTCACTTTACCGATATTAGTGACCCCAGTAAACTAGCCCATCACCATGAGTTTTGTTAGTGTCAGATCAACGGCACCAATTAGTGATTTCCAAATTGAGTATGTCTGGTGGAAATTCGCATCTGAGCCTGCCGCCACCGGATATCCATTCTATTTTGTCCGATGCTATAAATTGCCATTCGGTGAAAGGCTTCAATATTCCGGGATAGAGATCGTTCAAGGTCGGTCTCTGTTTCATTACAAGTGATTCAAGCCTGCAGACATTTGACGAGTGGATGGTCGCCTCGAAGCCACGGGGCTCCGATCGTTGGAAGGCCTATTCCTACCGAAATCAATGTTTCTTGCTGAGCGAAAAAAAAATCTGCGCAGGGTCAGCACTTTTGTCGCTTTTTACGATACGTCCGCTTCGACCGATTAACTCCCAAGATCTCGTTCGACTTTCCCATATATGCTCAGCCACTCGTATCGGATATGATGGACTTTACCACGAGAAGTTCTCCTAGCAATTTGTCTTTATACGACAAATATGCCAGAGCAGCGTCAACCGACGCCATATCCATAGAGAGCGTCAGCCGTTGCAACCACGGTTGCATTTGTCGTCTGAAGAAGCATGATCTATATTAGCACATCGGTGAACAGGAGATGTGAACGCTGCGATTTGAGCGTTTTTAGCAGAGCCAGAGGAAACTTAGGCAGAAGAACGATTCGAAGACTTTTTAATTCGAAAAAAAAACGGTTCGAAGTTTGTTTAATCACATTAAGCTTTGACGTATAAAGCTTAATGTGATTAAACAGACTTACGAGTATTACTCTCAGTCTAATGCAAATAGCGAACTATCCAGCGGACAAATGCTTTTTTTGTTGTAGAGAGAAATAAGACCTTAATTACTTTGAAATTTAAAATAATGTATATATTCTGTGTAACTCATAAACGTATACAAGCTTTATAATGCTTGTTGACGACATTTTTCAGCACGGTGGTGACGATTGGTGTGTTACATTGTTTTATGAGTTTCGCTTACCTTGTGTAACCTCGAAAAAGTTACCTGATTACCTGAAGTATCACAATGGATGCGTTGTCACAGTGGACACTCTGCTCGTTCTGGAGTGCTTCAGATACACCCTGCCCCTGATTACTCTTTGTTACGTGATGGCACTTAGATGGGAACAGAGTTCAATATTGTCTGCAAGAGAATGTATTCAACGTCGTTTGGTGGAGGCTAAGCAGAATGCTTCCCCAGGGGCGCCCGTGCTAGGCCGCCGCCGCCGGCCAGCGAAGTCGGTGCGGATGTCGAGGCACGCCAGCAATTGGGCCGTACAGAACAACGTGTTTCCACATACATTAGCGATCTAATCCTGTCGTATCCATTGCTGCTACTGCTAACGTTTATCCCGGGATGGCTACGCGACTGTGCAAAATCGAATGCTTGTTTTGATACCATGAACAGAATTTGACGCAAAAAGCGCAGGGGCCGTACTCAGTGCAAACGCGTTCAAATATAACACACAGCTGAAATGGCGATCGCCATACAGCAGGCAACGGGTTCACGAAACAACGGACGCTGACAGCAGGAGCAGGTCCACAAAAGGGGTTGGATCTGTCGTGATGAAATTTAATAGGATCAACCAGTTTTCCGGGTGCTGGCTGCTCTCAGCCTTAAACATTGAACTTGGTACAGGGCACAACTGATTTCGGCATTGCTCCATACGATAGACAACGCCCCCTTTAAAAAATGCAAAATGTCCAACGGTGTCGGGAGATCAAACCGGTGAGTGCACCCACGCAGGTCTCCCATGATTATAAGGAAGATTTGGAACACGAATGCACCACCAGGCCAACGGGCGCTCAACGATATAATCGGATCGGATGAGCGTTGTTATTGCGAGCACGAGTACCTGACGGTGCGCAAGTCTTTCACATGAGATCATCTGGTTAATGATATCGTAGGGTGGACGAATGGACGAATCGCTCAGTTGATACGGGCATCGATTACTTGTTGCTCGAAAGCTCAACAGTTAATTGTCAGTCCCGCATTAAGAACGGGACAGTATCTGGCAGGGTTGCCGTCGTTCGTCAGCAGTCATCATGTTGAATATGTCAAGCATATTTACGTATATGCATAGGCATGACCTCAATGGGAAGGCAGAACATGCTGAAATGTGTGCAATTTTTAAGGACAACGCTGGTTTGTGCTGTCACCCCATCTGTAAATGTGTCTGTGATATACGTAATTCGTCCTTGACAAAAAAAACCCCAGCGATGAGATGACCTAGACGCGATCCATTAAAATGCGAAGGTCAGATCATTTTGAATATTTTATGAATTTATGATGATACGAAATTTGACCGTTTTCGATGACGATCGAGTTTCTTCGGGGCTCGGAACCTCAGTCTGAATTGTGTTAGACCATCAGCGATGATGAGTTCTGTCAGGGGTTGGCATTGTCTGTTCTGGTATTCATATTTCCTAAACAAAGCCCGCCTTCTATGCTGGTTTAAAGTCGGGAGGAGAAAATCAGTCGCAAGGTTTTTTGTTTGCAAATGACCTTGAACTTCTTGGACTCGCAGAACCCCTGGAAGAGGACTATGCGTTATGGAACGAGGAGAAGGTATGCGTCTCTGCAAATGCAGGTCCCACTTGGTGAGGCTCCTTACTTAAACACAAGCGTCCGTTGGCCGCGATACGTACAAACTTTAGACTCAGACGCTTCTCATGAAATTGGCAATACCAGGCCAACTGGGACAACAGTTCCGTGCGAGCGTATCTATCTGAGACGCTTACGTCTGGACGACATCGGGTAAAGCGGATTCAGGTTACTATTACGATCGATCTGTCTAATTCTTTGATAAAATATCGCAAATATGCCAAGGTTCAGATGGAAGAGCGGGTAACAGTTTTAATGGGCAACCTGCAGACAGACGATTGTAGTGAGTCGTACACGATTCTGGGGGTCAGAAAATCATTCACCCCTAGGAGGGGAGGTGCGTCCCAATGCATTTCCGCATCTCCTTGAAAAAATCAACACTCCGCTCGTTAACAACGACCCTTCGATCGCTATAACGAAGAACTGTGTCCGTCAACGCATGAATATCGTCGAAGTTTAGAATTCGATAGCCAATCTCGTACTAATAGAGTAAATATAGTAAGCGCTATTATAAATAAAACAGTGCAAACGCCCATTTATCATTTAGCTAGGAAATAAATGAGATGACAAAATACGCAACATATTATCCCGCAAAAAAAATGTGAGATCTGGCTTGAGTGACTTTTCGTAAGCGCGCCGAAGGTCAGTGATTCGTAACGCTAATGCTGGCTGCAAATCTTCATTTTGCTAAGATGGTTTGTTTAGCTAATATATATATATATATGGATGGAACGCCGAAACTGATTACAATATAAACGTGTAGGCTGTGATGAGGCGTGCCCCAAACACCACACAGCGACTTATGCTGTTGTACCTTCCCTGGGCAGTCTCGCGGAGAAGGTGCAATTGTTATAACTATTCCTTGTAGTTTTTATAAGAGACCTTCGTACAAGACCATTGTAGTTTTTAAAACACAAATATTTTCATACAAACGTCTCGAAATGACTAGAATTTCTCGCAGACATTTTCGAGTTATGTTTTACTATGAAACACGATGTCAAACAGTAACGTCGAATTCTGCCGAAGATCTGCGTCGAGAGTGAGTGATGCGAGTGGAAAAATCTGAAACTATATTTATGTAGTATGACAATATCTAGCCATTACTCTCTGAGTTCGGATGACACTGTTTAAGCCTGACAATATTCACTGATCTGCCTCTATAAGCATACCACCCTGAACACGTGACACCCAGCACAACGAAACAAGCCATTTTCCAACGATGCGCTGGCACTGACCTTCCCGAGAAATTTCACTTGGTCCTCTGGAACCAAATCAGTGTACTGGCTCTTCGTTGGCAACGCTACACGCCGAATGATTTTGACAGCCTGTGCAGCCGAAGTACGCAACGATCTAACGCCTTGCTCAGCTTGACCTCTGTAGCCAAGCTGAGCACCCCATGATTGGTTCGTGCAGTCCCGGTCCCCAGCTGCACTTCGTCAGCCCGAGTCAGTCAGGAGAAAGAAGACTCTCCGAAGCGAAACGCTATGGAGATTGACTCCTCTGGGATTTAGTGCGCGTATTCTGTCTGGCAGACGCTATTTCTCTCTATTTCTCACAGTATCTCTCTCTCTCTCTCCGTCTCACACCATCTCCACCTTCCTGGTGTATACTAGTCCTGCGGAGGCGCCCGGGGGGCCCCTCGGTTGAGAAACCGGAACTTCCGCAAGATGCCTCCTTCGGCCGGGGTCTATGGTGGCCTTCGGCGACTTTTGAGAGTTATCGCTGGGCGAAGACGTAGGCTAGTTCAGCAGCGGCCATACGGGAAGAGAAACTGACTCCGGTAGCGAACGTGCATGTACACACAAGTGTGTATGTATGTATGTATTTCACCGTGAGTGTGTGCACGGAGCAGAGACGGGGAGTCGGGAGGTGGGATAACAGCCATCGGGTAGCGTCGTTCACCGCCGTCCCGCGGAAAGCCTCATCTCGACAAACAGCACTCTCAGGCCACAGCAGCGGGAGCACGGTGGAGCCGCATGCCGCACGATACACGCGCCTCACAAACAGAGCGAGTGCGACGGCCAACGATCCGTGGCGACCCGACAAACTCTTGACGCCACTGTCGAGGGGAATAAGTCCCTGCGTTGTGCCTTACCTCGACAGACAAGGCGCCTTCATACCATCACTGGTTGCTGCTACTGCTGCTTCTGTTTCTGCCGTCACCGCCGCCGCCGCCGCTGTTATCGTTGTTGCCGCGTCTGCTGTGGCGGTACGGCCTCCTTGCCCGTCATCATCACGACTTCAGTTCTCACGCGCAGCGTCTCCTAGAGCTGCCCACAAGGCCAGAAGTGCAAAAGCAACGGGCCGCGATGGGCCGCATCAGGGAGTCTGACACCAGCCAGCTTCAAAAGCTTCAAACCAACGGGAAGAAGCGGCTGCACATGGGCACCAGCGCGCGAAGGTGGAGGTAACACATTTGCACGTTCGCGCGGACACTTCAGATTTCTTCAACCTTTCTCCCTGAGGAATTACTGCTGTGGAAGCGAATAGCGATAGGGGGAAAAGCAAAGAAAAAAAAAGGCACAGAAGAAAATCAAAAGCAACTAAGGAGGCCTTTTCCCTTGTCTCTTTTTCTTTCGTTCCATCGCTTGTATTGTCTGTCGCTCGTACCCCCAAGATGACCCCCGTATGTTCTTGGTAAATGCGTTCGATGACGAGAACACCGAACAAAGTACTAAATAGCAGCAAACTAGACAATAACCTCCATCTGCGGCAGGTGATCTATCACCGTGCGCATGTCGGCACATTGTAATAGCACAAGTAGTTGCATCGCCTACGAGTCCACCACACGACCCCTCGCCCCCCCATCCCTCAAGAGAATCAAGGCGACTCCTATCCAGCGAACGTGAACGGTGGTGGGAGTGGTTGTGTGGCTGGGGGCGCACACGGGTGTCAGTGTGCGCCAGCGTCCGTCCACCAACCGATCGTGGTTGCTGTGGAGCAATTGGGGGAGTTAAGAGCGCGCGAAACTTCAAATGAAGCGGCGAGGGTCAACGGGA
The DNA here is from genome assembly GCA_019614645.1 of Stratiolaelaps scimitus. Classification (NCBI taxonomy): domain Eukaryota; kingdom Metazoa; phylum Arthropoda; class Arachnida; order Mesostigmata; family Laelapidae; genus Stratiolaelaps; species Stratiolaelaps scimitus. The sequence goes on along the minus strand of JABWDB010000018.1, from coordinate 2,384,839 downwards.
GAGGGCCAGCCAGGGCGAAAGTCTGGGGCGGAGCCATGGCAAGGGGGCTCGGATGACAACGTGCTCGGAGCCGGGCGCCGCGTGTTTGCCAGGTCCTCAGCCGGCAGTCGCGTGCGAGCCCTACTGATGACGGGTCGCACTTGCCGTGGCAGCTGTCGGCGCCGCTCTCACTTTTGTGCAACGTCCGAACGTTGCGAGAAACAGCCGCATGGCATACGGCCAAGTGGGCTGAAGTCGCCTACGTCGCCTAGCCAAAAAACGAGATCAATTTGAAACAACAGACAGAGCGGCCTCGATGAAAATGAGCGGATACACCAACCAGCAGCTGCAGTGACACACGTTCAGCTGCAGGCATCAGAAGCGGGAACGAGCCTAAACCCTGTGTCGAATGTGTTTTTTGCAATTTTGAACGGATACGCGCTCATATAGAATACGATGTGCGGGAAATAGCACAGCGGCAGCTTGAAGTCTCTCAGCGTGATAGCGACAGATTGGTATCGTGTGTGAGCAACGAACAGGATATTATAGTAATCGGTCAGACCGTGTCTGCACGTCAACAGAATCACGAGCTTCAACAGAAATGATGTTCAAGTGGATGTGACAAGCGTGCAGCGACAACAAGCTTCACCATTGTTGTTGACATCGATGTCATCAAAGTGCTATTGAGTTAGCTGTTGTGTTGTGTGTGTATATATATATATATATATACGTATATATATATATCAATATATTGTTCAGTGTTCATTAGGAGAATTGTTCGCCGAAGTTCATGGATTGGATTATGACACAGTAAGGATTACACCTTCCAGCCTTGTTCATTTCGTGTTGTACGCCGTCTCGTTCTATCTGTGGTTGACACTCCTCCGCAAGGATAACTAAGTGCTATTGTGGTGTCGTTGGCAGCGCCTCGATGGCTGCCCCAGGACTGGGTGCCCTAAATGCTGCGGGGGGCGCAGGGGTCGCCGGCTGGACTAGAGAGCCGCCGGCAGCAGCGTTGGCTGACGCGCGTATCAAGCCCGAGCGTTCGACTAATCGTCGCAACGTGCAAAAGCTCACATGGCGCAGCTCTCACTGGGCGGCGGGATTTGCGGCCAGCAACAACGGCAGCAGCAGCAGTCCGGGACCACCCATCTCGGGGCCGTCGAACAGCTCGATGACGGACGACTCGAGCGGGCGGGTTCAATCTATGACGATCTCGGACGTTTCGCCGGCTCTGGCGATTCGCCGCATCCTGCGACTGTTCGAAGCTTCACAGATGAAGGAGGCTGCTAACCTGATCAATCGATTGAATGCGGCGACCTTCCGAGCGATGCTGCCTGACCTCCCGATCGAGGTGTTTGTCGAAACGATGCCGCACACCCTGCCAGTGCTCGAGGCGATCTACGCGCGGGCATTTCTCGCCGCCGGCGAGCCCGGGATCGAGCCGTCGCTGAAAGCTCTTCGGCCTGAGGCTGTCGTCTTCCAGATGGTAAAGCTGTTCGCGGTAGGCCACCAGGACAAAAGTGCCGCGCTGGCCCCGCCGCATGACCAGCCTTCGCCAGGTGGAAGCAAGGACAACAACGACTCGAAGGACTTACAGGACACCGCCCGTTCAACACCGACAGCGACACAGCAACCGACGCCAGCTGAAATCTCCGCCTGCAAGAAGCTCCTAAAGGTTCGTGCTCCTCGCGCGCGAAAACCCTGCCAGCAATAATGATGATCGTGTTTGCAGTTATGATGGTGTCCATGATAGACACCACGGCGTTTGAACGAAAACATTGACCTGTTGTTTGTTTTTTGTGCGAAAATCGAATACAGCGTGCGTGTCGTACGTGACGTTCTGTGTCTCTCGTTAACACGCCAAGCGTTTTGTTCGTTCAAAACGCGCCCTCACGTTCCATGGCTCTATTTCGACACAAGAGTAGTACAGCACGCTATCTACACTCGCATAGCCAGTTTACTACGCCAGATCTTAATGGCATATCTCTCCCATTAATACATTTTGTTCAATATGATATATTAGAACTGTAGAGACCTCATGCGGCTTCTTGCTGCAAACGAATGGGGTTGCCGCCAAAAACAGACTGATTTGTTCAGGAACATCCACTCCCGCCAGACTCCAATTCCTCTATCTCTCTCTCTTCCTCTCTCTTGTCCGGCCTTGGAATGAAGCCAACAGGAACGCAAACAGCCGGCCTGACTACCGAGGCTTTCACAAGCACACACACACTCACTGAGCTTTATAACTACCATGCATTTACACGTACCATATACATGTATGTGTATATAGATATATATATATACAAATGTGGATGTATATGTATATACACATATCTCACATTAGCCGTTGTCAGCATGGCTGATGGCTGAATAGTAGCAGCACCATCGAGTTCATCATCCGGGCCACTTTCATGAGTCTGTCCGGTAGCGTCGTGCTGCCCCTGTTATCATATGTTGTACGCCGCTGGTAAGCCATCCACATTGAGTACTGCTGTGGCAGTACTCAATGGGGATGGCTTAGCGGCAATCTGTTATTAGCAGCAGAGACGAGTCAGCCGCGACGGCCGGTCGCGGACCCCCTGGTCGGGGAGGGGGGGCTGCGGGGCTTGAGCTGGGAGTTTGCTGGAAGTCTCTCCCTCCTGCTTGCTGCTATGTGTTTGCTGTGACGACACATACTCCCACTGCGTGTGTGTGTGTGTGCGCGCGAGCGGCCTAGCTAGCCGCCATGGGTCTATGAGACAACGCCAAGCAGGGGGGGGGGTAACGCTCGAGTCTCGGGGGTAGTGTGAGGGGTAATTGGGGAGGAGGTTAGAAAAGACGGGCTGCGTAGAGTGGTGGTGGTGCTGGTGATGCTGCTGCTGTTGTCGGCGGCCAGTGAAGCAGTAGCCGGCGGGCGGTTGACGACAGTTCAGCGCAGTCTCCTCAGGCCCATGTTAATGTGCCTCTCGTTTATCTAGGAGCTCGTCGGTGCGGTCTCATGTTGCTGACGTGGCGTGGACACGAAACGGAAGGGAGTTTCCCAGACGACGAACGAAGAGTTTGTGGGTGACACATTTCGCTGAGTTCCCGTCTCGTTTCACAGAGACCCACACAGTTCTTGTAGACGACGACGACGGCGACGAGACCCGTGCCAACCATTTTCAAACTAAATAACACCACTCGATAATTTGTTACAGTTGTTGTTGCTGCTGCTGCTGTTGTTGTTGTTGCTGTAAAAGGACAAAAATAAGGGTGAAAATTAATTCAATGTGACTCAAACAAAAACATCTTAAAAACTGTTTGTGAGTCAGTTCAATCTCTTATTACTATTAGCTCAAAGGCTTTATTTATACACTGGTAATAATAATGAGAAGTGGTATTATTATTATTATTATTAATAGCGTTACTGACTATAGAGATGTCTTCTTTTTGTTAAATTAGCGTCTATCACGGCCATACGCCATAGCAAAGCAGGTTGCAAGAACTTCGCCTTAGGACACTGCTGGGCTTGCATTACGCTGTTAGCAAGCAACTCATCTATTAGCTTCGACGAGAATTGACGTCGATGGTTGGCCAGTCATATCTAGATGTTATGACTCGAAGTTACGCCTATACTGGCACAAATTCGAATCATGTTATGGGGCCATTAGCTCAGTAAGAGAAACGATCGCGTCGGAGAGTGAGCGCCGTCGTTGTAACACCCCACTTGGCTACACCATCTATATATATATATATATATATATATATATATATATATATATATATATATATATATATATATATACATATACATATGTCTGTATATATCTCGGTTGTAGTAAATAGCCGATACGATGATTTCCATCACTGTGGCATTTTATTGATCGTCTCGGGTTGCGTGCGCTACTTAACTATATCCGCCGGCCACTACCCATAGGTACATGATCCGGTCTTGGGCTGGCAGGGGCCACGGACGGTTATGGGGTGGGTGGGGGGGTGGGGGGGATTCACATGAGGCCTATTCTATCTTCGTATCTCATCTGATATAATCTGTAGCCTATTTCTCGGCGTACCTCCGTGGCGGACTTCCGGTGATGAGCGCCGGCTGTTGCCTCGATCAGATTAAGTAAAAAAAGAAAATCGATCTGCACGCCATGTGACGTAGTGAAAGAGCATAACGTTAGCTGTAGCGTACACCTGTTTCGTTCCTCTGCGAAATCGTCGCCGACGGAGCAGGCGAACATTGTCACATTGAGGAGAAATGACGGGGCGGCCACGGAATTACGTGACGCCAGTAGTAGTGGTAAGTTGGCGTTCAGATGCGTTACATAGCCAAATGCAATCGATCAGAGGTAAGTTTCGCCTGGCGGGAAGCGCTCATGGAGAGATTGTAGCAGTTTTGTGATAAAGGCCAACATCGCAGGCTCGTTGCAGACTATCTCGATATTTTTATTTAGTGATACAACAGCGGTATTTCTATTGTATGGACACTCGCGCTTATGGCATAGTGAGATAGAACTACCTGCCTGACGTTGTCCTTGATAAGTCCTTGCGTGGGCTAGATTCAGGATCGTATATTCAAGGGGCCTTGATGTATACACGAGCTCAAGGTTGGCGCCGAAATATTGATTGGGTAGCTTAGCAGCGCTGTCCAGAAACGATCAGGATCGAATGCAATGGACGGCAATGCTACCTTTATAGCTCTGAGCAGTATCCAAGGTGCGGTGAAACCGCCCGACATCATTCTGACCCTGTATGGTTTACTGGTGTTAATTTTTGTTTCATTAGGTCGCTTGGACCTACCTTGCACATGGAAATGTTTTGATAACTTTTGAACGCGCTGATAGTTCCTTTAATTGCTTCTGCTCCTGCTAATAAATAATACCCAACGGTATATGATCATTGGCCTCAACAATAGGCAAGTAACGGCTGTGGAAACTGCCGCAGATCGAGGACTTAGCCATCATTACCGACAGATAATTACGAGCGCGTAGTAATTGAATTACTAGTGTTCGATGCGTCTCAGAATGACTAATCGTCGTACTAGTTTCCGATTTCTGACACGCTGAGATAGGACACCCCAAAGATTATGTTCGCCACGCCACATTTCCCGGTAGGCCCGATGCTAGCCGGTCGGGACCCAACTGAGCCTCCGTATTCAATGGCTAGCTAGGTAGCTAGACCTAGGAAGGCTATGTGGCCATGATGATCACGAATGAGGTGCTTTATCAGTAGGAAAAGTCATTCTGCAAGTTTGGGCCTGCTCACCGCTTTTCTGCCGGAGCAGGCTTCATTAACGCACTATCCATATGGATACGGCAATGGCCGACAGCCCGTCACCAGGCCAGAACGGGTGGACGCTCGGCCGAGCCGCACGCCCTGTGGGCTGTATCTGATTTGGGATATTTATCCACGCACAACTTCAACGGCACCGGTTCTTATCCTTTTCTCGTTTGAAGCATAGATGATGTACAGGACAAGTGTCCTTGGATTTGTCCCGTTTTTTTCTCTCAAAGTTGGCAATGAAGACACAGGAAAATCATCTCGTGAAAAATCACAGCAATCGACATTTACTGGGGGGTGGATGGGAGACCTCACACAACGAACACGCACAAGGTTTGTAGGTGTAATCTATAATTAGTTGAATACATTTTCTCTCGAAGAGCCATACGATTTGTCGGTTATTTTGTGTCTACGGTCCACACATGCTATGTCGACCTTAGTGTGCATATATATATATTATTTAAGGAAAAACCAGGGGAAAGGAATTGGACTATGAAAAATATGTAAAAATATGTATAAATGTTCACTATATAATGTATAATTTATATACATTAGCGGGATTTTAAGTATCTTTAGAGATTCGGATGTTGTCTCTGATGGTGCCCGTGCATTTGAAGCAAATTTCCTCCTCCCAAAAAAAAAGAGCTATCTTTACGCATCGTACTTCATTTCATCAAGCATGCTTGTATGAACAGCTTGGAATACGAACATGTTTTTCTTGTTCCTATTTCCTGATACTAGAATATTATTCGATGCTATATTTTGAGCTCGACTCTTTACTAGAATTTACAGTCGACAACTCAAGGAACGCCCACGCGCAACAATATCTAGGCCATCGATCACCGAGCTGAGTTGTATAATAATAATAATAATATGTAGGCTGTAGTTCAGTCTGGCCTCAGGGCTTGCAACAAACTCGATTAGACGCTCTACTCTGACCTCGTCCCACATATAAACGTACTAAGAACATCGATTGCAATACTTGTATCTTCGTTTTGGCGTTATGGAGCGTTGAGGAACCGTTTTTTTTCAAATATCCAAAATGTAACATAAGCAATACTTGACAAACGTATTTTAATCGGCCAGCTAACGGGATTCCGAAGGATTATTTCATTCGAGCTTCCGACAGCGTTAATTGTGACGAGATCGGATGCACGGGATTGCCGCCTAACTGTCTATGTAGATATGATTGACTTTCCGGCTGCCCCACGAAGTCATTGACCATAATCAGCAGTGGAACGAAAAGCCAGTCCGTCTAATTACAATGTGCCGCGACGTGACATATATGATTACTTGAGCATTTGTAAATATCACCGTTTATTTAATAAGCCAATAAACCCCTATACTATGTATTGCATCACCAATCATACCGATTTCCCCAGCGGATTAGTTTCCAATTTAACATGGACATGGAGATCTTTTTCGACACCACATCGAAAAGTCATGCACGCTAGCTAGTTGCTACCGACGCGAAAGTTTCCCAATGTCATCACAGGGCAAAGAGTCCCCCACCCGGGTCAGATATGCGCCGCAATGGATAGGCATTGCACAAACATACATATCGAGGCTCCGACATGGGGTAATGTAGCCTATCGAGAGATTCCTCCAGTTATTATGATAAGTCATTTATATGCAAGGAATGTCTACTGCTGGTGCCTCAAATAGATCGCGTGGCAATATCAGAGTCCCTCGTCATCGGAACACTGAGGATACGCAGTACTTGTGCAGATAGTATTTCACATAACTCCAATTATAATTGAATGAAAATGTGTTTTTTTTTACATACATATATATATATATATATATGTTATTGCCATGTCTCTCTTTCTCTCTCTCTCGGTTTGCCCCTTTGACAATTAAACATCGCTATATACATCGATATGTGTCGCCACAGGACAATGCGATTTTTGTTGTTGTCTCCTGGATGGTCTAGTGGTGACTGTCTTGGACTGGCAGACCGGAGGGACGCGTGCGTTGGGTGTAAACCCTGTCAGACGCGGATAATCTTTGGAGTTCTTTATCTGAAGATTCTTGTCAGGTATAAGGAAGGAAGAGAATAAGCAAAGGTGGCCCCGACATGTCCTCATCGTAATACCTAAAATAGATTAAGAGCTGAGGCCTGTCACATAGGGGACCAGCTGAGGGTCGAAAAAAACAATTGGACAATGCGATTTATCCCGCGTCAGATTCTCGAGAGCAGCAGTTACTGGCACCCTCGGCCGTAGCACCATCCATAATGTATTATAGTTGTTTCACGTCACGTCATCATTATGGATGGTGGCATGGCTGAGGGTGCCAGTATAGAATGATGCAATATTATCAACAATATTGTCAAGAGTAGTAGTTTCGTTTTTAATTGATTCGTTCGTTAAAACGTTCATAGTTTATTAGTGTATGAAATACGCGCTCTTTTATATTGTTGTTGTCGTATCTATTTGACACATATTTCGTCTCAGGAATACCAAACAGATATGATCATAAAAGAGCATCATCGATTTCGGTGGCTGCGAGGAGCGAGCTCGTCTTCGTACGTTGGCCATTGCTGGGACAGTAGGCATTAATTGCTATCTGATGACAATAGTTAAAACGTTCCTTTTGGTATCTAGTATCTGTCATTGACAATGTAATCTAATTTCTGGCAGTCCGAGTTTCGCAGCGCGACCACTAGTTAGCAATTAGAGCAAAATATGATCGTATGATAACATCCAGGTATTAACAGTATCAGTGAGCCTCTAGCATCGAACTGCCTCACCGTGACTTTCGACGTTTTTGCGTGATAACTACATCCGAAGAATCTTCGAAGAAACGGATCGAAAACAACAGACCTTATTAATAATAATAATAATAATTAATAATCATTAAAATAATCTAGCGAACATCGCATGTTTGCTATTTTATTAGCGATTTCCCTAGGTTGACTTGATAATAACTAAACATTTCTGTATTGAAAGGATACAAAGAGTTCAACTACATTGTCGAGCATTTCTTTGCGCTCGAAATCGGCGTTTATGAGATTTGCCCTCTGTTGAATGATGGCCTCCGCTCTCTGTCTCTCTTTCCCAACATTTGAATCTCCATTTCTAACAGTAATTAAAATATGTGAAGTTTTATAGATCAACTATCTATTATGCAAATGTATATTTCATTTTTGTAGCTAGTTTTGCTAAGAGTCTCTTGTCAGTGGTGTAAAGAGCGGACGGGTGGAAGACGAGTCATCCATTCCTGTGGTGCTGAATAGTGTAGGCACCACAGTGAGCTTCGACTATCGGTTGGCTAGAGCCGATGGTGGGGAGGGGGATTGTCCGCTCTCGGCTTTAGTGGAGCGCTGCGACTGGCTGGCTCCTGTTGGGGGTCGTCGGCCGGGTAAAGGGCTCCTTTGGCCCGCTGTTTATAGAAGGGACAACCCACCTCCCCTGGGTGAGTCATCGCATAGACTAGTGGGACGATTCTGCTGGGAGCGCAACGAATGGAGGCCCTAGACTCTACAGGTAGTGAGTGACACACTCGTCAGCGGGAGTCCGGCAAACGTTCCCACTTCTTTGTCATCCTACACTGCTATATATTCTAAGGTGAAATTGTGTCGTCTTTAAATAGAGAGGGATAAGGCGGTGATGCAGTTGATCAATTCAAAATAATATTAGCTAGATATTCATCTATCGGTCTTAGTATCCACTTAAATATTAATGATCGGTGAAAGCGGGGTGAGTTAGATATTATAGATGGTGTCGATGATTTATCTACATATATGCACGTAACCAGGAGTACAAATCGTCAAGGTAGACCCATCATTCACCATCACGATCTATTGAAATAGCTAACTATCATCATTTATATCAACAGTTATGGAATTATCATGGCTGTGCGCGGGTATCACGATAAAGACGTAATGTTCTTAAAGAAAAAACACCTTTAACTAATTGCGGAAATCTGTCTCAATTCACGTCTAAGTGTGTAGTGTATTGTTTGTTGAAGTTTTCACTTTCAAATCCAATGCAAACCTTTCACACGCTCTCCAACCCATTACTTGCGTAAGGGTAGCAGCACTTTTTCGTTTTGGACGCTTGGGCTGAACGTCTCGTTGAGGTGCGGCATGACTTGGCCACACACGACCAGCGTCCTCTATGGGTGTACGAGCGTACAGACTGATGGGCGAGAGATTGATGCATGGATGGACGGATAGCTTTGCACGGAGTGCTTACAGTGTTCGATGACCCGATGCTTAGGCAAGGGAAAAAAGTTGTTCAGCGAAATGTTCAGCTCAAGCCTCCATAGACATTAGTGGTTTTCACGTAAGGGGGCAGAGAAATACACCGGTATCCAGGTGCATCTAGCGTTTCCTTCCTCGTCACCTGTCACAATTGGTGCGTGCACACATTTTACGGGACGTATAAGTGTTTCGACTTTTGAATAGATATGAGGCACGCAGGAGTGTATACACCAAGTGGCCAGAACCGGATGGTAGCAACCGTATATGAAGGGCGACTACGAGCCCCTACATGACGTCGGAGGATCGATTTTGTTTACAGAAGACATTGAGCGATGCGCGCGTGCACATACATCAATAATAATACACAAGTATTACATCATAGTGCTTGCTAGGGCCAGGGTGCCTATAGAAAAGGACAACGCATAGCGTGGCCTGCTGCGAGGGCGAGGATACGTAGGCAGAGTTCGCACTCAGTCGAGCAGTAAACATGATTCTGTTTGCATACGAATAGCGGCTGTGCTGACGGAGGCGGCGTCGTATATAGCACGCCTGGTAAACGTAGACGCGTATCTGAAGTGTTACATACTGGCGCTGGCGTCATCCAGACCCCGCTAGACTTCGTCGCCGTTCAGCAGCGTCGCTGGCAGAGGCGGCGTCCTTTAGCCTATATCGTCGTCAGCCTTTGGGCTAACGGGGACGTGATCCTGTATAGGGGTCCGCCGCGAAACGAGACGCCAACGAGGAGGAAGAGCGAGGGACCGTCGGCGTCCCCTCCGTTGTCGGCTCAGTGCGGGCTCTCAGCCTGACGTATGCGAAGGATGCGGTGTCGTACAGTCCAGTGCTGTTCCCTTGGCGATGTCGCGGCGTCCTCGCCTCTCGCAGGTGGAAACGCCTGATATTGTAGTATTGACATGGAGCAACAACAACAACATTACTGGTGCTGCTGTTGTTGAGATGACAAACGAACGCAGCGTAGAGTAAACGAGAAGGCTCGGTTTAAGAATGAGGCGTTTTAGGGATAGGCCGGCCTACTTATGCGGAGGTGATGTTTATTTACGTTGCTGGCACATACTTATTGGGAAGTGCATTTGTCTGCTTACGGGGCCACCCATATATATATATATATATATATATAATCTTTTAATCTATATATCAGATAGTATATACATATATCTGTGCGTGCCCGATGGAAACTTTATGGATGTACTATTAAGCGCATTGCGATTGAACTATGCATGACTAACGGGGATAGGACTCAATTCGAGGGGAACAGATTGTTATCGTGCCTGGCCCTCCGCCAACGACGTCCGAACCGCCAGTCGAGTATTGCGCCTATCGATGATAATACAATACTAAGTCGTCACTCACTGTGAAGAAAATAGTTTCGACGTGACGCGTACAGCGGCCTCCTCAGCGGCTGGCGGCGCCATTAAAGAGCCACTGGAAGTTGAGTAAGGGCATTCGGCTCCCTGCTCCCAAAGCTCGCGATGCTGATGTTTGCTCGTCAGCATGCGCGACGTAGATCGACCGTAGGTAGAGGAGACCATTCAGAGTCTTCGTCGGGCAGGGCGGGGGATCCGGGGCTGGCGAACCCTTAAACGGGGCTAAGTCAAGGAGCGTTCGGAGTAGTCCGTCCGCGGAAGAGCGCGTCACCTGGCTTGAGGAGGGGCTTCCGGGCCCCGTGAAGTAATACGGAGTGGGTGCGGACCGGGACGACGAGCCATAAGGCTGCACCCCACGAGAGTTTCTCCTGGTAACGTCAGCCGCCGCATCAGGCCCAAGGAACCGCCAGCAGCGTTGGAGTTTTCAACGTTCCTTCAACTCCTCTTTCGTTCTATTGTTTCAGCCGCTCGGTACCTCTCCCCGTATCTCTATCCCTCGCTCCTACTGTCTGATGCTGTGTACTCTTTAGGGCTTTCCTTTTGCAGCCGTTGTTAACGTTCGGAGCGACTCGTCGGAGGAGAAACAAGACGTAGAAGCTGGGCTAGCGGAGAATGATTGGGGATGCTGTACACTCTGGGAAAACCTTCTCTCCTGTCGAGTCGAGTCGAGTCGTTGCTGTGAACGCGTTGCGGAGTCACAATCCACGGCAATAGCGGCGGCGGCGATGGCAGCCGAAACAGCGACGACAACGAGAACAACAACAACCAGCCCCAAGTCCCGATCCGTGGTCGCTGGAGAAAACTCCGTCCTCGTGGGTTCTGTGTCCGGCTGCTCAGAAGCGACTAGAACAAATGCTAGCCAAGAAGGCAAGCGGCAGTCAACTCTTTGTAGCAGCACCACCACCAGCTCCTGCTCGTGCCTGTAGTGGTAGCTGGGGCCAGGGCAAGTCTTGCCCTGCTGCTGCTACTGCTGTTGTAGCGCACCAGGAGTGGCACTGTTGCCACTGTATCTAGGGAGCAGACTTCGACGACTGCGAACATTCCTCGCATTTTCCTCGTGGTGGTGATGATGCTGCTGCTGCTGCTGCTACTGCTTGAGTTTTACCACAGCTACCACCAGCGTGCTCTGCGACACGCGCCGCAGGAGGCATCACAGGCCACGCTATACTGTCGCTCCGGTATACCCTATTTGTGGCTCGCTTCAACTCTTCGGCAGACAGCAGCGGTATCAGCAGCAGCGTGGTCTCTTAGGCAGAGGAGAAAGCTATGAGTTAGAGTATCCACCGTCTGGGGGATGTGGCGAGAAGTTCTTTCTTTCCCGCCGTAGCACCATCATACTTCGAGCTATCGTGGGTAGCGGACCCGAGGAGGACTGCGGTCCGTTCCTAGTCGTGTCTTGCCATCCCCACCCTATGCTTGGACATAGGACGTACAGGGCGTACAGCTAATCTCCGCGGAATTGATATTCAAGTGGTCCCCATCGCCGTCCACTCCACAGCGCGAACGTGGTACACGATCCGCTTTAATAGACAGACCCTTACTAATAGTATGACACTACTAAGACTACCCCTATAATTCTACCACTACAATCCAGCGGCGAGCACTCTCGGCTCGGTTATCTGGCCTGGCCTACTTACCAGAAATATAGGTCGAGAAGGTCCTGCAAGGAGGAGGCAAAATTGCTGCATGCCTCTGCACATTCGAACTTGTGCAAGTTGCAAAGAGTTCGCATAGAAAAATGGATGGAATTTTCATCATAGTAGAGCGAAACGAACGCGAACAACGGTCCTTTTTCGTAAGAGATCCATTGGGACTTCGAACAACTTCCAATGAGAATGCAATAATGTGCTGTATGGGAAGAGGGGATCTTATAGCGTAATCATTCTCTGCCATGGGGAGGAGTTGTAATCGAAGACTACGTCGTCTAATTAACACTCTCCTACTCACGAGATTAAATTGTAGCCGCTATTTAAGGCGCAAGCGAGTTTGTTATTTTTCATTTAGTACCCACCGCCTCGTTCGTCCGTGCCATCCACAGCTTAACTAATTTAGTTCAAAAGTTATTGGCATTTATCGAGCGGACAGTTTGAAGGGAACAGCCTAATATTGCCACGGCTCGCTATCCTTCCATATTCAACAATGCTACCATTTGACTAGTGAACCAATTTAGTTGCGGGAAATCTTTTCAGAAGTGAGGTGTGTGATGGTATATTTTGCAGACCGTAGACGAGGCCGAAAATTTCATACCTTGAACCGGGATTCGGGGAGCAACAAAAACTCTGATAACATCCACAATGGTCAATTAGTTCAGGTGGCAGATCGATCGATTTTGCTGGTTCGTTGGCTGGGGCTGGGGTTGCTTGGTTGTGTCGTCCTCGTCAAGCAGAACGCACTCAGAACAAGCACACTCACACCAACAACGTGCGGTATTCATCTGAATCAGGGTCCGTTCATTGCCCCGCCATGGCTGGTGGACGTACATATGCTCACCTACGGATGAATGGATGTCTACATACATTGAATAGATCGGTAGATACGTGGATATTATAGGTAGTAGGCTAGTTCGTAGTGGACGCAGTCAACTCGGCGTGTGCAGCCCATATGTAGAAGTGGACTCGGCGATGTGCAGGAGACACGTTTCAATCCTCTCCCTCTCTATCTCTCAGTATCGCTCCCCATTCGCCTGTCCCCTATGTTAGTCTCTAGCTGAACACCGCCAGCCACTACCAACTACGGCGCTATCGCCCTCCCTGCGACCCCGCGAGCCGGCGAAATGGTGATGTTGTTGTCGATGCTCGCTCCGTACGACTTCTCTGCTTCCCGGCTGCTGAGTCACGGGGACTGCTCGACCCGCTGCATGCCTCGACAGCGAGTACACCAACTTACTTCACTGTTATTCGAATATTACAATACAACGATACACACTCTCAGGTCGAGTTGTCCCGAACCAGTGATGGTGGTGGTGGTGACGCCGGTAGCAACAGCAGCATCACCAGCGACCCGAAGCTGTTTTCTCTGGCATTCGTAGTGTATGATATGGTAGAGTCCTGCGAGTTCGTTTACTCGCCTGCCGCCACCCCTTACCTTCATTTCAGCGCCGGCTTCCCACTAGCTCGCGACAGAGTTAGCAAACGCCGCTCATCGCTGACGCATGTGTCAGGGTTTACCAAGCCACCGCCTCTCTGGTCACATCTAGGATCCTCTACACCTATGTTGGGCATGATCCATGAAGCATGTCCAGAGAATTGTCGGATAAACGGAGGGTGAGTGAATTTTCGAGCTTCCTCCCAGCATGGAGCCCGACCCACGACCAACCATAACCACACTACCCCACAGTGGAATAGGTGGATACCCCACGAGCTACATAGGGACTACGATTCCTATAGACTTGCCCTGCCATCCGCCCCCTCCCCCCCCCCGCGTATAAATCCCCCGCAACCCCCATAGTCGCAAGCGCTAGTTGTGGGAGATGGACGATGGAAGGAATTGTAGTGGCGTCGTTTACTGGCTGGCCACTCAGTCACCGCTTCCGCTAACCGGCGACCAGGAACGAGATGCGAATGGGACAGTTGATAGAACATTGCCACCGGTTCCAGCTTTTGCTGTTACAGCTACCACAACTGCTACTAGTTAATATCAATTAGCAATGAGATGAAGCGAGCAGACGACGCCAGGACGACACTCCCATGCCAAGCAATACTGTGCACTGAGGAGTCACACACATTATGTACCCCGGAGCCGGTGTACGCGAGCATGTTAGTGGCGGCCAGTTAGGCGTTCCGCTGTATAGCGAAAATGTGGATCAGGTTCGGGCTACGCTTGTACTGAACTCGAATATACCGGGGTGAAACTGATGCGGATGGGATAGAGACTGAGTTTATAGCGACATCGGTGATCAGGATGTACTAGAGGAGATACGCGTTACACGTATGAGGTGGAATTAGTGCAGTATACACCGAGATTAGACGAGACATCGATACACAGTGAGTCTGTCTATTCGACGAAGTTCTCATTCCGGCTCTCCATCTTCACGTAGCTTAGCCCAAATTTCACCATTGCCAAATGTTAGCTTCATTGGCAAAAGAAAAAACGGTATGAGAAACCATCGTTAGTTCTATAGTGCGCTATATTTTTGCATCTTTGAAGCTACACACGCAGCTATCGAATGCTGCGTCAATTGGTCCTTGTTTGTCCTGTATGTCTACGTGTCTATTTTGTGGGCCTGATTATAGATCCGCCAAAGTCGATGTTGGGAAGGTGCGCTCCGTTCTGGGACGGGACAATCGTGTTCAAAAAGCCTTGAGCCGGCTACGTCGTGACGCCGGACGAGGGGCTCGTATTATAGTGAGATTTCTCATCGCCTCCTTCTCAGCGTTCAGAACGGGTTCATCGAGCTTCTGATGTTCAGCAATTGTCGCCTGTCGAAAAGATGAATTCACCTCAATGGTGCAATGACGATGCCTGCCGGTAAAAATTGTATCGTTACATTGGCGTTGTTCACGTCAACAAACGCCAGCTCCAATGCGGTGTCGCCATACTGTATGCATATACACAATATATGTTATATATTACAATAATATATATATATATGAGAAGCGTACCGGTGATTATTCGAATTGTGTTGAGTCTGGCGTATTTATTACCCACACAGTGCTGACTCGTGCCGTATACTCCCGTATATACGTATAAGAGATAAGCGGACTGTAGACAGGGATGTGTCATTAGTTAGTTGAGATACATTTTCCATCGATATCGTGCATTATATAATAGTGTCGTTGCGAGCGTATGATTAGTCTGTGTGCGAGTCCAGCACTATGCAGAAAACATATACATAGACACATACAATCGTTGGTAAAGGGGCAAGCTTTGGACATTGACCATATCCACATGGACGAGCAGATTCAGCCATTACAACAGCAGCCTTCGAGCTCGATGGCCTGGTGGTCCATTTGTGTGAACCTGCCTTGCAATTGTAGGAGACCTATGTAGGTGCATCTACGGGTTCGATTCCCCGATTCCACTGTTGGACATTTGCAATTGTTAAAAGGGGGCGTTGTCCATCTTATGAAGCAATGCCGAAAGCAGTTGTGCCGTAGACTATGTTAAATATTGGCGGCGAGAAAGCCCGGAAGATGTATGTACATAAACGCCCGATTGGGCTTTTGTACAAACAGGTTCGTACATAGTGAAAATAGTGGACGTCGCTCTCGCCAGTTCGTTGTCCAGCGATTTCACCCGCTAACAAGTTCGCTTGAGAAGTGCAACATAACGATACACAATTCACGGAACGTTCGAATCACTGGTTCTTGTGAACATACGCCGATGAGCTGTCAGCTGGCGAAGCTCGCATTGCCGTTGCTGCATGCCAGCGAACAGTAGTACCCAAAGGATTAGACATTTATCTAATAGGAGCCGCTCTCTTTTGTACAAACCTAACTACCTCGGAAATTACTGTTCGTTGCTCCTCCACCGGTACGGCAGCGTATTGCACATAGCCTGTTTGTGTGATGTCCACTGTGAGGGATCAGGACACACCTGTACTTCAATATCTCGTACGCCTATTGCAACAATTCGCCCCAGTCGACCACAGTGTGCCCGATCACTCCAGGGAATCCGCCTCCGACGGCGCCCGCCCGCACGTACCCGGCGCCGTTGACGATACCAAAGGCGCTCGGGCTCTTGTCTTTGGACACACGATCTCCGTCCCGCCTAAGCAGCAGAATCAGCGGTTGCAGTTCTCTGCTGTGTGTGATACTGTTCGTACTGTTTGTATCACTGACTTCCTCTCTCTCTCACTCTCTCTCGCTCTCTCTCTCTCTCTTGCTATACCTCCAACTTACTCCCCGTCCACGGGTAGTGTATTGCAGGAATTGTGAATGCTGCCAGGTATGACTGGGGCCGGGTCGCCCGGAGTGCAAAGAATGGCACCAAGCTGCTAGGACATATATGCGGGCGAGATACGTGATCAAATGGATCGTCGTCGTCGGCGGCGTGTAGCTTTCATGGCTATGGAAACGGTGGTTTTCCCGGGGGTTGCCGCGTGTCTCCGTGGGTGTCAACGGAGATGATATGTGGAAACTGGAAGCGAGGCATCGGTCTGTTGTCCCATCTATCTAACTGCTCCCAACGTCATATGGGCAAGAAAGAGAGAGAGAACGAGAGAGAGAGCCGGGTGGCAGACCTCTCGAATGATGGGTAGTGCTGCTGCTGCTGCTGATAGTGACTGACTCTCAGGCTGATGATGGCGGTGCCTGATATCCCCGATGGTAGGGTAGTGAGTTGTCCTCCCTTTCCCGCTGCAGCGAGTAGCAACCTCGCGCTCGCGCGTGTGTATGTGTCTGTACCTATATGAATGGATGGACGAACGTGTCAGGCGGTCAGGCTGACCTCAGTGCAGGCCATGTTGTACAGCGCCGTCGTTTTCCTAATCAGCAGGAATTCTAGGGGAGTGCACCTGGACCTAGAGCCGACCCCTGCTCTGCTCGGCTAGGCTTTTTGTCGTGGGTAAGCCCGTGTTGGTACCGGTGGTCCCGAACAGGTCTGCTGTCCGCCTCAGCCGACCGCTATACGGAGGGGTACTGTTCGTTCAGCAGTTAGGCGGACAGAGCAGCCGTAGCAGCTGTTTAGTATGCGCGATGTGTAGAAAGTAAGCGAGCGAGAGAAGAGAGAGAGGTGACTGTTCGTTGCAGGTAGCTTCTTAGGGTTGTGGTTGCTGCTGCTGCCGCTAGCGGCGCCGCGGCAGAAGAGCCCCACGCAGGGGGGTTGGATGGCAGCGGCGGTGTCGGTAGGGAGGACGGGAGAGAGGAACAGATCGTCGCAACAGCGACGGCAGCCGCGGAAGTAGAGAGAAACGAGCTCCTAGAGAGCTGTCGGGCTGCTGACCGAAAGATGTCTTTCATCTGGCCGCATCATCGACCGCTCCACCAGGCGGGCAGCAACAGCAATGGATGCCAAAGCGGCCCTCGCAATCGTAATTACGAACACACAACAGACTACCGCATACATATATATATATATATATATATATGTACAGAGAGAGATAGAGGAGAACAGCACTGTAGTATGTAGTAAGAAAGAAAGAAAAAGAGATGGGGAAAGAAAACACCGCAAGAGAAGACGTCAGTGGGGTTTGCCGGGGGTTGGGAGGGGGTATTCAGACAGCAAACGAGGCAAGGTAAGACAAGCGTAGGCACGTACGTCAGATGATAGCAGTTATTATATATATATATATATATATATATATATATATATATATATATATATATATATATATATGCTTAAGTACGAGAGAAAACGAGGGATTCCTCGAGCGAGGACAACGTCACTCGGCGTCACAATCGTTGAACATTGGTAGTTATCTGTATGCGTCCGCGTATGCTCCCACCCATAATTAGCACAATTGCACTGGGCAGAAAGGTTGCAGCCCGAAGGGAATGCTTAACTTGCCCGAACCAAGAAGGGCCAAAAATGACACGGATATGTCCGGAGTACTCATTTTTTGCAAGGAATTCATTTATTCGCTTTTTTCTTTTTGTGCTTCGTATGCTATTCCCCGACACAAACGCGACTGTTTCTGACCCTTGTCGTGCTCCCAGTTTGTGAGGAAATAAAACGGGCTGAGTGGCGAAGAAGAACAAGACGAATTGGCCGCGACTGGCCGAGAGAGCAAGAGATAGGCTGACTGCTAAGTCTTGGTTTTTTTGCCTGACGATTACGAATTAATTGTACAGTTTAGAATTTCGTCGAATGTCATTTCCTCTTTGTGGAGCAGACCCACGTGAAGCTATCGGGCGGCTGTATATTATAGCAACGAAGCGGACTGTCTCGTACATGTATTTCGCGGCTCGACTATCGACGCGAAGAGTTTGCTCCTTGTAAAATTCTAGCCCGAAAAGACGATGGCCAAGTACCGGCGTGAGTATGTGCAATCGTGTTGAATGATACGGAGAGAAAAATTATAGTTGTCTCCCCAAAGAACGACGTGCTTCTCTTAGATGGGCAGATTAAAACTGCCTAGTGAACATGCAACGGGTCAAGAGCTCCTGCATCTGCTTCGCTAGGTGGAGTCGCTCCGGTCAGGTAGACAGCGGGGCTCATCAGACTCGGTGCCCACTGGGGCCAAATAGGCCGTCAACCTAAATTCAAACCGTCTGTACAATTCGTCGCAACTGGATGACGGGAGGCGGGGGGCGGAGGGCGGAATGGGTCTATAGGTCGTTGGTAGGTAGGTGGCACGGTGAGCGAGGACTCGGAAATGAACTCGGAACTCAAGGGTAGGGTGCATCGCGGTATCCTACATCTGATCGTCGTTTTATGAAATATCAAGGCACGTGAAAAATACTGATTCAGTTTGTACCGTTCTTTGGGAAGAGCGTGTTATATATATATATATATATATATATATACAACAGTAATGAGATAATCAACGAATGCAACGGTGCCAAGATTTCTACAATCGTATGAGCACTCAACGTATTGTTGACGTTTGACAATGAAGATAGCTTGTTGATGTTCATGTGTAGACACTCTTTTGCAACGTCTGTACATCGCTGTTGCGGGCGAGCGTGTATAAAAAAGTAGCTTTGGATGAGTGGAAATAAGATCATTCCAAGTGGACACCATCGCGCATCAGGTAACAGTCACCTATGGGACAAATGGCGCCATATGGCTAAATATCAGTGACATGTGCCGCCATCTTTACACGGTAGACACAATCGAGAGTTTTCGGCTTGTTATCTAAATGCTTTGTATCATGCTAGGGTAGAGGGCTCTGTAACCACCATAACTAGCACCCGCCTAAACTGGCGAAAAACCTGTAGCCTATACCTTCACAGTCTAAAGATTCTTCCGACTTGCATATGCCTCAAAATATCTCATTTGCATCACTCTCAGCATTATACAGGGTTGAAAGGGATAGAATAACCATCGTAAGTGGTATTTTGCTCAAGTCGCTCCCTGGGACAGATCAGGTGGAGAGTGCGCTTGTGTCGGGAACTTGCTCTCGTCAGTTCTATCCTGTTTAAGCTCAAGGCTGAACAATATGGCCCGTAGCCTTCAAGGAAGATACGAAGCTCGTTCTAGCTGCATCCCTTAACTGTGCATGTTATAATCGAAGGGTTTACGATTGAACGAAATGAGAACAGAGGCAAAATTCGGCTCTTCGCAGAATTGTGCGGCTCAAATTAATCGAATTAATCAACCACAGCACACAGACAGCTAAATTTCAAGCCATTGTGAATGGGCCATAGTTTTAGCTATAATATACTGATTTCATGGTACAGCGAACAATTGCATATTTTTCTTAGGTAGGCGTGCCCGAAGAATCGCGCAAATACTCGACGTTCCACAGCGGTTACAATTTTTAAAGTACCGTCCTGTGCTGCATTAGTACAGTGATTGAATAGAATAAATACACTGTAAATGTATTGTCTAACCTATATGTCCATCATATATACGTCAGCCAAATAGAGATATTTCTACGATGTCTTTTTTGTGCCCATTATTACCAAAATACAGCGGCAGGCGTTCCACGTCCCGTCTCAGCTTCTTCAGCCTTCTCCCTACAGCGTAGTCCAAAGAAAAGTGAGCAGTTCGTCATGCCAACATGCTAAACCAGCCAGCCAACCAGTAGTATCATAGTATCGCTGGAGAGTTAGGCCTCCGTGTCCCCAGAGCCTATGCATATGAGAGATGATCAAATGTCCGACTGAAACGAGTTTGCGTGCGGGCGTGCGTGCGCGACTACGAATGGAGCCGCTCTAGCTCGTCTAGCGGCCTGTTTCCCGTGTCTGTCAGGCTGATTTCTCCTGTGTGTGTGTGTGTATGAGCCTTGCACAGGCATCGCTGCAACAACGGCGGCAGATGCAGCCGCTGCGCTCGTCTGTGTTGTCTGTCGTTACCAACGGAGCCAGGGGAGAGTGACAGAAGAGATGAAAGAGGAGCCGTGAGGAGAGCTGGGAGAGCTCGATGGCGGTACCTATAGATCTTGGCAGGAGAAAGAAAGATAAACAAAGGGAGAGAGAGAGAGAGGCGGGTAGAGAACCCAGTTGACGGGGGTTGATGGCGTGCGAGGAACAATCACTGGCCACTGGGCCTCCATTCTGGTCCTGCATTTCGGCCCGGTTTCTCCCTTTGCCAGGCAAGAGAAGGACTACCTTGCCATCGTTAGTGTCGATCTCGCGCTCTCTTCCTCCATCTTCCTCAGTAGAGGTCCACGCCGGCCGAGGTGGAGGCGGTAGTTGTCGGCTCCGGCCTCGATGACAACCGCAATCGCGTACGTCCACTAGTCCGCCACCGGCACTGCCTCCGCTGCTGGTGCTCAGCGCTGCTTCTACCTTCGCTGCTGCTGCTGCTGCTGTCGCATAAAAAGACAACATACGCCGGTGGCAGAACCGCACTCGGCTACATGCACATGATACGCTGAACAGAGACGGCGGCCGACGGAGAAATAAAGGAATATGGGCACGAAAGTAGAGATCTCGACAAATCTAGCCGCGGCTGCGGCTGCCACCACTGCCGCCCCCGGCGGTATCACCACCATCCGGGCGATCACAAGAAGACGGCGACAACAGCGTGGAACGGTGTTCATTTTTTAGACCTCTTCGACTGTCTTCCCCGAGGCTCGGCCCACTCGTGACTCGCGTTGCCTATGCTCAACTCTACTCTCTCTCTCTCTCTCTATCTATCTATCTATATATATATATATATATATATATACATATATCCCTCATTTGCCGTGCGCTGGTACCTTTCTACGAGTGTCGCCCAATAGGTAGGCCGATGTATTTGAATGTTTTTGAGCGACGGCTGCGTTTGCATCTGTGTGCGTTTCTTGCGGCACCCGTCACACGCCTCGCTATTGCTGTTTCTCCTGCTGGATCATGCCGAATCGAACCGAAGAGATACGAGTGGTCGCTACCCTATCTACGCAATTCGCCCTTTGGCTGATCTCCGAACAGCGGTGCTTCTGTCGATCACACAAACAACAGGCTCGAGAGGCTGACGCTGGGAAGAAGGGCGCCAGCTGTG
The DNA here is from genome assembly GCA_019614645.1 of Stratiolaelaps scimitus. Classification (NCBI taxonomy): domain Eukaryota; kingdom Metazoa; phylum Arthropoda; class Arachnida; order Mesostigmata; family Laelapidae; genus Stratiolaelaps; species Stratiolaelaps scimitus. Next base: position 2,362,999 of record JABWDB010000018.1, on the reverse strand, counting down.
GCGCCACAGGAAGAAGAACTTGTCCGTCCGTAGTCGCCGCCCTCAGCTGCCGCCGCCGCCGCCGCCGCCAACGCGTCTCGAAGGGGCGTGGCGTGTACCTTGTGGAACGTCATCTCGTCGCGGCCCCCATTGGTGTTTCCACGAAGGCCGTCGCTTGCCGAACTGCATCGTAATGGTGATCACCAACGACGGTCACCGCCACAACCGCAGCAGCAGCAGTACCGCACCGCCGGTGCTATTGTTATGGGTGTCGTTGTCGTTGTTCACATTGCAGTTTCCCTGGCCAGGCCGACTCGTGGTAACCTGTGGTTTGCCAGCCTTGATCGCGCTATAGGCGTTGCGATGATGGTGCCAACCGAAAAGGTACCGGCCCAATACCGGCATCGGGAGGGCTTGTAAAGGCCACTGAGATTTATGGCATGACTGGAATATGCCGCAGTGATACGCATGAGGTCTGCCTGGCTCTCACTTAGCCGATACGACACATATACTCATATGACACTGAACAACCCACCGCCCACTTTCTGCCGTCCCCGTCGTGGCCGTTGAAAGGCCCGGATCCGATCTGATCTGATATGTAGCGACGGTACTCGGAAATGGAGGGCCACCTTTCGACTAGCCGGTGTCATTTACTCGCTCGTTTGATGACGATGACAACGACGCGTACATATGTAGATATAGCATGTCTATTTTTATTACACACACATATATATATATATATATAAATGTATGTCGCTATCAAGGATTATTATTGAACCAGCAGAGTGCGCGTGGAGCAAACATTGCATGTCGAATTCTGTGTTTAAGTGGGTAAGTGCGCGTGTTGGGATCTATTTACAGCTCATTAAGACAACAAAACATTTTCTAGGGGTTAGTCTAGTAGATTATATGAGGATCCGAGAGAATTGCTCATTGTTTTTCGTGTGACATTGGAGATTCTCCGCTGTGTACAGCGCGAAATAAAAATTATCTATTTGTATTCTTTACATGAGCGTGTTCATCGAAGCTGATTGAACAGCTTGATAACTTATGGATGAAACACAATATAGTATACAGGGTGATTGTCTACCAGACATCTCAAAAGATTATATAATGTATTAATTTTTAATCCTGCATATCCGTACATGTCCACGGTTGATTGTCTACTCACCGGATGTCTCGTAGTAGTGACTAGTCCACCGATATGTTTCGGCCAATGTCCTCCCGCCGTAAATCTCCACGAGCAATCCAGCACCATCAGCTATACCTATCCCACCATCGGCAACCTTAGGCTCAGCGACAAGCAGAATCTAGCAATAATTCTTCCAGCACCAGGCGGCGCAATCTGCTACAGTTTACGGATAGAGAACAATTGCCATGCTGGCTAGCGCAGTGGATGTACACTGAGTGTCTCGGGTGGGGGGCAGGTCCAGTGGGGCCTCGGTCGGCGCTCGGCCTTTTGGTCGCGTGTGTCGATGGCATGAGCGCGGCGGGAAGTCGTAATTGTGTTGAGAAGTGGAGAAAAGATAGAACGGCCTAGTGGAGGCGGCGGTGGCGGCAGCAGCGGTAGTCTCAGGAAAAGCGACATAAGCGAGCCCGAGAGAAAGAGAGAGAGAGAGGGGCAGAATGTGACGGCAGCCGCAAGCAAGTCTTTTGGATCGCGTCGTCATCGGGCGCTCCGAGGATGATGGCGGCGGCGGTGGTGGTGGCGGCGGTGGTGGTGGTGGCGGCGGCGGCGGCGAAGACGAAGAAGTAGAGGAAGTTGAAGCAGGATGGATAGAGAGCTGATGGTGATGAGATGGCCGAAGTCTCTGGACCCGTTCGGCCTGAGAACCGCTCGCACGGGGACACTGGGTTTGGGGTGCTCAAGCTGAGCTGCTCCAGCAGTCATAAGAGTGAATGAGAGGCTGGTGGTCACGCAAGGGCGCTATGATGATCGCTCTCATGATCGCCACCTCTCCGCACCCCAACTAGGCCTCTGCACTACCCCCCCCCCGAAGGGCTACACGGAGGCCTTCAGATCCTCCAGGCTCTGTCCGCGGGCCCTAACGTAGCAGTACTGCACACTAGCGGGCGGCCCCGTTCTATGAGCGATCGAAATGACCCGCCTTGCGGCCCCGTCCCCAGAACGCCGGCGAACAACTCTCGAACCTCCTTTAATCTCTCAGCTGATTCCTCGGTCTGATTGTGACCCGCTTGCATTACCTTCAGCTGCACAGCGGTGAGAGGTAGATATAGAGGACAAGGCCATGCGCGGTGGCCGCCGCCGCCACGACTGATCCGTCGTCACAGAATCGGATTGTCGACACACACCGCCAGCCATGGACAGAGAGCACAATGTGCGGCCGCGGCGCAACAGAAATATTGGATGGCACCGATTGCATTAGTGCCGGCGACCCTGTTCAAGATCACTCCCAGGCAATAACGGACACACAGATAGAGGATAGCAGAGCCCAACCAAACGCGGCTAATGTCTACACCGCATCACCGTGTAGGGATGTGCATACCATGTAGGTTGAGGACAGACTATGGCTCGGGTAGACACATGGCCACAACACAGTGGCCACACTCAATCGATGGACGGCTTCCCCTCTGGCGGAGGAGCAGCCGTAGATGTGCCGTAAGTATTTATGGGGCGAGGATGGCACCAATATCAGCTGCATTTAGTATGGCGCGAACCAAATGTTCTGTCTTATCATCGAGGTACGACAACACTACAAGGCAACTAAGAACAAAAAGTCAAAAAAAAAATTTGCATTGATTTCCATTGAAAAATAAAGAACAAAATTTTTTTTTGACTTTTTAATGCAAAGATTTTCTTTAGATACCCAAAGGAGCAAGACAATTTCCATTTTTGTTTTCTATTTCTCGACATGTGCACATGTAAGGTTAACCGGTATGAATAACACGAGTTATCATTTTTCACTGATATATCGTCGAAAAAAAACGAACAACCCTTCCTGTGACGATAATCGCCATCACAGCAAATGCCGCCGAGTAATACAATAATAACTGCGCAATTTTGAGCAGACCGAGAGCCACGTGGATCCCATGGAGTAACGCAGAGAAGGACAAAATTAATGTTCGAAATACGCGCGGTTGGAGAAGCGGTCGTTCAAACAACGACAGAAGCAACGGCATAACGTTCAGACCTCATATTACGGTTACCGTCTACAACTTTGAGATTTATAGAGCACATGGAGGTTCTGCAATAGTGGACAATTGCGACAGATCACCTCTAGTAGTGTGATATTATGAACCTGTTCCCAATATTGATGAATGAACAATGTATAATGCCTAAATCTCTGTTTGAACTTGCTTAAGCGTTATCTATGCATTAAAGTATCGTGGGGTGGAACAGCCGCCGAAAATGTCTATTTCCTACTGTCCACCCCTCAGATACTGCTGAGTAAGTCGATAACAAGAACTACCCCCCCCACCCCCCACGATTGCTCGAAGCCACTCAATGCTACCGATATATATGCAATTTCTCCTCGGTCATCTGGACGCATTGTTACAGGATCCGACACGAAATACCGCCCCTTCTGTTCCTCATCACTAGGGACAGCGACGTGTAGTCAAGGGTGTCATATACCGGCTGAATTTGGCCAATCCCTTTTGTCGGCCTAGTCCTCCTTCCGGAGACTCGAGGACGAAGGCGTGTGGACGTCGTTAAATAAATATCTGACCAGCTTGACACCTTCGAGCGGTCGGCCTCGCCCGAACCCACTCCCCGGCGGATTCGCGCCGTTGGCGCTCTCATTCGGGGCTGGGATTGCATTGACTGGCCCGGGTAGATAGCGCCCGGCGACGTTTTCTGCTAAAAAAAAAACCAGTTCCCCCAGCCCAACCAACGAAGCAGAGAGGACTTTTTCCCTCCTCGCATTTCGTTCTTCGTCTCATTTTCTTTCTCTCATTCATTCCTCCTCGTATTTATTTGTAGTCAGTTTTTGCCTCCCTTCGTCAATGAGTTGACAACGACGTTGTCTATGTGGTTCCAGCCCATGCGCCTTCTGTATGGTCACGTCGGCCGCTAGAATTGATCAGAGCGGGAGCAGATAATAAATATACCCGCTCTCTTCTCTCCCCCTACCCGCCGCCGTTTGAATAATTCCGTTCACTGTGTAGGACGGCGGGCTGGGAGTCAGGCAGCTTCCTGGCTCGGGCGCCTCCGTTTCCGAGCCCTCTCGCTTGTGCTGAGTTTTTCGGACTCTGTCTTTCGAGAGGGTGAAAGAAAGAGAGAGAGGGAGCTTGAACTAACCTGGAAATAGACTCCGGGACACCGAGGACCGTCTGGGGACCTCGAGTGGTGCATCGCAAGCTAGCGGGCGAATCGAGTGGCCCCAATTCAAAGTCTGCTGTACGCGGGAGCTCCTCGACGACGAAGAGAGGAACAGAGAGGAAGGCGAAGGGGAACGATAGAAAATAGCGGAGCCGGTTGGCTTTGAGGATAGAAGTGCTCTCTTCGAAGCCTCGGCCGTGGCTTGTCGAAGCCTGGCTTTTGGCACCTACGTGACGAGAGCCCGGCTGGCGGCTGGGAAGGATGCGACTGCTGGCGCAGTGTTTGAAGGGTCTAAACTGTTGTTCAACAGAACTAGTATGTATTTTGTTCAGATCCATTTGAAATAGGTTGGTGTATACCAGCTCGTTGGCGCCTAAAACTCGATTCCTTTTGGCGCAATGCGCCGATAGCGGGTCGCCGCTGCTACCCTTCCGCGGGCCTTCAAGGAAATATCCCAAAGCTATGCATTCGATTGCTGCCCGAGGGTCTGGTCTTCCCTTGCAAACGCCGTCAGAGACGCATAGGCCGAACGGGAGACTTCGTATGCCTCGAACGTCGACGAGTTCTCTCTTCACTATGGGGGGAGTTGGATTGCGTACGGGTCGAGCTCGAGCCCGGGTTGGAGCTGGCTTCGACGTTGGCTAGGTGACTTGCTTGCTGGTTGTTGGCTAAGCTTTTACGGCAGCTGGTCTCACTCCTGCACCCATCCCTCCCCTCGCTCAAGAGCCCTGGCGTACAGTATCCACTACAACTACTCTACCCGTTTTTCGAGCTCGGTGCCTCGTTTGGCCTGCTGTAGCGTAATGGAGTATCTTACAACGCCAGTTCGCATATTCGTACACCGATATTGATACCCACACACACACTGACGTATACATATCTGCATACAGAAACGCAGACGCCCTCCCTAGAACCCACACGCCATGCACGCTGAAGTCTTCCGACCTCAAGGTGTTTTCTGCTCTGCGATCCATCGTCTGGGAATGATTTCATCTGGTAGAAATTGATTGCGACGCAAGACGACTCGTCAGTCAGGCCTTACACGAGATGAGTTTCGCTAGAGTTTCTTGCCATATCATAATCTTCCATCTTCGATATTCGTTCCGCTGTACGTCACTCAGAATCGCCCCGGCCAGGAAGCAGGGTAACGGGGGACTGTAACGAAATAGAGGTTCCATACCCCACAGCGATATCAACGGCCGGTTTGTCATTGGATGATGACCCCCTGGGTGGCGAGCCCGGACTCTGAATCCGTTCACGCTGAAGCTGAACCCGTCTCACAGCCCTCGACGGGCAGCAGGTCAACGCAAAACTGTGGCAAAGGACCTACTGCCATAGGGGTTCAAGGAGCAGAGGCCCTGTAAGGGCATAGTGAAGGCCGAGCCAGCAGGAGATCAAAAAGCGTTCAGCTTCCGTCCGAGCCTCGGAACAGCCGTTGCCCGCTGGTGGGGGACCACCACTGGCCTGCATCAGATCAAGACGCGGACCCATGGCAATTTGTCAGCCGTGTTCGGACGACGAACATTCGAACGTCAGACACCTGTGAACTAGATAATAACAATAATAATAATAATAAGAACTAGACATAAAAAAAATATTACCTATAGCAGTTTAACGTTCCAAGTAAAACAAGTTCATTTACAATATTATCCACCGATTTCGCCATGTTTCGCAGAAATTTGTAAAAGATGATCCGAACACACTTGTGCCTTCTGCGTCCTAACAAGACAAATGAAAAATGATGTCAGTTGTTTGACACGTATCCCATCCTATGCTTTCACGCTTTGTTTCAACTCGAGTAACGTCGACACAGCCACCACGGTCAGACAGCAGCAGCAGCAGCCATCGAATGGAGAGCAGAAGTACACACGGCCCCTGCGAGGCGTATATCTGTGTGCACTTATTTGTAATCGCGCCCGATGCAGTGTAAGTGTATGTATTATATATATATATATATATATATATATGTTAGGGCAGGTTAGCTGTCCGCGCGGGGGGAGTTCGTCGCGAAGAAGAAAACCAGAGGCCGAGGCGGCTTTGTTGGTCTTTCCCAGCATATAAGCGAGCTGGTAAGCAAGTATATTGTGTTAATAATATGGAGCTGCAGAGTCTATAGAACACGGCATTATGGTGGTGATTTGTCAGCCGGCGAGAGACTGACGACGTTTGGCTTGTAGCTGGTAGAAGAGCAAGAGCCCGTTGGTAGCTGGCGGTTGTCGGCTAAGGGAACAGGGCCATCCTAGTGCCATGATGTATAGCTCACGGCCAGGCATGCCGTCAGCAGGGCTTTGGCCCAGCGGAACGTGCGCTTGGAACTAGGAACTATCCGGTCGCGTACGTTGCCTTCAGGGGAGCGAGTGCCCATGTCGAGAGGATGAAGCAAAGTCCACCAATAAACTATTGTAGATAGATATGTTCGCTGCAGATACGGCTGCTGTTACTGGCCACCTCAATAGTGCTAGCTCCCGGTAAGTCTCTAATAGTCAATCCCTATACAATTTTGAGAAAATCTTATGGGAAACCCTTGGAAAAAATACTTCAACGCAGCTTTCGTGCGGAGCTACACAAGTAATTATTTCACATCGGACACTGAGCGAGTCGCCGTACAGGCGACTACTCCCTATCACATGTTGGGTGACAGATCAGAAAAAAAAATCTATCACTGTCGTAGCAGCTGCGAAATGTGGATTGCTTTGAGGTAAGGTGAACGGGGGCCATCGGGACTTGTGCTCAGTGGCAGTGCCTGTCGGAGCGATGGTGCGGCCACCTCAATAGGAGGTCTCATGTTGAGCATTATCATGAACAACATCACTAGGAGCAGTGGAAGCAGCACAAGTAGCGGCAGTATCACAGGTTGCCCCTTTAACGTCGTCGTGTTCAAAACAATGGTGAACTCTCTCTTCAACGGGCCGCGGTGAATCTACAATGAAATCTACACCACAAATCTATGCTGACGGTTTATTTGCAAATTTGAAGTTATAATTATGTTAGACGAACGTATGCAATATACATTCAGTACAGCAAGGTGACACTGGAAGTCGGGACTATTCTCGTAGGAGGCGCGAGTGTTTCCGCGCTGTCCGACCCAGCGTTCGTCAACATACCGCAGTCTATAAACCAGGACCCAGCGGACATAATGGCGATTGACGACTGTTGAGCTGTTGTGTACAAGGTGCTCTGCACCCTTGGGTGCGATAAAGCTAAATTGTCAGGTGTGCAAAAGACAATCTCAGAGGGACTGTAAAGCACTAGATGAACGAGAGCCAACACAAGAAGTTGCTGTTACATGGAAATGCTGGCTTTGCTCAGAGCATGCAGCAACATGGGCCAGTGGGCGGTTCATGGGCCAGTTCATGACAATACCTGAAAAACGCCCGCTCGATAATGAAGTTGCTGACCGAACAACAGCGAGAGATAGGGTGCTTCGAGGTTCAAGTCGGTGTTCGTGATCGCTGACAAGACAGTGAATTAACTGAAAGGATAGATACTTCAGCAGCTTCCGAAGAAGAATTCGATGGTAGCCCGCTCAGGGTCACACGCCACGATGCCAAGACAGTGTTACCAACAGCCGGAGCATTCTCAAAGGAGAACTCGCCACTAGTTCACATGGTTCTACACTGTGGGCATGGGGAATGTATGTAGTTCTTGCAAATGCTATCAGAGAACGACGGCCCAGTTGTGAATTAGCGATTGTAACCATCAGACCTTACAAATATGATTCGAACGCTCAGAGAACTTGGGCAGAGATGACTGTATACCTATGCGGGAAACTCCTGAGGCGAGGGACACCTGTGTGCCAAAGCTGTGGCTCCCAGAGCGTGGTCTTTTTGCCTTTGTAGCCAGCACCTATTAAGCTGGTAGGAGCTGGGTGAAAACAGGGCATCAGTCCCCCAGAAAGGCCCCGAAACTCAACGGTGGTGGAACGGGATATACACTAGAGCGAAAGGCCGGTTAAGTCTGCCACCCTCTTACACCAATGGTGAGGTCGTGTTCGCAACAGAGCCAGCGACGGGGTGGCGCACTCTACCACCATCGGATCGGGCCATTTGTAGGCCATTCCACCAAAACCATCCTGTCGCGACGTTGGCGGAGATCAAATCAGAGGTTCGAATGATAAAGCCTTGGGTGAAGTTGATGGCGTCTTGTATAACCCGAGATTCGGAAATACGATGGCCATCTTGCAGGAGGACAACTGTATAGTCATTGGAGGAGAGAAGTCGATCCCGGTGGCAATATCGATTTGCCCGTCTGAAGCTAAGTCGATCAAGGTACTGGTGGAAGAGCTATCGAAAGGCCTGCAGATGACCAAGGCAGAACTGTTTTCACCACGGGCATCTATAGGGCAGGCGATAGTAGAACAATTGTTTTCAACGACACGCTTTCACTCTTCGATTTCTGGATAGTCACCGACGAAGACAAACCCATCTCCGAAGGACCCATAGCTTAGCCAACTGTACACATGTTCGCAGTGAATATGAGATCGTGTGAGCGAAGGTGATTACAGAGGCTATCGACATCAATATCGTCTCCTCAGAACATTCCCCAGCGCGCGTTCAATTTGGAGGTAGTTCCCTGTACAGCATACGGAACCCAACTAACCTGTAACTATCCGTTCACAGGGTTGAGGGCTGTAGAGCTGCCCGCCATATTCAATTCACGTCAGGATGTTCTTTATTTACGGAACTGCAATTTTGCGACGCTTATATTCTCGCAAAAATACTTGTGGTAGAATGAGAAGTCTTATATAGTTATTATTATTTTTCTTTCTATTATTATTACTATTATTATGTAACATTAAGTCATAGAATATATTATGTGTTGTATTGAGATGTATTATATTAGATAACATCAGTATAACTTACCTTTGCCCTTCTCCCAAAGGCTGAGTCTCTGGCTGTAAAAAGCCAGAGACCGCAGGTTCGAATCCCGTTGCATAACATATAAGAGAACTTAAGCATTGTATACAGTTCCTTAAATTAATCAATAAAGCTTTACCCTTTACCCATTTACAAATAGTCACAGCGACCTGTATTTCACAACACAATACCACACAAAACGGAGGTTTCTTGACGAACCGGCAGTTTTGTTAGCGCTTAGGACCCTGGAAAAAAATGGTAATCAAGTTCGCATAATTATTTATACATTATTGTATATCGCAACATGACATTCACATTTTCCTCAATATGGATCTTTGCCTCATGGACGAAATGTTTCACTGAGTTGAATGGTCGCACTTCACGAAGGATGGAGAGAGTTCCAGATCAAAGGCCAGTGGTAGGCAAGCTCATGTCTGCCAGATTCGTTAGTATAATGAGATTCAACGAATAGTTCCAACGTAGTCGTGCGACTGTTAGAGTGGGTAACGATGACAGCATTAAAGGGGAAAGAACCGGTGTATGTCTACTCTCCGACAACTTAAAAGGAGGCAGGGCACAGGACACGAATCCTATAAATCCTTTCGGTTGTGACCAATTCACACGAGGTGAATAGGACATCAATTGAGCCTATGCGGCTCCTGCCAGAGAATCGTTCTGAACGATTTGAAGCCCTGTGAGATAGACACCCTGATAGCCACCCACCCATATCGATGCTGCATAGCACCACACTGCAAGAAGCAGCGCCTTGTACACCAAGATCTTCAGGCGAAACATCAACTTTCCTAAGCTATGACCAAATGTTTTGAACCGATCAGTGAACCATTCGACATGCAAGAGAGTAGAGCGGATATCATCTCGAGCTTACCTTAGCTGGATCAGGACGAAATAACAACGCGGTTTGAGTATCTGATGAATATGTAAGGACCGATGATCGATATTTGCGGTGTCGCGATGCTAAATTAATCTCGTGTAGACTCGATACGACCGACCTTTACAGCCAGCGGTCTTCTTCGAAAGGTCTTCGAGATCTGAAGCAGTCAATGATGACAGGTATACATCCCAGACTCTCCAGCATCTACACGAAGACCGTGTGACTTAGCCAGTTGAAGGCTATATTTAAAAATACCCCGAGACAGACAGGTATATCATTTCCTCTGCATAGAACACCCCTTGCCAGGGATGAGATAGAGCAAGTTCAGTTCATCGCAAGCTGCGAAAGCCAAATTAATGATGGGGGAGTAAGTTGGCAAATTGGTGAAATTAAATTGGTCACACCTCAGTCTACCAACTACGAGCTTCTTGAGCGGTTTCGATACGTAGCCGACAAGGGATGCTGTACGATTGTTACATGCCAGGGTACGTTCACCTTTCTTCTTGACGTCATTCTCAATGAGGAAAGAAGCCACTCTATTAGAACCTACCATGACGAAGTGCCTATTTAACTTATGAGGAATTAACTAAGGGCCATGAACTTGTTGATCAGAGTATTTTTGGCATCACAGCTTGGACCTTTCGCTGCCACAGGATTCTCCAATGAACTCTCTCCCAATTTAGAGGTTTCGCCTTGCAGCGCTTTGAATCTACGCTTGCAGAACGTGCTCTGGGCAAGTGAAGGGTACAGTGGTGTATTCAGCTTAAGGAAACTGAATGGGGTTTCTTGAGTTTTTGAATGTGAATTGGCATGAACTAACTCCGATAAACCTTGTCACCTATCGTAGCTCTTCCGACTAATTTACTAAAACAGCTATAGGTATTTTTATAATACGCAAAAAGAGTGTCATTTTCAATTTAAGCACTCGATTTATATTTAACTAATCTATTTGAAGTACTAGGACCTTTAAGGCAAGATTCGCCTAGCCTATCTATGATTTGCTAGTTCTTTATTGAAATGAATGTGCATTACAAATACGCGCATAACTATTGCATTTCTAATCTAAAATCTTTGCGATCAGGTCGGGCGCTGTGGAGCAGACATCTAGGTAGGCATATTTTTACGATACGCTTTAAGATAATTGAGAGGTCAGTCGATGCGACAGATTTCCCACGAGATATCCCGCCACATTTGTTACCGATATTTACGAGTAGGCAGTTCGGATACATTCCTCAACCTGATACGAGAACTTGACCCATTCCACAAGAACACACCGAACATGACCGAGAGTCGCAACTCGACGTTCCCCGCCGAGGACAGCGTTGCCAGAGCCCATCTCCATGGACCTTTCTTCATGGTCGTCTTTGTCGATACATGTTCCACATGTTGCGAGGTGAGGGGATCTACCCTTTTCTTCTCCGTTGGCAACTCATTGTATCGCTTCCGAGCGGCCGACACTTTGCTGGCCAGCCAGCCCCTTCACTCAGTAGTTATTCCCAAAGGCAAGAGTCGTTGCCTTCGCGAACGTTGGCGCTATTGCTGCCCTAGCTGCTTCTGCCTGGGCCGGTTTAGCAACGGCCGACCGCCGGGAAAACAGACAGCGCATGGTTGCTACTGCTGCGACGGCTGTTGGCTTCGCGTCATCGAGATGTGAATGGCGATCGCTAACGAAGCGATCTTGAAATCAGAGTAGCTCAAGCATGAGAAGCGAAACGAAGCAAGATGAGAGCCTGCCATGGCAGCAGCAGCCGCTGCCACCGCCGCCGCCGCCGCCGCCAATGACGACAACTACGATATCGGCAGGACGCTGGCGCTGAGACGGCCGCGGACGAATGCCGAAGAGAGTCTCTCCACTCGGTTTCGGTCACTTGATTCCAACTGCTATTTCGTTTGGAGTTCAGGCTCGTTTCCGGCGTCCGATTCGAAGACCGCTTTCAACGACGGGTGCAAGCCAGCCGACAACTGACTGACTACTGCCGAAGTACGGCGTTCTGTCTGCTGGCCAGGACAGCCGTCGACGGCACGGCGATAGTGTGTCTGTGATCCGACTCGATGTGAGTCTCGGTGGACGATGCAAGGCTGTGCCTGTACAAAGCGCGGGTTGAATTGCTGCCCCTTCAATGGGCTTGATTGTACTCGAATGCTTTTGCGGCGGTGACGCTGCTGACGGTGGTGTTCGAACGATAATGAGGGAATGAATGAATCATTGTATATGTGTGATGTTGAACGTAAAATCCACATACATACTATTATATATATATATATATAGTAACGGCGCTTGTTAGTGAACATATGCTCGCTGCAGGCTCATATAATCGCACGACTATCCACTACGTCACCGATACCCACTCATTCCCACCCATAACATGAACTTAGTTTGATCTGGATGTATCTTCGGCATCGAAACGACCGCGGAGCTGGAATAAGCCTCAGACAGCATTTAACATTAGTGAGCCAATGGTGTCGATTGTATTCTCGTCATTCCCTGCCTCATCTATTGCATATGATAATAATGGCTAGCAGCGGACATCATGGCGACAGCGCGAATCATGTTAAGTTACAGCAACTATGTCAAGTCCGACATAATGCCCAACAGGGACGCCGCCAAGGCTCCACAGGTGAGCTATACTACAGGGCTGCCATTCGCAACACATTGTGGGTAACAATCAGTCATCTTCTTCATACTCGCCAAGTGGAATTGCCAATGCGAACGACTAGAACAGAATCACTCATTCATTAGTTTAACTATAAGTCGCGTGTCGCTCTTGCGATGACTGCGGGCTTTTTCTCTCTCTCTCTCTCTGTATCTCGACCGCTTGCTCACCCTCAGTCGAGCCAGAGCAATAGACATATGGTGGTGCTGGTGGGTGACATAACCCCTAACGCAGTCCGGGAACGCCAATGGTGGCATACGAGTGAGATGTCCATGAAGGGGCGAAATGTTGGAAGGTGTGAAAGCATCAGCGTAATATCATCGTGTTGCTGGTGGCTGTGGCCGGTAGTCAGATATATAGATATATGCCTGTTCAGTAGCTGCAACGATAACAGTAATATCTGGTACGGCGAAAAAGGCGCAACACAGGCCTTGTGGGTGGCGTTCAACAATGGAAGGGAACACCTGATGATGATGATGCAATATATATATATATATATATGTATATATATGTGTGTCTGTGTGTGTTCTATATTGTGTGTACTTGATGCTACACATATGATTGGGCCATGCCGAGCATTAACAAACGCCTAGGAATGTATTGGTAAATGGTAATGGGGGCGGCAAATAGGCTATACCTCGGTCCCCCTGTGGGCCAGCCATCAGTTCTGCGGTCTAATTTTTATGCAGAGCGTGCTTTCTGTTCTGTTGTTTGTCAAAAACACACCTCGAAGATCGAAAAATGAATACAAGTAGGAATTCGTTTTTCGGCAGAACGTTTTTTGGCTCATATATTTCGTATCGACGCCAGATTGATCCGACTGACACAAAGCGAATAGTTACGACGTCACGATCATCATATTGATGTACCTCAATTTACTAGTACGCAGACATATATATATATATATATATATATATATATATAATACACGAATCAGGAATTTACAGAGCATTCACGTTTTGTGTTCTCTTAAGATTTATATAGCACAACTTAATATGTGTTATATATATATATATATGATACTATGCTATTTCTTCCTCACTATGGAATATATCGTATATATGTATAATACAGACCTTAGTGGATTCGGTAGGTTGTCATCGCTTGTTGTTGTTTGCACTCGGTTCGTAATTGCTCAATTTCTAGCTCCATAGTGGCTGAAGCTTCAGGGTGGTGTCTCTACTAGTATCACACGCTCGTGTGTCTACATCGAGTGCTAAAAGCGGATCTTGATGTGACCTTAAAGTAGACCTCAATCTCACTTAGGTAGACGCTTTGCCTAGATGCCGTGACTTCGCCTTCGTTGCTAATACGCACATAACCACTGAAAGAGCCAGTCCCGCACTGTCATCGAACGCAATCGACGACAGCCCAAGCGGCAAGACGCTAGGCTGCAGCTGCAGATCAGTGACAATGACGGCCGCATCCACGGCAACTGGTGGGCTCGGCACCAGAGCTCATGGTGGCTTGAGTTGAATGAGACTAATATCGTCAGCCTTGAGGGTGGATGTTCAGGGAGGTGGAACCCGAGCGTGGGGCCCGAGCGAGCCGGCGTCGAGGGAAGCCCTGTACAAACGCGGTACGTCGAGATACGTCCAGGAGATCCCCCCCAAATCCCGAATGTGGGTGCTTCTGCTGCTGTCGCCCCCAGCACCACCGGCGACGGCGCTGACGCGAGTCTGCAGAAGCGTAAAACGAAAGGTGGGCACGACTTCATTATGCTGTCTGTGTATATGTGCGTGAAGTGGAATGGTGAGAAATTGCAGTTGAACGGGATTTGATGGGTTTCAATAGCCCCCCGCAAGGGTCTGCTGCCTCTGACGCTATCGGTGAGGAGAAGCACGAAGCTCTCGTGGTTACGCGGACTCGCAATGTGTTAAGGAAATATAGGGGTATCATACACGCGGCAAGATCTATCATATATTATAGATGCGCGCATCAACTCTCGCAGACGAGTCGCGCATGATAATACATAGTCGAATGGATGCATGCGTTCATGCGATACTCATTCATACCGTGGAAAAGTCCAGTGAGGCGCATGTGTATACGTGTGGGCGTGTGGACGCGTAGCCGTGTGACTTTTGATTGTCATCGCGCAGTGGGTAGGATGTCCACAGGGCAGGCGGATTTGGTTCGCCAGCGGAAACGGAACAATGATGAACCGGAAAACGTTCTGGGTAGAGCTTGCAAGGTTGGTGAAACAGTGACGGGTCGAACAGGGAACGAATGCCCCCAGTGTGTAGAAGTCACTGTAACAGTGCCCGTGCAGGATGGGTGGTGCGAAGACCGATAGCTACGCCTATTGCCAACACAGTGGCGTTATATTCTGATAGGGAATCATTGATGATTATCGCGGCTTACTTCGAACAGATGCACAAGCGGATGTCATGCCAATGACGAGTAGAGTACGCAGACGTATTGAGTATGTTCGTGCTGATACCGACCTCGAGTCGTACCTATGTGAGCTACACGTTAAATAGTGGGGAGGAAATCTCATACGCTTGCTGCCAGCTGTTACACTTCAGGAAGTTTATGCCCATTGGCGGCAAGCGCTTCAAGCGGTAAGTTAGATATGGCAGAGGCATCGATAATTCGTCGGATGCTTCTTGGTGCGTTGGCCTCGCTCTTCTGCGGTCGTTACAACCTACTGATGATAGGTGTATCAGTCCCGAATATCGTTCCACTTTGGAAAGTCATCTAATAGTGTACATCTCGGCAAATTCGGATGCCTATAGCCAGGCCACATATTCGGTCTGAACGAGGCGAAGTCCTCGAATTTTTTTAGTGTGTTCGTTTGCCCTAATGTCGATTGCTAGACTGTACACTGTGTGTAACTGTCTTATTGAAAAATGAACCCGTCTTCGAGTTGTAGCAACGCACGATGAACGGCCGAAGACAGCAATCCTGCAGGGGTTCTGATTCCGGTGAACACGAGCGGGACCACGAGGAGGGAGGGCAGTATTTCGAGGCTGGGAGCTATTATAGATAGCTAAATTGGAGCAAGCGGGTAGGACGTGATCCGTAACCATGCAGCTATAATAGCTAGCCTAGGTGGTAACCACCGGCTAAGTAACCGAGCTGCTCACCGGAGTCGCTTTTATGAACGGGAGCAATTCCCATTACAGGGAAGTGCGCGCTCCGCTTTGACCACGGTCCGTCTGTTGGTTGCCGTCGCCAGCTCGCACGCGCCGGTATGGTCCTCGGACTGATGGTCGGGACAGACTGGGGCGCGAGCGCAACCCCCAAGCCCAGTTACGTGCAGCCGATTCAGAGGGGTGTCAGCCGGACGGGGACGGACGGAGAGACGAAGATAGGGGGACGAGAGAGAGAGAATGTTTGAGTGAGGGGGTAGTAGTTTCTGAAGGCCGGCAGTCTGCCGGGTTCCTTTGGCGGGCTCGCTTGCGAGGTCTGCGCGTCTGTGCCGCCGTGCGCCTGCCCTACACCCGACATTTCCATATTGGATTTTGATCACGGAAGGTGAAGAGGAACTGGAAGGAGAAGAAAAGGCCAGGCCGGTTTTGGTCCGTTTTGGATTTGCCTGGCTCCCATTTCCCTCGTGTGCCGAGGACCCCGGCCCGCCTCGAGCCGAGCTCTACCCGCATCGGATCACTGTTCAGGCGATGTGTGCCGCGAACGTTGAGGGCTGACTGGCTGACTCGCCCCTTGCTGTGCTGCCTTGCCTTCGTCACTACGTGGTGCCTTGAGAAAGGCGCTTTCGAAGCCCACTCTTGTCCCAGTTTTACTACCCCCTGCCCCCCCCCCCGGGCGACCTAAACTGTACGAGCACTGAGAGGACGAGCGACTCCGCAGATCGCCACACGGCCGTTTCTCCTGCCAACATTCGCACATTTCTCTATTGAACATTGACGAAGAGAAGGAGCCCGCACACTTCGAAGCCGCTCGGTCCGTTGGCTGGTTGGCTGGCGAGAGCGTTACCTGGCATCGCCACTGCAAACTGGCCTTTGCAGCCTCTCCTAACAGAAAAGTCGACGTGATATCGAACTCGTCGATACGAACGGATGGGCGAGTGTGTGTGTGCGTTCTGTATTTGTCTGTCTCGTCGTTCGATGGTTCGTTGACTCGGGTGGGTACGCGGGGAATCCAAATGCAATTTACGCGAGTCGTAACAATTTGACTAAACGAGATTCGCACGAATTCGATGGGTGGACGAACGGATCGATGAATATATGATGCTAAATAAGCAAATGGTGGGCGTGTTGCAGAAATGATTAGCTCTTTTGGCGCTGAGGGGCAATTTTAACGATACCTTGCTAAAGGTAAACGTTGTACATTGGTATATTAAAGGACTCTGGTTGTGCGATGCGTGAGTTGGCTATATGCGACGTCACTGGACTCGAACCAGTGTCCTCCGGCTTTTTGCAGTCAGAGACTTAGCCACTGTTCAATCGCCACGGCACTGACCACCGGTATGAGTCGCCAGACCTTGTTAAGCATGTGGATATAGAGATCGATTCTTCTGCAGACTCATTTATGATAGATTTAAGGATAGATTACTTAAATTGGAAATGTGGAAACTCCCACTGATTCTATTATACTCTAACAGAGACGGGTATGAAAGTTTAACTAAATTATCATATTCATTGCCCACTCAAGTGGAGCATCGACTTATCGACACCATTGTGGAAGCAGACACCTTCGGCTTTCGCAAAACGCCAATTGATCCGGCGGCAATTATCAGTTTCTATTCGGTAGGTTAGGTTAGGCACGCCGGTGCTGCTTGGGGGGTTAGAGTTTATGCTACGATAAACCAGCCATAGACGGTTTAGGTAGCTGTCCAGTATCCCTGGCCTTCCCCCAACCTTCCCATAACCTGCAAGTCTATTTAAAGGAAGGCATAAATAGACCAATGCTTACGAATTGTCGTCAACACCGACCCCTGTCGCAGGTTGATGTTTGAAGGGAAGGTGGACGTCATAATGTCCATTTACAATTCAACGCTTCTACCTGTCCCCAACGTTCGTCTGCACCCACGCAACACTAATCCACCACCGGGAGAGAATCTGAAGGGGAAATGCTTTACGGTACATCTGACGTCATTTTTTAATATTTTTTAAAAAAAATATCAAAAAATTTTGTAACAAGAAAAGAAAAATCAGGTGAGAAAAACTAAACGAGTGAGTATCTCCAAAGGCAACGATCTACCCGGAATGACGATCTAAACCAAATTAAACTGTTTCAAATCTATTTCGTCACTGCTATGGCTCCAGCGGCATCGTCTACCGGGATCGTTTACTTTTTGAAAATTGCCTGCGGCACCGGGGACTATCACTAGCGCTGTGTTCGTAGCAGTGGCTGTCGAACACCGCAGGTCACTTCTCCATACCATCGTTCGTCGATCGTGTCACGATGAGATCGCGTCACGAGCTTCCGGCCACCTTAACAATTGCTCAGTAGATTGGACATACTGCAGCAGATGCTTGAGATGCACCGAGACAGATCACCGGCTAAACTCACCGCGCTGAGCAGGCAACAATTTTTTTTATGTACATATGTATTATGGACGTCTATTATTATACTACTGTTATTTCCCCTCTGTGCAATTGCAAGTAAGAGCGCGAATCGGCTGCAGAAACACCCGAGAGTGTTTAGCTATTTTCATTTAGTCCGTATATAGAGCATGGTAACGAAATGATGTTATTGAGTTGATGGTTAGGGGCTGCCAGCCCTCGGGACGGACGGCGTTTTTCTGCCCCCGCTCGTGTGCGGCCGCCGGACGAATAGCCCCGATGAGCTCTGGCCAGCATTAGGGCAACCACCCAGTGTGTGACTGCCGAATGGGGGCCTGACTACCAAACGGGTAAGTGAAGGGTGACCAGGTAGAGGAGAGACATGAATCAGACTTTCAAATCAGTCTACAGTCAGTCCTCCTCGTGGCCTCCATTACGTCGCCTACACGTTGTCGTCGTTGTTGTTGCTGTTGCTGTTGCCATCGTTGGGGATGGCCTCGTTGGGGTCCCCCAGAATAGCCAGGACGGCAAGGGTGACAGCACGCCACGGTTACGGTTGCCAGCGAGTGAGCGACAGGCGGCCGTGGGCAGCGACGGATGTAAGGGGCGGGTGGGGTATCTGGATTTCCCTCGTCGAGTGATGCGCCTTCGCTGCACGTCCCGTCTGCACACGAATGAAGAGCAGGCAGACGTATCGACAGCAGTCGACAATTGACGAAATACGAAATGGTCCGTTATCTCAAAACGCATGCTATTGCGTCAATGCTCGGACGTCGGCTAGCCAGAGCATATATATATATATATATTACTCTGTGTTTCCTGGCTAGGCGGCGTATCCGGACGTCACCTCACATGGGATTGTAAACTGGTTTAGATAGCGAATTCGATTACTCGCGTGCCCGTTAAGCGGGATGTGGCTAATTAAAGGACAATCAAATGCGGATCGCCGCCAGAACTCAATGCGGCCACAGCAGAAGCTACCTATTTAAGTGCTATGTGCTTCCAAGACGATGAGTAATAAATACCATAAGAAGGAATAGTGTGTAGTCGTACGACAAAGGTCGAGTTGCCATCATCTTGCCTGCTAGGGATGTGAGGTAATCCATGTTGATAAAATTTACATTTCAATTTGGCTGTACCCCGCTGAAGAACAATCAACGAATCATGAACGAATCGATCTAGTGCGTTCGCTAATCGGTTAAACCGGTACTAACCACGAAGTATGGGAACGCGAGGGTCTCACGAAGCGTGGACCTATGAAGTCATGCTCCGCATCGCGCTCACCCGGCGTTCGGGGATGTTTTACTACCGCACGCTTGTTCGTATGGTAGGAGCAGCGTAGGGCTAAGCGTTCTGAAAACGGTCGAAATTTTAGATTCAAATGAACTCCGAACTCGAGGTCACGACGTCCACTGCAACCGTCCTGTCAAATCAGTAGCGAGATGTTTGAGTACCGCTCTGAGATGGCGTTTTAACGCGAGTACGAACTGCGGTTTGTATTTGCACTGTCAGCGCTGGACGCGCAAGGTCAACTAAATGAATCAATGTATAAATGTTCATTTGCTTTTTCTGTGTATTCATTGACGCGTAGGGGGTGACAATGTCCCGGGCCTGCCGTGCGTGGACGCCTCTGTCTCGCGTCACCAGCATCCGGGTTCTGCAAACAGACTCTCTGACGCATTGACGACATCTCGAATCGAGTAAAATAGACTTGCCAGGCCGAGTGGAACACGGGAAAGGACCCCGGTCCCAACTGAATATTCAGTGCAGTTTGTGTGCAATTAATGGCGCCAACAATGTTCTTCGACAACCTCATCAACAACACCAACAGCAGCTGGCAGAGGGCGATGTTGTGGACGACTACATCAAGGAGGATGGAAATTTTCACGTGCTCGGCTGTGTGGCTTCCACGCGCTTGTCTACGGCTCGACGGAGCTGCGTGGTGATGAGTCCGCGTATATATAAACATAGACAACAAGGGCGTACAGCTCCCCTCCCTTCTCACGCTGTCTGTCCGTCGGCTGCCTCCGGAGGCATCCAACAGCGGACGACAACAGCCGGCGTGCCCGACGTGTGCGTATGGATTTGTTGCAAAGGCATCAGCGTTTTCAACACACGTCAGATTGATGCGCCTCTGCAGAACGAAGTTTTCTGAGTGGTGGCGGCGGCGGCGGTGGCGGCGGAGCCCGCTCGCATTTAGCCGAGCTATAATAGCAGACCAATAAAACACTTCTCCACCGGGGGGAGCGAGCCACGTGGGGAATCAGCGTGATGTTCGGATGTGTGACGGGCGACACGGGCGGCAGAATATATTCTGGAAGGAGATGGATTGATACAGGGAGTGGTAGACCTAAGGGACTAGAGAATTAGCGGCAAATAGAGACGAGAAGTGAGCTACTTATAATATACAATTAACTTGATTCGTTCG
The DNA here is from genome assembly GCA_019614645.1 of Stratiolaelaps scimitus. Classification (NCBI taxonomy): domain Eukaryota; kingdom Metazoa; phylum Arthropoda; class Arachnida; order Mesostigmata; family Laelapidae; genus Stratiolaelaps; species Stratiolaelaps scimitus. The sequence continues at coordinate 2,342,440 of JABWDB010000018.1, read as the reverse complement.
TTCGTCCGCTCGCCCGAACGCTAACGCCCTTGTTAGCGGTTCGCTTTATCTGCTTTATCCGATATTTCTACAGCGTGACGACCACCTCAACGGGGCAGGGGGGAGGGGCAGCCAGAATTTGTTCGTGTGCGTCTCTTTTGCAGCAGTAACTGCCCTGTGGATTGCTCTCGTCAAAGCAGTTGACTATGAGGAATTGTTTCCGTCACATTGACGTCTGTATATCTAGATAATATATATATCGGCTTAGGAGAGCGAATGTCACCTTGCCTCGTAAGAGCCATATCGTGGGCAGATGTGATTTCATTTATTTTGATTATTTACTTTGATTGGAGCGGTCATTGATCTGGCTTAGTAGCGATTGTAGAGGATGGCCGATAACGAAATGAGCATATCTATTGAGAAAATCAATTTTTATTCACATTTTTGACTATGTTTACTCGACTGACAGCGTATTTAATCAGCACAATTGTGTTTTCGCGAAAGACTGGCACGGTGACCGTAGTGTTGTTGTCATATTGGTGTCGACCATGACAGCAATACTATCAATCACCGTACCTCGCTAACTTGCCGAGCGCGGTGGCGTGGTGCATTCGTGTACGCCTGCCCAACAACTGGTGGTGAAACACGTGGCTGCACTCACGGGTTCGATCCCCCGACATCGTTGGACATTTGCACTTCAGGAAGTTCGTCTTACGAAGCACTGCAAAGGCCTCTATCTTACCACAGCATATCTCTCACCCCATCTTACTGATACCATCTACACTATAACATTGTGCATAAAAATGTGAAACAACATATACGATCTGTGGGGTGAGTTGGACGGCTAATTCGGCTTGTTGTAGAATGCCGGAGGCCGAAGCTTCGAACCTAGGGAAGTGACGCAGGCGATGAAATAGACGTACTTAAACGAAAGTGACATAAAGATACATTCATTTTTTTGTGTTTTCTGACGCGATCGTTGTGAACAGATCGCTCGTGGCGGTCGACCTCATCTGATCATACTGTCGCTTTAACTACCCAGGGGCCACAACTACCAGGTCGCTTGAAGTCAACTTCAAGCTTGACTGCGGCGTATGCCGAAATACTCGATATGAATCATTTTCAGAATCAAAATTTCTATTTTTGTATAGAAGCGTATATACAGGCGAAGTGATACAACTTATTTGGCTCCTCGTCCTCCCGCTTCGCGCCCCTACGAAGACATGGCAACCCGATCATCCACAGTAGACCTCGAAAAGTACGAGTTGCCCCAGCCTCGCCTCTCTGCGATTCATTTTCTTTTATTCTGTTCAGTAATGACGGCCCGTCCTGTGGTCACCTCACCTATATTTGATGTGCTTTAAGTCGGTTGTCACAATCGGCGTTTCGTCTCGCTTCGACCCGCCTTTCTTCTGGAATCTCTTTTTACTTCTGTGCCGCCGTAAATGTACGAGGGTATCCAGCTGAGACGCGGGATGTTTTCAAAAATAACGACTCGCTCTGAAGATGCCGTAGGTCGCTCTCGGATAGACTCGATACGTGGTCAGGTGCGCGCGCTATTTATGATGTAACCCCGTGGACGCCACCCCAGTTGACAAAGCAATTAGCGAAATGAGTGGCGACAGAACAGCCGATGCGAGTCTCGTTGCCCACATCAAGGATAACAACGACAAGCATTGCCATAATAAGGCATCATCAACAATAACAACCCCAGCAACAATAACAATACTGTGACTGAATTGATGGCTGTCGAGAGGTGTGCGTGTGTGTGTGGTCTCTGTTGACGCTACCGCCGATGCGACACAGAAAGCAGCCGCAATGATATTATTATATTGCGATATTCCGTTTGTTCAATCAAACTCCTGCGATCAAAACATCGGAGGGCCGATGTTGCCGCAGGAGAAAGCGGGTATCTATATATAATATATATATATATATTCGCCTTGGAGTCGTCTGAATCACATCCATATGATATGCCGATAGCACAATGTGGCTGTGCTGCCAATGTCCATCGCACTTATATCGATGCGTGTGTATGCGTGAGACCCGTTGTTGGTAGATCTTCGCGATTCTGAGACTTTGTTGCTGTTATTGCAGAAGCACGAGAATGTTTATTACAGTTGGGGCGGCTGTATAACGGCCGACCCGGTGCTTGGGGTCAACTTCGTTTATGATGAAATAACAATAGCTGCGGTCACTGTGGTGGAGCCCATAGTACGCCCACACGCAAGAATCACTGGAAAGTAAGTTGAATTTTCTTATGATCTGCTGCAGCCGCTCGCATAGTAATCGAACGGTGCTTGGAGTGTTGAACAAGAGACGCGGGCGAGACATCACCAACACTGCTGTGCCCTGAAGTGTCCACAGCAGGGCGGGAAAATCGAATACGAGTTTTGTTTTTCTTTGGGAAATTGTGGAACCGCTACTAAATAGAGCCAAGCGGACCCCCTCACAAGTATGCCATATATTGGCGTCCGGAATAGCGACGAATTGCTTACGAAGCCTGAGATGCATTCGTTCGAACCGTCGCCACAATGGGTGACAGCTTGCTAACTTGATGAACTTGTGCGATCGCTCCAAGCGATGGATTTCGTCAAATAATACGGTCAAACCTCTTACCAATATATATACAGCGCAATGGAGAAACGTCAACGAGCTTCCATATTGAAGAGGTTGGCGTATATATATATATATATATATAGTTGCGTCCATGAGATCGTTGCCTACTCATTTCAGCTGGTGCTGTGTGAGCCAGTTGTTGCGTTTTGCCATTTTATGGCCACCGTGTGAATCCTGGAAAATCCATAACGAAAAAGCCCAAGGAAATGGCCAGCGAATGCCCCGCGCGTTAGGACGCAGCAGCGTTTCCAGCACCAGATTCAACGTCATGTTCTTTCCTAGAAACAGATTCTATCATGTTTGCAGTTTTCCGAATGCAATTCCTGGTGAGCAGGAATATAGTTCGTATTCCTCCCTCGAGTTAACGACAACTACATACACGCATCAGCTAAATCTGCGACCACCCAAGGGAACGCACGCAAGCTGAATGAATCCTCGGCGGATTCAGTCAAATCATAAAAAAAATAGCTGTATGTATGAATTATTCATCAGAATGACACAGTGACGGCTAGGTCCAAAGATTGATGCGATATTTCATTTCGAAATGAAGCCAAATCTGAGCCAAAACTTCACCGCTAGGCTAGGCTGGCGCCGTGTACATATCGTGCGGGAGTGGCCCTTAGGCGCCGCATGTATATATATATATATATATATATATACCCACTTTGGAGGGGGAGTGCCCCAAAAAACAAAAAGAGGCCGAAAGCCCTATGCCTGGCTGTTCACCGGCATTGCTCTACTTGCCTTGAAATTGTACGTGAACGAAATACCCGGTAGTGCTTAAAGCAGTCCGACCACATACAGCTATCGAATGTTTGCCGCACACTGATAGAGGATTCGCCCTCGGGGATCGTTGGCAGGGAGTGATCCAGAAGCAGCGATGCCATCCCCGTGAGCGTTCAGAGCCACCATTGACCGGCATTGAATGGTTTGAGACCTTCCTGCTCAAAATAATGTCATTCCGGAGTCTCTTTTTTTTTGAATAACGGGGACGGAGGAATAGAACTATTAAAGGTTGACAGTGTCGATAGAAGACAGTGAACGAGGTTAAACTGGTATAATATTTTTCTTTTCGAAGTGACAATTGGCAATATATATATATATATATATATATATATATATATATATATATATTGGGTTGATGTATAAGTCCGTCGCGAAATTTAGTAAATTTCAAACGCAAAATATTTATTAGTAGAGAAACGATTTCAACCAGCTAGATATGTTCCATTCTGTTCAATGACTCTCTGCCGTCCTTCCACCAACTCGATTTTCCTCCTTCAAAGAAATCCTGTAACCACCGGGCAAAGAAATCATCCAAGGTGTTTTTTGGTTTTGTGTCCTGGCAACTTAAGATTTGATTATTCGAATAGTTCTGTGCAAAACACTGTTCCGCCCGAGAGAAATGAGAATCCAAAACCGGAAGGCCTGGCCTATAGGGTGGATGCACTAAAACATCCCGCCCAAGCCGAGTAATTATAATATTTGCCGGATCATCACAGAAACGTAACGTTGTCTAAGCTTTATCCTGGTGTAACTCCATTCTAACCGCCGCTGCGGACCGCTTCTGATCGATTGCTGCTCTTTAATTTAGCCAATTGCAAGCAGTGCCTTATTCGAATCACTCGTTTTCTTCGGTGGTACACAGCAGCTCATAATAGACAATGCCCTCACAATCCCCACCAGATACATAAACGTTCTTACCTCAGACTCATTTCTTGTTCCTCTTCGTAAGCACTTTCGACAGACACTTTCGGTTACAAGCTCCAGGCCCAGCCCTCGTCCACATGGACGTCACATCTATTTTTGTGAGTTCGAGACGCGCCGACTAGCCTTTTTTTGGGGAATTAAGAAGCGCAACGTATGAAAAAGCGCGTTTTATTTTCATGGTCAAAATATAATTTAATTTTTAAAATATCAGCGCAAATACCAAAACACACAGCCAGTATGATATGATGACTTGGCACATGCGCGAGCGGAAAGGCAATTGAGAATGGACCGCTACAGACTTGTGCATCAATCCGATACATATATATATATATATTATTTTTTGATAAATATAACATATATATGAAAGCGATACTATATAACTGGCACAGCAATATTTGTATAATGGCAAGATGATGAAAATGACGTCGTATTTATCAAAAACTTATAAGATAACATAAGTGTTTTTCCATGTTGGCTACGGCTAGAGATTTCAGCCCTTACATAGAACACAAAGAACGTATGTTTATCTGTGATTCCATTTTAACTAGAATCCGTTCTACGTAGATACATACATTATCCAATACAGCAGTGCTGTCGAATAAACCACGATCTGCTCTAGAGATTTAAATAGCATACCTTGTAGCATTTCTTCGAATCTACTGATCAAGCTTGCAAGGAGGGGGATACTCCTCCAGCATCTGGTGTCCGTCAGAAACTCGACGACCAGCATAAAAACACATTGAAAAACTACAGCTGAAATCTGGATAATCGTCCGTTGCATTGTTTTGCTATGTAATATAGCGCGTGTGAGCTGGTATGTGTATGCTGGCATGGCCATATACAATGCACATATCAATGTAACATAGAATACTAGCTGGTAAGTAGGCTGCCCATAGCCAGAGCAGTTGGTAAAGACGAAATGGGTGATACACGCGAGGTCAATATAATTGTCATTCAATTAACAGCTTATTAGCTGTCAACGACATATCGTTATTCACACCAATAACATATGAATATCCCTATTATATTTGCTGTCGTCAGCCCATAGAGCGTTCACTCATCGGCTCCCTCATAGAACGTTCCATCGTCGTCGTGTGGAAATAGTTCACCCGATGGAAGGGTACCTGTCACGGCTTATTCTGGACAGCATACAGAAAACATCACTCTGGTTACCTTGAGCTTGCCTTAGCCATTATGTCGGACTTGACGAAGCCAATACTGATTGTTTTTCTTCTCATTCTATTCATTAGGCGAACGTTTTCATTTATGTGCAGTCTAATTGAACTCTGTCTTTGAAAATTCAATCGTAGAAGATTTAGACGAGCCGGGAACGTTTTTAATAAAATGACATCCGCTATGAATTTAGACGCTGAACCTTCGCGGCATTAGAAAGTAGATTTGCGGCATGGATATTGTCGACAAGTCAGTGTCCGAACGTAGGCATCTTGCACATAACGAGCTTCATGAAAACATTCACATACGCCTCGACCTCTGTTACCAATTGGCGAAATGCAACATCCTCTTGGTGTAGGTATCAAAATTGCGGGCGGTAGCTGGGGTAAGGAATCAACCACAATTGTGGGGCGGACTGAAATTAAAATTCAAAACTTTTGACTAATGTGGCGGGTAGCGCGTGTTGTATTCCGCAGAGGCTGAAACATTTCACCGTCCTCTAAACGCTTGTTACGACTAAACTATGCTTATGGGTGGGAGTGGATGAGTATTATAAGATAGTCCTCTACATATGGAGGAACCATATTGCAAAAACGCAACGCCATAGTGAATGTGCAGATGGATCGACGACGATGACATTGCATCGTCTGGCCGAGAGCGTTTAGATTTACTATGTATTATGCAGATTTCCGGGAGCGTCGCCCTTACTGAATATTGCTTAACATTGTTCAATTATCAGGCTATGTATGGATTCCATGTGCTCTATTCATGGTCCGATACACGGAGTGTGCAAACAATCGGTCGACGTCCCGAAATCGAAGCACCCGACGCTGGATGGTAATTAAGTCAGCTAATTAGGTTTCAATCGAGGCACAAGTCAAATAGCTATTCTTGCACAAATATTAGAAAGAGAAAACGGTGAAGGAAAGATGAATTGCCACGTTTAGGGTGAACACACACACAGCGACATATGCAGTATATAATACAACATGGCTCCCGCCAATGAGCTGTTTCCGAGTAAATACCTATTCGATAGTGTATCGATGTTTCGCCGGCAGTCTCTCATGTCCGAGTGTAGAAATATGATAGTGTATGCCGGGCTCATCGTGCGTGAAATCAATGTATGGGGCGACGAACAATTCATATTGCTATCACCAACTAGTTCAGGGGAAGCCGAGTCTCTAGCCTGTCTGCTGCTGAGGCTGGCGACACATCTCTGTGGCTCAACACTGCAGAATGGACATTGCAGGGAGAGGCATCGCATGACAAGAGACACAGAAGTGACAGTACTGCAGGGCGGCTACGCGGATGAAAGGTCGGTGGACAGCCTCTCAGGCAGTCAGCCATGAAACCTCGACAAGGAGGTCCCTCGGTCGATTCAGGCGGTTCGTGGTGATGCTCCCGCTCGCCGTCTTACCCCACGGGGATGTCCCAGACCGCTGTCGCTCGTTGAGTAAGGCCTCTCTCCTAAAGATGCCCCATAGGCTCTAACCGATAATGGTTAAATTAGGACATCAAGGGGCGCCCTGACTGAGCTGGATATAGTCGTGTGTGTCTCTCTGTGTGATGCTGGTGGGTCGAAGACGGTAAGCCATATCTTGTCGGCTGCATAAGCGTGGATAGCAAATGGGGGAGGGGTACGGTTCCTTTAGGGAGCTATTTGTATGTAGCGAAGATGACCCGATGTATCAGAGCTGACAGGCAGAGGCCCCGTGCATCTGATACGTCGCTGGTATGTATGGTACTGGGGAAGGGCGAGCCTCCGAGTACGATGAACTTCTGACGTTATCAACTCGTCCTAATAGCCCGATCGTTCGACCCACACGTGGTTGCCAACCCAACAACATTTTCCACTGATCCGTAAAGTGATATAGGTACAAAGTGAAGTCGCTCTTTCATGCTGATGCATTTTAAGGGTCTTCAAACATTTCATACGTTTTCGATGGTGACCCTGACGTCACACGCACTCTGAGCCGTGACTGAGAGCTTGGCTGTGACAGTTGCTGTCAACTGGCCGTCAATGTTGCAGACAGTACTTGAATGACTTCGTTTCAGGACAAGGTTTGGCGACATTGAACGGATCAAATACACAGTGATCGATACGCCCGAGAAACGGGTTAGGTTGGGAATCTTTCAATTGATCCGTTACGTGTCTCATATGAGCAGGATTTTGTGTAAAAGAACGCGAGAGAGAGAGAGAGAGGTCGAATGCAGGTATGTGTGTGGAAGGACGAATCCGAGTATATAGTGAATCGGTTTGGGTCAATACAGGCGCGACCCCAATACGGTGGTTAAGAGCAATGGAGAGCTCAAGGCGAGGCTTGAGGCCAGGCGGCACAGAAAGCAGAACCCCAAGCTGGAGTTGAACGCGGAACGACTGGAAGCCACCACCTTCCGGATGTGGCTACGGCATCGGGAAACGAAGCAAGAGACGAGATGGAGGAGAGAGAAAAAGATATAGGGGTCCATCGACTCGTATCTACGTGGGCAGCATCCTGCACTATTTCCGCCTACGAAATTTGTGCACCGGAACATACCGTCCATCAACCGGTTTACCGGTATCTACCTTCTGTCCACTGGGTCACAGTCTGTACATTAGCTAGCTATAATCGACTGGTTTACCGGTATAAACATCTGGCTCGGAGCGAGCGTTTCGCAGTCATCGGGGTCGCCGACCACCAGGGCTGCTTCAATGTGGGACCGACCCGGACGCAACCGTTCGGATCGAGGGGTGGGTGCCAGTGATGGACCAGTTGATGAAAGGCCGTCTGTGAAGCGGATCCTTATGCGGCGCGCAATATTTATACTCATCCACACGTCGAACGATCGACCCCACAAGCAGACGTAGTACTCCGTAGCGACTCACCAGTCCGAGAGGAGTTGTGATCGTGGAGGGTTACGACCACATCGATGAGGATACGCTTGGGATGTACGGGATCTCTGGGGAGGGGTCGGCTCCCCGTACTCGATTACGGCCACAGTTTGCTGCGAGCGCATCATGATATAAGGCTCGCTTTTCTGCTGATAAATCAATAATTTCTCAAAAGATAGAAACCCACCCTTTATTCGGTCGATCATCGCGAAGAGATTAGTTTGCCGTGGTTGTCTGTGCTTGCGATCCCTAACAAATAAAGCTTCTTGAAATAAAGCATTTCGTCGTGCTTAAAGCACTTTATTGTGAAGGACACTATTTGTCTCTGTCCTGGCCCACTTGTTTAGTTTGTTTAGTGGCGATGCGATTTTCCTCGGTTTGCCTCAGTCAGTAATTATGAGTCGGCTCTAAGGGCGTCATATCATATCTCGAACTATCATGGTAATGCAATTCTCAGGTGGCTTGTCAAAGGAGTATCGTTGAACACTTATGCTCGATGCTAATTCTCAAGTTCACCTCGTCCACGATTCACTCAATAAGTGTAAGGGAAGCTCCCATTAGCTCAGAGAGACGAGGAGGAGGAGAGAGAGAGAATCTGCAATCAAGGAAGCGTACACACCAAACCTGAACGATCAGAGGCAAGAAGTTGTGTCGTGCGCCGTCAGAGCAAGCGCAGCCTAGGCGTCTGCGTTGATCAGACCTGCTGGTTGAGGTGAAGCGGCCGTAAAAATTCGATCCATTAACAACCAGAGGACTGGTGTGTGTTCTGCGATAAAAAAAGAACGAACCCGATCATCACGAGGCGGGCCAGTAAACGCAGTATCGCGCAATCGAGCAGGCCTTTGAACGACCTTCGTTGTTGCCGATGAGAATACCCCTGCGCTCTCCGTAGCGTCGTGTTCATGACGTGAGATGCGCCAAAAGCAAATCGGCACCTGAGATCGTTGTCATGGTCTTCCATCGACGAGATCACGTTTAACTATTGCAAGCTGTCTAGTCAGTGGTGGGGTGACCAGTCACGTCAAAATATTAGACAATACCGCTGGCCTTGGAGCAACAGCGGAAGAGGATGGTAACTAGAAATTAGGATTTGTCGTGACCGGGTACCTTCCTGGCTGTCTGTGCCACTCTACGGTCTCCTTAGAGCAGTTGTCCATGGTGGTAACTTATAGGAAACAATTCACGAAACCATAGTATGGAAATAGTCATTTCTTACCACCTCTCATAGTGACCTCGTCGTTTGACGAGCCAAACGGGCGAATCACCGTTGAGCGCCGTTGTTGGTGTAAAGTGCGAAACGCGCCCGACGTACCACCGTATACAAACCGTTAATTGGCGTCATTCGATCGTATTCGACGTATATTGCAAACGCGTGCGCTTACGAGGCGCTTAACTCATGTTCATGAAAATGTGTAGCGTAAACAACGATTCTCTAACAAATTGTGTATCTTCTATTACAGGTTAGTACGAAGTGAAGTACGCCATCGTCTGGTCAATTCTTCAGCGTTCATAGACGCGTCACCCATCACTGGTTGATTCTCCTGCTGAGGTTTCATTGCGTGCGTCATTCTTGTCGCAATCACTCGAAGACGTCTCATCGGGTAATAACATCTCATTGGAACATTCAATGTGGGATTATTCATCTGGCTATATTGAACGATTGCGGCTTTGCTAATTGTAATGGACAGTATTAATTGAACGACTTCACTTTCGACTGAATCATTGAACCATCATCAACGATTGTGAAACCGTTTTGTCAAAAGTCAACATCGGTACAGTGGAGCTGGTGACAGGGTATGTGTTGGATGCCGAGGTGGTCATGGCCATAATTTCATCTACATACCACTTTGCGAAAGATTGCCAACATTTGATAGCAAAAAACAAACACCCCTCATTTGAATCATGCGTTCGTTGGTTTCATTCATATCATTGTGTGCCTTAATATCTGTAGAATAATTAGTGACGCAAAGTGGGACAGGGTGTTAGGGTTACGCTCATTTACATTCTCTGTCTACCACGTTGATCGTTCTGGCTAATCCGCGCTTTCTTTTCGTTCGCTTCCTAATTTTGTTATATTAATTGTTCTGCGCACCCTTAACTCGAAGGCTGATTGTTCAGCCTTCAGAGATAACGACATTCGAAACAAAACGCACCGCCTCTCAGCCGCCAGCACTACGGAACACTGCTACCACCAGCACTTATTATAGATAGTTGTGCGAAGCTGACCGTTAGCTGCCTCTTCCATTGAGAGCAGGGCGAGTTGCTTCCGGAGGCCTTGTGGCTTTTCCAGTGAGGGCGACCGGTGCTGTGAAGCTTGACAGCTAAGCGGTGATAACGCAATCGGGTGACCTCCAAGGGCCCAGTGGGGTTCCAGTGCCGCTCTGGGTGGCCTGTGCGAGGCCATCGCAGCGAGGCGGCGGCGGCGGCGACGGCGGCAGCGATGAATCAACATGCGCTTCGATCCAGCGGTTCGCCGCCTAATTGAAGTTTACCCAGGGGAAGCGGAGAGCCTCTCCGGACTTGCCTGGCAGCCAGCAGCGGCTGAGCAGACCAGAGCGCGCCGCGCAGCCGCCAAGGCCGAAGGCGGCCGAGTGCGATATCAGACTACGATGTATTATCGGGGCACATCTCGAAGCCGCGCGAAGCGTCAGCGGTAACGTCGACGGCGGCGGTGGCGGCCACAGCGGGGAATGGTTCACGGGTGTACGGTGCTGCTGGTGTGGTGGGCTTGCTGGCTAGCGGCTGGTTGGTTGGTTGGTTGGCTGGCTGGCTGACTCGAGGCGGTTGTGGTAATACCGCTCTGGGTGGGCTACCGTCGAAAGTGGGACGGTGGCAAACGTCAGCCAAATGACCCCGTCAGCAGAATTAGACATTCGCGAGCGAAGACGGCGGCGGGCGGCGGGCGGCGGCCACGATGACGGCGACGAAGTCGTCGACGGGTCGGCGTCGGAAGCGACCGTTAGCCGCTGCTCGAGCTCGGACGACCCGAGAGCTGCTTCCCCGTGCGGTGAAGTGACTACGGTGGCGGATGGGCCGGTGTCTGCTGATCAGGACGACGCGCAGGCAACAGGAGAGAAACGGGAAGAATCGACGCCACTATCTCGTGTGATCTCGGTGAAGCTGGCGACACCGCAAGCGGAGGAAGATCTCTCTTCGCGGTAGGTAGAAACGAATCTAACGTGCGCCGCCGATGAGATCCGATGGAATCGCCAAGGAGAGGGCCGCCGGCAAGCGGGAGCCTACCAGTGACCTCAGAGAAGGAGAACATAGGGCGGGTCCCGAAAAACGAGCAAAGTCGAGGCAACCGAAGCCACGGGTCACGGTGTGACCCCGTAGTTACCGCACAATCTTCTATCATCAGGGGAACGTCAGGACGTCCAGCAGTCACTCACTAACCCAGCGGGTCAGTCTGACAGAGAGGTGTGTGTGTATTATTTGTGCTTGCTTCTGCCGCCATTGGTGACGCAGGAAATCAAACAATGACTGTCGGCATAGCGAACGGCGGCGAAGACGGAATAGGGGGGGGGAACAGTATTAGTAGGACAGTACGGGATCGGCCCAGCAAAATCCAACGCGGGGTCCTAGAGGTTAGAAGCTCAGCGACTGGAAGCACGCGAGGAGGCCGGGGCCGTAGAGGAAAAATCGGCGATTCACTCGTACGCTTGAAAATGATCAGAGACTCGCAGACATTGGGAACAGGAACAATAGAGCGGAACAGGTGCACGACGATCTTATCGCGTGCTGACACCTCTCAGCTGTATAACAGCGCACGCAGGGCGAGTGTCATAGTGGATTCGTATTTGAGCGTTGCGACTGTTATCTTCGTCTGGGTATGGTATAATCATAAGCTAAATTTACTGAATTCTATTCGACTGCTGAACTGGGGCAGGCGAGCAAATATCGACCGGCAATCGTTATCATATTTCAATGTCCATTGACTCATGAAACGTTTCGCGAACGAACGTTTGAATGTGATAATTCCCTGGAAATCGACCACTCAAATTATCATTCGAATAAGAGCGTATTCGAATGAGACCACTGGCAGTTGGATTGGCTTCGGATTGATTTAACGACCCTGTCATTGTTTGCGTACACCGATGGCACAACGTGCTAATCGGCACGCTGGCGCCCAGTGGAATAGGCGTCGGTCACGAATGCGCTTCAGGACAAGATAGACATTTGTAACTTTTGAGAAACACACAGTGGAGTATTTACCACTCGGCTTCATTAGGTCGGTGCTACTCGTAACTCGATCGGGTGTGTAAAGGATTGAAGGGCGAGTATGCCTGTTATCTATCCCATGGCCCCCGCCGAGATCAGGCACCCCCGCCGGGGCCAGCCAGTCCTCGGTCAATAGTGTCATCCGTGCCTCGTCGTGTAATCCAATCATGACGAGACACGCCAGAGATCAAACGCTGCACGGTCAATTGCCCCTCGAGCCGAGCTCGGCGGCTGAACTGAATCATTCAGTTAAGTAATTCCACATAGTCAGCTTCTCTGCTATATACACATTCTGCCTTGGGCCGATGCGATCCACCGTACTTGTGTACAATTCTCTATTTTGTTAGCGGATTGTATGCAGAGTACACTCACTAACGCAATCACAGTAATGCGGTTATTCAACTAACTACCCGTCGAATGCACATACCAGAAATAATATGGAACAATATGTATTATAAAATACGATTGAAATTAGGCTCACAATTGTGATGTCCCTGCCGCTGTTGGGGCACGGTTGGATATACAACACTCTTAAATGTACACATCTCGTGTTCATTTAACGGTGTTGTAAGTGATAACAATACTTGAGGGTTGTCTCAAGTGCTGGCCTGATCGTCGGGTCTAGAAGTCGGTACGTGTGTTTAATTACAACGCCTGTTTGTGTCGAGTGCCCGGTTAAATTAATTGGCGGACAGTTTAAATTAAGCCGCTGCCAAGGTACCACCGAAAATCGCATTCGCCGCGCCATAATGCCCAGTGGCCTGAAGAACCTAGCCCTGCGTCCTTGGGCGAAGGCCAACCAAACTCACCATACGAAGCCGCCTTGAAATAATCCCGTCTTCTCTTATCGTCAGATGTCGCAACCCGCTATCGTAAGCCGCCTTTCCATGATTTGCTGTCTGATCACTGTTAGTCTGTTACCCTCGAATGCTGGGAATTGCTGAGATATATTTAGCCCATGTCCGACAGCGTATCTGACAGTGTTCGTCATTGGTGGGCGCAATAGAGATATGCGCATTCGAAAGTACAGGGATGGATTGCCTCGCCTTTCAGCAATGAACAACCACCACCGCCACTTGTCTGGTTTACGGTTCGCAAAAGTATAATTCGGCCCTCACGTTGTAATTCTGCAAATGGACACCACCACTCAGAGGACTGCATGAGAGATTTATTATATATATATATATATATTTATATATATATGTGTGTGTGTATAACTGTATATGTCACGTACATTTAGAATCCAAGCGCACACGAGTTACTGTTGGTAAGATATGTTGGCCTTGTTTGTGCGCCTCCATTCCCATGAGCCGGAATATGGACGCGGCGCAGTTAGTCTGGCTAAACCGGATCGAGGTCGGTTGGAGGTCGGCCAATAGGCAGTTAGTCTGCTCGGCTAAATCCGTGTCTTTCGCACAGCAAAATGTTTTGTTTACTGTGTTGGACATTGAGAGACCAAGACACTAAGTGGTGATCTCGACAACAGATCATCTGGTTTCCCAGTGCATTAGTGTGATCAAACGAGTGTTGACCGTAACGGGTTCTAACAAAGCTCAAATAGCCTTTTCTCAGCTGGCGTTCAACTAACAGTTCGAAGTCGTACGCATAGCATCGCCGCGAGCCGTCTGTCCGACACATGCTCAAGTGTATTTCATCATTTGAATCGGTAGCCTGGTGCGGAATTGAACAAATTGCCCTTTTGACAGCAGCTCAGGTTGAGCCGAGTTGAATTCGTTGTATGTGAACTATTTGTTCGTGGCTCATAGAGGGAGCTTATTTAGCCTCAGGGCACGCCGGGCGACTAGTGACTGGAATAAATGCGATTCGCGATTCAAGTTGGTCACTTGAACTGACGATTTTTTGGTGACCATCAAAGGTATCGTCTTCTGAAACATCTCTAGGAGAATCCGATGGTGATCACACAGTTTTGAATAGAACGTATGCATCAATTGAGCTCGTTGATTACTGCAGCAAACAGCTCGGCTTTGGCAGCGGGCCAGCTAATGACATTCTATTTGTGCGCGACACAGATGAAGTGGCGATAGAGATCTCTGAGTTGGTAGCGAGGTCGGCATTGGCCCGGCGGAGTTCTCCGCATTGCGGCAATCTGTCTTCTTAAACACCCCACCTATGACGGCATCGCGCGCCGAGGCTGCCCAAGTTGTTAGCGGCTGGGTCGCATCGAGTTCCATGAAGGAACAAAAGAAAAGGGGTCCGGCAAGTGCAGGCTTTTTTCTTCTATGAAGTGCTCCCATGGGAGTAAGCGAGTTGTGAGCAATTCATGGGAAATGATCCCCAAGGAAAGGAACGCGGTGGACTTCAACGAGGCGGGAAGCGAGTCTCGGGCCTCATATTGGCGGAATGCTGATCAGCTCATTTTTCACCACGAGTGTAGGCGTGCGAGCATCGAGAGATCCATCGAATAAATTAATCCAAACGTAGTTTATGAGCCGAACGAAAATTGGACCTACATCGAGGAGACATCAGTCCTAAACTATAATAGCTCTGAAACTTGGTCGATTTCACAGTCTTTTGTCAGTTAGATATCGTTGGTCGTGTCGCGATAACGGATTAACAGCTGGGCAGGATAAGCTTGGAATTGCTGTCCTGCGACAGTGTTCGCATGCTTTTTGTCGTTCCTCTTGTCAACACGAGCGCCTGGCCACACACACATCCGTCTGGGTTGCCAACTTCCCCTTCCTAGAACATCCGCATCGCGTAGTATCGATTCCCTGTGCTCGTTTTGCCATCCGAGAATATAAACGCAACATCGATATCCACCGTGAAAAGCTTCACTTTGGATAATTGTTATAGAGGGAGGACGATTGCCCCATGATCACGGCAGCGGAACAGTGCCTTACGCAGCGAGTTCACCTCTTCTCCGAAGGAGCCCCGATGCCAGGGATCTATCGAGCTCTCCCAGTCCGATTTTCCTGCAAACAGTTCCTGGCTTAGGGCTGATTTAGGAAAATCGGGCATGCGATCCCCAGAATCAATTCCCATCTGCCTGCCCTTTTCATTGGTGCACTTCATTGTGTGAGGATGTGCCCGATGTTTCGGCACAGTGCGACGTGCGCGAGCAGGACGATGTTCGCGTAAATGGTTACTCTCGAGCCCGGCTGGCCGTAGCAATTAATATGTTGACGGATACCATATGCGCAGCGGATCAAGTGTGTCTACCATGAGCCCCTTTCGCTCGGCATCATCAGGCGTCCAAGGCGCGGATGGCAGATCACGGCCCGGATCATTCTTTTTCCATCGGTCTTCTCTGCTCGTTAGCTGCGGGTTCTGTTTCGGCGTCACATGATCGTGACATACTGGGGAAGACCCCTGCGTTCGTCGCGCCCTTTATTCTGTTGTCTTCATATGTATACAGAGAAGCTGGTCACCTGTACCAACGGCTGGCGAACTGTGGCTGTCATTAACTTTCAATTTGTATCCGGTCGTCTCGTTTCGCCCGCCTCTTCCGATCCGACTGAGACGACTGTTCTGACGGCGTCGTGGTCGGACAGCGCCAATGTCACCTTTGTGCGTTTCCTACGTCCGGCCAGTCTATTTTCGACAATCGAATCGTCGAATCGGCCCAGTGGACATCACCAGTCCAGCGGTACCTGCCGCAAAGCAAACACCTGACGGACCAACACATGACACTGATCCTACTACGCCGGTCTTCCGTTGCTTGGCGGCGCTGAAGGAAAAAGGTGTGGTATAGAGCTACATCTTTAGACGTACACTACCACAGCCACCACTGTTACCATCGACGCGTCGTTGGGTGACGGCGAACGACGACAACGAAGAAGAGGGTGCCAGATGATGACGGCTTCGTCGAGACTCGAGGCAGCGGCAGGGGCAGCACCATGGCGGGGGGGGGGGGCTTTCGGCCAACTTGGCCAAACGCAGGTTGGGTAACGCTGAGGGGTGGTGGGAATTCGCTACAGGGAAGTCAGGGCGACAGCGCCGAATGGCGTCCCCTGACGTAAGCTTTCGGCGGGCGGCAGCGGCTGCACCTTCGAGAGCCCTCGGCCACCGTTGTCGGCTGCGACTCGGTAAAGAACTCGCCTGAAAGTAAACGGCAGCTAGACGAGCTGGACTTGAGGGGTAGTGGGGTTTGGTTGGGAACAAAATGATGTCATAAATAATTCTACCGCCACGCAGCGGCGGAGCGTGCCGGAATGGAGAGCTACACAAACAAGGGCGGGGGCGCCTGCCGCGCGGGGGTATCTTTGCAAGAGGGGGGCAGACGGACAGACGGACACAGCAGGGCCATTACAAGACGGCGTCGGCGGGGGACCAGACGGCTCTGATGGCCACGTCACCGGGCGGCGTGGCCCGGTGGCGTGGCCCTTGAGGTGGCCCGAAGTCGGTAGCAGTAGTCTCGTACCGCTGTCTCCGTCAGCCTCTCTCTCTCTCCCTTTGCGCGTTTCTCGTTCGGGAAAGCCACAGCGGAAAAGAGCTGTATGAAAAAGATGCCGAACACAGATAGCCGATTTCGCGGACGGCGGGCATCGCGGCTGAAAGCTTTTCTTCGTTTCAATATAAATTTAAAGTCCGCTTCGCCTTCTTGACAAGAGCCGACTCATTGAGCGGCGAGGAAGATATCTCGCATCGACGAATCGTACCCCGAGTGCAGATACCTCGTTTGGGATTCAGACGAGGCTAATTTGAGCTCAATTTGGCACAAGTGAGCAGTGTTTTTTTGTCGGCATATAGTAAAGAACGAATTTCCCCCATATCTGACCTGCACTTGAAAAGTGCCCCTTCGGTGGCGGGCCTCGATACCGCTTTGTTTTTACACTATAGCATTGCCCCAAGGACCTACCTGTCAAGAGAGGAAACTCATGCGACGAGTGCGATTGCAGTGTACTTGCGATTGACTCATCCACGTGCCATAACTGATAATGCGGTTTATATATCGTGTCGAGAGCTAAACGCATGAAGATTAAGGCGGGACCAAGTGCGCTCCGAAAACAAGCTCATGCTATAGGCCATCAATAGCAGCGGTTTATCACAGTCTTTCCCCGCTCAGGCGATCGCAACTATGCATGCGATGGCGAAATGTCTAAGCCCAACAACCACACAGGATGATTGCGGCATTCTGCCGTTGGCCTGTGCCCCTGCGCAGATGAACTTGCTGTGGAGCCTGCGGAACAGTAGCAACATGCCGTCTAAACTGCTGAAACTGAAAGAGCTCTTCTAGACCAATCCTCAATCGTTAGGTCTCGGAGCCGCTGATGAGTTTCGCCGTTCTCTGTGCGGGACGCGTACACACGTCCCTATTCTTTGTCGACGTCAGCCGGCTGTTCTTTTTACTTTTCGTCACTTTCGTTTGAACGTTCTGAGCTAAGGTCAGAGAGAAGGACAGCCGCGGTGCTATGCGGAGACTGTGTGATGGGTATGACACAAACGCAACTCGTGGTTAGGGACACGGCCTTTTGCACAGCCTCGTTGCCGTTACGTAGTAAGTGCTCTCTAGTAGATGATATAACTGCTAGCCAACTACTGTCTCGCCCCGTAGTATTCGAACGCGGGCATAAACCCCAGCGAGATCGAAACGAACAGAGCGAGCGTGATCTGACCAGTAGGATGGCCCCGCCTGCGGGACTGCCGCTTTCGGTGTCGCCCGGTACATCTGGCGGGTCTGACTGAATTTGCTCTACTGCCGTGTATAGAAGATCGGCGAGTTTGTTGTTTGACGAAACGGACAGGGACGAAACGCTGAGTACTAATGGCCGCAGCGGTGGTGGGAGCGTTATATCGAGACGGATCTATTTGTGGGCAAAATAACGTGACCGTTATAGAGGGGAATCTTGCGCATATATGGTTGTGGCGGAGTTCGTAGTTTTGTAGCCAAGGTGTAGCATATCCAGTGGATTCAGTATATAGCGGATTTTGATTGAGCGGAAATAGCTGCCGATTGGGCTGGACAGTAGTTGACTGGCGGCGGAGGGAAAAACAACAAACATCTACCTGTGGAAAACAGTACTTTCTACATTCTACATTGCCGCCCTGTGTTACAGTAAGGCGCCACATCGGTGGGTATTCTTCAAACTAAGAATTACCACAGGAGACATTTATTTAGACAAAAAACAAGTCGGTAAAAAGATAATTCACTAATTGCACTAAATTATCATGGCCTAAAAGGATAAGGCTGAACGTAATTCTTTGGTCAGCGCAGCGTGGACGAACATTCGTGTTTGGCGTTTACTGCCTTCCGAGGCAGCGACTGCTGGATCGTGCGTATACCGTGAGCTGGGGTGTGGCGTGCGTGAGCTTCCTGCCGACATGCACCGTGGCCAGTATACTGCTAAGTTTGAAAAGTCCGCCGTAGCGGAAGGTTTCGCCCACCCAGTATGCCGTCTAAGCCCCCCCCTCGCGGCGCAGTCGCTCAGGGACACGCACACATACACACCAGTGGAGCCCGCTGCTCTTGCAAAGCTTTCGGCCAGTGTTCGCTGTAACGATGTCTTCGAAATAGAAGATACCAACGTACGCTCGATGGCGAGCCACTGTTCATTGAGTCGAAATTTACCAGTTCAATAGGCCTCGCTCGGTCCCAGCAAGCGAAGAAGGCTGACACGAACGGCACACATGCGGACATCCTGGCAAAGCTGTCTGGCCAAGCGATCGTCACTCTCACCATGACCGGACCGGGGAGTGCCGAGTCCAACAGGTGAGCCCCACCCAGACCAGTTGGAGCACCGGAGTCGCCCACCTCATACCGCTAACGTTCAGCAGACTAAAACGCTTTTGTATGCCTGCATAAGCCGTAAGCTGGTACGGCAAGATAAACGAAGCGCGGCTGCCGTCATCGGTCCAATGGCAGGGCCCGAGTGAGCCTTTGCAGGTAAACACTGCTGCTCGGCAGTAAACTCGCTTCATCCTGTTTCCGATTGATGCCACTTTGATGACAATCCGTTATAGCGATAAGCATAAGGGGAACAGCTGGGGATCAGTTAACAAAGAGACTATAGAGAGTGCGTGAGAGAGGAAAAACAGTGAGTAATACACATGGGTGCGCTACGAAGCAATGCCCACCCGGTACAGCTAAAGTAGACATTTTAAGGCTGAGGCGAATTCGAGCCAGAGGTGAGTGTCAGATCGTCACTTAGATGGACGCAAAATGAATTTCGCATCTCGTCTGCAAGTAAAACATGTTTGACGAATCAGCCACGTGTTGACATACATGTTTCGGTGGAGTCGGACAATGATGGCGCCTGTCTACGAGCGGCGATTTACTCGTGAAGAGGATTATGTCAGTAGTAGATAGAGCGGACGATTTCCGAGAGTTGGAATTAGCACTGTGGAAGCTATCGGCAGGGTAGGTGGAAGAGAGCACATTGGACGACTGGTACAGTAGTGACTGCCTTCTGGGCGTCGTTCATGCTCATGCTTTGTTTATCCGGGGACTTGTCTGTTGGTCCGAGACAGTGCTGGGTTGTTCCGCGTCTGAACCTCATATCTGTTTCTGTTGTTGCTGACTCTGTTCTATATGCGAATCCGTAACGTTTTGTCGTCTACTAAATAGTTCGTGAATTTGCAAGAAAAAAAAATCACTCCCTTAGCCATTTGATTTCGTCACTCGTTCATTCGTGATGAATAGCGCCGCCTCATTCTCGACGTGAATGGACGTCGCGGTGGCGCCACATTTTTAATAGGTGTACCCGCCTACGAGCTGGTCTATAGGCGACATTATCCGGGTACACCTTAATATATATATATATATATATATGTGTGTATGTGTGTGGATGTGTTTGTTTGCCTGGGTCTCTGTTGTATGTCATCTTTTCCAGCATCATCGATCGGTCGTTAACCGCCGACGATGAGTTTCGGAGGTTGCAACATTGCATGAGTCTGTTGCTTGTCGACCTTGTTGACTACTAGTAGTAGTGGTAGTAGCTGTTGTCACGTCGGCTGGCCTGCGGGTATAGTCGACCGGCATTCGGGCCCTTCTCGATGGCCTTGTTGTTGTTGTCGTCATCATCGTCCTCAAGCATCGCCGCCACCGCCGCCGCCGCCTCCCGACGTCGCTCTCCTGCCGAAGCCACCCGAGGACTTCCTTTGGGGTGGAAAGCGCGCGGCGACGAGAACTGACAAAAGCCATTTGTGTGCCAAGAGGCGAAGCGCATGAAGGCCCAAGTGCGAGGTAAGTGTGCGCGAGACGCGTCTCTGAGTGTGTAAAGGTGCTCTGCTGCTTCAGATGTGTGCCTTTGGCTTCATGGGAGGACTGGCTACTGTATGCTGGTCCGTGTGCGCTGCTGGGTACCGGGTCGATTTGAATATATATTGATAGCTGGAGCGCGGTAGGAGCGATATTGAAGAAGCCCTTCTTCTTCTTCTCGGGTGCCACCCCGGCCGGCAGCGACGGCGGTCGTTCGGATGGGCTCTTCAGGGGGACCTCCCTGTTGCCCGCCTCCTTCGACGTCAGGCCGGCGCTCGCAGCAGAGGCCACGGTGGTTGCAGGGGTAACGGCGACAGAAGCAGGCGTACCACCATCATCTTCCTCCTTCATAGCCTTCGCCGCCGCCGCCGCCGCCTACCGCTTTGCGTCGACGACAACGGCCGAATAGGTGCAGGGTGATACTGCGCCTTAGGTAGGCAGCAACCAGCCAGACATCGGTCGGAGGATCGTTTACTCTGTCAGGGTCGTCGATCTGCTGAATGCTGCTGCTGCTGCTACCGCCAGCGTTGCACGGGACCGTTAGCATCGTGCTGACACAATGGAAAAGCATACGTTGTGTGGTGGCCGCAGTGGTGTGCCTTCTCCAGGGAAGCATTCCCACTGCCGTAGGTGTTCTTGCGCTGGTGGCGTGTGTGTATGTAATAGAAACCGCTAGCTCCATCCAGCGCCTCTAGCACCCTCTATGGTCATCCTCTCTTCGTGATTCGCTCTTGCACCGTTTCCAATCTACTATTGCCTTAGGTTCTATTGCTGCCTCTCTCTCTCTCGCTCTCTCGAGATCTCTCTCGATCTGGAAATACGCACCGCGGAGACAGTCATGCATGCACCACGACGTCTCATGGGGGCGGGAATGCCCGGGCGCCGCCCGGGCCGGGCCGGAAGCCAGTCCGGAAATGTAGTTTTCAAAGTTCGCATCGAACAACAAAGTGATCAGAGACTACCGGGGCACGTTGGCTGCAGTGGAACGCAGTCACAACGGTGGAAGGGGAACGAATTCGCATTGAACGCACACGCTGTATGCAGGTGTCTGTTCGCTGCAGGAACGAGAGCAAATGCTGCTCTCGAAAAGCTGTCAATTCGACGGCAATGTTTTGCCAGCAAGATGGTGGCAGAGACGTGCCATGAACGAGTTGTGCTGGCTCGGTGCGCGTGGTAAAAGGTACGGCGAACTATGATATCATTATATGATAGTTTCCGTTGTAAAGTTTGCCAACACGGACGTCCGGCTTGTACTACGTGGCGGGGTGGTGCCCTCACGAGAACAGGGCAGCATCTCTTTGCCATCATCTTTACCTGGACCTATCCATCAAGGTGCCTCGCCACGGTGCAGAGTGGCAGGAAGATCAGCGAAGCACAGCAATACCGAGCGATTACGAGGGTACGAGGGACGCCCACATGACATCAAAGCAGATTGGACTCAGATTGCCGATGTTGTGGGACAGACGAGCCGAGCAGCAAAGTAAAGGTTTTGAATTTTTACAAATTACTAAACCTCTGCTTATAGCAGTTGTTTTGATCATTGATCATTAACTTGATGGCGTGGGGATCGAACCCGCGCACCTACGCGTCTGGCTGAGAGTCGGTCCGAAAGCCTAGGTAACTTGATGGCGTGCGTTCGATAGCCGAAGGGCGTGAAGCAGACAACGATTCAACCGGGGCTTCTGGAAACGAGCGTGCACTTGACATGGGATCGATGAAGACCGTCCTAACGAAGAGGACATTTTCGACTGCAATTCTTCGTGTTGACCTACAAACAAATCTTCGCTTCTTCTTGTTCTTCTATAATACATCACCACGCAGTCATTTATTGTCAACGACGAAAAGAGGGCCGTACAATTAAATAATAACGTTTATAGTCTTCATTACTGTAGCGGTAGTGCACAATATTAACGCATGGCGCGTGACCGTGTCCCGTTGAATTTATTCACTATTTATGAGCTCAGTGCACGTCCCTTCAGCTGCAACAACAACTTCTTTGCCAACAAAGCTTATTATTCAAAATCTTATTCAGTGTTATTATAGTTATTATTATTATTATTTGCATTATTATCATGCACATATGAAATATCACCCGCCCATCATTTCCAATATTTCGAATATGAGAAATGGCGACCTCTGAAATTACACGAGTCCTATGAAATCGTTGAGTTATCCCTCAACGCACCCGTACCAAAGTATTCCAGCCACAAACCTAATTGCACTCAGCCAACTAACTAGCCAGCGTATTCACTGATGCTGCTAGTTGAAGGCATTTCATCGACAGACAGTTTATATCTGCTCTGAGCTTGTTTCTTTGCCGCTCCCCTGCTGCTGCTGCCGCTGCCTTCGCTGGAAAACAACGAAATGAGGCGAGAAGGAAGAAATCGTTGTTTCGACAACCTCGCAGCAAACATGGGACCATCTTCAGCATCCGGCTGCTGCCGGCAGAATCTCGCGCAGCCTTTGGCATCTCCCGTTCACTCATAGATCTACCCGGACCCATATCGCCCCCCTGCGTCCCGACCTCCTCGAATCTTATGGCCCGCTGAGCTAACGGGCAGAAGTGTAATATAGTATCAACTTTGCCTGTCGAAACTTGTCTTTGTTGTTGTTGTTGCTGCTGCTGCTGGTGCTATTGAGGCGAAAGCTGCAGAAGCCCACGCTTGCGCCGTCGTTGAAGAATGCTTCGCCGTTTGTTGGTGTTGCCTTTAGGTGGTGTGAGAGAGCGCGAGTTCAGAATTTACGGGGCGTTTCGCACTTGAGCTTCTGCGTCGAACTTGCGGCCACCGTTGTTCAGTGGCGCTCGGCTATTATCTAGTGCCACATACTAGCTAGGCTGCTCGGCGAGAAGTTGCCGTAGACAACAGGAGTCGTAGGATTGCTTGACGGGGTTCGAAGCAAAGTGGAGAAAGCCGCGTCAGCGGTGGCAGAGCGGTACAGAGCGGCCAGTGAGAAAGGGTGAGCCAGTTGGGATGCTGGCCGGCCTGCCGGATAGCCTTCGTATTACGGTGCAAGTTATGGCGGCCGCTAAGAAGAGTTACGCTGGGGCGAGCGTGCAGTTTAGCGCCGCTAGACGAGAGCTGCAGGTCGACAGGCTGAGAAGGCCGAGCGCAGGCAACCAACGGTCCTGGGCGGTGGCCGACGTCGACGTCGACGCCGACACCGCCGTCAAAGGGGAGTTTTCGGGGGGGGTGGAGTTCGCCGAGTGCAACAGGGCGTGGGCAGGACGCCCTCAAGGTCTTGTTGAGCTTCAGCACCCGCGTACTCGTACAACCATACTGTCAGGCACACAGATAGACACGCACCCACACACGCTCACTCATAGACACTCTCGTAAGCGAGTGTTGAACGGTGGTCGCCCATGGGCGAACATTGAGCGAACGTGCGAGATAGCGAAACGGATAGCTGGTACACTGTGATAGAGTTCAAAGTGAACCATGAGAGCGGCGGCACAACGCGTTGTTGTCTACGGGAGAAGCGATGGGAAGCAATGAATGAGCACTTTCTATTGGCTACCCCGAGGGTTCCATTGAGCGCCCGTTTCTGAACGACACGAGGCGGGCAGTGCCCGCCTGCCTCTAAGTCAACTAGCGAATGTTGCCTGTCAGTGTGCCGACCGACCGGCCGGCCCCTCCGTCGGGGCCAAAGACGGCCAGACGCCTCGAACGTTGGCCGAGTCCTTCTATTTAGCGGTAGATCCTGATGTTTATTGGAGTAGGAATCGCTTTCAGCAGAGTAGGCCTCTGATGAGGGTGGCTGGGTCGCCCACGGTCGACTACGACGACCACGACGCTGAAGAAGTGTGGAGTTAGCAGTAGCATCAATAGGCTACCTGGGAGTGTGGAAGGTGGCCGACCCGCCAGAAGGGCCCACCAGCCTGGGTAGGTTCGGGGGTTCTGTATGTGGGTGTTTGTTACAGGGGCGGTGGGGCTAACTGCGGGGAATGATCGGTAAAGAAGCCGTGTGACTGGTGTTCACCAGCTACCCGGAGGTCGGACGGACGCGGCCAAAAGAATCATGAAAGGCGGAGAACCTTGATGCTCACTGAAGCCTCAGCTCGACTGTGCTTCAGGATAAGGAGAGGCAGCATTTTTTCACCTTCTCTCTCTCTCTCTCTCTATCCAAGTGACCATCCAGTGGTGTTCGTACAACTGCTACTGCCGGTGTAGCAGCTTCCCCTCGAGCCAATTTAAAGTTAAAGCAAAGTGAAGGCTCAACTCTGTTCAGGCTGAGGTCGTTCCCAATGTAGCTCTCCCCAACCCTCGTACCACGATAGTTTGCCTCTAGTGAGTAGTCTCTGTTTGCTGTTTGAACCCCCCACGACATCCCGCAACCTATCAGCCGCTCACGCCGCTTGCAAACAAACTCGCTCCCGTCGGATTTGACCAGTATGGCTAGATATGGTTAATCTGATAGATGGGCCGGTAATAATATGATTGGAGCGCGTTGTCCAACTGCGATAAGCTACGAACAAGTTTACTAGCTCGGGCAGTCTGTTCAAAGAAAGGTGGCTGTTACAGCAAGGGGTATTTCCGATACAATAGAATACACGAGTGGTTTTAGAACAATGATCTTGCACGACTATATATATATATATATATATATATATATATATATACATGGCAAGTGTCTGTCATTCCCACGTGATACAGAGCTACCAGGCGGCACATTTGTTTAGCTGCACCTATGTTTGGTGATTCATGTTTTCTTGTGTGCGAAGCTCTTATTCACATATTTGACGCCAAGCTGACTCTACGTTTTAGCACTAATTTGCATTGAACCAAAAACGAATAGACTCTACAGGTTGGCCTGGATATCCTCCCACGTGAGTGAACTATTATGTCGCCGCATTTACTCGACAGGGGACCTTATCTCTATAATCTCGGCCTGCCTCCCGATGCCCCCAAACTCTTTGCGCGACCCACAATTACTCTTCTCTGTTCTGTGCACCGCTTTCACCGCTGACTTATGCAGCCATCCAGCCCGCCGGGCTATGGAAGGAATATATATATTTGTCTTCCTTGAAATACCGAAATACACTGCATGTTCAGCGCCGTATCGTTTCCGACCTATGGAACACGTGAATGAGAGGGGACACAGCGACGATACGAGCGCAGGAAGACTTTGAAGTTAAAGGTGAAGAGTTGGGTTTCGCTGTCGAGATCGAGAACGAGGATCGACAACTGTCGCGTGCCATCGAGCGAGGCTAATCATAGGTAAATGGAAGCGCTTTGTTCGGCAAATGGAGCCCGATCACAAACCCATTAGGGCACACGTCTTCGAAGGCGGAACTCCACGCGGACGATTTCAACGAAACAAGTGACGGGGCCCTCCGACATCGATCCGTTGGCTCGACTGAGCTGCGGGTGGCAGCAAAAATAAATTTTCTTTTTTTTTTTCAAAGTAGATTTTTCGGGCCCCGGTGAAATTGAGGACGCCGCCACAATTCGAGGTTATGACTTATCGATATCTGTGTAAAGCTCGGCATTATTACGGAGTATGAAATTATCCGTTTGGGGCGAGCAGTGGCGTCCAGGTGGTGATGTTTGATGCAGCATTTAGTGGTAATGCAACAGTCACCCTGTTGCATGGTCAGATATCCGTGTCGCAAGGTACAAGATGTCGAAAGTACACTGCAATATCAGTCATACGATATTCGAAAAAAAAACACTGTCGTTGTCTTGGTGTAGCTCGAGCCTTTCGTGCGCATCCGCCCATTTCGCCGCCGCCGAGCTCAACCGGTCGAACCGATGCAACGACTCTTCCACCGTCACGTCGAAGAACGACTACCAAAGCAAGATTCTGTTGCCCCATCGTCAAATTTGCGCAGGAATCTGTTGATTTGACATTCATCATTTTCTGTTGGATATTTTCAGCGACGCTTACAGCGTCTGTCGGTTGCTATATGTGCACGTGTTGTGCTGCTGCTGCTGCAGCATCTGCCCCACTGAACAATGCTGGGCATGAGCCCCATTGAGCGGTGTCACCGCGTTCGTGGGCGATTTCACCACGGTCGAATAGATAACAAATATCACAGCGTTCGTCCCTTCAGTGAATGTTGATTGCGATGTATGAACTGTGAAAAGCACTACGTGGCACAATGTCAGACAATGACGCTTGGTAAACGTTCATTCGGTAGGAGTCTGTGTGAGCAGCTTGTGGTTGAGTCGACGGGATCGTGTTTCTCGAGCCTCGCCTCAACATGAAAGGTGTCGATTCCATATATATATATATATATATATATATATATATATATATATATGTATTGTGGCAAAATGAGGAGAACGGGCCCAGAGTGGAACGACTTCGGACTGCATATGATGCCGCAGAATTGTTAATGTATGTACTCCGACGTTCAGCTGTTATGCATGAGCGTCATTTGCGCCTGTGCCGCGCTTATCTTATTTCAATCGTGCATGCTCGTCTGTGAGTAGTTTACTTAGTGAGTGAGGTTGGGTGTTCGTGTTTGGACAAAGTGATGTGGTTGGATCGACGGACGAAGCGAACGGCCGCCGCCGCCGCCGCCGCCCAAGTATTCGCGACGACACCCTGGGGACACGTCGGCCAAGGGGGAAATTTCAGCGTCTCTTAGTGCAGAATTCGTCAGCGCCACGCGACATTCGGGACAGCCGTCCGAAAAGCGCGCGTTTTTTTTGAGGAAACGTTATTGTTAACCAGTATGCTCCTCGCCCTACGACAATAATCGTCTGCACGTCTTAGCAGACAGTTATCGGCAGACAGTTAGCCATCCATAACTAGGAATGGTTGACTCGTTCGCGGAACTGGAGCTACTTTTAGGAGAGATACGGATCTCCTGTAAAATGCGCTGGTCGTCAATGTGTTGTACCATACTGTAGCGCGCTCCCGTGCGCTCGCATGCGCCAGTAATAACATTCGTGGTACACGATAGGAATACACGCGCCGTTTATCAACGTTATCGTCATGCGTGGACGTTCACGCTACATGCCATGCCATCGTCTGATGCTCATCAGGCCGTAACGATAATCGACGTAAGGATCAGGCGCAGAAATTTCCGATTCACTTTACGTCCGATGGTCGTTTCTTCATCGAACGAGTCTCGCAACGCTTAAGCAGCCAGAGACACAGAGCAGCCGGCCAGCCTGGGTACAAATGACTACAATTTCCCGTCTGGGTCCCCGCGTCGCTTTCCACTACATCCACCCCGCGCACACACACACACACAGTTAGGGATACATCGGCTGTGGCTGTGTGAGCTGCACTACTGCAGGGGCGACGGTCGTGGTCGTGAGTCGGAATCGTCACCGTAGCCGGATCTGTGGCCGGTAAGCATCAGCTGAAGTAAAGGCGATCGAGAGGACCCCGTCGGTAGTCGCATTCGTGCGTACGTGCTGCGCCCCTGTTATCCTATCTTGGGTGGGTGGAGGCGCGAACGAAATGAAATATCGCGACGATAAGATTTCACTTGACGACTCGGCGGGGCCTGGCGGCAGCGAACGCCACCGCCGCCGCCGAAGAGGTTCGCCCCGAGAAGAACTTGACTTGTCATCTCCGAAAGCCGGGTTCGGTCATGGTAAGGACTCGAGGGGAGGTAAGGCGGACGGAAAAAAAGAGAATTCGGCCTAACCCAAAAAATGAGGCGATAGGCCTTCTGCTGCCTCGGCGACTGTGGCCCTGGCGGCTGCTATTACTACCACTGCTACAGTAACTGCACGAGGCGCACGAATCCCAAAAAGGAGCCGAGAGGAGATGACGAACCAAACGGAGATGGCAGAAAATAGAAATTGCGAATTTCACCCTTGACGCTGGTCGGCTGAAGCGGACCTACCACATGACCGTAGAAATAGGCATCGGTGGAAGCAAGGACGGGGAGACTCACGGGTCGCTCAGGACGACCAGGATGAACTCCATACGTGCAAGGGCAAGAGAGACAGAGAGAGAGAGAGAGAGAGAGATAAAAATAAATCGGTAATCAGCGTAAAGTGAACGGAGCTTCGGCAGAGATTGGATATTGGGCGACTGGGATTAGTTGTTGAGGGCGTAGAGTGAGAGATTTAACAGACATTTAAGATGTTCGTCATATGATTCACATTGACTTGCTGATTTACTGCTGCAGAACGTTCAAGAAGTCGTCATCTTTCTCCTTCGTGGCTATGTTTCTCTTCCAGGGCGGTGGCTAGGGACGAATGAGTGTCTGGCTGTGAAAAGAAGGCGACAGCAGGTTCGAGTTCCGCTACGTGGTGACATATAGAAAACTTAAACGTTGTGAAGAAACTGCACTTCCGTGAATAAACCTATCGAACCCTTCGATTTACCCTCGCTCGGATGTTCTGAAGAAGCTTCTGCTGGGTGGGTATAGCCGAGTCGCATGATTCGTAACCTATAAACCGGCAGGCGTCTCCTAATTGTGGATTGCGGGCGTTTGTTTGAGGCTGGAAGGACCCCGGCCCTTGGTCCATCGGGCATTTCTTAGAACCTAAGACACACATCACCGCGAGAAATGTTGAAAGGAAAAGTCCATCCCACCCTAAGGCCGTTGGGCAGGTGAGTTGTGGGTTATAATAGCAGGACACTACTACAGCAAACCGTAGAGTTACTGATCGCTCGTAGAGGTAGATGGAAGAGAGACAGATGCGATAGCTTTGATAAATGCGTCTACAAACAGACCTCGGCACTGGAGGTAACTCCACAACGCAAGTTGGTGTACACAGTCCGAAGGAGTTGATAGCTGGAAGCAGTCGCAGAATTCCAAAACACTGCTCTAGTATATATCTATATATATATATATATATATATATGTGGTTATGAAAAAGTCGAGAATGCACAAAGTCGCCGATCCCTAGTCAAAGCTTGAACTCATGAACGTGTCCCAACTTTCTGGCATAACGGTCTAACCAGAAGAACCAAACTGCGGAATGGAAATCTGAAAGTAGCTGAGTGGTAGACGTCGATGCAGTTGTTGGCGTCCGAAGCTCAGACGACTGAGTTGAAGGCAAGGGCCGGCCAAGTTACCGAGATGGCAAAACGAAGCAAGCACCTACCAAACCAATCTTCTGGCCTGGTGACCCTCTCTCCGGCCGCTTCAAGGAAGGGTTTTCAGGTTAACTGACATCTTGTGCTGAAAGTGCAGCATTGACATTCTGCTTCTTTCAAACGACCAGCGTGCATCCCTCTTCTTCCTCAACCCCTACGGCCCCGTATCACCGTCGGCTGGCTCCCGCGAAGTGAGCTGCGGTCTACACAGTGTGCAGCGTATGCAGTAGCGTGGTAGTGGTGGTTCTGCTGCCCGTGACTATATATGCACGAACGTCCCTTCGCACTGCCGGCACTGCCAAGAGTCAGCGTGCGGGCGGGCGCGCGCGACGAGTGTCTGTCGAGCGTTTGCGCGGGGACACAGCGATCAGCAGCAGGCTCAGGCTGCAGCCAGGCAGCCTGGTAGACGAGGCGGATGGGGGCGAGCACCTCCGCAGAACTCTATTCTGAAAGGAAAGCGAAGCCGAACTCGCTGGCAAATGTGGATCTGTCACGAACATGAACACGAGCCGGGCGGCGAGCGAACTGCCAGCGACTGAGATTTTCTAAGCAGCTGTCTCGGTCCAGCTGTGTGCTCACCTGTGGGAGGCGGCGGCGGTGGCGGCGGCACTCGCTAGCTAAGAGAGTAAGCTCTGCCTGTGAGTACGTATGCGTTCGTTGAGTCTGTATCGACGTCCGTAGAGACACGAGAGCCGCTTTTGCAGATTGCATGCAGCAAGTTATGCAAGTACTCGCCATAGAAGTGGCTCTGGTACTATCTACTACAACGTTGGCCCGACTAGCAAACGGGGCCGGGGAGCGGTAGCTGGCGATTTAGATATCCGGAAGATCTCTCCGTCGACCGACCTGCACTCGGTGGAGATTGGCGGCCGGGCCACTTTAATTCGGTGCCGAGTCCGTCAGCTGGAGTTGAAGTCGCCCGCCGAAACCCTTAGTCCCGCTGTCTGGCTGCTGGGTACCAGCAGATATCGTAGCAGATGTTCGGCACAAACTTAAAAGGCGACGAAGATGTTCAATGCAGGCGACAGCCAGCCGTTCGCTGCCCTTCTATGGAACTGATATCTCACGTAGATATCGTAGTCCACATGGCAATTGATAAAGTTGAAGCCAACACAGCAAGGCCTGTCCAGGATTCAAGCAGGTGTGCGCATATGTAGGTGAAAGGCTGCGAAGATCCTCTATCTAATGAGACCGGTGCTGCAGTGGATGGCGTACGACGGTTAGGTTCAAACAGGCGCCTTTCAGAGCTGGCCAGGTTCATGTCAATTTGGGACGACTTACGATACTCACATCGAGGTCCACCTTATTGCCAACCGTCTTTTGCGCTTGGATATTGGAGTGGGCCACGCGGTTATCCTATAAATAAGTCTTATGAAAAAATGCCGAAAGCAGTTGTAGCGTGGACATTGTTAAATGTTGGCTGTGAGTCAGCCCGCAAGAATTTATTTACGCGATTATCCTAGTAGCTATCAATCTGACCTAAAAAAGTGTTTCATTTTGGAGTACAGTCTTGCCGTGGATTATGGCGCTATCGATCGCCGAACTCCTGAGCGTATTGCAGTAATGGCTTTTGTACGGCAAGTAATCGTAGAGAGGATATTGTTCGCAATATGTATATATATATATGGAATTATGGTGCATAAGTTGACAGCAGCCAGTATTTTTTAATTAATTTGGTTAGCAAAAATGCGGCTTGCCACAAACCACACATTGATGTGAATAAATGAAGAGATATGTAAGTGTACTTATTGCTTTGATGCTGATGCTGTTTTAGAGCAAGGAGCGATTTTGTCATCTTAATATTGCAGATAAACGTCTAGTGTAATCGTTATCTCTCGTCTTGTGTTATTTCCGGCGAGGCCAAGTAACACTAGCAGTCTGTCATTATACTCGTTTGGGTACGCGCAGTTTTGTGCCCCCTCCCTCGTGGTAAAGATCTTCCTAGGTGGCCTAGGAGGACATGGCCCAGGTTACTAATTCATCATGGGTTGTTACAAGGCAAGTCCCCTTGACCGACCGGCCGCTCGTGTCGTATACCTTTGACGGTATGGCCTTCGTCCCGGAGCATTTTAGCAGCAGGATATCTTCCGTTGGCTCAGAGATTCCTATAAGGTACGATAACAAGAGATACAATTGCATCGAGCCAGAAAGTTAGTCACGAAATGAGGCTGGCTCCCTTATTCAAAGTTGACCTTTCAAATGATTGCTGAAAAAGCGTAGACCTTGTCTCTATACAAGATTAGGTCAGTGCTTCTCCGTTGCAATTGCGATCAGGCAAATTTAATAGGAAAATTGCCTCGTAGTTCGGTATCAGGCGAGCGCATAGTCACGTTGTTCGGCAGGGCATCATTAACTTACTTATTGGGAAATATGAAATCCGCTATTGCTTAATGGGTCTCGTTGTTTTGTTATTTCGAAATCAGCGAAAAATTCAAACCGATTATATCGATTGCCCTCTCTCTCTCTATCGCTGCTCATTGCTTCAGAACTATATGAGTCATTTGTCCGGAGATGCACGCATCGACCATTAAGTCGAGTGCGATCAGATCCGTGTCCATTTTTGTGATTGTCATGAAGATTCATGATTCGAACTCGGAGCAAATCCGGCCAAATTTCCCTGTCCTGGTCAGACGCAGCACCCAACTGGTATCTCTCTCTCTCTCTTCCTCCGTAACGGCAGCCGCGATAACAAGCTGAGTGCGATGATTCGAAACGTTCACATACGTATGTGCGGTATGCTCCGTATATATTGTCTGGTGTCGAGTCCTTCGCTATCAACGATGGGCGTCTCGATTTAGGTAGTACGATTTAAATTCGAAGACGACAAACAACAACAGCAGCAGCAATAACAACAACAAGCACAACGGAGTTAACGCCTATCTCTTTCTACCGCTTTGTCAGATGACCGTATTATCTGGATAAGGTAACACTGCATTTGCATTTGAAACGTGCGCACTGTGTCGATTATAAGTGAATTTTGCAGGCTGACCCACAGCCAACATTTGACAATGTCCACGGTGCAACTGCTGGGAATCTCGGTGACTCGAAAGCCGGCACGGAACACAGACTATCTATGCTGAACTTCAACCTCGTGAAATGCACTGTGGTCGTTTATTTACGACTTGATTACGGCTAAGGACAGGTTGATAAAAGATTCGCTCTCCGAACCGTAGGATATTTTCCTGACTTGTCTAACAAATCGGTACTTTGCAAGGTGGTATTGCATTTTGTAAATATATATATATATATAATCACAAATTGTACTCGCACACGAAGTTTGACGATCCCGCGTGAGAATAATACTCTATCTTATCTGATAAATGAAAAATCGTGAACGCCATTACCATACTAAACTCAATAGATGTTTTGACCATGGCGGTGTTGTTACGTAAACCGTAGTTTCGAGCTGCTTTCATATTCAACCATATGTGTCCTACGAGAATCGAACCGGGGACCCGAGGGTTTTAAGTCCACGCCGCTGCCGCTACGCCATCCCGCGCTTAATTGACTGCCCACAGTTAACATTGATGAGAATGCCGTGTAGCTTTTATTACTTTTTATTTTCACATTGCACCCCGTTCTCTATTATTTCCAAGACGTCGCTTGGATTGCGGGAGCTCAAAATCGATTTGGGAGAATTTGCAGCTAGCCACAACCGTAGCCACAGGTGCAGCCCGCAAATCCGACGAAATCCAAGTTCGCATAGACGCCTTTGTTTCGAGAACTTAAGCGCTCCCAAAAATTGCAGTTCTGAGGGGAAGCGACTATCTGAATTTCTACTTACGGCTCGTGGCCCGCATCTGTGTATGCCGTATACCGCCTCCGGTTCGGCGTTGCGTCCGCCGCCAAGGAGATGGACGGGATGTGCGGATGCCGCGGGAATAGGAGTAGTGGCGGATCCGTTGAGCTCATCTATGTTAATTTACATAAGACACGCAGGGCCTGCATAGGCCTGCATAGAGCGACCTATATCGCTGTACCCCCTATATCGCTCCATTTCCAAGAAGGTCAGTTAACGACAACACATTTCGCAGTGATATAAACCAAACATATGCGGCGTATTCATCGCGTTCAGTGTTCGATGTGGTGCGAAACCATCCGATGAACTGTCGGCCTCTGCTTCTCTGAAACTCAAGTGACTCTGCAATGTAGCGGGCTCCCTTTGAACTGAGCATTAGGGGTAGGTACACTGTTGGGTAGTAACTATTAGTTACACATGTACAGTGTTAATAGTTGACAGTCTGGTAACGTCTCGCAGTTAACAACGGAGTCCATTCCTATTCCCGTAAAATAACGTTCACGCTATATATTGCTAATGGGTTCTGTATAGCGCCCGATACACAGTAACCCTATGTGTTGCTTGTGGGCTTCTACTGTTCACTGTAAGAGTCGATTTAGCCGCCCCTTTATCGATGTTGAGGTTAGTTTCCAAGCGAATTTCCCAGCAGGGTGCTAACTGCCAGAATTTAACTGGTTAACTAGGCCTCATGATAAACGACCTCGAACCCGCATTTAACAGGGCACATGGCCCCGCTCCCCTGCGAGTCCCTCGAGCCGTATTGCGGATCTCGCTCGAGCTTCGAGCGAGATGTCGCCCTCGTTCGGGTCGTGCGCGTACACGCTTCTTCGCGACGTGACTGCGCACAGAGCAGGCCGCTTAAGCAGCTGGAGCCGTCTCTGTTAAATAGGTACGTTCAGATGTCTTAACCCATTGATCAATTGTTATTATCGTGTATTTTAATGATATTTAAAAAATAGCACGCCACATACGCATCGGAGACGATTTGACGTCGTGTCGTAAACGACTGCACAAAGCGACAGCGTTTCAAGGTAAGGATATGAACGCTCGTTCAGCGTTGCAAGGCATGCAAATTTCGCCGTTGCGCATTGATTTCAATTAGTTCTCAATGGCATTAGACGTCCACCGGTTGGTGGCGACTTTTCGTCGTGCAATATCCACCACCAACCTGCTTACAGGACTTGCAGCTAATTGGAAGCGACAACCAGTCTTCAAATGAACTCAGCTAATCACCAAGATTAAAATGGGACGTACGATTACTATTATTAGTATTCTTTATTTGTATATATTTTATCTATTGGCATTTATTATATTTATTTATTCGTTTTTATTATTATTGTTATTATTATACAAACGCTCTATTCAAAGGTGCGTCGCATTGCGATTTTCGATTTTGAACGAACTCGACACAAGGGGAGCATTAGCGCGATCCGCGGTTTCTTGCCACCAGTTTTTGGAGTGGACATCCACGAGGACGAATAGCGTTTTTGTTCGAACCGAGAGAACAAAATAATCACTAGACAATTGGGATTGTCGTTTGATTTGAGTCCTTTTTTGGTGACACCACTTGGGGATTCTGGGCGTCTATCGAAAGATCGATTGAATCACGCTCCTTCATGGTCACGGGCTGCAAATACGAATGCGATATAATGGCATGTTGCATAAATACTTTTTTTCTTTTGTTGAGGGGAGGAAATTACATTGCATAAATACTAAACAGGCCCATATGTACTTTCCACTTCTATTAGCATGATCTAATGAATGCAGTTGGCTTTCCATAGTGCTTCTGCGGCTGTGTCATGTAGAGAACTTTCCGTCAGGCGTTACGCTGAATTTAGCCGCAATCCTTCGAAGATGCTTTGGAAATATTTTAACACTTCGCTAAATTCGACCAGGTTGTTGAAGGGTATAGTGACCACTGGACAAACACGGTGCTCGATGGATAAATCTGCAAAATACGGAACTAATACACCGATGTGATGTCATGTTCTAGACATCAGTCTAGAAAATGAATCCTGACGCGAGATTCGCCCTGTGTTTTGGCTATGGTGCTCCAGCGAGCTGTAGCCTTGAGCAGACGAGGCGGCATTTCTGTCCCCGACAGAAATCCTGTACCCTGCTAAATCCCTCTGGCTCCGGCCGCGTTGTTTCCCGCCGACTCCGCTGGCCCTGACACCCCAGAGCGAATGAAACGGCCCTCGAACAAAGAAAGCTCAAGTATCCATCATGAATATTAAATCGCTGTAACGGTCCCATGGCCTACACAGCCTACTTCTTCATTCACTATCCGACGATGGCGAAGGGAAAAGGTTTGAGGCCGAAGAAGAGGAGGATTTTTATCGCTTCTCAGGTCCAGTTATGGAGGCCTACGAGGACCGTCACTTGGACGGGTGACGAAACGAATCGAGCGGTTCGTAGGGGCACTCTCATCAACACGATTTGAATGCATCCAGCCTATCGGTTGGGATAGGACCTTCACGGAACGCTCTGGACACCGAAACTCACGAAAGGTGCTATTATTATATATTATATAGAACAGGGCTGAGCAAGCGACAAGGGAGGCGCACGTTACCCTGGTTAGATCGAGACATTGGCCTAAAACGCCTCGTGTACTAAAACTGTGAAATTGATGTACTGCCAATTCAAATAGCAAAAATATTTACTTGTTATTCTTCTATCCACTGAAACCACCTAATGTCCAGCCCCAAGCACTCTGTACACCTCTACGACACTCGATGCATAGGGCAAGGACGACGAGAGGGAGACGTTGTGTTCCTTAAAGGGTCAACACGTTCAGTGTCTGATCGGGGATAGTTTGAGCAGGCGACTGAGGTTCCCCGTGGTCATCCTTAATCCTTGAGTTTTGAACGTCCCGTTCCACTCTTGAGATTTCCCTCTGTGAGAAACGTCAGAAAAATATGAGACCGACTGTCTGTGTGTGTTCGACGGAAACGAAATTGATAACCGAACAGAGGATACGGACGGGCCGGTTATTTGTACTCGATTTCGAGTCGAGCCCAAGTCATAGAAAGGGCGCGAGTGAATATCGAGTCACAACATGGCGGGCTCGGCCAACCGCACCCCGGCTATCATCCATTGGATAGGGTGGCCATTGTTCAAGACGAATCAGGCCGTGCGTCAACGTCGACGATGACGAAGAGGTCAACAGCAACAAGGGCGGCAAACGTTGCTGAAAAGACGGGTGAAGCAAGAGGGACCTGCGGGAACGAGACTAGTAAATTAATAAATTAATGAATGAATCAGCGATTCAAAGGAAGGACAAGGAGTATCTACACAAGTCCTTTATCTAAGATCACAGTTCGTCGAAGGATTTCGTCCACTGTCGTGCGTAAACGTCGATGCCGTCCCACCCAGATACACCACCGCCACCGCCATCGTTCTTCATGTCGAACTGTCAGGTTTCCCGAAGATTGAAATGATCAAATCGAGTTGGATTCCTCCATTCGCATACACGTAAAGGACAATAATAACCCCAGCAGGCTCGTTGGCCGTCGAAGATTGCCCGGTGAGGTTGAGCTTATAACCTTTCTCAGCAAGAGACAGGAGTGTAGCGAAGGAACCCGAACATCGGCGGAAGATAGAGAAAATCGCGGCCTCATTTGTGTTTGTGCCGATATGTCGTACGTGGGCGTGTCTGTCAAGGGGTCGATCGATGGCTAACAGTTCGAGCGAACTATAACTGGCGCTAGTTGCTCTCTGACCTTTCATCTCTGCTCGTATCCCTTCGTTGTTATTGTTCGAGTTGACCTTGTGGCTGAGTGCCTTGCGATGTGACAGCGGCGCTACGCGAACGAGACAAATTCGAAGGCGGCCAAGGCCAGAAGCGAGCTCGAGTGAGGCGGAGAACGCCGAAGCAAAATCGTTTGCGACTTGTCGCTGCCGCGGTGTCGAAGGTCTGGTTGCTGTGCAATTTTCACGGCATTTCAGAATACTCCCTAGCCATCGAGAGGCGAAAGAAAAACTTGACGGGCGAACGGTGCTGGGTATTAAGGCCGGCCTTGCGTCTATCTCGCGTATTTACCATCGTTTGCCTGCAGGGTAGCATGACTGTTTCTCTCTCTCTCTCTCTCTATATATATATATATATGTATATATTGTAGGACTCCGATGACACAAGCAAACGAATACTGACGAAATCGGCGACCGCTAAGCGCCGACTTCAGAGGGCACTGCGTTCATTGGTGGTCTTCACTCCTGAGGAAAAAGAAGAAAGGCTGAGTTGAAGGCTGCTGAGAGATGGTATATTCGCGAATGGTATATTCGCAAATAGGGTCGTTGAGCAGACGACAGCAGTATCGAGCCAGCTCACTCGCCGCTGAATGGGCTCAATAGCCAGAGTAGAGCTTTGGC
Organism: Stratiolaelaps scimitus; assembly: GCA_019614645.1. Taxonomy (NCBI): domain Eukaryota; kingdom Metazoa; phylum Arthropoda; class Arachnida; order Mesostigmata; family Laelapidae; genus Stratiolaelaps; species Stratiolaelaps scimitus. Next base: position 2,304,526 of record JABWDB010000018.1, on the reverse strand, counting down.
GTTGTTTTCATAGCCGCTCGGCGTTTGCCGCCACTGAAGCGCACACCCGCTCTGCCTGCCTGCCTGCTTGCCAATCCCGTAGTCTATGTGGCCCCAGTCTACCGGCCGCCCGTTCTACCGTTAACCCCATGGAGCGACCTCAGCCCAGCCAATCCGAGATGGCTCCATTCTGCCTTCAAGCATTGTGCTTCTTGGGGCCCGTTCCGACTTCCAGTAGTATGTGTTCAATGTGGCCTATGGCCGCCGCCGCCGCCGCAGCACTCCACACTCTCTTCAGTTGGGGAAGTACCGCTTTCGCAGGGTGCCATTGTGGCTTACACTCCTGTGGTCAGATGATATGAACACCGGCCATGCGGGTCTTTGATTGTCGCTTCACTTCGTCCTAGAGAGAATTGACTTGGGGGACCCTATTTTCCTCGCAGTTGTTTTCGGAAGGAGGCAGACGGTGGCAAGGACGTACTGCGCCAAGGATACGTACGAAGCCGACCATGAAGGGTTGGGTTGAGCCCTCGATGACAAGCTCTTGATGGCGACGCCAACAGACGAATGCAACAAACAGCGAACCCGCTGCGTCGTCGCTGCCGCTGCCAGCGCCACCACCACCTCCGTCACCAGCACCGCCCAGCTTTATCGACTTTCCACATCTAGTCAGTCTAGCCACAGTCGCATCTGCTTTAGGCCGACTCTTGCCATTTCTGAAGAAATACGCCCAGAAGCCAACAACGGCGCTGTCGATACAGCAACGGCGCTCGCATGAGAACAATGCGAACGTACACAAACATAAGTAGACATAGCATGTTTTGCACTAGTTTGCGTAAAGGCACATCCCCTCTGTAGCGCGTATCTCTCTCTCTCTCTCTCTGGATATTGGCGTATACACGATCACAATACGATACCAACTCGCCATCGTCATGAAAAAGAATTACCTTTAACTGTCTGTAGAGTCTGTGCATATGCTCGTAGCGTTCGCAAGAGGCAAACCCTGGACAGCTGAATCGCACGACAAGAGGTTTTGTTTTGAGTTTCGCCTCACTACAATTTATTTATGTGTTCGAGCCCGTTTAGGTTCAGTCGAGCTTCCAAACGTTTGCTGGCGTTTCGCCTATGCTGAATGACGAGTACCAACACTCAATATGCCCCTACCATATTCACACATCTGCATAGTCATCACATGCAGACTCCGACCCTACAGGTACTACTCCCGCGTAATATCAGCCAACATGAACAAGCTAACAGGCAAACGCCCCGGGCGGCTCGAGCGGCTGTTGCTCGGCCGAATGGCCTGCGTACGCGAGATAGCACAAGGGGGTGACAGCGGCACGAACCGCAAATCAACGGTGCAGGGGATTTGAGCATTGAGCCTTCGACTTCGTCGTTACGGCAGTATGTGTTGAAATGTGAGAAGAATAACCGAGCCGAGTTGAGGATCAGGGATCAGAGATCATCCCTTGCTGAAGCTGCCGTTTCATTCTGCTTCCCTGCTAATAGATAGGTGGGCGTGTTGGTTTTGCGATTCTTGGCCACCCGTCCTCGTTTTCGAGAACGTGTCCTCATCAACGGCGAACGATGGCCCGAGCCTATACGCGAGGGTGACTCCGCCGCGGCCGGTACGCGCCATGAAGCGCCCGATTGAGCGAGCTGACGAGGGCGGGGGGATCCTTGCGCGTGGTTTTCATCAGTGGTTCATGCGGGACCCGTAACTTTATTTTAGGCCACGCGGGGCAAACACAGCCGGCGCTCGGCGATCGATTTCATCTAGCGCGCCGTGCGACATGCGCAGCGGGAAGCACGTCTAGAACGAGGCTCATTGTTCTGTGGCTGTAATGCACTTTTGCAAGTACCCAAGTACAGTATAGTGCGACGAGTCGGTCCATTATATATATACCTCCTGCGTCAGCCTTCTCATCTTGCCCTCTGACACTCATATGAAGAAGTTTTGTATAGTATTTGCCCTCATATCTTTCCCAGAGTCGCTTCCCGCTTTGGCATCCCGGCCGTCCCATCACTGTTGTCATCTCCACTATCTCGTGCCCTTGACAACGCTAGCGATTGGGCCGAGTGTAAGGTTGCACAACGTGATGTGTATATATATATATATATAATATTGTATATATGTATGTACCCCAGTAACGCTAGCATCCCCGACTGCGCGCGTAGTAGGACGTCCTGGCGTCGCTCGGGCAGAGCGAGAAGAGACAGGAGAACTGGAGGCTACGGCGGTAGCGGATTACCTCACGATGTTTTTGCAGCAGCGGCAGCAGCAGCTCGTAATCGGATTCATTATCTCTCCCGCCGTTGCTTTATCGCGTCGCTCGGACGCGATAGCAAAAGGCTTTCCACAAGGCCCAACCACTTATATATATATATATATATATATACACGCGAGTCTAAGGCGGTTCGTCAGAGTCTTGCCGGCGCCCCCGACAGGCGCGCAGGACAAAACGCGGCGACAACTGGCAGGACGAACGAAAATGCCTGCGAAGGACAGAGAGGCCGGGGAAGCCCACCGTTCTTAACTGCGCCAGTCGGCAGGACTCTTACTAAATTAAGCCTGTTTATACTTTTTTAGAGCCGGGGGCACACGACAGCCCCCGCCTATATAAGGTTCGCGCGGTGCTGACCTCGAGATAATTTGCGCGTTTTGCTCTTTCCGCCGCTGTTGAACGCGGGCGTCAATGTGAACACAAAGAGAAGCCGCCGTTCGTTATCTGTTGGCGGAAGCTTCAAATCTCGTTCATTCATCGCGTGTACCTCGTCATGTCATCGGGTCCAGTGGACTTGCGGGGCGAATGTCGAACGAGTTGAGAGAGAGAGAGAGAGAGAGAGAGAGAGAGATAATGTGTTGCTTAATCCTGAGGGAAAAGCAATCGGGAAATAGTAGGTACAGTTTGACACGAACTCATGGGTCACGTGTGTATTTATCAGGGCATTGCGGCCGCCAAGCGCTAAGCTACTGCATTGCCACTCTCTGATTTTGTTTATGATCGGTTGAACGTCAGATATCAAGCGTCCTGAATCGTACGGTACATTTCTATGGTACATTCGTACGGTACACGAGGTCAACAGTCAACGTAATCTTTCCACAAGCGTATACGAGATGCATATCTCTCTCTCCCATATCGTCTGTCCTGACGAAGTTGGCTGGCGCCGGTGCACGGATTCAGCGTGCCGCTGGCGAGTGGCCATAGCAATCCATATTGACATCACTTAAGTCTGTGTTGAGTTACAGCGGGCAAGCAGCTGTGGTCACTAAAGTTTTCGGTGTGTTGTCATAAAAGACATTTTTTTTCGTTGGATTCCATACTAAGTTGTCTGGTATCTGTGCTGTTCTAGATACTCACCTTCGCTGTAATTGCATACACCTTTTTGGTGAGCAAGCCGCCTCTGTAGGTATAGAGAAGCACATTTCGACTTCTCCGTGGCTTAGCATACTTAGAAAAGCGATTTATAAAAGTATTCCGGATAATTGAACGTGAATAGCGAATTTCCTACCTTAAAATGAAAGCTAGGTCGTGTCCAAGCTGAAAACTCTATGCTCCAAAGACGGCCGAGTCTAAAAATGTCACACTTCACAGAGCCGAGCAGCTCCCGTTACAAGCGCCAGGTGAACGTCGGTCGAGACATTGAAATCTGGCAAGAAAAAAAAAGATCCTTGGATTTACCGTCAGGGTTCAGAGTTTCCTCTTTCCGCCGTAGGCACCAGCGTGACTGGCCGGGCGACTGCGAGAGTCATCGAGAAATGTGACTGCTCCAATTTCATAAACGAGGTGTCCTTGTATCCCCCGTCAACGAATGGATCTGTACCTGCGCGAAATGTTCGCCATATTTGTAGGGCAGGCCTATTTGACAGCAGGCCGGCATCGCCACTGGCTTCTTGGCAGCCGCAGTTCGTTTCGCTCGAATGGTAAGCCTAATTGTCGATTCCGGCTGGAGTTCAGAGGGTTGTCTTGTTTCCGGCTGGAGTTTCGTTAGTTCAGAAGGTTGTCCTGTTTGTCCTGTGTTCCCCTCGAATATTTATGGCATGTCGGAATGTCAACGGCGCATGTTTTAACAAGGAAGCTGAATTGAAAAATGCTAAATACAAGCGTCGTCTAGCGTTTGAAGACATAATCTGCTGGCATTGCTAGTTTTCCAAGTTTGCCGAGGATGTTACATATGTTTTTGGTGACATGCAATGTGTTTGAAGTCTGACACGAAGAGATAATTAACTGCATCCGTGCCACTAGCTGCACTTTTTCAAATCGGTAGGATTTGCATTCTCTCCTTCGGATTGAAAAAGCATGCGGGTCAGAGCTGCGTGAAGTAATCAGTCACCTAATAGGAGCTTTTTACACCAGGCTTGGCTAGTCATACGCACGTCTTTGTGTCTCCGGGATGAGGTGTACCTTTGTGAGGCGTTTGCCATTCTGGGCTCTCCTTTACGCAAACACATCCATGCATATATACACACGCAGACACTACCAACCCCGCAGTCGTCAATACTTACCGTTCGTATACAGAGAGCAGACAAAATGGAGGCAAATTCTTCGTAGTGGCATTGATATTCTCCTTGTGTGCCTTCCTCGGCCACCTGCTAAGGCCCTCGCTGCGCAGTTGGAGCAGTGGTGAATGTCGTCCTGGAATAGTCCTGGACCAGTGGTGAATGTCCGAAGCTTCTGGGAATGTCTCTTTCCCATACACTCAATAGGTCGACACACTCAATGGTGTGTCGACCCTCACGCACCTGTTACGTGTAGACATTATCGAGTCAGGCACCACTTTGGGCTGACTTGTACGAATGTCGGATTAGGTAAGCTCTAGCGGAGATAGTGGTTTCCAGGACGGTCCGCCGTCGATGACCCCCGAGGCAAACGGCCAAGTGGCTCTCGTCAGTACGGCGTCAGACAGACGTCTTGAAAGGGTTTCTTCTCGTCGGGGGCTGGAGTCGGCGAATGGCAACGTGAGCCAAATATTAACATGTCCGTCTGGCCTCCTGTCCTGCTGCTGTGGTGAGTGAGATGGAGTGTTTCTACATAGGTACGTTACGATAAGGGCTTCGGCAGTTCGGGGCCAGCAACAGACTGCTGTTGGTGTCCAGAACCGTAAAGTTGAACAAATTGTACTTGCCTTTACCTTTCGTATTACTTTCTCCAGTCTTCGGACAAGCTTGGGTGGAACAGATATGGGGTTGAGAGTACACGTGAGAACGCTAACTATCCTGAACGTCGGCTAAACCCTGATCGTCAACGCGGCATCTCAATGCGTTCAGTTGCGTGTTTTGCTCATGCTGAATGAATGGTCGCATTTTTTTCCGATCCTTCGTTTGGTTGGTGGTTTCTTTGGACCACATAATTTGCCAACCTCGGTCCTAATGCCACGCCCGCATGTCCAGGCGAACTGCAGTCCGCAGCGATTTTGAGCTCCAAACACAGCACGTGGCTGGCTATATGAAAGGCAATCCATGCTTGACTGACTGATCTCTTCTCTTTCCCTTGCCACCATAGGGGACCCTAACAAAGACGTTGTTTGGCCCGCGCAAAATGCTGACGGTCGCGACAGTTTGGCCAATTGGCCTACTTTTCATTTCTCGATCTCATGGCTCTACATATCACCAGGACACGATACGGATACGAAATGGTAAAGATAATTCCTAAGGCTAAGTGTGCTGTCTTATAGATTTCGTGTGCTAAGATAAAGCTAAGTGCTAAGGTCTTTAGCGCTGGCACAAGTGCGTTTAGCATGGAGCAGTAGCAGTAAATTATTGTGTCGCTACGACGATTTCCACCACAGAGGAAAAAAGCATTAGAGAGTACAGAAAATAACAATGCGGGACTCTTATGAGGCTTCGTAATTGGAATGAGTACATTCTAAATCCTTTAACGAGGAACTATTGGAGGGCAAGTCTGGTGCCAGCAGCCGCGGTAATTCCAGCTCCAATAGCGTATATTAAAATTGTTGCGTCTAAAAAGCTCGTAGTTTGAAAACTTGCCTTGGCTTACACGGTGCAACACTAGACAATCACCTCTGTCTCGAAGAGAATCAAAATCAAACACCCGTGCACTATGACGCCGAAAACTTAACTCCGGACATCACTTGGTGCAAGTTCGACTCTGTAAAGCCTGACCAAGTTCGACTATGCATCATATAAAAATCTGCGATTAAGAGGAATCATTGTCCAGTTGACAATTTCAATGGAATAGGTAAATACTGTATATAGTCATATTATGAGACATAGAAGGAAGTGCATGTGTTCATCTTTATAAATATTAATCAAAAACGCTTACGGTGGCAGTGATCGTTGCCCTCAAGGCCACAGGGCACATGCACTAGGCTACCATGTCTCCATTTTATCTATATCAAACGACAGAATGACGACGAGATGAGCCGGAAAGCTGGATTCGCTCGGCTTCATTTGACCGTCTCGCTGGTGATTGCACCGAATGCTGTTTTGCGCACTATGTCGTGCCTGTGCAATGATTTCAGCCCGCCCATAAGGTTTGACAGGGTGCCCTACATGGGTCTATTGCCCGTGTTACCACCTTTCCACATTACCTAGTTTGCGGTTCCCGTCGAGCCCCAGTAGCGTCGTCAGCCGCAGCTGTAATAATATCGTCGTTGTCGCGAGCTCGCCCGAGCGTCGTATGCGGACGGATTCACCCGCTCTTCGACGACTCTCACCCACAATGACGACACTGGCGGGGTCCTGTTGACGTGTCCGTCCACGGTGACGGAGTGTCTACAACCCCGTGGCCCTTGCCCTGGTCCTTCTCCTATGTTGGAGAGAACGCGAGCAAGCAAGCACGAGAGATAGATAGAGGGCAGCAGGAAAGAGAGAGAGAGAGAGCGAGTCCGGGTCGAGGCCGGCCGCGTCACCCCGAGCGACTCATTGTATGGGAGAACTGCCGTGACGCTTATTTGCGGGCCCTCCGGGTACGCGGAGCGCATGCACCCTTCACCCAGTAGACATATTTGGGACCTGCCTACGCTCGACGGTCGGAGATGCTCCGCTGCTGTCTTCAGCCGCGACGTCTTCAGCGCGCTGCGGCGGTAAAGGCCAGCTCGGTTTCGGCGTCGAAGCCACGCGAAAGGGTTGGCAATGACGATGCGCTTTCAAATGAGCTACGGCCTCGCATCGCTGTGTTGACTGTTGAAGAGGTGCACAGGTCCCGGGGGTCGCCCGGTCCGCGGTCTGCGGTCGGCCCTGGTTGGGTGGATGGCCGGACAGCCGGTCAGATGGACGGGTCCATCTAGTCGGAGGTCTTCCCGACGGGTGGCGTCTAAAGCAAACGCATTTTCGGTACGACGTCCTGCACCCTGCCACTGATCTCGTCTGCTGACCATCTTTCCTGATGACTGTGGATGATGATGACGATGATGACGGCCACGATGGAGCTCCGCAGGGACGCTGCGCTCGTCTTCCAATATGACGAGGAAGGAAAGACCAAGACCACTGAGACCCTACTGTAGTGGGAGCCTTAATGAGAAAGACAGTGGAGGCACATTTCAAACAACAACAACAATACCAGCTGCTGCTGCTGCTGTTGCTGGGAAGACTATATTACATTATGCAACAGTAGTGTCCAGAGCAGAAGAAGGCACCAATATATGCCTGCTGCAAGGCGAGCAGGCCATGTACCCATATATATATATTTATTATATAATATATAGGTATGAATTATTTTTTTACATGCCTCCTTGTTGGCGCATTTATGCAAAATATACTATAAGCAAAGTTGTATATATATATATATATATAGAGAGAGAGAGAGAGATATTTGTTTTAGTACTAAAAGTATGTAGATTTCTATCATTACACTTGTTACGTAGTTTAACTCAAGCTCCATTCGCCATATGCATCCCATAATTACTATTATTGCATAGGTATATTGATTTGGATACACGTACGAGTGGTGGTTTACCACAATTTTGATATTTATTTCGTATGATTCTGCGTCTAAAAATATACAATAATTAGAGAAACAGTTGGGGACAGGCTGTCAGGCCGAGACCGTCATGGTCCGGGAGAGGGGCATTGCCCTTCTGGACAGCTAGGGAAACGACGCTGCAAAACGAAGCATCCTGCGCGGTTGTCCCCTGTGGCGCGGGTGAGCCCGTGGTAGACTCCTTCGAAAAAATAGTAGTGTGGGGGCCGTGGCAGCCTAGGATTTTGAAGGCAAGAGGGGAAAAGAGGTGAGTTGCTTGGAGGGCGGCGTACTTCCGTAGCTTAGCCTGCTCCGCACAGGACGCCGTAGGTGGTTTCACAGTGGTTGAGATAAGAGGGTGCTGGAGTGTCAACCACCGTCCGAAACGAGGTGCTGGCCTCGGTGTTTGGGGATGAGGGGCGTCAGGGTGGCGCCCGTCCGCAGCGTTGAGGCTCTGCTATTCCCTTGTGCAGAGGATACCTGCGGAGGAGAGGGCCCTCACGAGCTTGTCATTAAGCATCGTGCAACGCGGCTGGCTACCCGCGCTGCGTTCGCACGATTGGCCGTGGTGGCCATTCGTCGCGACAGGGTCTCCGCAACGGCCGCAGCTGTGGGCTGCAACCACAGGAGGCCCGAGGTGGAGGCCCACACAGAGGACAGTGCCAAGGGGCGAGGAGAGCAGCGCTTGGAGCCATGCGCCGCACCAGCCCGGCGAGCCTTATTAGCGACGTGTGGCGCTGAGGAGAAGGGAGCCCCGCAGCTCCTGGTGAAGGGTATCAGACATACTCGCTGCCGACGCTGCTGTTCGGGCTGGTAGGGTAGCCTGCGACGCCGCTGCCAGGGGAAGCTCGAGGTTGAGGGCCGTAGTAAGGCCGTCCACCACCATATCGCCAAAGGCGTAGAGGGTCGAAGCCTCGGTGCTGACTGGTCTAGACTTGAGCAAGTGCTGGAGGCGTGCCGCCGAGAAGGAGAACCGGAAGAGGAAGAACCGGGGCAGTCGGTCATCACAACAATCGAGCATCACCGAAGTCCTCTCGAGACTGTGGTCGAGAATCTCAAGTGACTACCTCGGTATGAGACGGCACCCTGGAGGGAGCGCTTGGTAGGATGGGCGTCAAATTAGAAGAACTCGCACTTCGAGAGGTTGAGGGCGAGGTCGCAGGGTCCCTCGTGGTCGAGTGCTCACTCGACGTCTGAGGTGACGGACGCCGGATCACCGGCCAACGTTCCGTCATCCGTGCACCACCATCCGAGGCGATGGCTCCGAGGGCCGGGGAGAACAGATCCGTTAGGAGGTGCGACCGAAGTCCATCAGGTTCCGTCATTGGTTCCATGTCAACGGGGGGTCATTGGTTCCATGAGGGGATGTTCGGGGGAGGTATAGTCAGACGGGGCGCGAAGTCCATCAGGTTCCGTCATTGGTTCCATGTCAACGGGGGTCATTGGTTCCATGAGGGGATGTTCGGGGGAGGTATAGTCAGACGGGGCGCGGAGTGCTTCACCCTTCTCACGGCCTCGAGAGAGTCTGTAGCGGACTCGGTACAGCACAGGACGCGGGCAGCGTCGGAGATGTCACCTTCGGAGAGCTTCTGCGATGCAATGCGCGCATGCCGCTTGGCCCGCGGGACCGTTGACGACGCAAGCGACCCTCCAAGGGGGCCGCTAGGGTCCCCCGAACCACAGTCGGGAGGGCCCGGTATTGTCTCTTTTGTCCGATATCTGCAAACCCACCCGAGCGAGCGCCAGGTGCTCCTCCCAGTAGGGAACGTCGTTGAGGACGTCCATGAGGGCCACCACGACCAGGAATTGCGCGGCCTTTAAGACCATATCGAAATCGCGGGCGTCGCGCATAGCCGTCAGGATCCGCAGCTCGAGCAGTTATGGTGGCTGCCATATATATATATATATATATAAAAATATATGTTAGACGGATATATGTACAAACACGCTGTTTGTTGCTCGCTCTCTACGTCTGTGTAACATAATCCGATTATAAGATTCGGAAAATTTAGTAAATTTTCCACGCTGATTCAGAGCCAACATTTAACCTTCCAGGGTAGTGCAATGCCAATTATACGATTCAACGTAGACTTAGCTCTCAGCATTTTAGTTATAGTGAATCGTACTCTCTGTACTCTCTGACGAACATCAGTGATAGCGACACGTCAATAAGATGACGTTAATCGGCCAGCCATAAGCTTGGCTAAATGAACAGCGCTTCTCGATAAGTAAATCACTCTATGGCCGAGCGGAGTCTAGAAAACACTTATTCATTAATTCGAACACTGTGCACTTATCAGTATTTTTCTTAATTACCCCGGCTGTGTCCTTGAAGCATCGTTCGGAAAGGCTTTTGCACTGCTCCGTGTGTGTCCTGCGGGATTCGAACCACCTATAAGTCTAGCTAGCAATGATCGACCCAGTTCTAGCGGTATAGAGCGCACACCGTTACGTGGCGATACAGAAAGCTTCGAACGCGCTGATGCCACACGCTCGCTCGCTCGCTGCTCAGCCACCACATGATACCACATTTTAGCTGATTGCCGAACAGCAGGAAACATCCTCTCAAGCAGGACTGTATACGTATGTATCTAGCTATACATCAAGTGCTGGTTATACGATGGTCTGCAATTTTCGCTGGAATGCACGAGAAACGAAGGCCTCATCGGAGAGCGGCTGCGCTCGTTGCTTGGCTGATGTTGTCCTACTTTGATGTACAACTATTTCGTGCACGATGTCATTATCAGTAGTGATGGTGGTGGTGGTGGCGGCACTAGTTTTGTCTGGCGCCGGGACCACTGTCTCTTCTCTTGTCTTCTCTATCTCAGCTATCTAGCAGGTCGCATCATTCATTCGCACGACCCCCGCGCCCCGCCGCCCCCCGCCCCCCGAACGCCCCTGTGGTCCGGTTTTGCGTTGCGTTGGGCGCGGCGCAATGTCTCTCTCCATCTCTCTCTCTCTCTTTGATTCCGGTATGGTGACGGCCCTTGTCGAATACCGTCCTATCAGGGATCGGTGTACTACCATTGGTGTCTATCTGTCCAGTCTGACTCTGCTTTTCTCTCTCTCTCTCTCTCTCGTTCAGGACAAACTGCGATGTTAGACATAGATAGCGGGGGTCAGATGGGGCGGCGAGTGTAGCTCTGCCGGACTTTCCCAGATATCGTGCATTCGGCGGAATCGGCGCGGCCTCGATCTGCGGGCGGCAACAGAGGAGGCATCGGCGGCGGCGGCGGCGGTGGTGGCCTCGGTGATGTCGCGAGCGTCGAAGAACAAAAGTAGTCGAACTCCTAGTGTTGGCAGTCTCTCCTGCGTTTGGTACCTGGCCGCCTTCTACCACCGACCCGCCCTAATTGCAAAGGGCCAATGATGGCATTGGCCGCGACGATTGGGGGGGTGTTTCAGGGCTTTAGCGCGGTAACCAACCGGACATGTACGGAGAAGAGCGAGTAATTCTCTTCAGTCCCGGCGAGCGGGTGCTACACACAGTGAAGCTGTAATTGCACTTAATTGTAGCTTCGTTACGTTCGTTAGTATTCCCCGAGTGTCGTGCTTGCCCCACCTAGCTACGAGGGCCCAGCTCCCCGGAACCTCCGGGGAGGATCTAAGGACAGCGGTGTCGCGCATAGGAAGAGGCAACGTCGATGGAGCTAAACCTCCACCCAACCCTCACAGACTTGAACGAATTAGACAGCACGTGCTTCGATGATACGAACTGCTCCTCGATTCCAATCGCTTGTGCGCTCTTTTTTAAACGAGGGCTGGCATTTACTGTCTCGTTGATTTCGCCGTTCCTGTTAACATTAATCCTTTGCTGGCTCTGCACCTCCTGACGACACCCGAGGAGCTGCTCTCCCGGAGAAAACGTACTGGTCCGGGACGCATGTTCAAAGCCAGCTTGGACGGAGGCTTCGAGGCAGTTTTAGCGGCAACCAAGCCGTTCGTTTCAGATCGAGGTCTCTCTTCATCGACGGGGACGCCGAGATGGTTACGGGCAGGGCTGAGCGAGGTAGAAGCAAACGACCGACGGTTCGACCTAACCCCGTTATTACCGGGTCCCCTACGAGGTCCAGGGGACCAGGCAATGACGACACTCCTGTCAGGCATTTAGTTCTCATTAATCCACTCGAAGGGTTGCTAATTGAAACGTGTTCCGTAAGTACTAATCAGAGAGCCGTGAGTAGAACGTACTTCACTATCATGAATCGACCAATCATCAAGGCATATGGAGAAGTATGTGGTAACTAAGTCTGCCTGACCGAAAATTGCAAACAACGCTATAGACAAATGCGTTTATACATTATATTTTAAGGACAATACAGCCTCACCGACGACCGCAAATAGGTTCGTTTAGTCGTTCATATCAGGCAACATCATTCATTGAAACATCGCATTCGAGACCGATACAAGCAAACCCATCAGTCGGCGGCAAGTTGATACGGAACTAACCCAGATTCTGCTCATTTCGTTACACACAGCAGTTGATGCGTTGTCGTATTATGCATTAAATAATGACAATGCATCTCGCTTTAGGGTTTGCCAAATGTGTGCCCCTGCACCACGAATTGATGCTGAGCGTTGCCGAAGCAAATAGTCGGTTGATCATATAATAGCTACATGAGCCACCAGCTGCGCCAATCGGCAAAATGAGAGATCATCCTGGTTGACACTTCCTGCCCATCACCGCCAGGTAACGCTGCTGCTGCTGCAGCCGGGCATACTTGCATGCGTTCTAGAGAGGCACCTCGTGTCGCGCACTCCGGTCAGCAAGAACGACACCGAAAAGGCAGAGGGCGAGAAAGAGAGAGAGAGTCATGACTATAATGTTCGTTGACCCTGCGGCGGCCCTGTCGGCTGGTGGTTTCGCGTTAGTGACTGCCAACGTCGTTGGTGGCGCCGCTAAGGACGCTGTACGTTGTTTTGTATTCTTGCCATTCGCCATCGTCAGCATGTCCCGACTGAAGAGACGAAGCAGGTCCTGTGGTCGCTCAACCTCCTCTGCGGTGGTTGTTCGTGCTGCTAACGTACGGTTGTATGTACCTATGTGAAGAATGACCTGATATGGCGATTCTCTGTCTGCGACGTACCGAAGCCACCGTCGAAACAGCCGAAACAGCAGTGAGGAGAGGAGAGGAGGGAGAGCAAAGCGGATACCGTAACAATTTCAGTTCCCTCCCGACCTGCCTCCCCTTCGTGGATGCACGCAGCGAGCGGGAGCGGGTCCGCAAGAGACACTGATATAGAGAGGGATAGATGGATACAGAGAGATAGAGAGAGTTCTCCTGCTACTGCAGCTACCGAAGACTACAAAGTCAAAGCGCCGTCGCCGCCGCCGACGACGACGACAACGATTTTTTCCGTCATTTTTTCTTTCCTGTTCGTTCCGCCCTGCTCGCGCACTCGCCGGCTCGTGCCAGCGAGTGCCAGCGTTACTGCGACAGCGCTCATCGTTAGCTGTCATCGTGCTCGCCTGCATGGCTGGATGACTGCGCCTGCTGTTCCTGCAGCGTCCGCCCGGCGTTTCCCTGTTACAAGAGGCGCTGCTGCAAGAGGCGCGCCAGGGGGCACCCCTGGCTGGATCGGCATAGAACGTGCGGGTATTAAAATGTCGGTCGGTTTTCTCCGGTGCGCAAGCGCATTCCTCGGGCGCACAACGGCGCATAGTGCAGATGGAGGCAAAATGTCCACGGTCGTGGCGACAGGCCCTGTGTGTGCCTGCCTGCCCGTCTGCCTACGGATGCCTAGGCCCACCTATGAAGGTGGGGTATAGGGGGGGACGGCGGGCGTGATGTCTGCAGGCGATGAGCACTTAGGTGAATATGCGCCAGGAGCAAAGGATCAGGAGTATGTGTGTGCTTGCAAAATGGACGAGACGTCATCTGGAAAATTCCAGCCCTTTCAACAATAGGACACACACACCGCCTGATGCTAGTGTCAACTAAGTGCGTACGCTATTGCCAGGCGTGCGCGAGTACAGGGCGTACTGCCTGACGCGTGTATTGCAGTTGTTCGGGGTGTGACGTCTTCACTCGGCGAGAGCAGAATTGTATCGCAATCTCTGCAGAGTTCCGCAGCAACACAGGTGGGTGAAGGTGGTCGCTGGCGATGTTGCCGTCGAGTCTTGTGTCTGCCAATCGGATCGATGAATAGCGGCACTCTATTCAGTAAAGATCTGATGAAGGTCTGACCGCAGTTTGCAAACAGATATTTAGCCTTAAACAAAATTCAGAATAGATTTGTTCGCAGCAGTAGCCTTGGGTGCAAGGTATCGAGAGGGCTTGTTGTTCTTAGACCGATCCTCATGATCGTGCTGATACAGCTGTATTTCATAAGTTGAAAATATCATTGATCAGTTTCCAGTCATTCGCCAGGACAATCAACGGAGATGAGAGCCGTAAGTGCAACTGAGGTCGCACGCACTGCGCGCATAAATAATGCATTCGTTTGGAGACCGACACGCGTCAGGCCCTAACGTTGTCTATTAATCTCGTAATTATCAAAACAAATTCCCGCCAAAATGCAAATATATACCCCCTTAGCTGATAACAGTGGAGTGTCAGTGCTCTATTACTGTTATATTACTATAGATGAAGATAATATTATTGGATGTAGATATTTATAAAACAAAGGTTGAGAAATAATAGTAATGAAATATTAAATATAATAAATAAAGTATAATATTATAGATCAATGGGAGACAGAATGGAAACTATATTGTTAGTTTTCCGCGCTATGGAACTTTTCGTGGTGATCCTCGAAACGAGACGACTTATCATAGGGCGACTGATACAGACGTGTCCAATACTGAGCCAGTAAAAAAGTGGCAAAATATAATGAACTCTTATTATAAATACATATAATAAGAATCCCACCTGTTGGATCTTCAACTCCTGTACGTTGGCGACCCCAAAATGGACAGGTGTTTGTGTATGCACTTATCCCCCAGTGGGAGCGGGTGGAGTATCGACGAGTTGACCGAGATTCTGGTCAGACTTAGCTAAAATTGGCATTGTATCTTCACCGAAGGGCTGCATTGAATCAGGCGGCCACGAACGGCTAATGATAATCTGTATCTGGTTGCCATCGTCTTGCATCCTATTTTAATCGCTGCCCTTAAATGCACCTGCTCGCTGGTCTACACCTGTCCCGCTGCTGAGCGTTCGAAGAGATTGGGTTTCATGTTGTTATTTCTTCACACCCGGATCTGGTCAGTTCGTATTTAGTTGGGCAGGCATGTTTGTCAGATAGGCATGTACGTGGTGGCCGCCTAGGTGGCTTCGAATGTATTTACGATGGCAGTAAAGTGAACGCGCTCAACAGGAAACGCAGTATATATATATATATATTGTAGCACATCCAACTACAAAGATACAATAATTAGGAATTAGTTGGGGAACAAGACCGAGGCCGTTATTGTCCCGAGAAAGGCGATGGCATTGCCTCTTTGCCTCACAGTGAGGGAGAGTTGTTGCAGAGGAAAAGATTGCTGTTGCTCTTGTTGTTGTAGCAGATCTGAATCATTCGCACACCGGCCTGGCACCCTGTCCCCAATTGTTTCACTAATGATTATATATATATATATTTAGACTATCACTAATACTATTATACAGATATACTCTAAATATAATCGCGGTCGTCATGCCAAGCTGGCTTGTCCTGGCGGTATATCAGTGCACAGTGTGGACGATAGTTCGCAACGTGACTTAGAGACATAGAGACAATGCCTACTGGAGTCAAATAAATAGAGCGGTATTTAGATGCCTCTTCGCTCTCAGTCCGTCGGTGGAGATTTTCCCCAAGAAGTATTCGGTTCCACCACCAGGACGTGGATAACTCTCTCTGTTTTTCTCGCTCTAGCGGAAACTCATTGTTCACCACGGGGGCTACCACCATCTAATAAGCAACTTGCACTAGCGGGGGACCAGTCGGTCATATGTACTCGTCTTTTTAATATTACCGCCACTCAGGCGGCGAGTTCCGCCTGAACGACAGTTCCGAGGGGGGACTTTTGCACGTCCGTAAGCTGCAACCCCTACGGTCGCTGCTTGACGTGCGTGTACGAGGTTGGCCTTTACGGGACGTCGTCATCTGCGGCAGTCGCTGCGGAGACAATTGCATCCAGCAGTGAGTCGCTGATGGTGGTGGCGGTGCTGGTGATGGCGGCAGCAGCAGCAGCAGCAGCGGCCTCCGCCCGTTAGGCGCGTCCGTATGTGAATGGCACAACGCGCTCTGTGTGTGTCCGGAAGAGACGCGATCGCAGCATGCCTCAGCTCAGGCTACCCGTTACCCAGATAGCTAGCTAACCCCGCTGTGAGACAACGCTATTTGCGAATATCGTCCGCATCGTCCATAGAGCGAGAGCACCGTGGCCTGCACGGCACGAGTCCGGCATCACCCGGCCATGTAGACATCACTCCCCCCCCCCCTCCGAATCTGGCGAGAAAATGGGTAAAAAGACATACAATGAGCTCGTTCGTCTTTTGTATGCTGCAAACGCAAAGAAACAGACATTATCTATGATAATATTCAAGGGAGGGCTGGGTGCAGACAACTAGACTCACAGTTAGGTAACACGTAGGTTTGCAGATTTGGATAAAATTGAGATATCTGCGCATTTAGTGAAAAGAAGCAACATCACCTGCTGAAAGGCCACCATTGGATTTAACTGTGAAGCCACTTTTTGGGTCCCCACCTCCACTGAAACACTGGAAGTTAGTTTTTTTTTACGTGGAAACTCATCTATCTAGCCTAGTGTTGAGGGGGAAATCCGTTATGGACACCTGGCCTCACATCTGAGGTGTTCACCTAGGTAGTGTCGGATTCGCACCGATTAAAAGGCCGAACCGATTGCCAGCTTGAACCACTGTCAGCAACTATCAAAGTAGCACTTCTGTCCGCGGCTTGCAGGGATCGGCAGGCGGATTCAGTGTTGGTGACCTTCGAAGTCATCTCCCTGCCTAGTACTGCGCCTATAATAGAAGTTGTGCTGATAACAGCTTATGTGATTTAGACGATAGGTATATTCCAGAAGCGGATACAAGTGTAAAAACATAAAAACAACACAAAAACAACATCGATACGGAAGACAAACGGTTATTGTTGTTTTGAAACGTCTAGATGGAGTCTGCAAACGTATGTAAGTTGAATACATTAGAGGAGTACGCCATTTTGAATCCATTGTTGGGCAAGCAGGTTCTGAATTAATGATTATCAGATCAATTTTTCAAATCGTCCGCTTGACCGGCCGTGTTGAGGACAGCAAGGCTCCGGTACGATGGGTGCGGCTGACGACCATGAACTTAAAAAGTGTCAGCTTCAAATCAATCCAAAGATCGAAGGTCTGCCTAGCTATTGTGAGAATATTAAGAACCTTGTAGAGACAAACAAGTAATTTAGCTGCTAGTAATTGCATTTACCCCCCTATATAATACGTATATGGAGATGTCAAACGTTGGCGGCCCCTGACGACATTCGATGCTGTCCTCATCGAAATTAGCCGTATGAAAATAGCTGGAATTGGCTTAGGCTAGCTCTGGCTTTAGCTAACATATACAAGCAGAGCCCCCAAGTCCCATGCCCAGGGCCCAACCGTCTCATCTTCACTCTTTCCACCCTTATATTTGTAGGCGCTTCCGAGCTGATCTGAACACGGTCGCGGTTTTATGCCAGAGTCTGTCTGCTCCCTTGCCTGCTAGGGTAGGTTGTGGGGGGGAAATTATGACAACGAAAGGCTGCGGCAGCGACAGCAGCTTACCGGGCTGGCGGCTGGCCCTGACCCCCACACGAGGCAAGGTTAGCTTGGACCGCATGGCGTTGTTCTCAGTGTCTGCCTCTGTGCCTGTCGGATTCCCTGAGCGCTGCCAGCGCTGTCGTCTGTCTGTCTGTCTGCCGCTCGTCTATATGCACTAGATTTGCTATAGCCTCTCTCATAGATCGTCGGCAGCGGTGAGGCGCTCAGAGGCGCCATCATGACACGCGGCGACCAGCCAACCGAACGGCCGAAGGGTCGCGGCTGGCTGCTCCGAGAAACGCTGAAGCGAGGCCGTCCGGTCGAGATGTGCTGCTGTTGTTCACGGTGCTGCTGCTGTTGGTGTTGGCCTGGCGGACGTCGTGCAATGAAGAGATTTGAAGGCAGGGAATAAGTGAGCTCGCGAGAGAGAGAGGAGGGGGGGTATGTGGGATAGCTGGCGGTGAAGACGATGCGAGAGATGGTGCGTCTTGATGGCGAGGTAATCTCTCTGCTTTAACTTCCCTTCTTCGTCCTTTCGAGTGCCGCGTCTGTTGTTTAACTGCCTACACCGCTGCGGCAGCAGCAGCAGCAGCAGTGGCCGCCGCCGCCGTCGCCGCCTCCTGGCCTCCCTTTTGTGTCTGCCCGCACGGCGTGAGAAGGACTCACAGGGTGGGGGGGGGGCCTGTGGCCAAGGAGGTCTCTGGCCTCTGGCCATGCTGAGTGGCAGCCGCTGAAGTCAGGCGGGAACGCCATGGCCCTAGCTAGCGAGCTATAACAGAAAAGGGTGGTGGCCTGAAACGGGGACGCGGCGAGGAGCAAGTATCTCATCCACTACAGCAAAATGGGGCAATAGCGTCCCTCCGCTCCCCATTCGCCATGCGGAGGCAACAGACGGAGGCCGTGGAAGCCCTGGTGGACTCTTGCCGACGGCAGCCATTCATCGCCATTGTCCCTCAGCGGGACGTTACCGAATGCCGCTAGAAAGCCGTATTCACCACCGCGGCGGCCATCAGCACTGCCACGAGTACTACTACTCTACTAGCAGCAACAGCGCTGCGTCAGCCGCCGGTACATCTCTCTCACGCTGCCTGCGTTTCGTCGCTTCCCGACGCGCCCCCTACCATCCCGGCCCAAGTCAAGCAAACCTTGGAGCTTCGTCCCGTCGCTGCTTTTCCGCGGGAGTTCGCCTATGGCTGCTACTTACTGCTGGTGCTGTTACTACGACGATCCCTTTCGCTCCTCTGCCAATATGGGACCATGATTGTTCTGCCTGCTACTGCTGCTGTGGCTGCTGCTCTTAGCAAAGTTTTGTGGCCAGACGGCCGTTGAGATGACATGGTCAAAGCGACGATGGCGTCCTCCGTCAACTTCTTGGTGTGCCTCTGAAGTGCGCTCAAATATATACATATATATATATATATATATATATTTGTGTGTGTGCGTGTATATGATGCGAGGGGACTCTCGTCTCGTCTTAGCGTACGTTGAGATTAAGAACGGTGTAGTACTACGCTACCTTGAGGAGTTCACATCAGTTCATTAAACACTCTTCCCGGTCTTATTTTCCTTCGAGACAAGTTGAGAGAAAATTCACAAATGACAACGGTCATGCCAACGAACGCAGCGATACAGCTATACTCGTTAACCGAAGGTGGCGCTTTGATTCCCTGCTATCTACACGTTAGGTCATTATATAATGCAATAAATGTACACATCTATGGATCCAAGAAAAGAAAAGGAATCTAATAGCGGTAGGCCTCTGCTTACACCAAGCGATCACACTTGTCGCAGTGCCTAACCATTTCAACACCATAAATAGTGCCCAGCACCAGCGGGAGTGAATCTATGATTTTGTGCCCGCCGTTGCTACTGGCTAAACCTCACTGGCCTTCCATTTCGAGTAGTCGAGACGTCCAATATTACAATTATTCCTATTCCATTATGATGATCACGTTAATGTGAACAGCATTTTATATATGGAATATGCTGCCTGCGCTCTGTTTGATAACGATCCCCCTCACCCTCAAAGAGTTGGCCAGCTCTCTACTACCCGTCTCCCTCTTGTCTCTCTCTCTCTCTCTTTCTATATCTTCATGGTTCGATGCAATAGCAGCCGCATCCCAGCTGCTTGTGGATGGAATCGCGTACATTACGCTGTGGCGCACGGGTTCTGTCTGACGCTGGTGTAAAAGCAAGCGAACGAGCAAGCGGTTTACGATGGCAACGCTGGCTGTAGTCGTAGCAGTGATGCTAGCGGTGGCGAGTGGCCACGTAAAAATACGCCGCATTAATAAGGTTTTGCAGTTTCGGCAAACCCCCCAACGCGTCCGCCTTTCCGCCCGACTTTCGTCGCAGACCAGAGGACCGTCCCCCAGCCGGGACGGCTGGGGGCCTCTGCTCTGACGCGCGCCACTACCCGCGGACTCTGCCGCGGTCCAGTTTTGCCAATGGGTGAGCCGGCGAGCCAGCCCGCTCTCTCGGGCCCGACACCTTCTTCTCGCCTTCCTCGTTCCCTTTGGGTAATCCTCGCTGGCTGCTGCGCTCCCGGTGAGCCCGGCCGAAACCAGCTAACCAGCTGACTCCTCTGGCGTTACGTTCTCTGGGGTTCTCTCGGGCAAGCGTCGTCGGTGGCTGACCGACTGCCTAGAAGGCGGTGGAACAGACGCGGTCACTGCTCGGTGCCGTACCATATGTACCACTCGATACGCCTAGCTCTGCAAGTGCAAGTAGGGCACTCCCCTGTTGTGGGGAGTGCCGGTATATTCGAGCTATATCGGCTGGCTTTGTCGTTCTAGACAGCATGCAAGTATACACAGGTGTGTATGTTATGTATGCGAATTTGTTTGTGTGAAGCTGGCAATTTGAGTTCAACTGTTGATAACTTTTATCACACGACGTTCATCTGTGACACATTGGCCACAGCGAGTGGAATATTGTGCCTTTCTCTGAAAACGACATGGCATACGGGAGCGCCTCGTAGGATACGTTAGATGCAAGTAGGGAATATCAATACTGGTTTTCAGCGTTGGTATCAATGTTGTGCTCCGCAGGGCAAACTGCACCACGGACTTTCTCAATACTATATATAATATAATGAAAGGCGGAGTTGGTGGTTTCTGTCCCTGTGAGTGACTGGGAGATAAGTGACAATTCTCGTGTGGGAAAACAACAGATGTGGCGGGGGCTCTGAGCCTTGATTTGAAGAACTTCATTTCGATCAGTAACAGAGGAGGCGACAAGCCTCCTTCGGAACTGTATCAAACACAATAATATATAAGTGTTCCCCCCCTAGACTGAACGGTGTTGTCGTTCGTATCCGAGAGAATTGGATTCGATCTATCGATTATATGCTCGAAGGTAGGTTAGCAGCCTAAAAGATATGGAAACATCTCATGGTTTTATGTCTGTTTTTCTTCCTCTCCTGATCGACGAAGGCGGAGACCCCCAGTAGGAGGTCGTGCTATAACACTGCTGAAGGGACGAGACCTGCAGCTGGTTATTCCTTCTACTTCACTTGTTATTGTGAAAGGTCTGCCAGCAGTTGCTAGTCAATTCGAATTCAATCGTGCAGACGTTCACAAATAATGGATAGGGCAAGGCATTGATTGATTCATAATTGTATTGGACAGATGATAACAAGAACTCTACCAGGCTTTACTCTCACCTGGTCACTCAATCGCTGCTAAGACTGACCTGTTCACCGATGTGAACTCTGATTTCTATCTTAAATCACTTGAAAATAGTTGTCGGTCTTGCAACACTTACTCCTGATGGGTACCTCCTCAGTCTTGAGATAGTTTCGGGTTTTCAGGGCGGCAATGGCTGAAGTAATACAAAATCAATCCTGGATCAAAGCCCAAGTCGAAGAGGTCCAGGGTTTTAGTGGGTGAGAGTCCCACAGTACCAGACTAATACCTTGGTCGTGAAGTCTTGTCTGCATAATGCATTTTTCCCTTAACCTCATAAAGAAAAAAGGGCGGCAATGGCGATCGCTGGATGAACCCGCAAAAGAGCACGCCGGACTCAATGAGAAGTGTGCGTTCGAGTTCATTTGAACAGTGATTCAGATGCATTTTTGATGGGTTACGTTCACTTGTTGTTCTCCAGGGGGATTCCAGCACAGATCATATTGACTTGCTGGCCTTTGTTCATCATCTCAAATAGGCACATCCATCCATATCGACAATATGTACTACCGATACGACAGACAGACTTTCACGGGTGCGGCTAAAGGCCACCCTGAAAGGTACAGTTATGTTTCAATATGGGAGCACAAATAAGATTCACCTTGATCTACGTATATTCACTTGGCTGATATCAAAACCAAATATTGACATGGAGCTATAAATATTGACACGGGAGCCAGTTGGGTCGTTGGGCGTACCTAGGAAAATAATGATCGTGGCAGGATTATTTTCAAGATCGTTATTTATTTAGAAGCTACTTCTGTTCGACTCGAGGGTCTTCTGTAATAGAAGACAATTGGCTTTTTTCGATTCGACGCCGCCGTGGCAGGTAGGCTTCGACACCGTAAAGACTAGTTCAATTCAAATCCCAAATTCAAGGGTATTTATTAGATTCAAAGTTGTTTATTAGATTTGGAACGCAGGGTTAGGAGTTAATGCATCTCAATAGATGTCTCGGGTCAGCTTAAGTATCGTCGCTGCCTGTCACTACTGCCCGGAAAATTAAACTCAGTCGTGTCGCGAATGTCTTCTGAGGGAGTTCGCGCTAGCTTTTTCATCACTTGTGCTGTCCGTGTCCAACCGCTATGGGAGACTAATACAGTGATTCTCATAGTGCACAGTACCTCTAACGATAAAGCATCGAGAACTCTTCGTCTCGTTGTGTCTATGAGACGAGCTGTGATTTGCTGTTAGGCGGAGACTTTTGACACGATTCCAGCCAGCGGTATCTCATAAGCAAACAACGATCACAGAACACGAAACCCGGCAGCCAAAAAAGGAATGATAATAACCTTTCGTCGGGACGGTCCCCACTGACACTTTCCTGAGATACGCAGCATGGTCATGCATGAATCAAGCGCTACGAGATCGTGCAGCGTGTCAAAGGCAAGATGCGGGCGGTGATTTACTCAAATCAACATGGAAATTACGTCTAGCTACCAAGGCACTGAGGGGTTGCGACAGGTCGGACGAGCAGCGGCGGGAAGGAAACCAAGCTAAGGCCTCGAAACACAAGTCAGAAAAATGCCAAATGATAGCCACGAACGTGCCGTCAATGGGGTGCAAGTTTGAACCTCAACGACGCGATGTGTGTGTGAGCGACTAGTTATTACGGACAAGCGCAATAACTACAATAAAATACGGCTTTAAAATACGTCTGGCATGGAGTTGCCTCGTAGGATTGTCCCTGTGCGCCCTTCAATGTCACGAGACACAGCGAAGCTAGATAATAATATTTGATAAATTTCATTTCATTTCATTAGTGGTTTATTTTCGGAACTGCAGTTTCACAATGCTTAAGTTCTCGCAAAAAAAAATTTGAATAAAAGGTGTATATACAACAAGGTCAGAATAATCTGACTTATAAAACGGTCAGGACAATCTGACTTACAACGTGGTCAGGATAGTCTGAGACATATCGTAACCAGGATCTGAAATATACAATTGTAATTATATTCACATTTTAAACCCTTCCCGCAAGGAACTTTTTTGCCTCACTTGCAAACTTTTTAGCTGAAGTGAGGGAACGAAGCTCACGAGGGAGCGAGCCCCAGACGACCGGTAGACGGTAAGCCAGAGCTTGGCGGCTGGACTCTTTGACAGTAAATGGCACCTCAAAGGTGGTTGGGCGACGGGTCGAACGCTTCCTCACCATCGTGATAGAGAAGGAAATGTCGGCTGGTATCTTACCACTGCATGTTTTGAATGCAAGGAGAGCAGTCTGAAAGGTGGCTATGTCCTTGAGGCAAAGCAGGTCAAACTGTTGAAACACATCGGCAACAGAGTCCCTACGACGGCGGCCGAACACAGCTCTCAGAGCATCATTCTGAATGATTTCACCCCGGCGAAGCGTGTCTCTGAAGCCGCCACCCCAGATTGTGATACCGTAGCATAGCAATGGAATTAGGAGCATTTTGTAGATTAGAAGTAGCCCAGCGACGGGCACCCCAACTTCCCTAAGACGGCGAAGTGATGCGATAACAGCATAACATTTATAGAACAAAGCACCCTGGGGCTCTGCTATGCCCTGACGTGGATGTTTTGTTCACTTGAACCTGCATTGAATACTTTATCCAGAAAGCGGGAGATCGCATTTTGCCAATTAAATGTAATGAATATGATCATTAAATATTAAAGAACGAAGTCGCTCTTAAGCCACCGCACTCACTCGAAAAACGTCGGCCACGTGTTTCGTATTAGATTTTTTTATAAAGCGTATCTATGTACAGTGATGAAGACGGTTGATGACTTTTCCCAAAGCACTCTATTATAGAAAATTGTGACGGAACCTGAAAAATCGCCGGAGTCGCATTTGCAACAGAAGTTGTTGATAGTGTGATGTAACTGCTCTGGTTAATACACCAATGATTAACCACTATATATATATATATATATATATTAGTGGTTAATCATTTCCACATCGATGACCGTGTGTTAACCAGCGCAGTTACATCACACTGTCAACAACTTCTGTTGGCAATGCGACTCCGGCGATTCTTCAGGTTCCGTCACAATTTTCTAGAGAGAGAGAGAAAGAGAGATAGGAAACACTTTCAATAAATACTCCCCTTTTCTTTCGAAGAGGACTGATACCAACACCCCTCTGCCCAATTTTCTTTTGAAGACAATTCGCTGAGTAGAAAAACGAGGACTATGTTTTCGAGAATACCATATAAAACTACATCAGTTCACTAGATATGAAAGCAACTTCGCAAAGTTCATCAACGGATACAAAGCGAACACCCACGACGACGGCTGCTATTCTCCCCATCGAATTACAGGTGCCGCACTCGACCTGCTGACTTCCTATGCAGACCGTACCTCAGCTTATCTCCAATCGCAAAGGAGCCTAACCGTGTCTGTGAATTGCAGGAGATTAATTCAATCGGGAATCTGCGAGGGTCTCCAACTTAAAACGAGTTCTTGCCTCTGCCCTCGAAAAAGGAGTCGGAGCACGTCAGCAAAGTCAGAGGACTAGCCGTCCTCCCTCTAAGAACCAAGTTTGACTTTTGTGACCTAGTCACTACGAATCGGCCCACACTTTCTGTTTGCTCAGTACGAAATTCACAGTGTAGCTGGTCAGGCACGTTAAACTTGACTTTGCTGAACACGAGGGGCCGTGTCGAAACGGTGGGGAGCTACTTTCGGTGAACTGTCGTTGAGTCTCCGGGGTCTGCTGTCCACTCGTCAGCCATGGTCAATTCCAACTTGGGCCACACCGGTGGAGACAAACGAGTCGTTGCATATAACGCATCTATAATATACCCGTTAGAGTCCATGCCAAATAGTGGGAGCCCACTTGAATCTCACGTTTCGTTCAACCATTCAAGCGAAATCCACAGGACGAAGAGCGAGAGCTGCCCATTTCAGGGCTGTCCGCCAAAAAGACACTTGTTAAATAACGGGTTGTCTGTCTGCTTCTGTTTATAGATTGTTTTTTTTTGTTTTGTACTCAGTCACCACGAGGTATGACATGAATAGGTTCCTTCTGACAGATCAGAAGTGTAAAAAAAGCGCCCACCGAACACCATAAAGCTCTGATTCAGTTACTTCTTTATGGGAGATTTTCCGTTCGCCATACAGCAAATAAGTTGTAGCAACTTGAGAGCTGCTGTGTATAAACCCGCGACCATCGCATATACTTTATGTTTGTGTTCGAAAGTGCGGTAACAACAGGGTGCGACAACAAAGCTTGCGATCGGCATAGTCCCGGTGACGTCCTGGTGGCATATATTGTACATACTGTCAGGGAGAACGCAGTCTGGA
Organism: Stratiolaelaps scimitus; assembly: GCA_019614645.1. Lineage (NCBI taxonomy): Eukaryota > Metazoa > Arthropoda > Arachnida > Mesostigmata > Laelapidae > Stratiolaelaps > Stratiolaelaps scimitus. The sequence goes on along the minus strand of JABWDB010000018.1, from coordinate 2,278,943 downwards.
GCAGTCGCGGCGCTAGCTGACAGCACAAGACATAGCTGAAGCAGAGTCCCTTTGAAGGCCAACGACAAGGGGTCTCGAAGAGTTATAAACTTGCACTGGATCTACGAGGCCTGGCATACGCTCCTCGGAACTGTTGGATTTAAGGCTTCTACAACACTCCCTCCCTTCTCACGTCCCGTTCCCCGGGCTTCCCACTGCTTGGACGGGGACAGTGCGCCCCTCGGCTCGGAAGAACTGTCTCTAGCTTTGGGCCGCTTCGGGCTTTATCCATCCGATGGCCTCTGGATAAAGGAAAAGAGAGTCACGAGTAGCAAGCAGTCCTGCCAGTGGAAGCCATGTAGGACAGCATGCTAGACTAGGCTTTCCGCAGTCCTGTTGGGCTTTCGTCGCAGCAAGCATTACTCCCAGAGGTCTCGGCTGGGGCGTTAGCTGGCACCAGCAATGTTCAAGACGTAGTCAGCAAGAACAGCGAGAAAAAAGAAACCTCGTTCTTGGTCCTCGGCACACGTTGGACGCTAAAAACGGATTGCAAATTCCCGCCATGCAACGCATCCACTCGACGCTGGCCAGCAGTAGATTTGTCCAATCGAAGCATATGCCATAGTTCCTTGGGCGTGATTGCCCCCCGCTATCCCGCATTGGAGTCTAATATGGGACAGGGCGGCGTGTTTCGCACCTCAGGCGAACGTAACAAGTCGATTACAGGAACCTGTGTGAAGAGTTGCGTCCGCACTATTCTCTACATAATAGGCTGCACTATATTATACACCAGTGATATCGATATAGCGTCAGCTTCCCTTGCTGCTCCTCTTGTGAACCCCCTCGAAGTGGCTATACAGTATTTTTCCGCGAGGGTGTTGCGGTCCATAGGGTTTGAGCTCGAGGGTTGGTCACCACCCCCGCCGTTCGCCTACAGAGTCCACCGGTTCTTAGACATTGCCACTGTATTGGTGACATGGTTCCTGCATTACTTGCTGCGCCTAGCTAGAGACTGCCGGCGAAAAAATGGCTACATTGATTATTACGCCATACGATAAGGGCTAGCAAGGACAAATCCTCTGGCCTCTCGTTGCAAGCAGTTATGGGAGGCAGAACGGTGCGCGTTACAACGGCAGTATCGGCGTACTACGCAGAGCTCGCACAGAGCTTGGACAGGTATTGGAGTGCCTTTCCTCTATATCGGTCCCGATGTATATATATATATATATATATATATATATATATATAAGTTATTAATCTGTTACCACGTACTGGCTTGTGTCACGATTGAGCATTGAGTTTTGTGCATCAAAGTCTTAATGCCTCTGTTTTAATGCAATATCAAAATACGATTGCACTCGCAAATCTCAACTGTCTCACATTGTTCTATGACGCTCACGCTCATATATAATATAATGCATTATGCCCCTAATAACGTACATATAAGCGTTGTGTAACGGACCCATTACGCAATACATATAACATTAGCACTAAGAACACAAACGAACTATTTGACTATTCTCACTTGATAGCTAGATTGGATGGATCGCTGAATGAAAAAGTCGCTGGAAAGGCCACCTCTTCCCTATATGGCAATGTCGAATTTGCGCATCTTTCACGCTTGACCGTATCCGCGTCCGAACGTCGTGTGGCTTCAATGAAGTTCGGCAATTTCGCGCGGTGGCTCGGCCATTGCCGTTCTCTTGTTAAGTAAGGGACTAATAACAGCATGGATACATTGTTCGGGGCGTAGCGCTCATAACAAAGAGGTGATTTTTTTTTTTCGGTCTTTCTTTCAATTCCGCCGCCGGGAGGAACCCCACTTTATCGGTGGGAACTTTTCAGATTATGATGTGTGCGGACAGACCGTCTCTTCTTCTCGTTGTGCATTTGTTGTTGTTGTTGTTGCTGTTGTTGTGGTGGTGGTGGTTGCTGTTGTTGTAGTGGTTGCTGTTGTTGTTGTTGTTGTTATAAAATGTTGGACGGTCGGAGCATCGCGAGCCCGCTAGCCGTGGGCGGTTTGGGAGCACTCGAGAGAAAGTCGGGGCGACGCTGGGTTATGTCAGTTGCCGTTGTGGCGGTATGCTTAGCTCAGCTTAGCTCGGCTTGGCTCGGCTGGACTGTTGTTGGTTTTTTTTTTTCGTCGTAAGTGACGACCGCATCACAAGGGCGCACACACGGAGACGCATAGCCAGCTCAGGTTAGGGGCATGAGTTGCGGGGGCGGTTGGAGTCGACGTTTGATGGCGATGCCATGCTGATAATGCTGTTCACACAGCGGCATTCACATTCGGCTGCATTCGACAGGGTAAACAGTGCAGAGGTGTTGGCAACGAAGGCTCAAACGGCGGACATTGGCCGCCATAATAAGCTCCCGCGATGTGGTAGCCTTCCGATGATGGCGACGACGACGACGATCAATCGCTGTGCAATCAGCACAGCAGCCAGCACAACTAAGCTGTGTGTGTTTTTTGTGTGTGGATTAGTTGAACGTAGCAAAATAGTACTGCAAATAGATTTGTTAACAAAAATTGGTTAGCTGCATGTCGTAACTATCATAAAACGGACGATCATAGAATCTCGATATGTGTTCTCGTCATCATCATCAAAAATGTCACCGTATCCTGTTTTGTCTTTGAGTACATGCGCGGACGCATATGTATAGCGCATGACCTTCGCATTCAACTAGAACTGAGTCATTTGCATTCATTATCCATGGAGATAGTATGCATATAACGTGTGCTGATAATTAAAGCAAACGAGGCAGTCATTCCTGCACTTAAAGGTCAATCAATCAAGTCAATCGCAAGGCAGGCTAAAGAAACACACGTCTATGCAACGGGAGACATGTAGCAACATCTTCTCACTAACGCAGAGTTCTGTCGTTCGAGTGGTCAAAATCGAGGTCTATTTTCGTGGTAGTTATTGGATGAGGTACAATATTTACATTGCTTACACATCAACACCCTGCGTGGTTTCTTGACTGTGATCGGCCAGCGTTGTGTCCACAATGGTGCTAGCTCTTGTAGATACAACTGGTATTTAACAAGTGCCAATTAACTATTATTAGTCAATAGGTGGCGAAATTCGACGGCGAAATTTGCAGTGTCTCGTTTGATTCAATGTCAATACGCTCTGTGACCAGTATTCTATGCAGAAGTGATGATTTCGGCCCACCGCAGGCAAGACTCAATCTCGTTAGATTAGATTCATGATGGGCTAGATTCATTAGCAATTAACTTTTGATCGACTTTTAGCGTTGCCATTTTACGAGACATCCAACAATAAGGTTTCTTTTGTATACAACACCTATCTTCCGCGATTGTCCTATAATGCACACACTATTATACATATATATATATATATACATATATATATATATATATATATATATATATATATATGCCTATAAATGCAGCATCTAGTTCAGAAGACTAGTAAAGGGTTTCTTTAGGCGAATTCTATGTTCCACGTAAACCGCACACGGCTAAAACGATATCTCAAGATCAAGATTGCTCTTTATCCCATAGTATGGATAGCTCGATAAAGGACATAAACGCGTGTTTAAACTCGAGTGAACGAGTCAAAAGTTGCCCCCAATAAACACCACACATGGCCTGTCGCATGAGAAAAGCAAGCACATGGATTGCTGCTTGAATTGGTACGCAAAAGACAAAGATTTGGCATTTCTTCGCCGCGAGATTGAAGAGTCGATTTGGAACGTGCTTGCACCAATAGCCGGCATTGATTGCCAATCACTGACGGAAGCGGTCAGCGGCATTTCAAAAGCCGACCGACAAACGGCTGTCGTTCACCAACATCTCGGAACGTTCTCAGCATCTCAGACGCAAAATACCATAGGGGGAGAACGGGTTGATCAGACGACAATCTCGTATGATGAGTGGGAATTTTGCGTGGACAATAATACAATCGCCACCACCGATCAGCCTACGCGTCAACTATGTGCTCGTCTCTAATGAATCGACAAGCCACCTACGATAACAGTGGAGCTAACATGCTCAAATATATATTCAATATTTGCCACCCGCCCCATACAAGCCGTGTGTATTTTGCCGTTCATTGAAAGCTGTAGCTTTTCGGCAGTCTTGATTGACACCGATTCGAATGAACCAGTTGAGCAACTCTTAACTAATAATAGTTCGTTTGTCGCTGATATTCTCTTAAATAAATATGTATACCCAGTCAAAGTTCACTCACTGCATCACGTCCAATGTTCCGGGATTCGAATGATGAAGGATTCGAGTGACATACAGCCGATGACGTTGAACGAGAAGAGAAGCAGTTACAGGGTACGAACTGTGTTAGTCGTCATGAGTTGACACGCACACACACACACCTCGCAAAACCACGACCGTCGTGAATGAAACTAAATCCTCACCTCTCTCCCTCGTGCGAACCGTGATGGTCCAGACCAACCGCTGATGGCTACAAACACCAATGAGCCCTGTTTAGTAATCGGACAATAATCACTATTATTTAATATCATCCTTGGACAATTATCATACTACGACTGCCATCAAGCAGAAAGCTCGACAGGAATCACACTCATAAATATGTAGATCATCCTCTGCCACCTGCCGAGTCAGGGTTTAACAGCGCCGGCGACCTGAGCCACAATACGCGATCGACACATAGAATCTGTCTCTCTCTCTCTCTCTCTCTATCTCTCTCGAGCATAAAATCCCAATTCTATTTTGACAAAAGTCAAAGTATATACTATAAAATACAGTCAGTGCTAGATGAAATAGCGGCATCTATTTAACATATTCGATTTGTTCAGTTTTTTTTTATATTATTATTGTTTTCATTGTCATTTCTCATCGTCTACGTGACATTAGCACCCGCGCACCCGCAAACAGTCACCCGCATAACGATCGATGATGCCACTTCAAGGCGTTCGACAGGTTGACTTGTCGTGCTCACATCAGCAAAGCTAAGGGAGAGCTACCTCAGTCAGTCAGTCAGCGTGGTTCTCGCCATCCAAAGGTCTTCCCACCTATGTCCCACCTGTTTCTTATGTTATAGAATTGACAATCAGTAGACTAACACTACTACTTTTAGTTGTTGTTCTTGTTGTTGTGGTTGTTCTTGTTGTCGTTGCTGTAGTAGTTATAGTATTTTCTCACCCCCATAACTCCTCGTAGCTATGAGCAGCTTTTGCATCGCGGTGTATTCCGCTGGCGGCAGCTGCTCCCCGGAGATGTGGGGCATCACATTTTTACACGTACGCGGGGCGTGTTTGTTTTCCACGCCGTAGGCGTGAACCGTTAAAGTGCAGCTTCGTTTTTTTTTCTTTTTCACAACATGAATGAACGCCGCACTGCTCCAACTGCCTCTGTATCTTCGGCATTGAACTAAACAAGGAGGGCCGGTCGACGTCCAGTCCACGTGAACATCGGTTGGCATCACAGTTATCGCTGTTACCGGACGAGGTAGCGGCATTTTCACTGGGCACCCCAGTCTCTCTCGCCTTGCCAAGAAACGATCCATTTAAATCGTGATTACATCGGTTATTTTACGTCACAAACGTTTACCAACCCTCGCTGTGTGTGTGCTGTGGTGTGTGTATATGCAATCATATGTCTACGTCGGATTGCGTCAGTGTGCCGATATATATAATAATATATCTGCGATACACTTCTTCAGGCGCTCAGGTTTTTTTTTTTCATTATTTCTTTCTCTCGCTCTCTCTGTCTCTCTCTCTATCTATCAAACACACATACACAAACACATAGATAAGGACACATCAGGAGATAGTCGGGCGATCCCACAATCACTTACTATACATCATCTATATCAAGACATGGCTTACATGCACAAACATACACAACTGTATTTCAGCACATACGAGGAAATTTGAAAGTCTCTCTTCCCTTCGAAGCAATTCGATCGCGAGTCGATATTTGATGTAAATCCGTCTCTCTCCCCTCCTCCCCTTCGTTCTGTGTATATATATATATACATATATGTGTGTGTGTGTGTGTATGTTGTTGATGATGCCAGTGAACGGATTGTCACCGTGTCTCCCGATCCGATTGCCCTCTGGCGCGAATTGACATCTTCTATAATGATCATTCTCGATCAAACACATCACGCGCCGCAGACATATATTCACATAAACGCTCACACGGCCCGGACGGGGGAAGCACAGAGACAATTCGTTCGTTGATTCGTTCATCGAATGTTTGTACGTGGATGTAGAAAGATTTGATGGACACCCCGCCGGCGATGGCGCCTAGAGCGTTTGCAATACGCTTGGCTTTTGGGGTTGCTGGCGGAGCGTTTCGGCGTCCGTCAGATTTGACGTATGTCGTTGACGAGCACCAGACGGAGCCGGTGGGAGCTTCATGGGATGGGGGAGGGTGTTCACTGTTAAACTGTGGCCGAAACAAGCGGACGACTGAAGTGAACAATTGTTATCGTATAGATGTCATCGTAATAGACAACAATATCGTAGTAAGTATATATCTATATATATATATGTATATTATATGTAGACATGTATGTATATTTATATACTTCGTCATTCGTATTCGATGCTTTTTGTCGAGGAGTAGATGCAGAGACCATTGTACATATTTTTTTAAGACGCACAATCATAATTAAGGTCCGACATGAAATAGAACGATAGGGTGATGCAAGATATAGCATTTATATATAATACATACATCCGGATGTCAACATGTATTTTCGCCTATATAGAATAATACAGCACATATATGTGACAGGAACGAGTTGAGTATACCTGTTCGAGTCTATCGTATGCTGTTCGTCTGATCGAAATGAATACTTGATACGGCGTACGGTGTTTTGCTGCGTGACTGAGCGTGACACTCGCGTGACTGCTGACTGAACTTAAAAACGATTGCATAGATCGTTTAGCTGCGCTATTCTCTTCTACCTGGTGTCATTCATTACATTAAACAATTAAAGAGATGCAGATGGACAAAACCTGACCAATTATGGTGGACCTGAAAATCATTACATCCATATATTAGGTAAGGTAAGGCTTTATTGATTTATTAAAGGATCTGCATAGAATGCTTAAGTTCTCTTATATGTCATGCAACGGGATTCGAACCTGCGGCCTCTGGCTTTTACAGCCAGAGACTCTAATTATATATATATATATATATATATATATATATATATAATACTATTCGTTATACGCCGATCACAAATATAATGCATACGATCATGAGATGTATGTGCCTCTGCATTTATTGAATGCTGATTTGAGCTCGAGCCGATTTGCACATCGACTTCTTCCCAGTAATTGTTCTGGTCATGCCGGCAGCACTGCAGGGCACCGCGATAATAGGTGTTTCATCTAACATAACCGCCGTGCCATTGGCTGCTGCTGTCGCTGCCGCCTCCTCCTCCTCCGCGAACGCCAACAGACGACAATGCACTCGCGCTGAATGCACAAGGGAGATATCGATTGAGGGTGTTCGTTGGCAATTTTCAACAATTTTCTGAAGTTCAAAAAATTGAACACAGAAGACACACCATGCGAGGCAGGCGGCCACCCCATCCATTCCAGCTGACCCCGCACTCGTGACTCCGCCACGAACCAGATCAATAGCGTGTTGTCATCGACATTGCTGGTCGCGTCATTGTTTGGTGGCTGGCGCATCGTTCGACTCAATCGTCTCGACTTCGTATGTCGTCCGGGAAGACGTAAGTCACCACCGCGTCGCGATGGATACCCGAGGCGAGCCTGTTCGGCAGACGAACCTCGCAAACAGGCGATCGTTTGCACGAGATGATGATAAAGAGACACGAGTGGCACGCAAACTACGGGAGGCCATCGTGCGAGATGTGCAACGTAGGGGACTTTGGCAATTTGTCCCTCCGCTTCGGAAATTTGCCTCCCTCAATCGTTCGATCGTTCGGAACTACTGCTGCTTCTGGCGCTGCCGCTGCAGCTGAATGCAGCCCCCGAAGACGGCGACAGTAACGGGAACGCCAGCGGGACATCTCGTATCACACCGCGGCCACCTGCAGCATCAGCAGCAGTAGCCGCAGCGGCAACAGCTCAATGATAAATCGTTTGCGAGATCTGCTCCCGATGCCGGTGCCGCCGCTGCACTGAGACCGACAACCGTCAACGACCAATGACTGGTGAATGAATAGCACTATGCTTTGCTCCTCGCCCTGTTGTTCGCTGAAGAGCAGCAGCAGCAGCAGCAGAGTCGGCAGCAGCTGCAGCAGGAGCAAAAGTGATTGTTGAATCGCTCATTGACTGACGACCATCGCCGCGTTCAGTTGTTGCCGTCCCGGTTCGCGTCGGGCGTACGCTCCGAGCCGTCACTGGCGTCATCCGTGTTACTTATTGTTGTATCGACAGCGTCTAATAACGTCGTGGTAGCGGGCGTGATGATGGTGCAGCAGCAGCATGAGCCGCGGCGGAGGCATCTGCGTCGGTGTTAACCCGCCGCGTTTGCTTCTTGCTTTATTCTTTCTGGCTGCTGCTGCTGCTGCTTCTGTAGCAGTGGTGCTAGTAGCTGGTGGTCACAGTCAGCGACAAGCGTTTGTTGGCCGCACGCCTTTGCCTGGGCAGCTGCCTGGCCCCGACGGCGGCCATCACCACCGCCTCTACCAGCGTCATGCTGTTGTCAGCGTCAAGTCATCTTGCGAAGCTGCGCGAAGTCGTGCCGCGTCCGCGCCATTCGTCAGCTTGCACGGCGGCATGGGACACAACGCGGCGTTCGCGCTCGACAGTTCGTGGCCGGTACAGCGCGATCGTGGCACACATAGGCTCATGCTGCGATCAACCACCATTCATTCATCGATCCATCCATCGGCCGGCAGGTCGGTCCGCCTGGGCATATTTGGTCGGGGACGAGGAGCCCCTACGGGAGAAGCGGCTTCTGTCTCGAAAGCTAAAAATCGCCTCGTCCCATCTCGTGGCAAACTCGTGTCAACGGTGATCATTGACACGAGGCGCATTGACTCGTCCTGATAGTCACGTTGTCTCGATTTCTGTTCGGCGGAGTTGAACCGAGGGATGATCACTTTGTCAAGCGGAGACGATCGCGCTGATCTCCGCGTAATTGCAAATTGTCTGCTGACGAGGGCGACACTCAAATGTGTGCTGTGTGTGGGCCCTGCGTTCGGCCCGAAATTGTTTGCGGATATCACTACACCGCGTCGACATTTAGCGTTTAGATGGTAGCTTGTAATAGTGTTGTAGAATGATGGGTATGACAGAATTTACATTGAGCACCTTATCAGAAGCGTTGGGACTCGAAAGAGCGAAGGTGGCCACCCTCAATTCGCACTCCGAATATTCGCTTGTTGATAGTGCCACCCAGGCTGAGGAACTAACGGCAAAAGGCTTTAATAAATATTATGATTGTTTTATGACTATTTGCAAGGTAACTATTCGAGGATCTGTGAAGTTGGTAAAATAGAATACATCTAATCAGTAATATATATATATATATATATATATATATATATTATTACTACTTCGTAATAATAATACTATTTTCAGCTCAGTCAAATATTTAGTCATTAGACTCAAAACGCATCATAAATGTAAGAACGAATGTGTCACGACGCCCGTCTCATTTTTCGGCGATTTAGTCTGTGTCACTATTGCTCAGAAGTTTTCTACGAGTTTAGGTACGAATTAGACACTTGGCATGGTAACAAAATGCCAATTAAAAGAAACAAACCGGTAGGTGTTCCGCAGTTCGATGCTTGAGCATCGATTCATTTGCAGGGAGGAGTCACCTGTTTGGCCCGTTGTCGCCTCGAATCAAAACTTTCAAGTTTCAAGTTTCAAAATCAAGTTTATTTTCGGAACTGCAATATAATACGCTTTAGTTCTCGATAAAATATAGAGATAAAACAGCAGTCAAGCTAACCAACTCGTGTGGCTGCATGGGCAAAGCTACAGTGCTCTCAGCGTTTCAGTGCGGACCAAGTCGTACACGCAGTGTAACACCATTATGAGACGCAGTGTAACACCATTATGAGACGCTGCTGACTCACCGGACATTTCGCTGTAGAAGAACCATGCGCGATGTCCCGTTCGTGCACGCTTCGCCGTGGGACACGACATGTCACACGTTGGGGACACACGTGAGGTGTCGGCCTTGTCTTCAACGGGGAGCCTCTAGCATGGGCAAGTAGCATTTGTCGAGTGTTAAGTTGTGTCCGCCTGGTCTTGAGGTCGCATCGAAATTGTGATATGATGATCAGAGACGGATGATAAGGATGTTCGTTCGGTAGGCGACCGGAGTAGCGACGCGTTCTTCAGAAACAACCCCGCGAAGAACGGAGCACGTTGATAATTGAGTGTTTCTCAATGTCGTTTTGCCGGAACTGGCGAATTGATGACAATATCGCCGTTCAACGATAGCACAATAATGACGTGTGGAAGCTTTACTTTAAATTTGAGGGAGCCTCTTACTAGGCGCGTCGTAGGTTTGTAAGTTGGATACGTGCATTGATAGTCTGTCCTGCTCCAGATATGATTGTGTATATTGAGGCGTTGGACACAATGTCGGAATTCATCCGTGTAGTAGCTCGAAAATGGTACTTGCTATTATAGTCGTATGTTAGAGACCCCTGTAGCGCCGACTATTTTCACTGGCCCATGGAAGAGCACGGGAGTATGAATGAGGTAAGGGTGGACGAATTTTCCTAATTACAACGACCTTAGAACACGTTTGTCAGAAGCAGGCTCACTCAAAGAGGAGACCATCACCTAAATCGGGGAATAACACAGAGTCTTTTTGGTTTGAACACGGTTGTTATTTTGAACGAAGATCGTTGCTAACAATCTCGACCTGAACCTTTTGTCTGTTTCTACCAATTACGCGATTTTCGATTGAACATTATATGATATATGATTTGATAGTACGTAGTGGCCACTCATATGATTATGATTGTTACCTTGGGCCTTTTGTGTCCGGACGCTGCGTTTAATTTCCCTCAATCTAACCATTATTGTTAACCACATCGTATGATTAGAGGTCGAAGGACCGACCCGCAACCTTCCGTTCGCGCGCGTCGACGAACTCAACAGCTTCCTCCGCCCCTGTGTACCTTCTAGCCGTAGTAGTCATTCTAATCAGCCTGTCATAAGAAGAAACAGCCAAATGCATTCCCTGAGGAAGTCTTCTTCGAACAACCCTGCTCATCTTCCAATCAGCCCTGACGTGTTTTGTCTCCTACCATGACATTATATCATATCATCCACTAGCACCAAAGCCACCACCTCCCTTCGTTCGGTCCTCACGGGACAACCGTCCCCGGGGCCTTCAGCGGCCTTGCTGACCGTCCGAGCGAGCAGGCCAATACTGCCAGGAAGCGTTGCAGATTAGATTAATATAATAATAATAATTATTATTATCATTATATTGATAGAACAAGCTATTCTGGCATTTTCCCGTAGGTTTACTGTTATCAGTTACTGATCGGCGATACCAGTTGGAACGGGGGAGAGGTAACCTCAAATTGGCCATCGCGAGTGGATGACAGCAAACAACGGCTGTCCATCTTCCGTGCGCCTTCGCTATTCAATGTGGTTACCCTATCAGTGCTTACTTATAGCCTTGGTCACTGGCAGTCAGGAGTCACAGACAATCCCCGGGAGTCAACTCGCGGGACCGTGGCAGAGAGGTCCGTGGCCTCTACGTCTTAGACGTGGAATGATGGCGATGGAAGAATAGCATACCCCCACCCGCCCGTCCTGAAAGCCATTGTTTTCCTCGTCGTTCGATGGCACAGCAAACGTGGCCTTCCTGGCTTACCCGACTGTCAACAAGCAGCTGCGACGCGAATCGCCGTTCTTCGCATCGCCACCCCTGATCGTCTAGGGTCAACATATGGGAGGAACAGATCTAACTGACGAGTTAAACAGGGAGCGGTTAACCGTCTCTGTTCTCAGCGAGGCAACATGAAACTGGAGTTGTTCCCTACCTGCAATTCACTGTGGCGACTGCAAACCAAAGGCAAACAGCGGAATACCCATCGCTCTTGTGAGCTCTGCTTCGTGAGCCTGCAGCTCGCAAGGTGGCTTGGTGACCTGTTCTCCTCTGAGCACGGCTAACGCGGAGGCGATGCAGGGAGGGTTTATCAGCAGCGGTCGACGGGCCGAAGTGGCCAGCCCGAGCCGCGCATCGCAGCCGAGTCGCCGGCATCTTGATTAGCCGTTGCGGCACCACTTACCCTTTAACCACTCCTCTCGCCACTCTGCCCTTGCTATGCTGATGTTCCTTGCCTGCGTCGCTGCTGTGGCAGAGGTGGTAGCGACGGCGGCAGGACAGCAGAAGCAGGCCAGCGCTCCGTCCTAAGCTCCTGGTGGTCGCCCTCCAGAGGGCAGTGTCATTGTAGCAAGCTCGATGCAAGCCGATCGCAGACCCCTCGCGGATGCTGCTAACGTACCGACCCGTCATGTGGCGGGTTCTCGGACGGCCGGTGGGTCCCCGCACATGTCACTCGGCTGTCTCCTCTCTCATTCAGTCCCCGTTGTCCCCTGTCCCCCCGGGGGGGTGCGGGCCGAAGAAGAGAAGGAGCTAGCTAGCTAGAAAACGAGAGTGATCCCTGCCTTCGGCGCCAGCCAGCTCCGAGATGCCCGGTGGCTGGACTCGCCACAGTAACGCAGTACGGGCCAGTTACAGGGTAGCGAGAAAGAGAGGAGGCGGTGCGGCCCGTGGCAGGCCTGGTACGGGGCGGGGGGTGTCCTCCCAATAACGCTTATTATTAATAATCTTCTTTTGCTGCGCGGTCCCCGTTTCGAAGCGCTGGCAGCAGCAGAAGCGGGGGATGCATTGGGCGCCCACGTATCTATCTATGCCACCCCTATGTCTCTCTCTCTCTCTCGATAGCACTCATGATATCGTTCCCTGATCTCTCCCTTGGTCTGGTTCGGGCTGTCCGCGATGGGGACCCGCGGTCGGTATCCGTGACGTCGGTGGTGTCGTTCTCAGCGGCGGCGGTGGCGACGGCAGCGCCGGCGGCAGCGACTGCAGGGCCGCGGTTCCTCCCTCAACTCGATGCTATCTCATGTGGACGTTTTCGCCAGCCAAGCACAGCTTCCTACTTACCGCCACTATCATCGCCGCTGTCACGGCCGCCTCATATCTGCAGATCGTAACTGCAGTACCATGGCTACAGCAGCGGCGTCGCCGCTTCAGGCATCCGTTGCTGTCGAAGCAGGGGAGAGGTGGCGTACAAGAGGGCAACGAGGACAAAACCAAGTGAGAATGTAGAAGAAGGCGGATGAGAGCTGTATGCGGACCCACCCCGCCCTCGGGGAGGTCCTCGGTGCGGCGTGGTCACCCCACATCTTCGTCGCTTCAAACATCCTTTACTGTCGTTGCGCTGCTGATACCCTTCAATATTGCACACGTAACGAACACTTCTATCGCGAAAGGGAGACCGCCCATGAGCCTAAGAGGAACCGCTTATTCAATGAACGAGCAGGCATTATTCTGCCATAGATAACATTTCCGTTTACGTAGACGTTCGCGACTGGCTTCACCGGGTTACCAAAATATTTATTTAGGTATTTTCGTGCTTTGGTGCAACAGCTTGTAAGCTCGTATAGAAACACTGTGTGCCTCCAAGTGCACGAGAGCTTTGCGAACCCGCGAACTGGCCATGTGGTCGAACGGAATATGGAAGATGGTGCTGAGTTCTTTGGCGTATTCGACCTCGGTTTCCCTTATAGAGTATGTCCTGTTAGTTGGAAATGCACTGCAGTTACGTAGCGAGATAACCAAGATATCGTAGTAGTAACGCTGCCAGCTGGCAAAGAACGCCCTGGACGTCCTCGGGACGATTCACCTGAACGGCCCCGGGACCGGATCAGGTCGTGGCCTATCCTACGGTATGACGGGAGGTAAGGCCTAGCCAGGCTGGCGCTATGACCCCTACAAACCTGGATTGTCATGCTAGCCTGCCCACAAATAACTCTGCTAGTTTAATATCATATATGTATGTATATATGTATACGCATATATCGTGTATTCTCCTACCTTGGCCTAGCTTGGCCTACTCAAGCGAGAGGGGAGAGAGAGAGAGAGGGCAAGTGCGCGAAAGTTGATAGAAGGATGGACGTTGTGTTAGTCTAAGCCTCGCTGTGGTATAATGCTCTGTATACACAGGTGTTCCACCCGACACCAGCACCTGCTATACACACACGGTGCGGTTTCCTGACAAAGTGAAGCAACCTGCTAAGGAGCAAGGCATTATATAATAGCTTTGCTTGGTAGTCGATTATGATATGATGGCAATAATTGTCGTCGTCATGAGAAGCGTCGTATCTGTTGCCTTGCTGTTTTTTTTTTGACATTATTTATTAGTATACATATTAGACCCTATTAGAGGACATTTGAAAGTCTCCCCGAACACGTATAGAAGCATTCATGTACACATACGGCTGCACACGCGTGACTCGATGACTTTGCTATGGCTGGGCACCACCGTGCAGCCTCCTGGCTGAGTGGGCGGTTGGTTAGATACCCAACCGTAGTTGACGGACAGGCAACGAGTGACAGGAAGCTGCCACTTGTTGCCGGCCGATGGCACCACCGGGTGACACCCCCGAGGAGGAACTGCTGAGCAAGGCAGAGAGACCAATGGAGAACCAATCTCCCCCCACCTCCGCGTTTGGAAAGGATCCCACGGATCTAGACACACGCCGAGACCTAGGAGTGCAAAGGAGAGAGGCTGCTGTCTGGAGACGAGAACAGGAAACAGGTGTTTAGGCCGCAGAGGCATAGGCACATAGAGGGACAGACCTCTTGAACTGCGTGACACTGATCGCCGGCTTGCTGCTGGCTGGTTCGATGGCTACAAAACAAGGAAAAGCTTGCGAAGAAGGAAAGGAAGAGAATGCGAACCGCATCACTGGCCGACGCTCGATTGGCTGGACGTTGCTGAAGACGTCCGGTGAATCTCCCTAATCCTGACTCTAGCACAGCTGTGATCACATCCTTATCATCATCAGCGTGATGAACGTCGAAGTGGAAATACAGAGGAGCATATATATATATACATATATATATATATATATATATATATATATATATATATACAGGCGGTTTTAGTGCAGCATAAGCCCCTAATTCCCAGCGGGTTGCAACGGGTTTGGCTAGGGCGGCATTCTAAGAATCCTGTTGCGACGATAATACTATAACAGGAAACCAGAGGATCATCTCGTTGTTTACTTTGGTGCTTATCCGATTCATATACGGTTAATTTCATTTGTCTTTTTTACAAGACCTGAATTAATATATCTATGCAAATCGCACATAACACGTGAACGCTGACGTTGACAAATCATGCTCATATATGGATTCGTGTCTCTGTACACGCGTAGACCTTTTTTAGCGTCAACTCAGCACGACAGAAACCTGATCGAGTTGGCTAACCTAATACGACTCCGTTCATGTTCGTTCATTGCAGGTAAGCATAACGACGATGGGCAAGGGGTAGACGTGGCAGAGAATCGAGGACGACGACGATGACGCCGTCGAAGAGATACATCGAGCTGGAGAGGGCAGGTGGTGGTAACGGCAGCTGTGAGCTGAGACTAAACGAAAAACGAATGAAGTCAGCGGCGTTGGGGAGGGCCTCGAGGTGCGAAAGCCTCGGCCGACCCTGGACGAGAAGAGGACCAGACAAAACAGTCGCCTGCAAAGCAGGCCCCCCCGCAAAAGGCAAAGGCTTTTCACTGCGACCCGGAGCAGCTGCAAAGGCCTTCCATTCCATAACGAAGCGGGTGTGTTCCCGTAAAAGTACTGCTAGCCGCGTAAATACAGCCGAGGGCCGTGGCGCCCGGCGTTGACGCATGGCAGTAATGTTGGTCGCGGTGAATCGCCCAAAGGCCATTGCTGGGGGGCACTCGACGTCGGAGGGAGCGAGTCGCGAGTACTGGCCGCACACACACACACGTTCTACGCTGATACTCCACTGGGCTCTTCTCCGCTGCCGACTCCCAGATATATCCCAACTTCGCAGACACGAGCACACCAGCGTCAGCCTTCCGGCCCAGAGGCTCCACGGAGCTGTATATGGGTGCCGCCGGCGGGGCTGGCGATGGCTCGTAGCGTAGAGTTTGCTTAGTCGATATCTACCGCCGGCGGAGTCCCAAAGGCCGTCCCAATGCCATGCAACACCGGGCGGTCTGTGCCGCTCGAGACGCTTCCATTACGAACAATGCGGCGGACTCTCTGTCCACCTATGGCCATGGTGCACAGTCCCCACAGGAAGTGCAGTGATGGTGTACGGCCCTCCGACGTCCCGCCAGTTATTAAAACGGCATAATCTGCAAGAGGCTGAAGGGTCTTTACAGCCTTGGCCAGCAAGGCTGGCTGCGCGGTAAGGCTTGCCGTATGGCATGGTGCGTTTTTTTTTGTTGTTCCCGTTTCTAATAGTGGCCGAGCCACCTTGTATATAGTCGAGATGTTCAAAGTGTCTGAACGAGACGTCGATACTGCGAAGATGTACTTGAAAAGGCAGTATAAGCGTCTATTAATACAGTGCTTGCATAGTTTATTTTTCATGAGGAGCACATTTTCTTAAGGCGCCCGGACACTACTAGAGACACTCGAATCTGTCCCAAACGTGAACAGATCCAATGCAGGGTTGACAAAACACCTCTGCCTACTAAAGCCATCCTCTGTCGAGTGTCGATCTCTAGTATATTATATATCGATATCCGGGGAGATGTTTAACTGATCCGGCAAATATCCCACAGCCGGGTTCGAGAGTCCCCTACGAATGCTCTTCATCTCCCTGTTGGGGATTTTGTCGGGGGCCACTCTATCGCCTAAACCCCTGCCCATGCCTGTGGAAATGCGCCTGAGCGAGAACGGATCCCGCCTAGAGATATTTAATTGCAAAAAACTAACAGGTTTGTTTTTTAGATGTTTTCAATTGTATATACGCCGTTTAAGTAACAAAAGCAAAAACCCAATACCAGCTGAACTTTAGGATACGACAACCAAATCAAGATATTATTTCTCCACCAGTAGTTTGCCTGTACCGCTGTCCTGTATGTATAATACACATTGCAAATATCATGGTATCTGTTGACCGTCATATCCTTTGTCATACACGTGTATGATACATTTGTTGCGATTTGGTACTTATAATATCACCAGGATGGTACTAGACACTAATCATTGTCTGGGTATTTGTTCTACGTCGCCTATATCGGAGGCTCGCCTCGCTCCATGTGACCAAGGCTAGCCTAGTCCGTTTTAACCTATGTAAGTCCTTCCGTCGTTACGGGCCAAATATTGTCCTGCGCAGTTCTGTCGTTTGGTTGGCGTACGATTATTCGGAGATCGTCGGTACAGCCTAGAGCAGAAACATACCGTTGTCGTTCTTCTTTCCTCAGGGCGTACGGGGACGAGGTCCGAGATCCAGAGGAAGAGAAAGAGAGAGAATCTTTATCTCGACTGCTGCTGAGGACGACGACGGCTGCTACTGCTCGAGACTTGCCATTTGCACAGAGTTGTCAGAGCTGAACAGCTGACTATAAGACTTAGTGAGCACACTCTAATTAGCGAGCCACTAAGCGGGGTGAAACGAAGGAGGAGGAGGAGGTTAGGCGTCCAGCGGATTTGATCTCCAAGCTGTTCCCCGGCTGACTCATCCACCCGCTCTGGACTGCCAATCTCTTCTCGGTGCTCTTCTTTGTCCACTGTCTACATACATATATACATACATACCGAAACAGCACCCGCAGCACACGACTTGGCTCGGAAGCGACGCCAAAAAAACGTCTCAAGCAATATCCTCTCTTGGAACCGCATTGCCCTACCCCATACAAGTGACTTTTCTTTCTTTGCTGCCAGTGAAATAATGAAAAAATGGAAACACTGAAAGATAGACGCAGAGTGCCGACATTTTTGTGCTGGATTTTGCCAGTATACCCAGCCGTTTGCGTTTTTCGCTTTCATTGCCGACACCACCACCTCCAGCAGAGGCTCCTCGATGTACTTCGACTTTACACACGACAAGGATATGGCTCACTGGTGGAGAATACCGAGGAGGGGATGCTCCTTGAGGCTCATTGGACTGCAGCTCGTGCCGAGGTCGCTGGCTAGCTGATCGGCTGAATGGCCATCATCCGATGAAGTAACCAATGGAGGCATTGGCCGACGAACGACTGAGGGATTTGCATTGAACCGCTGCAGCCGATAACGGAGAACTGGTTAGGATTGTCTGGGCGTGCGTAGCGGAACGGCGGCTGGCCTGGCTCTTGGGTCGGAGCGCCATCTCGAATCCATTGGGCCAGTCGAGCAGCGATGTTTGGAGCATGGGGTCTGCGGCGGGCGCGCCGTAAAGGCAACATGCGTTAAGGCCATGTGGGTCTAGCCACCATGTGGGTTTGAGTACCATGTTGTACCCGAGCTGCTGTCAGTCCACGCGCAGCTTTGCGAAGCTGGGAGGTGTTTTCAATACGAGTCCATACGATACAGACAGAGCGAGGCGTAGGTGGGGTTATACAGGTCACACAGGTCGAGGCAGCATTGTTAGGTACGTTTGTTTTTTGGGGTATCTAAGTGACCCCCCCCAATGAGATAGCACAGTATTGTGCTCTTGCGCAAACTGTGCTATAATTCGACTTCATTCAGATATTATAGCAGATAGATCCACCAGACGATGGTTGATAGTCGTTGCTGTCAGACTCGTACACAGATTGCCCATTGATTTTGATCGGCAGGTCATTTCTTGTCATTCATTCCGTAGACAGGATGAACTGATGAAACACGTGTGAGATGGTCGTAGGGAGTATTTGGCTAGTTGTCTGTTCATAATATTTAGAGTAAGAGCTAGGAGATATGGAGGGAAGCGGTTAATTGTTTTTCGAGCTGACCCTCAGCTGTTGTTCCCCTATCTGACAGGCTGCAGCTCTTAACCTTTAGGTATTACTATGAGGACCTGTCGGGGCCACCTTTTGCTTATTCTCTTCCTTACTCGTACCTGGCGAGAATCTTCAAATAAAGAAAGGTGATAAAGAACTCCAAAGATTCTACGCGTCTGACAGGATTTGAGCCCGCGTCCGTCCGGTCTAGCAGTCCAAGACGCCCACCACTAGACCATCCAGGGGACGAGGGAGGCGGTTGAAGAGAGGCTGCTATGCAGAGGCTTCCAAACTAACTGAAAAGCTGGAGTCTTTTAACCAATAACGCAGGTAGTTTAGCGTGGCGTTCATTTGTAGCGAGTCCGGCACTGTTCGGCCCACATCAATGGTGGTGTCCATTTGTTCGCAAGGCATTTCTTCCCTCTTAAAAAAAATGTATATCTATATTTATTTATTTTGTGGAAATATTATAATCAGCGGTGGCAGGTCATCAACGACGCCGAAACATATGGGACGTATTATCATTTGATGACATGAGCCCCTCGGATGAAGGCGTGCCCTCTCTTGTTTTCCAACTTATAAGCTAATGACACCATCGTCCACTTGGTTGTGGGCTCAATCAATATCAGAAATGCACAGGCGACATTTGTAATTACGACTGGCCACGCAAAACGAGCCGAGTTCTTAGATCTGAAGCTGTTGACTATTGTACTATTCTGTAATATCAAGCGCATACACATAAATATATGTATATATTTATATTAATAAAAAAAAAAAATATATATATATATAAATATATACATATATGTATATATATATATATATGTATAATGGAGTTCCTCGCACCATATCAGTACAACGGGACATAATCGTGATATCATTAGACTGCGTTTAACCGCGCACCCAAATGAACGATGTTAAAAATAGTTCACGTCACTGGTATAGCATGAACACCTGTGCAACCGTTTCTATGTCGTATTTAATTGTTCAGAAGTGGCAGCTATTCATAAAATGATTACCTGCGACTGAATGCGGTGCTCGCAGATACCCGGACCGGTCCAATCTGGGCCAATCAGAAGATACTCATTTATAAAACAGCAGTTAGCTGTAATCACCAAGCCTTCATAATAACCAAAACCAAAGCAAGCAATAACAGCCTGCACTGATCCACCAATCAGACCCGGCCAGAACTCGTCATGTCGTCTCATCGCAACCTCCTTTACAAGCCACATGATCAGATCAGTCGGCGGATAGTTGATCATATGCCGGTCCCTTCCATGTGAGGCATTATCGATCCCTGATGATTTATCTATAGTATTGCATGTAAATTCAATGTACACCAATCAGGAAGCTGGTTTGCGGCTGTTCGATCTGCCATGCTATGGGAATACGCCACCCTTGTGCCAACATTCGTACGGCGAATGCTTATCCCGATGCCAGGAGAGCTTCATGAAGACATTGTCACAATATTGGTGTCCGCTGCTAAACGTGTGTGATGTGGGTCCCGTCTGTGCCGATCGTCGTGTAGTGTATTGTCTCCTACGGCAATCCGATCCGACACAATAGCTCTGCGCGGCGCACTGAGGCAATCTCGTTCGCTTCATATGAATCGCAATTGATACATCGCCGTGTCTCTCGTGAGACGATTGCCGTGCCGTTGTCGCATAGGCTGGCGGAGCAGACGATGCCGATGATGGCGAGGCTGACGTCGACGGCAAAGCTCAACCGGATGAAGCTTCACTTTCAGTGAAGAGTCGGCGAAGGCGATCATTTGCCACTTTCGCTGCTGGCGTCGTCCGTATGGTACACTGCATTGGCCGATCGTCTTTCAACTGCTCGCTTCCCGTCACGCAGGTGGCCATCCAACGCTTGGGGCCACTTGACTCAGGGACTTTGTCGACGGTGACGGCAGCGGCGCCGACCGCAATGAAGAATGGCGGCTCGTGATGGGACCGATCGCGGTCTTCTTGTTATCGCTGATGTTGCCGTCGGCGAAGCCAATCAGCACGGGCACGATCAGCACGCTACCGTTATTATGATTATCTGTAACACGGAGGCGGTGCCACCCTACTCAGAAAGCCCTGTGTGTGTGTGTGTTTGCGTCGACTTGTCGGACCACGTTCATCATCGGTGCCCTGCAACAATCTGTTTTTCTATCTGTGATAGCACCCCTGTCGGTCTGGCCGCTAATCGGTCAGTCTCTGGGCTCTGTGGCGCTGATGCGTATGCATAGCGCGGACAGTAGCCGCCGCCGCAGCATTGTGACCACTCGACGGCGTCTGTACGATGCAATCGTCTCTCGTCCTCAACGCGTTAACCCGTTGTCGAAGTACGCGTCCAGTAGTCAGTCGGTACAAAAACGATGTGGGCTCGCCAGCGGTGGCAAAAAAGCTGGACGCTCGTGTGGCTCCAGCTGCGACGATTGGCGAAGGCTGGAGTCAAGTTTTGTTCGGAGCGACACCACATGATGTCGCTGTTGCAGTACCGCGTCTCCAGTAGCAGCAAGATCGTCACCATAACGGCATACTGATCGACATCACGATCAGCGGCAGAAGGGCCAGTATCTGGCGCTACCACGGCCCGCCGTGATTTCAAAGTCGACCATATCGATGATATCGTTGAAGGCAATGTATGTTCTGGAAGCGCTGTGCGGATGCCGTTTTGGATATCCGGCAGGGCTTGGCCCGGGCGCGGCCGGCGACGCTCGACTCTGGAGATGTCCTGCCGCAGCAGGCGGACGGCAGCAGACAAGCAAGCGAAGGTGCCATCGCGGCCATCGCTGATGGCCATAGGTTGTCTCTGACTCTAGCTGTTTAGCAATATATATATATATATATCTGTGTTTGTAACTATCTGTCTGCTCGGGCTATGATCACGGCCATGATGATGCTGGCGGTGGTGACGGTGACGTTGCCTCTGATGAGGATGTCGGCTCTGTCCGTTTCTGTCTCTGATAGGGCTTCGTCAGACGTCCGCCTCGTCAACATTAGCTGGACACTACTATAGCGATAAGTGTTGCTCCCACTGCTCGACTTCACCCTCTGGACGACGAACGGTGGCGCCGACAGCAAAGACACCACAGCCACGACAAGGCGAAGAATAACGTAAAACGTCAAAACGGCCGCCTCGCAGCAGCAGCAGCAGCGGCAGAACAAAAAGGAGAAGGGTCCATCTTCGGCTGTTCGTTACTTCTTCGGCCATCGCCGCTGCCGGGGTCATAGAGCTCTCTTCCGCCGGCACCGGAATCTACACTTTCACGCTATCAGCGTGTAACGTTCGCTGGTGACGTCGACGAACGACGATGGCCACTATCACAACTACTACTACCTCCACTATCACTACTAACTAGGGCTATTACCAATACTACTTGATAATAATAACAATAATAATGGACACGTGCATGAGCGTTTGTGCCTCTTCGTTGTGCGCTAAGTCGACCGTGTGCGTCTGTGAGAACGCCATGTACTGCTCATCTATCTGACTGACCGTTTCTTGTTGCTGCTGCTACTGTTGCTGCTTGTTGCTGTATATCATACCATTTTTCGCCATTCGTTTATGATCTGTCCCATTTCATACGCCGCGGGTTGAAGCGGCAGCAGCAGCAGCCGCACATGTAACGGTAGCTAGCCCATGTTGTAAAGAGATATAATAGAGACAGAGACAAAATAAGACCAGCGTTTATTGTTGTGAGTGAGTGAGTGAATATATATATATATATATATATATAGAGATATGGCTTCATCTTCTTTTGTTCTCCCTGCCAATCGGCGTATCTGTCCGTCGTCCGACGTCCGAGGCGCGGTGTAGTCGCCGCCTGTGTCTATGCGCGATGATTCATCACATCTCTATATTTTGTTCTTTTTTTTTTAGTACTACGACAACTCGTTCTGCTTGTTCAGCTTCTGCAAGGGAGACTGCTTAGCTTGAAGGCGAGGCAGATGCACCCACGAAACGAGGTCCGTATTCTGACTGGCTGATGTGATAGTTTTCGCTGGCCTGCACAAGCGCTACGTGTTTGATTCTGAACAGGAGCAAAAATCATGACGATGTCAGCATCAGCACCACCAACAATAACAACAACCACGTCATAAAATTGTGCCACACGCAATCCAAAGCTGATTGATCGGTGTGTCTTATTTTACGGAAGCATCGTCAGTATGTTGTTGTTAGTCGTTATTATTAGTATTACTATATATATATATATATATATCACTGTGAGAGATGCTACGTTCGATGATACCGCCGTCGTGACGGACGAAATGTGCGCAAACTGTTTGAGTAAATCTTTGTGCAATGTCACCTATTTGGTAGAAGATTATCGATGAATTCTAGTATCACCTTGATAAATTGGGAGCGATAACGTGATCACGCGAACGTGATGCTTGTCTTCGCAAGCAAGCGGCCCACGTGGCAACGGCGGTGCAGGGGGGCCGGGCGTGCTCTCCGTTTTGATTCTGTGAAGGATACCAATAGAATATCATTTAGAGCTATTCTGCCGCCGCTGTTGTCACATGCGAACTGATAAAAAGCGATTAACTTATCGCATGCTGAATTTATCTGTTACAATGAAGGGTTTGCATTTTGGTTAAGGAGTATATCCGGGAAAATGGCGAGCCGGCCAATATCTCCGAGACTGTTGCTCTCCGTTGTTTTAAGAAGGAATCACCCATTTCAATTTTTTGACTACGACGACTTTTAGCGATTTCTTAAACAATCGTCTGTATGGTCGCATGCTGAGATGCGGATTAATCTCGCCAAGTATTGTACTTTCCCCCGCCCGTTGGCAACTTTCTTGTAAATCAACATATATATATATTAATCGATGTACCCGATGCGCTATCGTGAGAGTCGAAATGGAGGAGCCACAAGGCGCGCGAGCAGTCAGGCCGTAGCGAATGCGGTCCTCTATCGCCAACTGCGTAATCACTCCCCATCTTATTGGACTGGCTGTCGATGATGAGCGATGACATGAACGAAATTGAGTCCACTGATTTTGTAGCGATGTAGTGTCCAAAAGTGGCCAGTTTCGAGGACGACCAGCAGCAACTGGACGTTTGTCATGCGACCGTAAGCTTGCATATAGGGTAGCAAACTTCGATCGTGGTCGCTCTGGCTGTAAATTGAATATTATATATATATATATACTGGCATCGATGTAACTGTGCTGCATTCTACACGAAGCGTGATTCATGATATTGTAGGCTCTGGCAGACAGAAGATGTTTCCAGAAGAGGAGACCGCTTTGCTAATTTCGATCGGTTTGATTCTAATCTATTTATTGAATACGTTCGCTTGATGCGTTACAAAAGGTGGAGTCCGCGACAATAACTATAACAGGCCAAGAACAAAATGACATGAATAACTAGATTTTGTTGCAAACTGATTCTTTTTATATTATAGCTTACCCGATATCGTGGTATGCTAGCTGAATCGTTTAAACAAGTTGTACGGCAAGGCTACTTCGCCCGGTCTATGCCCACCGGATGGTACCAATTAAATATGGAACGATACGTGTGTCTCGATATGTATCAAAACGGTTGAATATGCCTAATTACAATTAGAGATTCCTTCTAAGTTACTGTATTAGCAAATCAGCACGAACGAAAGAAACAGGCCATATTCAACAGTGTTACTTTCGATGTTTGATGATTGCTCCATATGGCTCCGAGCGACAAATATACTCTATGGGGAAAAGTTACAGTTGGCCGTGCGTATAGTAATACTACAGTAAGAATTTCTCCAGTGCATCAGTATATTAGCGCCTATGTCGTCTGTGAAAGGTCCCCGTCTCAGCAACGTGCAGCGGCGTCCTTCTTTGTCGTGAACCCCGAAACGCTGTGGTCGGACGAGGGCATTTTAATCAAGTCAGAAACAAAACACAAAAACGGCGGTCTTTGTGAAATCTGTGTTTTTTTTCTTTCGAGATATCGTTCCGCAGCAAATATGATCATTATATATTCTTAGGCCACCTGCTCTCGCGGCGTCGTCGCCGGTCCGTTCCCAGCGTTCCTTGCTCGAATCTTCTTTTGCCAATTACTCAACTATTACTGGGACAGTGGTCTGGGGGACATTCGTCGTCGTGGCCGTCACTAAAATTCTGAGAACGAACCTCCCCATTCCCTTAAGGAAAGCCTCCTCAAGTTGGCTTCCTTTGAGAATCCCGCACAGTCCCCTCGTGCAGTTTGTCAAAGCGGGCCGGACCGCGGACTGCTGCCGCTGTCGCGTCTTCAGTCTTTTGATATTGTAATATAGTCTTTTGACGACGGCGACGACAACATCGGCGGCGGCGGCGGCGACATTTATTTTAGCTGTGTTCATTGCATGGTGGCTAGTTGGCGAGTGTCAGTGTCATTAGGCTTGTGTGCGAGCATCGTATCTCTCCCGTTTCTTCATTTGCCCTGAGGGGTCAACCTCGCGCCGGAGCTGAGGTCGGCCGTTCGGGATCCCCGGCCAGACAACAGCCAGCCATCGGGTTTCGGACCGAGCCAGACTGGCGCGATGGCCAGAGCGTTTCTACGATGGCGCCGTATCTTACCTATCTAGTTTGTCGGTGGCAGGAAACCCATGCGGAATACGAAGCTGCTTCTCGCTAAACTACATTGAAGAGCGTACGAGAGATGGCCGGGACACTGTCAACAATAACAGCCATAACGTAAACAACACGCAGTAAACAACAGCAACACACGCACACATGCGTACATCTGTACGCGGACAGATGGACGGAGTCACTTGAACGAGCCATAAAAATGCGATCTTTTCTTTGTTTTGTTGTCATGCGCTCCGGTCTGGGTATGTGGCGGCGGCGGCGGTGGCGAGCCTCAGCCTGGGGAATTTTCACGGGGTCTACGAGTTGGTCCACTGCAGCTACAACTTCAACCACGACAACTATACTATTATTACCTCTGTAAGCTCTACACTACCACTAGAAGTACCCGGACACTGCGGAGAACCCCTCACCGGCCACGGACAAGACCACCATCAGCATCTCCTTCGCTTCGGCGACGGCGGTGGCGCAGCTATCACGGTGCTTGTGTCCCTAGCTCCAGTGGCTGCTGCTGCTGCTGGTGACGCGGCCGAGTGAGAAATTATAAATACATAAGGGACATTCAGCCGGTTCGAGGAAGAATCGCTGACTGCTCATTCATTGCATCGCACGAAGGGAGAAGTGGCATAGCATACGGTGTATGTTTGAACATGACTTCGTCTCATGCTCACGATGAACAGATGAGGCTTCTTGCCAGCTCTCCTCTCTCTCTCTCACTCGATTTCTTCATCTTCCGTTTCGCTGCATCCTCCTGTGATAGGTGGCTGTTGCGCGCGCTAAGCTTGACACATACATGCCTTAGCGATTTAGTGCGGCGGCGGCGGCAGCCGTCGGTCGGCGGCGGCAAACTGAACCACAGGCAAACGAACAGAAAAAACGCTACGCCTAAGCAATGTCCCAGCAGATCATTCACACCGATATATTTATATATATATATATATGGGTGTAAATAAGCGACGCCACGGTCCGTGTCCGTCGCATAACAACTCGAAGAAGACGAAGACGAGGCGGGAAGGGGAATGGCCGCGGAGCGAGAACCTCAGAGCGAGAGAATAACAATTTAACACTCGTTATTATTACTATTCTTGCTGTTGTTGCTGTTGTTGTTGGCACTGCTGTTGTTGTTGGCAGGAAAAAGAAGAAAAACGTAAACTTTTCCTGCTGCTGCTGTTGTTGTTGTTGCAACAGCAGCAGCAGCAGCAGCCGCCGCCACAAAAATTGCCCATTCAGCTCTCGGGGTGTGAGATTTTCGTGGGGGGCATGGGTAATGGGGGATCGTTTGTGCAGCGTTATGCACTCGCCCTGCATAACACCAGAACGGCATAAGCGGCACAGCACGAACACCGGAAGAGAAGGGTTACCTGACTGTTGTTGACGTTTGCCGTCTACCAGCCAGAGCGTTCCGCAGCGGGCAATGCTGGCGGGTTGGCTAGCTGGAACAGCGGTGTATGTCGTTCGGCCGCGCGCGAATTTTCCAGGGCCCCCCGTCAGGGGCGACAGGGGCGGCGACGGCGGTATCGTTGTTCGTACGGCGAGAAGAGGCGGTCTACGGCAGAGTGGCGAAAAAACAACCGCCTCCCTTGCTATCACCATGCGCTCTCTCCCTTGTTGGAGTGTTTGTCTCGTGTCATTTCAGCGCGGCGACGTCCCACCATGCGATGAATCTCATTCGCTCACGTCGAGCTTTTCGACCAACTTGGTCGCCGTCACAAAAGGATGCGGTTTTCAAATTGGCGAAAAAGCCGCTTTGTTCTTCGTCGCCTCGACTGCTCGTGCTGAGTTGGTTTTCTGACGTGATAGGAACTCCCTTCAACAGACAGCGGTGGAAATTGTCGCTAGCCGATGCTAGTTATTTATTTTCGTTTAAGCATCAGGGCTGCATATATAGATATATATATATACATATATAAACATATATACGCTTATTTATTTATATATATATATATATGTTTATACATGTATATAATATATATATATATATATATATATATATATATATATATAGGCGCACGCGGAAGGGGGATAGTTTTCTGTGAATTTAATCTAAAAAAATAAATTTTCCGGGCTGACCCACAGCCAACATTTGACGTCTACGGTACAGCTGCTTTCGGCATTGCTTCATAAGACGGACCCCTTTAAATGCAAATATGCAACGGTGGGGATCGAACCCGTGCACCTACGTAGGTCTCCTCCGATTGCAAGGCGCACACGAATGCACCACCAAGCCACCAAAGGGCTCGACTGTGAATTTAATCTATTTTTCTCTAGGTGTACATAGAAATCTTCGTCCACTGGACAATAGTAATGTGTCTCCCTTTCAACTGTACGTATTATCGATGCTTTGTCGTGTCCTCCACCTGCACAACCCTCAGGTAGTGAACCTTCAAAAAATGCCAGTGATCCTTCGAAAGTTAAGGATTCACCCATAGTACTTATGATGTTAGTGTCATGGATCGACGTAATACCCACAGGTGTGTTCTATGGGATTGCATCGCTTGCTGACACCGCTTTGCTCAGTGTTGGTTTCACTCATCGTCACTTAACACCACCACTCACCGGCTCCTCATTAGGGCTTCGGGAGGTCGCCAAAGGCCATCCCGCTGCGCGTGAGTCATGCAGGAAGCCCTCGACAAATGGTTAAACAACGTTTAGCGCGTTGCAGTAGAACTTACTCACTAACTTGCTTACTTGAATATGCGCCTGCAGTCCTTGCTCACGGACACCGGCAGAACAACGATGATATATGGTGACTCCTCAGTAGTCAGTGACTACCAACTCGCAGCTAAGCAAAATATTGTACGATGTTGCTGCTATAATCTTCATCCCATCTACGAGCTACCCGCATGACGAGAGAGGGCGCTCGCCACATGAGAAATATGAGTTGAAATGTTGAATTTTCCTTTCATCGTTAGCTGTGTAGTGCCGTTGCAAGTCGTGAAATCTTTCGTGTCGCAAAGAGCATGTGACAACAACAAGACAACGCGATGACCAGCAACAAATCTTTCGTTTAAACGAGATTGAAATCAGCCGCGCGAGCTGCTTACTTTCAGCCGCCGCCGCCGTCGTCGAGGTTAGCGTCCCCCTTGTTTCCGCTGCTACGGACAACTTCCGACAATGCAGCAACATCGCATGAAGACGCTGGATGTATGTCTAGGCGTCGACGGTGTCTTGGATGTTTCCGCTGCTGGTGCTGCCACTGCTGCGGCGGTGGCGGCGGCGGCTGTCGAGGATATCCAATTAAGCTCACATTACAATGATATGCAGCGGTGACACCTCGTATGTCGAATGTCGCACCATATGAATGCAATCTTGGAAAGCTGTACGTGGAGAGATTATTATTATTATTATTATTATTATTATTTTAACGAAATAAAATTAACTTCCTTGATGTGTACGCGCACCGCCCTGTTTGCCGAGGTGGGGTCGAGCGGGTGATTAACCAAGCCAAGATGCGAGCGTGTTGATACCCATACCTGAAATATGACAATGTATATATATCATATATATATATATATATACATCATACATTGAAATGGAAGATTTTTAACGAGAACCAAAACATTGTAAAAAATTGCTTTCCCGACAATAAATCTCAGCAACTCGACGTCGTTCGTCAACGAAATGCAACTCGAATGAAAATTAGCTCGACGAAACTGTGTGGCAAACTGCTCTTTCGTCCAATCACCTTTGCTTACCGCCGTCTCTGTCCCCCGGCAGTGGCTGCTAACGCTATCGTTCGCCGCCGCAGGGCATTTGTGGGGGTTATGCGGTAACGTGGGCCACTTCGACCCATAATGAAACCGCAGGACCAGGTGCGATGCGGTGAGCGAAGGTTCACCGCTGGCTGGAGCAGGGTTACGCGCTGGCAATCAAGACTGACTTTTCAGCGAGGGCTCGAGGGCTCGCTGGAGGCGGGAAGGCGTTCCCGCCTCCGCAAACGACTCCCGTCTACGATTACGTTTTTAGGTCGGCCGAGCGTCGGTGTGTGCCGGTGTCTGCTTGGAGTTCGGTGTGTTCGATCTTCCGGTGTTTCGATACTCGAAGAGGAGCGATACCCGAACAGCCATCTCTCTCCCACACCCACCTGGTGGCCCAGGCGGGTCTCCATTGCAGGGTCTGATTGCTGCCGACGCCACCACCGCCGCCGCCGACGACGACGACTTTCTGAACGGCTGCTGCCAGCCCTCGTTACGATCCCGAGCTCCAGAGTCCTCCGGTGCAAGCCTCCCCGTTTCATCGTAGCGGTGGCGCTCCTGCTCGATGTTTTTTGTTCGTTGTTTTCTAAGCAGAACATTAAGCGTTTTGCGCGTTCTCCTCACGACGTTACGGCGGACCGCGATGGGGAATCCGTCTGGGGAGAGGGGGACAAGCCGTGGATTTCAAACGAACACTCTCTCCCTTGCTCTACTGGTCCTGCTTATTGGAATGGAAAGTACGAAGTAGCTGATTGCTATCGAAGGTGACAATGAGAGAGATAAGAGAGAGATAAGAACAAGTGCCGGTAACTGTCTTCTGATAGGAGAACGGCCGCGATACTGTGGCAGCAAACGAAAGTTTAGTCTAGATCGGCAGGCAGGTAGAGAGTGAGAGAGAGAGAGATAGAGACTCGCAAGCTCGAGTGTTGCAGTATATATATAATAAACAACATGTGAAGCTGGCGCAGAAATTCGTGTGAAAAATGCGCTCGTTGTTGCATGATGAGGTTTGCCTACGTTACGTGTGTTCATATATCTGATACATACATTTTGTTTGTTTGAGAAATTTGAATACGAAAATGAACAAAGCCGATGGACGAAAGTAAACTTCGGCGAGTACACATCTGTACACATCCTACGATGATGATGATGATGATCAAAGTCTACGTAGAAATTAGTCTTTCATGACGAAAATCAATCTCGAGGCGAAACTCCACGAGGATAGCTCCTTCATCGTCAGAGTTCTTCACCGAAATCTTCGAGACAACTCAGATCGGCCATTGGACGACTCATGGTTCAAAGCAACGAGCAAAGCAAAAACGTGACACGGCAACACCACTCTTTATAAATCTGGATCTTTAAAGAAGCACCCATTGCCGATCTATTCGGGCGGAGCGTGGCGCTACGCGTTTGAATATGGCACAATATCATTTAGCTATAAAAAGTCGAAGACTGCGATTATTATATAATAGCTGTGACGAACGTCATTACAATCACTTAGAGCCTCGGCAGTTTAATGCCCTAGTCTAACCATAGCTGGCCACTGCAAAGTTCCCAATTATCTTGCAGTCAGGCAAACTACTTGCGACGACAAAATCGGTGAATTTCCCGCGAACACATACACATATATATATATATATATATATATAGTGGCAAACGCCTTATCTTTCGTTGTTGTTCTTTTCATTGCGATTATTCGCAATCACCGATTTGACAGTCTTCAACGTTCGCTCGCCCTGTAAACGACGTTAAATGTTGGCTGAGAATCGGACCGAAATAAAAGACAACAACAAAAAAAAGCGATGCTATCAATTTTTAACTAGCCACGAAATTTTCTCCCCACAAAATAAAATCGTTCCCACCCTGCTACATGAATGAATGATTGTACCTTGCTACCGTGTCAGATTCATTAACTTGAGAGCTCGCTAAAACAAGACAAAAAACATTCAAATGTTACCAGAGCAAACAAGACGAAACCAATCTAAATAGTAACAATAACAATAATAATAATAATAATACACATTTCCACAATATTTTAAGCTGCTCGTTGTTGTTGCTGCTGCTGCTGCTGCTATGATTGCGTATGGTATTGTTCAATTACCCAGATGGCTCGGGTTCCCCGCCCCGTTCAGGGGTGGCATCTTAAGAAATTGCTTTCCCTTCGGCTCGGAGTCGGACAGCTGCGTTTCAGCCGCGAACGACGCCACGAAGTAGTTGGTCCCACCTCGGCTGGGACAGGGCGTGTAGCTCGCTCGCTCGCAGACTCGGCTGTTGCTTCGCGAGTTCACCTCCTCGCCCCCCCGCGCGCGCGCCTGGAGTCTGCTGTTTGTCACGGATGTGTGTTGTGCCTGGTGATCGAGTTAAAAGCAACGATCCAGATGGTAGCTGGATACATTCAAGCTCGACGGCTGTATGTAGCAGCAAGTAAGGCGTGGGTGCAGAGGCAAGCAACAGGCATATAGGTGCGCTCCACCCGGACGGCAAAATCCCGACCCCTAACGCCGTCGCGCGGGATCCCGCGTGCGGAGCGACGATGGGAGTCAAGTGGGAGTTTGGCAAAACGTCGGGAACGGGGTCGTTCTGTGAGAGAGTCCCCCTCTCTCTCTCTCTTCGCTTTATGCAATGACAGCAGGCAACAAACGTAACGTGCTCAAGTTGTCAGTCACTACCCGAAGTGACTTCTCCGTTTCGCTCTGGCTCTCGAGAATGAGACCGGTAGACGGGTGCATCCGTACACAATATGCTTCTGCTGCTGCTGCTGTATGTATTTCGAGTGCATGTCGCTCGGTCGTGAATAGATTGCACAAGGGCGTAAGGGTGGGCATGTCTGCGTGTCCTCGTACGATGGCCCCTCTGATTCCCGTGGGGATTCGCGATCCGAGATTCACCATGCGATGTGGCCGGCGCTCTGAAGGACTGTCCTGAGTCGATCGCAGTGGCGTCCAATATATACACGCGGTCGTGGGTATTTCTGAAGGATCATCTCAAGGCGGTTGCCAAAGTAAGATGAATATCTGCGCAGCGTCGCCTTCTCGTTTACTTCACAAATAACAATACGGTAGTGTCTGCTGCGTAGCTGGATAGGGCTGAAGCGTTTTAAGAGCTACCACCACAATGGCGGGCTGATCTGGTCTGAGTCCATAGTGAGACAAACGATAGCAGCATTGTTTATCTTTTATGCCTGTATAAATGCTCTGCTAAATGAATTAGCCTGCAATGCAGAAGACGGGCGAGCTGTACACCAAGGCATGCAACCTATACCAGCTACACGCCTATGTGACAAGAAGGACACAACAGGTTGTATATGACAGGTCACGATTCTAAGCCTCTATCTATGAGCAAGTGAACCAGTAAGCATTGGTAAACGGATTGTGGAACTCGACTCTCTAACGGCGGCCACCTCTTTCGTTGCGTCGAACGTGAACTAGCCATGTCAAGGTCCAGTGACCCCGTTGGCGTAGTTCATTTCCGCTATGAAATTCGAACATTTTCACAAAACCGGAACGGCCTCTCTACGACATTCACAAACGAAGACGTTCCCTACGGATTCACGAAGTCTACATACACCGCACGATACTGTGAACGTTTTTCACAGTAAAAAAATCCTATTATCAAACTTCCTAATGAAGTTGCAAAATGTACGCGACGATGTAAGGCGACGCGAAGAGTTGCACTCGAACGTCCAGCGAACTGAATATAACAAGTTGGATCGATATAACCGCAGACAAATGTGGCGTTGGCAAATATTGTTTGTGTATCTAGAGGCGATATGCGTTGCCTCCGAGTGCTGAACGTCACGAGCTGGCTGAACTCGACGAAAACATCGAAGTTTGTAGTAAACGGGAGAGCTTTCCATTCCCGTGTGGGTATTGTACATTGTTGGGGCCTTGTTGCCTTATTCGTTTCGTGCAGGCCACCACATGCCTCAATGAAACTACCTCGCTATCACAGTTCGGTGCAACAGTCGGAGAAAATCGCGTCTATAGCTGTAGAGGGTGAATAACGCAGGCTCGCAATCCAACTGGCCCGGGGATTTCAACGTCGGACTCGACTGCGTCTGGGGATATTTCTCTCATTGAAGATGTCACAACGCTATTGTTTCGGTGATTCAATTTTTCTGCCGATCTTCGCCTCCCATCCCCCCATGCAGTGTCCAATTCGGGAAGCGGTTGCAACCCCGCACATATATATATATATATATATATATATATATACGTGAACCCCATAAAGGGACCTCGTATAAAGTTTCGCTGAGGCTGACTTCAGACTTATTTCAAGAGTGCGATATATTTCAATTATCCGAATGTCAGAATGCTCTCATGGCCACGAAGCTATTCAGTGGCGAAAGCAACCGAAGTTGCCGTACGAATGATAACAGTAGCAGTAGCAGCAGCAAAAGACAACGTAATCTATACAGAACTATATGGAAGCAAGACTGGAATCAACTTGCATAATTCATCCTCGCTAAATGCTACGCCCTATACGTTACAAGTATCAATAATAATAACATAATAATAATTCCATGCATAACATAATTCCTAACTACTGCATGTTTGAATAAAACACGTTCTCTTCCGTTTAAGTAACAATAATCATATATATATATATATATATAGATCATAGACGAATATAGATATACTTGGAACCAATAAATACCAATCTCGCTTTGACAACCCATCGCAGCAGATCTGCCGGTATTCGTTAGCTAATCCTCGGATACATATAGTTCGTTCCTAAGAACGATGCTTGGTGTCTATCACCAGCCGACTCGTTCTCTGCCCAGCCCTTCAATGCTTGAAAGGATTTCGCAAAGCGCCTCTCTGCGTCATCGCTACAGAATTACGATTGCGATTATCAGGCTGATCCCTGCAGGCGAAATGATACCATGCACGTATCCGGCGAGAAGAAACAAGGGCCAACGAAATCTGCAAGTCTTTTTGGTCTCCGATGTTTGTCAAGCACAGTCGACGATGGCGCGATAACAGCTGCGGAACCCGAACGAGCCCTCCAACTCCGACGAATGTTATCCGTGTCGCAAAAGGCGGACATTTGCTTCTATTTGAAGGCAGCTCCCCGCAATCCTTCATCGCATCTCGCTCCAATACGATTGTCGGGTTGAAATAGGATAGGATCTCTCCCTCTCTCAGCAGCAATTCATGTTGTTTCATCGACACCAATCTCCCTGTAGAACACCGATGTTGATGTTGGTACGCAATGTACGGAGCTTTTATTTGTATATTTATAAATACGGGGCGATGTCAGCATTGCGGTAATCCAAACCTGATTTTGTATCTTAGATCGCATAGTACGCTCTTGTATTGGCCCATACCCTTTGAGATTAGAGACCTTCAAATGTATTCAGTGGTTTTCCTCTGTGGCTAGTGATATATATCGCAAAATACGTTACGGTCCGAGATGTTTGTGTGTACGTGTCTTCCACAAAAAAAAACACGAAATAAACATGTTTCTCTATGGTGCAGTTACACGAGATATAATATAAACAAGTGAATTTCTAAACTCGGTGCCATGCCAGCCTTAGATGATACAGAAGCGCAACGTAATTTATTCGGTCATACTCGCCAATTTGCAATATATGACAATGTCACTTAAATGCAAATGAAGAGCAAATGCGTATATTTATCTAATAATATCATGTTAAATATAATAGCTCTTATATAGTTGCGTCCATCGATTAATTAATTTCAACGATTAATGAGATCGAATAATTTATCATCTTCAGCCACAAACACAAACGCGGACGCTACCTCACCGTAGGCCACCGAGAGAAACACTCTGTCCCCTCTCTCCACATCGAAGCTTAAGTCGATTACACATCTTTACTTTGCACAGCGCGTGTTTTTAATGTACATTCAGCGAGCTGGCTATTTGCCGTCAACGGAACACTCGCTAATTTCCCCACATTAAACTACCCACACCAGCTGTTCAATGATCGTTTCAGCACTGCCACTGTTCGCTATGCCAACCTATCAGCGTATTCGTTGACAAATCAACCGTCACGATGCGAGACGCCGGTGGCTCTGGGCGCTGCTGCACGTTTTCCAGCTCTTCATCGGATTCAGCTTCTGAACTAAGTAAATTTTGCTTATTCCATTCAGCATTGCTGCTGCTGCCGTTCTTGCCACAGCGTCGCATAAGGTTCCATTGACGACGACTCGTTCTCGAGAGCGAGAAATGACGAATGAGATACATCTGGATAGACGATCGGAACTGCAAAGTTGCACACCGGGCAGCTAACCAAGCAAGCGACATCGTTCGCTTGGTATCGTTGAGACTGGCCCAGCGTCGCGAAGACCTCCCATGCTCCGCGGTTACATCTTCATCTTTTGATCAGGCATCCATCGATCGTTATATTCCTACAACACTACTACCACCACCACCACCGCCACCACTATTGCGTACATTATCATTATTAATCGAGAAGAATAGTACGCATCATATGATATCACGATGTCAGCCGCTGCCGCGTTCTTCGGCTTTCTTCGTCGTTGGCGACGACTACGGCCAACATTCGGATTCAGCTTCCGGAGAATGTTTTTTTGATGGGACATCGTTCAGATAGGTGCACAACCCTGCCGGGCCCGTGTGCTCCTCATCGTCTTCGGATGGCGATTGCTAATAGTGACTAAAAACACGGGTCGTCAAGAAGCTAAAAATTGTTCTCCTCGTCCCCCCTCCCTCCTCCAATGTTGTGTCTGATGTAATTGATGTCCCTGCAAAGCAAACGTAGCATCTAAAGTTTCTCTGTCTGATGCTGTTTCATCAAATCATTCAACTGTGCACTCACTTTGCAAAGGTTATCCACATGTCGATATATTTATATATATATATATATATATTTCTTTTTTTTAGATAAATTTATATATATATATATATGTATGAATATACACTTTGATGCAGCTTCGTCTCTCGATCGAATCGCGTCACTGGCCGACAGCGGTGAGCAATAGTGATTTCAACCTGTACGTGATGTTTATGACGTGTTTGTTCCCTGCTAACTCACTATCGCCGTGGAGCTATGGGCCACTTGTGAGCGGTTATAACTCGGCTACTTATAACAACCATTAAGGAAGAGAGATCCCGTCCCACCCGGGGAGCTTCTCAGATGCGGTCCCACCTTCGCTCTGAAGAGTCTGAAACTGATATCTAAAACGCTGCATATATCATTGCGTGTGTGTGTGTACGTATGTGCGTGCACTTGTATCCTTGGCTAGAGCACGTCTGAAAGAAGTCGAACACTCAAGTCGAGCTGTAATTCAAGTCACGCTACTAAGAGGCATGTGCTGGTTGTATTGCCTGTTCTCGTTAACATTCGGATTGACACTGTATTGAGTTGCCTCACATGATGGCCACTAGCCACATGCTATAGTTGAGTGCTTGACTTTTGGACAACTAAGTGAGTTAGAATCTCACAATACTACTTAGCACGTTGGGAAAGAGCGAGCGCGGTCTAAACTATCTTCTAGCGTACAGCCAATACGCTAGAGACATATTTATTTGTTTAATAAATGCTCACTTATCGAAAGTAGAAATTCACTAGACATGCACTATCACAGGCGTCCGCCACGGTTTCAATCGCTCTAATGTTATAACGATGATTAAGGGTCTCATTAAGCCTCTGCACTAGTGTTCTTCACCACTTCAGAGTGTAACTGCAGCACATCAAACAATAATAAACTAATATTTACTCAGGCCGATCCGACGCTCAACACCGCGCTGTTGTCAGCTCGCGAACAACCTTCGCTTGGCTCATCCTTAAGAATCGCTCAACAGCTAGCCAGCTAGCTACACGATTTAGGCCTTCCCTTCAATCTGCTCAAATTACTGGTGGCCTGTAGTTTCACCATTCGATACGTCGACGCAGAGCAGGGTGGAGTCCGTGCCAGCGTTCTCTTCGAGCGTTGCCGGCTGCGCGGCGGCGCTGGTGGTGGCTTCATGTTCTCGTCCGGCCCAATCTTTCGAGTCTATCCCTCTGTCTCGATTTGTCTCTCCATTGTATAGTATTTATAATGACCGCCTTGCAACGACCAGTCGCGACGCGCGTCGAGCCGCGATCTGAGAAGCTCGCCCACTTCTGTCGACATCGATCAGACATCGATCGGGCAGGGGGGCTGGTGCTGGTGATGGTGGGAAGCTAACGAACGATTCGACGATTTCTGCGCTAACCCTTGGCCGCAGCTGTATCAGTGGGAGCCGAAGTTCACCAAAGGTCTCGTACCGTTCCGTATCGTGGACGATGACGACTCTTTGTTGATGTTGCTGTTGTCATTGCAGCAACAACAAGGCAATGACGAGACGAGTGGTCGAAACAATTCGCTAACTGGATACGTCGCTCGAGGGGACCCGCACATATATATATATATATATATATATAGATATAGCTGCGTGCATTTGGACTTTCGTGGAAGAATCTTGTGTAGCATGTGGATAAGTGAAGGCTGGCATAGACACATAGACACGCACACACGCGTTGGCGGCTTGTAAACTATTAATTATGCGGGGCAATTCCGAGTTAAATGTTGTATCCTTCTATTCACAAGTGGATACACGCAGCACTGTTTACGGCCGCGCTGTTCAGCCGCCGGCAGAATCACCCCCAACAGAACAAGTTCGTTCGGCACTGCGGGCTCACTCTGCGGCAACTGCCCCGATTTGCCTCCGTTCTCACCGTGTTCTCACGCTAAATCTCATCAATGACATCGTACCACTGTGTCATTCAGTGGTGGGTCACTCATCGGTGGTAGTCAAGAACGAAAATACAACGGCAAAGTGGCGACAGGCGGGAGGCGACAAGTAATAATTACGGGCATGATTATTGGATCTGTTTGGACGAGACATGTTCGCCTGATCGACACAGATCGAGGGACCTAGACGGGACTAGACGAGTGATTGTTGTCGAATCGCCGACCGGGCCGATCCGAGCGGTGGCCCGTGCGGTGAACATCTTCAGCGAATCTGATAGGTTGGCTTCTGCCCCTGCTCAAGTCACCTGTGTGACTCCAGCCATAATAGAATGTAGTAGACAGCTAGCAGCTGCTAAAAAGTTGTTGCATATGCACGTAATCGCCATAGTGCAGTGATAATGAGAACCCACCCAATGGCTATTAGCCGTAACTGTTGTTGGCCAGCCGCTTAGTGAGCGATGTGATGCCACGCGGGATCTTCACGCGGGTGGACGTTGATAGGGGGGCGTCGAAGCGTGTGTCAATCCGGCCAGTTGATGACCATCGGCCACCGGTGGCCACGACACAGCACGGGACGAAGTAACGCGATGAGCGCAACAACAGAACAATGTTGAGCGAACGATGTTGACGAAGACGGCGGAATTAACGCGCCAACTAGAGGCCTGACCAAGACACCTGACGGGAGAGGGCGTCCGGCGTCGGCGGCCAACCATCGTCTGCATGTGATCGAATGAACGGTAGGGGAATAGCGCCTCAACGGTGCATGTGTCTTAGTGTGTGTGTGTGTGTTTTTGTAAGCGGGAGTGTCATCGACAGGACAATGATTTCGGCGAGCTGTCAATCCGCATTGCGAGAGGAAGCTACAGGCGGATAAGCCACGACAAGACGCCATGTGCCCATGGGCCCATTATCAGCAGATCGGCCTTGTTTGCCGCGTATGCACGCATAGGGCTGATGCCTCGTTGACTTCGTCAGTGAGACAATGGTGAAAGTAGAAGCAAGAATAGAATCTGTTCATTTGCTCATGGACTATAGCGCGTATCGTCCGAAGTGGTAGCAGCAGCAGCAGTGGTAGTTCGACGATACTCGGCTGGCCAAGGATAGTATAGTCATTTAATTAGTGACAATAATAATTAGATCGTATGCATAGTTTGGACTTTTAACTGATTTTTGTTTTAGTTAACTTTAGTTGACGTCCTCACACAATGATGGTCACGAGAGAATAAGACTTAAATCAACGGTGCAGATCGCAGCTCTAGATCGCACGTGAACGTGTGATCTTCTTTCGGAACCATTGGTTAGTATCTCGACCTTTGTATTTTTACATGGCGCAGTGATTCTTTTTTATTTGCATCAATTTCTGCTATTTCTTACCAAACGTTTGTAAGGTTTGGCCGCACTTCCGGCTGAAATGGGACTGTTATTTACGATTCATCGATCCGACCCGGCTGAGCTCGTTCGATCAACCTCTTGCCATTAATATCATCGATTGATCGAGACGCAATGCCACCCAACGAGTCGGACGCTAATATTAAAGTTGGTTAGCTCTCAGGACTTGACCTTGGGCAGGCTCGTCAGCCCACGCTCCTTATGTTATAGGCCAAATGGCCTAGAAGTCAGCAGGCTTAGCCCTGAACGTGATCAACGAAAATTCGGTTGCGAATCGATCGAAAATAGCTCCTACATTTAGTATTGGTATTAGTCGAAGCCGTAATAGATATTGAGTCAGCGCTATGATGATCTGTCATTATTAACGATTTCTGACCGGCAGTCATGTCGACTCGACCTTGCCGTAACCTTCCTTACCTAATCCTTCTAAAATCAACATCTGAGCTAGCCACACAGCACAGCACTAACAGGTGAATCGGAATTGTCTGCCTAATTCGCAACAGCCGCTTAAGTGTCTCATGTCAATAGCTCCCTTGCCGGTGCAATACAATACTGAGACAATAGCATTAGGCTCTGACGACGACGACAACAACAGCGATGACGGCGGCGGCGGCTGCCTTTGGTAAAACAACGCCAAGCTTCCATGGTAGTTCGATTGAATCACGTAAGGGACATTCAGGTAATCGGTTGTATTGTCACGTAGCGATGCCATGAAACCTAACGTCCACGATGGCATCGCTCTGCTGCGGCCTCACCATTAGCCGCTGATAATAACGGTGGAGTAGAAGGAACTTCTCCCGGCCCGGAGCAGAGAAGTGACGCCGCGATCGATGTGTTTGGTGCGGGCCTGATTGGGGACGATGTGGGGCCCGTTGGGGCTTCATGTTGGCAGGCTAGCAGGCAAGTTTAGCCGGCGGCTGTTGGACTCGAGTCGAACGTGCACGCTACCATGTGGACTAGAACGGGTGGATGAACGCATCGAGCGAGCGAGGGAGAGAAATCGACTCAAGCTCTAGAATCACTAAGCTGTCCATCAAAGGTCACTTACAATTGGAGCACACGGCTGCTGCTTGGCCTACAGCGGCTAGCAATGCACCGACCATAGCATTTCGACGGATGGCAGAGACCATGGGAACGTTATGTGTAATGGTAGGAGTACGGTAGGAGACGGCGGCGGGCCTGGGGGGTTTCGCCGATCGTTAAATTGACAAGCATAGAGCAACAGCAGAAGAAGAAGAAATCGCTATACAATGTTAGGCTTTACCAACAGATCGTTCATGACTTGAACGAACAGCCTGACACTATATGATACAGCTATTCGCGTCGTATCAGCAACACTTATAACGTATTTCACTTAGGCAAAGAGAGAGAGAGAGAGAGAGAGAGAAACAAATCGAAGAATATACTAGACTATCTCTCCAGCGTTGTTCCCTTTGCAGAAGGTGGGAGGTGACCGCTGAAAACCTACATCCACAACTATATCCATTGATACATCCATCTGCCAATCCATAGGAGATGCATTAACGCGCGATTAGCTGATCTTGACAGCGCAAATCACTGGGGCTGATGACCAATTTGCTTTCTGTATAGGTGCCATTCCCGTCGGTTCGTACCATTGGTGCATGCGAACTTGCGATATTTGTATATATATATATGTGCTCATTTGAGCGGGGTGTACCAACAACACGAGCTCTGTCACAATGACTGATACTTATGCACAATTAACACTCGTCGTAAGCGAATCTAACACCCACGCACGGACACGTGTACATCGATAGAGGGATGGCGTACACAGTGGAGGCAAATAAATAAATAAATCATCAGCCAGCTGCCTGCCGTGGCAGACTACTGCGTAACCGACCGGTATATATATATATATATATATATATATTAGATAATAGTTGTAGTGGCAGCAGCAGCAGCCATGCAATCTCCTAACGGGTCCTCACAATCAGAAACAGTACGGGCTCGGGTGAGCCGAGCCCGGCCTGGCTAGCAACCACGATAACTGCCCCCTCAGTGATTCCGCCCTTCCCATGCTCTTGACCCCCCCCCCAGTCCCTCGAGTGCCACGATGTTAAGTGTATGAAGGTTTGTGTTCGTTGTTGTCGTTATTCCTCCTGCCTCTGCTGCTGTTGTCCGCTATTGGCTGAGCGCTGCTAAGGACCGCTTCGTTCTTCGCCGTACGCCTCCCCTTTGTCTCGTCGCCGTTCTGCTCGTTGGCCCTTAGTCGCTTTGTTGCCGTCCGTTATCGAGATATCAATCAGCTGCTGCGTGCAGACCAAGAGGCACGTTTGAGCAACGATCATAGCCTTTTCGCTTTAGCACAGGGAGACAGCCGTAGACACCCATCTACCGCGGCACACACGTTCTGACGAACTATTCTCGCGAAGATTTGCAGAGGAGGGGGTCCTGCGTCGGAGACGCCCTACGTCTTGTGTGTGTGTGGCCAACTAGCCTCTATTGCCACCCTTCGGGTGCTGCAGCATCAGTGGTAGCAGGAAGAGCAGCAGCAGCAGCAGCTAAAAAGAGATATCATATAAAATATTATCGACGTGACTCCATCCGAACGGATGGAGGCGGGATCAGGTCAACACAGGACGCGGTTCTCGCTCCCGGCGGTTCTAGATGAGCAAAAGGCGCGCGGCCTTTTCGCCATCTTCGTCGTTGTTGCCGTCGCGTGCCGCCATTCGATGAACGAGCGGATGCACGGATCGCCGAATCATTCGAAGCTGGTAGATGGCCTTAGAACTAAACGGCCTAAAGATGGTCCGTACCGAGCCACACACCAAAGGCGGAGGCGGTGGTGGCGCCCCGTGGCCTGTCCTTTGCTAATCGTCTCTGTGGCCGTTCCTGGGCGTGTGTTTGTTTGTGTGTGTGTGTTTGTATGTGTTTATGTGTGCCCACACATTCAAGCACGCAATATTCGGCGCTCAATATTGCCGCGTCGGCCAGATTGAACCAAATGGGGCAGTAAGGCCGTCACGATGCTATCGTATAAGGCAGATGAAGGAAGTCTAAAAAGCGAAAGAAGACTACAGTTGTATATATATATATATATATATATATATATAGATATAGGGCGGACGTTTTATAGATATACTTCTACATAACAAATGGAATGGACAGATAGATGAGCGAACATAGATCCGAAGTCACGTTTGCAGGATCTGGAGGCACGTGCACGATATCCCTGTCGCTATTGCACGATGCGCCTAAAGGTTAGATATATTCACGGATGTGGAACGCAGCGTATGCGCTGACAAAAAGCGATAATTTTCGTAAATGATGGTTGAAAAAAAATCTGGGAGGCCTATACAGACACGAACATACCCACACGTCTGACCAAACATGAACATGTGTGACAAGGTCCTCTTGCGCACGTACAATATCCTGTCCGCTTCATACGCAAGACGTTAATCGAGACCAAACAATCAACAGAAAACCCCGAGCATCAGTTGTCCAAAAAATCTATCCCCGCAAAGCAACTCCCCGTCAGTACTGATCTTCTATTTTAGCTTCCGCTCACAGCCGACTGCATGTTCAATCTTAGGGCTTTATCTCTCTCTCTCTCTGCTAAATATGTTAATTCCTGCTATTGCTAGATTTCGTTCTCTTGTCCTTCGGATTCTTCCATCGAGCAACTCACCCTCATGTGTCTTTTGTTCATCGTGGCCTTCTGTTTCCAGCAGCAGCCGCCGCCTCCGACCTTAGTCAAAGTGGGCACGCTCCTCTCGAACACTTCACTCCGATTCAGCCCAGCCATCGAGTCGACATTTTTCTCTGATCTTTCGCGTTCGTTCGGCTGCCGTTTCGTTTTCGCTTCATCTTCATCCTCGTCACTGTTCCCCTTTTGCGCCTTCTCCACTTTTCCCAGGCCCTTTTCCTTCGCATCGAGCTATTCCTCTACCATTCCCCTCTCCATCTTTTTTTGTTCCTCTTAATCGTCTCTTGTTCACCTCAAGCGATGCGGGCGAGGCCTTCGTCCCGATAGTCTGGCTATGCCGTGCCTTGTTCCCGCTTTGCTTTTTTGTCCTGCTGTCTCCCTTGCGGGGCCTTCTCTCCGACGCCGAAGCGTCGCGCCCACCCGTCTTATTTCTGCGTGGCTCCCCAAGCTCCAGCGGTACCCCTGCCTTCCGATATTCCCCTTCCCGAGGGCAGAATCGCTCGGCCGCTACTCTCGAACTCTGCCATTTGTTCCATTCAGGCGCTCTTCTCTTCTAGCCAGTTGTCCGGGCGGCGTCGGGGCTCCGTGGCCGCTAACCAAGAAGGAGGACATAGACGCTCTGTGCATAGAGGAAACGGAGAGCAACAAACGCAAGCTACTGCTGCTTCTGCTGCGGACCCGAGCGAGTGGGAGAGAGGCAAGGAGCGAAGCTCGTCGTTGCAAAGACAAAAAGGCATTTCGCTGCGCTTCTGCCATCTCATCGTTTTTAGTTCCAATGTTCAAACTCCTGCTGTTGTAGTGAGCCGAACCAGGAGGGTGAGCCGCTGTCGGGGCCCGGAGTCGCGCGAAACAATGATGTAGGAGGATAGAGACGAGAGCGAGAATGGAACTGACACGAGACTAGAAAACAGCGCGCAGTATTGTACGAGTGTCTGCGACGCTGAGTGCTGCGGTTAGTGACGAACA
The DNA here is from genome assembly GCA_019614645.1 of Stratiolaelaps scimitus. NCBI lineage: Eukaryota > Metazoa > Arthropoda > Arachnida > Mesostigmata > Laelapidae > Stratiolaelaps > Stratiolaelaps scimitus. The sequence goes on along the minus strand of JABWDB010000018.1, from coordinate 2,235,140 downwards.
ATTTTTTCTGTGAAATGTGGAACCAGGCTCTCCTGGAAGCGGCCTCGGGAACTGTCCCGCGACCAAGATGGGATGCTCGTCGATAGGCTCGTCGTTCGGAACGGGTTGAGAAGAACTCGAAGGCTAGATGGGGAGGTTTTAGGGGGAAACTTGGGGTGGTTTTTTGCCTGCTCACATGTCGTCGATCTGTTGTAGGCTTGCCTGTTCACGCTTGCCTCCGTGATGAGCTTCATCTCCGCGAGTCTTCCTATCGTTATGCCCAATGCTCTGATTTCGAATTGTCCGTTGTGCTGTGGGTTCTTTCTGCGCGCACAACCAGCACCTAGCGTGTTTCCTGCAATTTAGTGATTTTCGTCATCTGCATCATCATTTGCATCGTCATCCGTTGCGGAGGTAGCAGAAGCAGAGATTCAATAGGACCCCGTTTGCCTCCGTGTCTCCTACAGAAGGAGTCAGCATGTCTGCTGCCTGTTCCATTGCGCCGTATGCACTGGCGGAAAATACAAATGACGGGAACGTTGTTTCCTTCAAGAACGCCATGATGTTCTTGACTTTCGAGGGTAGGTGGGCACTGCTGTCAGATGCGAGCGAGACTGACGCCGAGAGTGAATTCAGAGCGCGGACTGCAGCACCATCCGAAGCGGGTGAACGCGAAACGCTTCTTTTTCAGTGATTTCCTCACTTTCTCTCTCTCTCCCTTTCTCTGGAAGGAAAAACCTCAATGGTCGTTCAACATGAATTGGTTTTCGGCTCAGGCTACTGCCGCGCCAAGGTGGTAGTCCGCGATTTTTGAAAAACGATCGTTGCCTTGTCGAGCATCACCTGTACACGACCATTGCATCCCTTCGAAGTAAATACTGTGAGACTCGACGCCGTATTGGGTCAGCATTCATCGGACGTATTCCGTGAAATGAACTGTTCCACCGGACTTAGAAAAGGTTTCCCTCGGCTCACATTTGCGTAGCAGAGAGTGACAACACCAATGGACAATAACAGTACACGAACAAGCGGAGCCGAAATCGTCTCCTTGAGACGATTATGAGCTACGTCTCTGTTTGTGCAGCGGGTAGACAGCCACGGTGGCTGGGCAGCTACGATGGGCGAGTTTGGACTCGGTCGAGAAGCTGAACGAAGCTCGCCGAGGGTAGAGAGTAAAATTATCTCGAGACGAACATCGGGCGAGTTCTTTGTCGGCCCTCGTCGAACAACGACGCCGAGTGGGACGACGAACCCTTCACGGGGTTCCTGAGCCCCCCCTGCCCCCCCGCCCCGAATACCGCCTTGCCTTCCCCGAAGCCGAACCGGAAAATGCCGAGGGGAACACGGGCAAATTGGAGCCGAGAGGAGGATGCGCGGTTGTGGTTTCTCTCTGTTGCCGTGTTGGTCTGCCTCCCGGTCCGCATGGAACCCCTCAGCGCGGAGAATCAAATTGAGAGCGGGACGGGACGGGACGGGGTCGGGCAGGACGGGCGAACAGAGCAAATTTGTTGTCCCAAAGGAGCGGGGCCTGTACAAGCAGTGACCGCGGGAGAAGGAGACGACTAGATGACGATGATGAGCCAGCAAGTGAGCGAGCTGGAGGGAGAGATCAAAGGAAAAACGAGCAGCGGGGAAGCAGTCCTAAGCGGCAGAGGGGAACCTCGACCGCGAGTTGTCGCTAGAGTCAGCGGCAGCAACAGAAGTCGCTCTCCAAAAGACTCGTGACTCGTGTTGTTCCACAAGCTTGTTGAGGATGCGCAGACGTGACGTAGGAGAGTGCCGGCGGTTTTTTTTTGGCGGCGGCTGTTTGCTAGCAACAGCAAAATGAGAACGTTGAGTTTGTCTGTCCTCAAGGAAGACTCGATCTCCCTATTTATAATAAGAATAATAATAATAATAATATAGCTAGATTCTACCTTCGCTTGTTGGTATCGGCAACGGTGCACATGGTCGAATCCCCAACCGTCGGGCATTAGCATTGCGAAACGCGTTGTCCGTCTACGAAGCGAATGCTGAAAGCAGTTCTACCCTGGACTAAGTTCAATAGTTAAAGCTGAGAGTCAGCCCGAAAAATGAATTTATTTGTTATTAGCAACAAGGACAGCGTTATCAATGACTCATGAAAAAACAGCTCGAAACGATCTTATGGGAGCAAGGATTTATAGCCACACAGGTGTGAACACAGGCAAATGCGTGAGGAGCGAGCCCTGCAACGGCATATGTATAACATACGTGCATACTGACGTTCACGCTAGGTATTGGCCTTTTTCGTTGAGCATGCATATGATATCCACATATATGTACAATAAGGAACGTTTTGCTACGTTTGCCATGGTCGCAGGGGAGAACTATCATACTGTTGCCCTGCCTCCGAGGATGAGTTGATGGTGGCTGCGAACGGTCATAGAGGAACTGTTACTAACACACACACACACGCACACTCAATTTACACAATTCCCTATTCGCAGATAATTATAATAATAATAATAATAATAATAATACTAATAATTAGAAAAAAGATGACAACGACAAAGTGGTAACCTCCTCGGGGAGATTCGGTCGGTGATAGACTCTTTCTTGGACAATTCCACCACTTCTTCTTGGCTGCCACGTCAAGCTAAGCACAGTTGCATAAAGTGCTCAAGTTGCGTTGCCAGGCGTCGCATTCGCCGTCACACTCAATCGGCCGGCCTACTTCGTGGCCACGATCATCCCCAACCAGAATACAACAAACAATATACCCGACCCAATCCAGTGCGCAGTTACATAACAGCAGGCGTAGCGCGCGGCGATGTGAACGCCGAACGAATATATGAACCGTTTGTCAACTTCTTCTCCCCTTCGACTTGTATCCGCGACTTGGCCAAGCTACCGGCGGTCCGACACAATAGCAAATAGTCATGGCGCAATATCATCGGCGGCACTATCGCCGAGAGAGTGGAGCAAATATCGCCGTTGTCGAGGTTCTAAGTGTTGTTCACATTCACAGACAATAACAACACCGAGCGGGAGAGGCGGACAAGCAACAGTGGTCGACAGATCGATCGGCAGTTGTCGCCTCCGGCGTCAGATCGGCTATTCCGCGGGACGTATTTTTGTGCTGGGTTTGTCGTTGTTGTTGCTGTTGCTGCTGCTGCCCGGCGAACCTGAAAACAGGAGTATATTTCATCTACGAGGGAAAATAACCGACCCAGAACTGTTGCGTCTAACAGAAGACTCCACGATACAGATGATATAACGACTGTGGGCCCGGCAGCTCTACAATTGGCGCTGGCTAAATATGGCGCGGTCAATAGGGATAGTGATGTGTCACATAGCTGGATACCAGCTTCAACCAATCGAAGGCAAGCTCCATGGGTAGCGGTTAACAATGGCGGCACTTTTGTTACATTTTATTCATGGTCTCGATAGCAAGGCATCATTTACGAATTTATAACTTAATTCAGTCAGTTCGAGTATGTTTGTTCATTCAATTTTATACAACTGCCATATGGTGTATATATATTTTTGCAACGTGTCACGCTACCAAAACGCGATATCCTGAAGGCAGCGAGCACGAAATCGAGAATCGGGCACAAGCTGACCAACTGCCGAGCTAACGTCGTCGCGAAATGTCTCCCCATCGGAGCAACACTACTCGGTATGCCGCAATATTGAGACAATACTCAGAAGAAGGTAACATGCCACAAAGTACTATCAGCTAGCGCTTGTTCTCCTCGTTCCGAATCACCTCCGAATCAGTCGGCTTCATCAGCAGCGACCGACCACTGCTAATCCGACGACCCGTATCGTCGTCCACTCCATCAGCAGGTTCCCATCCACTCTCTCTCTCTCTCTCTCTCTCTCTCTCTCTCTCTCTCTCTCTCTCTCTCTTTGTTCAGCTATTATAGAAATAGTGTCATACTGCCTTTACTCCCCAGATAGCCTAAAGTGCTCCTTAGACCAATCAAGCATCGTGGTCCACTCCCGGTCGGGTTAGCGCAATGTTGACACACTCGTAAGCCCACCTCTCTCTCTCTCTCTGTTTCTCTCGCCGACCCGTCATACGTGGTCCCTTTGACGGAATTGGGTGGAACATATCGCGCTGCATTTGCTCTAGGCGTTGCAGCAGTTGCAGTAACGTTGCAGCGGCCGGTCGCAGCGCGCGCGCGCGCGCGCTAAGGCAATATCTCGCCATCAGACTTCGTCGTCTTCCGGCTTCGTTCCATGAATTCAGCCGCCAGCCTTCCCCTTCCCCTTTCCCCCAAGAGCAAACGGAAAATAGAAAAAAAGAAAAAGGCGAACTTGCTACTACTCAAGTCAACAACAGAATTGTCCCGCCACTACGGGCAATTTAAACGTAAAAACGGTGATTGACGCACACGCCTAGAAACGCAAATATAGACGGACTAACGCGCGTGCACCACAGATAAATGAAAATAGAAAAGAAAAAAAAAAGATGCGATGACGGAGACAGATATGAGCGCGTTTGCTATGAGCGCGGCTATGATGGTGCTGATCGTGTAATAATGATGGTCATTGTAGAAATGACGGCGATGTGTGACTTCTTCTTCGCCTCTGTTCGCCGTTTGCGAAATTAGCACCTGGGAAACCGGCAGATTGCTCGCCACCAAGCGGCATATCGCCGTGCGCTATCGTAGGCGACAACAGCGGGAACGGCGGATGTCACATGGCTGCGGATATGAGAAGATCTGCTGGGGTGAAAATGATCTCCGCTGAGACGCTTTTTTTTTCTTGAGTGAATCTAGCCGAAATAACGGCGGAGCAATTCTGCATGTGGCATTTGTACGCACGGGCACACAATGCCTAGAAACGTCAATGGGCAAACTGTGCGCGTTCGCGTATGCCACGAGTGGGAAGGGATGTGAGGACGGGATAAGGGTGGACTGCTTCCAAAAAGTTACTTACTGGCATCTTCGAGGGTGGTTAGTAGTTCTGGCTGGGTGCGCTTCATGATTGTTGTATCGGCAGCTGTCGGTATACAGGGTGTTAGACAGGGTGACAGTTGACGAGTTTCTCGTTCATCCGAGTCGAATGCTGTGGCGGCCAATTAATGATGGATCATATTCGAATTCAGAAGGTGGCCAAACTGCGTACACCTATCTGCTACGATATCCGTAACAGCCCCTGTACTGTGGGTTGCCTGCTTTCGGATGCTGCTCACAAATGGACGCTATAAAAGTTCGTCCCGATCGGGTGCTAAACCTCTTCATCGGCGAAGTTTCGTCTCAGACAGGTCGCGCTTATTCTGTTGATCAGCAGTGTCCCCGATTACAACTGCTGCGCGCCCCCCACCGACAACAGTCCGCTCAAACTCGTGCGAGAAGTTAGGTCAAACAAGCGCAGAACCATAGCGACAATAGCCTCCCACGCATATCGCTGCGTACAATTAGATTACGATTGCGCGCGTGCGTGCGTTCGTCTGTTCGTTGTTTATCAGCAGTTGTTCGATCGTCACATCGAAGCGTCCGTAGCATCACCCTTTAGTCGGGGTGTATGCAGCTCAGCTCTGACCCATTTGGACGAGAACATTATTTAGCGGCAGCGGTCCGTAAGTTGCCCAAATGCTGTCGAATGGCCACCTCGTCCAGCTGGCCTGGCCACCTTCTTCTCCTCACGTAACAAGCCATGGTGACACATCGAGTTCGACCGCTGTACGCGAAGCGGGGCCAGCGCGCCGATCACTTATTATATCTGATACCTCAGTGGCCCCTACATCTGCTTGTGTGTAACAACTAGATATAAGAAGAAATAGAGGCAAATATAGCGTGGTAATCCTACTGTTGCGCCTCACGAGATGGGGACATGGTGAGGGCGTGAAGAGGGCGCGGTTGCAGAGGGAAGCCGTGCCGATAATAATTATATTTATTGCTGTATACACGTCCCTCCCCCAACGAGGATATTATTACAAGCCCGGCGATGATAGCAATGATAATAGTAATGGTAAGCACGAGCTCACTATTCTGTGAAGAGACGCGAAGTAAGTTGAGGCAGAGATACACCCAAGCCGAGAAGGAAGAGGAAGGTGTTTCCGAGCGGAGTAGTATTCTATATATATATATATATATATATATGTAGCAGTAACGACAGCATGTACTATGAGTCGCGTGGTCGGTAGGGCTTGAGAAACCTCAGATCCGATGCGTCTGCTCCGAACAGGACCAGCCAACCTCACGGCGTGTATTATACTGTCCACTAAGGAGTTAGCGGCCGTGGGGATGCACAAGCAGAGCGTAAAGAAGTGCGTTCGAGCCTCGCCAGGCCTTGTCATGTGTACGCAACGCTTTTAAGGGGCTCGAACAAAGGAACTGTTTAGGAGAAAATGAGGGTGTGGAAGAAACGCGAGGTTTTTTTCCCCGCTTAGAGAAACACTGAAGAATACATTGCTACCCTATGAATGAAATCTATATCTCTAGCCATTACTTTAAAGCATTACCAGATGCACCCGTCCGAGAGCGCAGCTACGGTGCGGGCAGGAGGTCGTCCCCTCAGGATGCCCACGACAGACAATACCTTGGAAATAGCTTCTTTCAGCCTATAAGCGGTCGATAAACTAAATCCTAATTGTTTAAGTGTCCACCTAACCTGAGATGACGGCTGCAGGTTTCACTGTGTTCGCGCTGGCGAAACGATTGTTGCTGTGTGTTTGCGAAAATGAGCAAAATGTCCTAATACATCCCATTACGGCATTAGTAGTAAGGGTTTGGTCAAAAATCGATCCTTATGAAGCAAAGCCGGAAGCCGTACCGTGGACGTTAAAGGTTGGCTGTGGGTTAGCCCGGAAAAGTTTATTATTATTAGTACAATCGGTGCTGACTCTATTATGTTGACTTATCATTATTGGTGTCTTGACCAACAACTCAGGCTATAACAGATAAAGAGATGCGAGAGCTAGCTTCGACACCACTTTGCTTCCAATTGTAACTCGTGGGAAACTTGTATGAATGATCTTCCTCGTCCAAAAGTCATCCGTTCTACCAAATCGATGCCGTAGCCGTCCATATTTGTTTGCTTCTCAGCGCGCTCGTTATATTCGAGTTGGAGTTATCCAACTAGGGGCTTCGAGGCGTATGAGGCCATCATCTTCTATGCACGATGAGGTCAGGCCTAAATTCAACGCTACACCGTTCGAAATGCTAGCTGGCGAAACGCCCAGAGTTAGGCAGTTGGCGGTATGTTTCCTGGTGAGGATCTCTCTCTCTCTCTTTCTCTCTCAATCTCTCCCATTCACTACATAAGAATGAGGAGTTGTAGAGATCTATCTAGTTGAACGCGAGGGGGGACTGCCGTATAGATCTAGTCCAGGCCATTAAGTGGATTAGCTAATACATGAACATATGGCCAGCCATGCTATCTATTTTCTTCCCCCCCAAGTGTACACTTGCCACGGGGAACTAATTCGATTGAGCAAACACTTTCGCCCGCATCAATCGCGCAGTAGTTGCCTACTAAGAAGGTGTACATACCTGGGGCACGAAACTCTATGAGGCTCGTGGTCCGGACCCCTCCGCCCACGGCTGCGTCTATGGGACTTCTCTAAGCACAAACATACCAGCTCGGTCAGTAGAACATCCAATCGCGCTGTCATAGACAGAATAGTACCCGAGTTCCGAGATCCACCGCCGTTAAACACAGTGTAACGATAGCCTACAACCGTTCCACATGAGCGTAAATACCCCAATAGCGAAATTGGGTAGCTTAATTATTCTGCTTCAGTCATGACCGGGTCGACGTAGCGGATCAGCGTAAACAGCATTGAGATACCCCGCCGCTGATTGGACACGCCAAGATCGCCTTGCTTCCCATGTAAATACAATAGATACTGTCTTATTATTAGGATACACATGCTGTTCAATGGGATCGGACTTTTCTGTCATTTTTCCTATCCCATGCTGCAATTCTACTTTGATCTATTTCCTCAGTCGCTGCTGTGATTTGCCGTTGACACCCGTTCATCGTATTGTGTCATTTCTCCGCCGGCGAACTTCACGACATGCCCGGCTAGCATTTGTCCTCGTCCGGATGCTGGTCGCCACCAGCGACGATACACGCATCTCTTTCTGGCTGCTATTTCTTACCAATTTCGAACGCTTGGCTCGCGAGTGTTGCCCGCGAGTTGGGTACACAACGAATAGATAGGGATGCTCGAGCTATGATGATAAATACGCCTTTGATCGATACGACAAGTACGACGATTTGCTCTGGGGGAACCCGCTCGTGGACAACTCGCTAGAACGATGCTGGTGTATACGAACACACTATTACATAGAAGAATACACACGCGCAGAGATGAGCGGGAGGACGGGCGAATGTCCACCACTACCACCACCATTCCTCAGCATCCAGAAGCAACGGCCTGCGCACGGAGAAGCCAACTAACGACATTCGTACGATGGTTAGAACATCACCGGAGGTCGAAACGCGGGCCCGCACATATTGTACTGTTCTTTAGTCATTTACAATTGGGCTGATTCCTAATTGTCTTAACTGGTTAATTGCTAGCTGCGGACTCGATTGAAGGGTTATACAATAGATGGCTTAATATAATAGTTGGATATTAAGTCGGCGATAACGTGAGATAGGGCTGATGATTGATCTAAATGTTACTATAATCAAAAAACAACCACACAGTGATCGAGGAGATAAAGTTTCTTCCTACCGCTCTTCGCTATCTCCGTTGGAATGGGCGATAACGTGCTTCGTGGATGCTATCCCTAAGATGGGTATGCGCAATCGCAGCCTGGCCACACACGACATCTTCTTTACAGAATGATAATGATGGTTATTATTATTATTACTAGAATTACTATTATAGTCTTCGTAACTCGATATCCACACACCCTGTTGAAATGCGACGATTGTATGAAACAAAAAATACCCGGGCTACACTATATATATGTATATATATATATATATATATATATAATAGTATGTCTTTAATTTAGCTGTCCCATACATCAGCTACATTATATTTAGAACAGCTGCTTGCAAATACTTGACACAGACCTAGTCTAGTACAACATAGTATCTCATTAATATATTCTGCATTCGATACGAATCTACGGCAAGATTTATTATAAAATCATTTGTCATTAATTGTCTTGTGTATGAACTTCTTCAGACCCTTCTGTTAGAGGTCCATGGACAGTGCTCTCTCCAGCTGATGTCGCATCATTTATCTCATTCGTGTGACAACCATATCAGGAATTAGGTCGATTGCTCGAAGTCAACATGCAATAAAAAGATATTTATTATATGTACAATGATTTTAAGAAATGTACATACATTTTACGAGTTTCTGAGTCTCGAACGCATCTCAAACCGGCACAACCAGCCAGAATCGTCACTGGTGACCCCTTGACAGTTACAATACAACTACCACACGATGAAGATTTCGAGACGACGGCAAAGCACGGCAAAAGCTGAGAAAGCGGCAGTGTCATTTGCAAATAGTGAGAAGGCCACTTGAGGCTAAAACAGCCTCTTGTGTTGTTGGGTCTATCGCTTACGTGCCCCACAGAGCGGCAGGTCGTTGGGGGAGTGCGATTATCTCGGCTACAGGGCGCGCTCGGCCAATGTGAGGCTGTGACGTGCCGTAGTTAAGTCGACTGAACTAATTCAACTTTGAATTGTGCCCTTGTTCGCCGCATGTACCAGATGTGGACATCGCTCATACGTATGCCTTATGCGGCCGTTAGTCGAGCTGCAACGGCCCCAACATAGATGACTGACGCTCCGATCGAATTTCAGCCTAAGATCGTCTCGACACTAATTGTTAACTACGAGTCGTCATAATGGACTCGACCTTGTGCCGTCTCCGGTCTCCGTCTGAGACACGTTGTCTTTATCGGTGTCTATGACTGTTACATAGATGAGATAACTATCGTAAATGAAGTCGAATATTACCTCTCGCGGCTTTATTTACATGGTTTATCGTGGCGATTAAACTTACCTGCGGAAAGTGCCCCGACTCAGCTGAAGTCGAGCACGCTCGACTTCCGCTAGCAAGTGTTAGATATCTGTAGAAGAAGTGAATGAACGTTTACATGTATTTATATCATTTTCATATAAATTAATATAAACACATGTAAACGAAATACTGTATATATATAATATATTCTACAATTATTATTCTATATAATAAGCATTTATCAGTCCCACTTCTCGCGGCTGACGGTCGCAGACCAGAGCCCAGCCACGATTGGGTAGCTCCCATAAAAACGTTTGTCCCATCGTCGTTAGCTTTGTTAATCTCGGTGGCTGCTGGGCTTCCATCGTGACGACATTGACTGGCGTTTTTCGTGTACAGCTGCTGTCAACGCCTGAAATACGCATGGCCTGCAAAGCGTCGTGGACACGAGATCGGCCATAAGCGCACTGTCGTCAGCGGATACGCTGCCCTTCCCTGTTCCACCTGTTAAATACAAACTGTTAACAGCCTTTAGAGAGGGAGGGTCTGCTAACACTGGCCGTACTGTTGGCCCGGTGTTAGGTCCAACCTCCAGCAGTAGCACTGTTCTTGAGTGTTCCTGTTTGCCTCGCAGGCCAACCGCGTTGTTGGGCCTCGACCAACAACACGAAGGTACCGGAAATGGCCGCTGGGCCTAGTCAAGCAAGCGTTGATGATGACGCGTTCACAATCCGCTCCGAGGATACGAGCTACGTGGGCGCTCAGCCGAGACCAAAAGGCGGACAGACCGATAAAGGTTATACTCGTGTACTTTGTTGGGTTAGCCGACGCCACCCCGAGACCAGTGCCTATTATTATACAATGAACGTAGTGAATTTCATTAGGCACCGAACGAAGACAAGTTTTTAATAGACGGATCCCTTCATTCTATTATATTAGACCATATTAACATTACATGTGCCCAGCCATCTACCCCTCTCTTACCCGATGCTTGGAAACATTCGGAACTCTTGATGTGGACTCTCTGTAGTTCGCTTTATGCGCCCTTCGTTCCACGTATATGCCGAATGCAACAACGAAGATTTCCGTTATCAGCCTGTCGAGAGGATAGTGGTCAACGGGACAAATGAGTGAGGCGACGAATGCTGAACCACGCGAAAGCTCCACCAGCTTCGGCTTGAAGGTTCACTGCCTTGGTTGTCATTCTTCAATAACAGTTGTATTGCTGAAATAGTGACAATGCCTACTCAGATATAGTCTCTTAGTCTCTCTGTCTCTATCATTGTGTTCGATGGGAGGAAAAGCAGCCCTGAAAGGACTACTTCTTCTATACAATAGAACAGGTTCGCATATACCATATTCGTAGTCAGAAGCCAGCCATGACATATACCTACTCAGCATGAGTGATTACATAAGGAAAGCGTATTCACGTTGGCTACATCGTTACGAGGACTAGAGAGACGGTGGTCGCGTGTGATTCAATGGGGCTCACTTCGCTGTTCGTCTTATTATCTAATACATATTCAAGTATCACGAAGCATACGTAGTCTTTTTAAGCGAAGAGATTTGCGCTGTTCGAGTGAATAGGATCGACTATACGGACACAGGACACAAAGGTGGCCAGCCTTAGACCTCGTTGTACGAGAGGGAGTGAGAGAGGTCTAGTTCCGGTCGATGCCTCGCCCCGAAGCGGAAATATCCCCGGAGCAGGCAGCTGGCAAATGGTGTCCATCTAGCTGCACTGATTTTGGGCCCCTGGGGCTCCAGACTTCGGAGCCGGCCTCATATGCTATGACTGTTTGTGGGTGTATCAATGACCTAATGGAATATCCATTAGCAGGATATTAACTGGCTACTTCTTTACTCGGTCATTCGCTATCTGGACCGATATACAGATTGGGCAGCTGATCTGGCTCAGCGAGTTTTTCCCTGTTTCCTTGATCAGGGAGCCCTTCGAATAGACGAAAAAAAAGACACAAAGATTCCGCGTGAGCCGGCCATTTGGATCACTAGGATATTTTCTGGGTTCAGCTTCGGCAACTAACCAGCATCGTTCTCGATGTACCCATGTAAATCACTAATGACACTGAGGCAAGTTACGTGTTTCGTATTTATTTCATGACGATATTGCCCCAAGTCGGCCAAAGCTCTAGCCTTAATGTCATGCGTAAAACCGTATCTGTCAGTAGGCATTCCTGCGGCGGCTTACCCGGGACACAATAGGCGGAATCCTAATTCGGCACGCGTTTCTCGCCTAATTGCGATGCGAATCAACTGCCTAAAGCTAATCGGAGTATTTTGGCGAACTGGTTGATTAGACTCTTACGAGAAGTGTGAAATTTACCACGGTTAGCTGCGCATCGCTAAAGTGTAATGGATTTGAGGCTTACAACGTATGGTCAGCATTTAACATTACTAAGATGATGCTGTATTTTATTCATACGGGATGTCTTCACTTATTCTACAATCGAATCTTACACATTATTCGTTCGTGAGTGGCAAAGTCTAAAGATTCCACATCGAATTCATATTGGTTTTTTTTTCTTGTTAACAAAATATTTAATAGAAATGACTAATTCTCCGAACGTTTTCAACGCATTTTCCAGCCATTTCGTATCGCAGAGATGAACTGATCCCTGCTTATATTCGGATTTCTCGCCCAACTTTACAAAGATACAAAAATGTTCAGAAGTCCTCCCGCTCATTTCAAATTGGTCACCTTACCTTGCATGTCAACGCTCAACACCATAGCGTGGATGTCCGGAACGACAATTTGAAATGCTTAAAAAAATATTTTCGACCATTACCTGCACGAGCTGCCGGGATATCTCTCCTTGCCAATGGTGTCCGCGCGCACTTGCCACTGCATAGGCCTACCTATTCATCTAGCTATTGCCTGACTTTAGCGTTGGCCTGCGGCTCCCCTGTGGCCGTAAGGGTGAGCGATGCTCCCACAGCTGTCGGTGTGAGTCATCCGCTGCGGATGCGGGAACTAGCGCCAGGTCTGGCTGGCTGGCTGGCTGGCTGGCTGGCTGACTGACTGACCGACCGACTCACTGAGTGAGGAGAGAGAGGGGACCATGGGAAACGGTGGGCTGAAACCACCAACCGAGGTTGGTTGGTTGGTTGGTTCTGCCCGGTGTATGAAGGGTGAATTGCGGTAGGCACCTCCAGCATCGCCTCGCAGACTCAGCCAGAAACAGCCTATCGCTAGCGGAAGCTCCACCGGAAGTCCTCCTCGAATAGCCGTCAATTAGCAGTGATAGCGATGCCCGGCGAGGGCTGGCCACATCCGCTGGAGGCAGCGGCGGCCGTTCCGATCTCTCCCCTCCCTGTCCTCGTCTTCAATGTCCACAGTGAGAGCGCAGTGAGTGCGTGGTCGCTTGTGAAAAACTTACCCTCCATTGGGGGACACGTCGCGCAGTGGTAACTGACAGTCCGAGCCGTTCTGGCCGAAAGCCGGCACATCGAGTTGCCACCGATCGAACGGCCGAACTTGCCGATTGTGATTTCATCCATGCAACGCAGAACGTTCAAAAAGACTGTGTTCTAGACGACGACGACGTCGTGAAAATAAATAGGATTTCGTCATCACCGGCTCCGGGTTACAGTAAGCTGTGTGTGACGGTGAGGTACGGGGCAGGCGCAGAGATGTTGTTCGAGATGGCTGTTCGTACGAGTTTGTTCGTGTATTTAAGTCTTGGCAGACAAATAGACCGGATAGCTGGACAGAAAAGAACGGCCATTGCTTCCATTGGCGTGCGGTCGACCGGCCAGCTCCGGGGTACGGACGACGTCACCGTAGTGTACGTAGCCTGTCCGTGTAGGGAACTCGGCTCGTAGCGACTTTATGAAACTGGCTTACCCGATGATCGTCCGGCGTAGGGCCACTTCGATGTCTCGCCCTGTCCTGCTCTCTGTGCTCCCACATCCACACACGCACGCACATGGGCACATCTTCTCTCTTTATCGCTATCTCTCTCTGTCTCTCGATTGTTCGTCCTTTCTCGAAGACAACCTTCTCATCTTCGGTTCGATGGAAAGACGGTTGTCGCGGAGCGCTGCGGCTGAACTCTACGACGAGCAGATGTGCACGAGAGAGAGAGAGACAGAGGTCGCGACAAGCAGAACGAACCAATGTAATGTAATGGGCCGGGGGGCGGAGGTTCTGTTGTTGGGGGGAATAGGGAAAAAGAGCTGGGGATACAGAACCGAGTACGGAGCGGGGGGTATAGATCGAGGAGGTGCGCATCGCACGTAAGGCGGCTATGCTGCAGCTGCGCCAGGGGTCTGGCGAGCATTGGGATATTGCCTGGCGGCGCGCGGGCGGCCGATCAGACCGGGAAAGGTGGTGGTGGCGGCGCTGATGGTCAGAAAGAACGAAGCCCAAGGAAGAAGCAAAATGTCGAGGGGAGGAAGGTACGAACCCCTGGAGATAACTTGCTACACAGCCACGGCGACTCTGGCGCCGCGGCGACACTGGTGAACCTATGTCGCCGAACAGGAAGAGGTCCAAAAGGACTAGGATAACGCCAGATACGTTTGCCGGGGAGAGACAGAATGTCGAGTTAGGCGAAGGTCGGGCTAGGAATGGCTTGTGCGGGCTCGGGCCGTCTCGATGCCCTCGAAAACGGACCCGAGAGAGATCGGAATGACGACGAACATTAACTTTACGTCGCACTGGATCAGAACACCGCTACCAGAAGAGTGTGAGCACTGGACGGCGAGAGGGGCTCGCTCACGAGGTAGGTCGAGAAGGAATACAACTCACGTCGAAGAATTCGGTGAACGTGAAGAGCCCGCTGCTTCGTATGGAGAGAAGTTCATATTGGAGGTGATGTTAAAACAAGAACAAATGCGTGATGCTGGTTTGTGTTCGATGTTGTTTTTTTTATATATATGTGTACATCCCATCGCAGTGACTTCATAGTTGTTCACTTGGTCAGACGTGAACGATATATGAGAGCAGCAATATTCCTTTCGGCGACAAAACTATGAAGGGCTGCTTGACAAAGGGATCACAATAATAATAATAATAATCATAATACTAGGCTGTCCCCTTCAAACTTCCCGCACAATCCGAACTACGCGATACAATGCGTTAATTTTTGGAGTGGGCACGCGGCAGGAACGTGGCTTCCTTTCGAACACTAAGTGGTTTCGATACGATCAGAAAGATGGACACTGCAGCAGAAAGTTCAAATTCCCCCAAAAATCAACGGGAAAACATCAAGTTTTTGTTTCCACAAAAACACCCTCCAGCTGAAATCCATCGACAATTAGTGAACACGTACGACAGGTCTGCCTTATGCCTGCGAACGGTGCAAAGTTGGTGCAAGCGATTTAACAACGGAGTTTTTTTTTTTTTGACACCGATGACCACCGAGGCGGGGACCACAAATCAGGTGCAACAAGGGACGAAGAATTGGCAGAATCAAGGCAGCTTTTGAGCAAACTAGAGCTAGAAATTGCTCAACTTAAGTTGGCATTTAAATAAAAGGATGAATGTCCTCTAAGATTCGATTGTTACCACTATTATCGTTCCACTTTAATCTGTTTCAAAAATAAAGACCGTTATCTAAATTTGTATGTACAAATAGTGAAAACAACATAAATTCACCGAGGGTCGTCACCTTCGAAATCGTCCGAGTTTGCCTTGTCGTCTTTATCGAAAGTTGTCCGGCTTTACTAACATGGGTCTTTACCCATGTGTATGCACTACGGTGCATCAATATCGAACGACGATAAGAGTGCGAAGCTACCTCTGTCAGGTAGCGACCTCGTATGATCTCGAGTGAAGGGTCCTACACCGTGATTCGTTGATGATCGCGCAGCCGCTTTTTTTCTTGTCCTCTATTCTGGGATGATTTGAAACTATCCAGCAGATATCGTGTGGAACGTGGACAGACGCATGGACAACGTAATGTACGTGAATGGTTTAATATCGTTGAGACATTTTTCCGCGAGTATTACACGGGTACTTAAACTGGATTGTTCGCTTGTGTACGTGGTCGGGCTGGTGTGACTGTGTATATGGGTGGGTGTATAGATATGCTTGTGTTTTCTTAAACATCCACAATCAATCAGCAGTCCAGCGATGTCGCACATGCCCGAAGAACTTGGTTGAGCGGTAAACGAGCTCATAGAAACGACGTCAATAAAGTACATTAGCCGTATTTGTGCGTATGCATATGATTACCGCTTAACAAGTGTCGATATAAGCTATCGTATATATCAGCCCAGTTACTGAATACATTAGCAGCAGCAGCAGCAGCAGCAGGCACCCCATTGTTGCTGTATACGGTGGTGCCATCGCCGTATGATGCTATTTTTGTTAGTTCACAATAGTTCATCAGTCGTCACTTACCCGGTGCGACCCAGCAGACATACGCTGCATAAATGGGCTTAATTAATTTGTTTTTGGTGCTGTTGCTATCATGTCCCATATATATATATATATATATATATAGAAAATTCTGCGCTACTTATTGTTGATTCGTCAGATCTGATCTACCAGAAGATCAGATCTAATGTATTTAATGTTGCTGCTGGTTGTCGCCGTCGTGTTTCTTCGTCGACTTGCTTTTAAGCAGACACTCGCGCCCCAGACGACGCTCTGCATGGAAGTCGTTCCATTGCGGGGGATGCTGCTCCCGGTGGTGGTGGTTGCACGACGAACGGCTTCGTTCAACAGCTTGAAGACGTCTCCCAGGCGAATTTCACCCCAAGCGACCACGTACGAGACGCGGGTACGGATGCGATATTAACCAGATAGATATAGCCACCGAAGAGGTCACGGTGCCATTCTTATAGCGCTTGGGCTGGCACTGTGTCGCTATCGGCGACACATTGCTCTTTGATAACTGGGTCCTCGTTTTTCGCATGGTTTACGTTCTTCCTAACGCGCCCCGTAACAACAACAACAGCAACAAGCAGAAGACAAAGAAGACGCCGCTCGCAGTTCGCCTCAGTGGTGTGACGGCTTACGTCGACGACCCAGAGCTCGTAGGGGACTTTGCGGTGGCAGGCAATGCGAGCTGCGAGCTGCTTGGCTCGACTTGAAACGTTAGTCGACTGATTGTAAATATATATCCCAGTGAACAGAATCTGTCCTATGCTGCCGCATGTGGTAGGCTACATCGTCAATACGATGATGATGCGGCATTTCACGGCACCGTCCCGCTCGCCTTTTCCGCAGAATTCAGCTTGCGCCCAGTCACCGAGCGGCCAAAGCTTGACATCTCTCTCTCTCTCTCCCTCTTACTCTGATTCTCTCACGGGTGCTATCCATGTCTTTTTGCGGTTCGCGTTCTCTCTCGCTCTCTCTCTCGGCTTTGTCATTCCGCTGAATGTACCTTTTTTTCTTCAATCACCGCAGACTCGGACACTGTGGCGACACGGCCCTGGAGTGAGTGAGCTATTTCGTTCTCATCTTCTGCTCGCCTTCATTCTTCATCGCCGGGGCCGCGAGATTCCTCGCCGACCAACACCGGCCACACAACTACGCTGGTGGGTTTTTCACCATCGTCGACGTCGTCGTCGTCGTTGGAAATAACAACGCCTCGACCGTAGTGTGCGCCATGGTGGGAACGGCGTTCCCACGGCTCTTGAGCACAAACTTCTCTCTGATACTTCTGCGGCGGCGGCTGCTGTGGCGGCGGCGGCGACGACGACGACCCATCATTGCCGTCGTTAGCTGCTTTCGCGTTGACGCTCCGGTGAACCCCGCCGGATGAATCCGACGCCGAGACAGGCAGCGTCGCTGCGTCGCACATCGGCACGACCATTGAGACGATCCGGGGCTAATAAAGCCAACCGCGGCCAAGTCAGCCGCGGTAGTTTGTCCGTACATCCATTCGTCCGGGGTCCGTTCCTCGCGTCGAGTTCCTCTGCCCGCGGTAGGTATTGCTGCGAGCAGGGCTCACTGCACTCTGCATTTCTGCCATTCAAACAGCAGCGAGCGGCGTTCTCCAGCGTTCGCCCCGAAACCAACGTGAGCAAGTATATGAATATGTGCACGTGCACTGAGCGTGCACGATCGGTAGAACACGCTGGTCGCTGTACGTTGCTGGCGCCGGTGGACAGAAACGGATTCGAACGGAGACGAAGCAAACGCGAAGTGACTCAACGAATGTCACAAAATACTAGTATTCTTGTATGTATTGCACACACTCGCAGACCCCCCCCACACACACACAAATATATTTGTGTTTACATATATATATATACTCTTCCCGATGGACGTTAATCTGGCTCGCGCTGGTGGCACAGCTCGACACGGGATACGGCGAGACAGAAGCGCGGAAAGGCAGACTCCTCGGCTGACGTTGGTGGTCCCGATTCTGGAGTCGCCGGGTGGAAATAAATACATTCGATTATTGCTAGACACATCCCTCTGTGTCTTTGTGTTTTTGTGTCTGCGGGTACGTCCGCTGCTACAAACACTACAACTAGCATCGCTGCTATTGGCCCTGCCATTAGAGACAGCGAGATAGAGCTAAATTGGCGGAAGATTACGAGAGGCACGCAATACGCACGCACAGATCTCAAAGGGTCTCTCGTTCACTGTCCTGTGTAGGCAGAACCAGCCGCCGCAGAGGGACACTCGGCAATTCGAGCACAATTGCTTCTAATCTTCGAGAATAGACGAATGAACGCAAATTTCAAAAGGTACGTCTGCGCCGTCCAATTGAGCCATTTAGAAATCTCCCCACTTTCGGCGACGACGACGACGATCGTGATGATGCTGTGCTGACAGTGGTTGCTGTTGTTCTTGCCGCGACGGTTGTTAGTCGCGCATCGGGCTATTCTTGAGAAGGCGGCCCGCTCAGCTACATAAGCATGCGACCAACTCGGAGACGGCATCGACAACGAAGACGAGCGGACCACAAATGAAAATGGAACTACACGAACATCGAAAGTGCAACGGGAGTTAAAAGTGGGTTTCACGGATGGACGAAAGAAAGAGCGATAGTTTTTCTTTTTGATGGAATGATTCGATCGATGATTCTCCGATTTTGCTTTGGATACAACAAATCATCATCTCGATAGTGAATACGTCAATGGCAAATTGTACCTTATGAGGGAAAATGGGACTTCTCCCGAGGAGAAGTTTCGTCCGACGCGATTATTTTTAGCAAGCTGGATGCGCACACACATACACACGGCACGTCTACAATTGATTTATTGTGTATTACGCGCGGCGGCGGCGGCGACGGCTTCTCATTGTCTATCGACTTCGAACGAGACAACGAACGAAATGGGTATGACAATCCGACTCAGCTGACTTTCGTTCATTGTATGCAAATGCTGTTATAGCTGTCCGCTCGTATCTACTACGGAAGGTGAATAGAGGGTCTACGGCAGAGACGACGATGTGCTTCGGGCTCGTACCAAGAACGGGGCCATTATGAGACTGCTGTAAATGATTATCTCGAATACGGTAACGGGGCTCCTCGCTGTACCCACAACTAGAGATAGTGAAATGAGATCTTGAATTAAGTTAATTCAAATGGTTATTATTGTGTTAGGTTAATAAGAGATAGTGTAGTTTGACTTCACAATCGTAGGGGAATCATCCAAAAAGCAGAAAGTGGCTAAAGTCAGCTGCTTACGCTACACGAACAATAAAATAAACGCCCGTATATCTCCGTATAACCGTCAACGTTCCTGCTGGCGGAGTTTCGATGACTGATGACAATACTTCACCCGGGGGAAATTGGAAATTCTCCGGATCTTCAAATTGTAAAACAATGTAACGGCTCAGGCAACCCCCCACCTCACCCCTATGCTTGCTATACAGAGATATATTGCATGTACTTCTTGAAGATTTCGACACACGTCGTTATATATATATATATATATATATATATATATAGCGAATGTCGAACAATTTCGCACGGCTAACAATATACATTCTGTTTTTTTTTCGTTGCAGGTAAGCGCCTATTACGTACACTCACACACCCAGGATGGAATTGATGCAATTAGAAATTGATGCAATTCAGAGCCATTAGAACAAGAGGTGACCGTGGGTAAATGATCCGAGTGAGATGCAGAACGAAACGAACCCTTTCCGCCTCAGCTGTCATTGTTCGAAGCTTTTTTTCTTTGTCCCCCATAGCGCGTTACCGCTGAACACTGTGCCTATCTTGCCCCTCGTCACAGTCCGCTGCGGTGTCTTCCGCAACGAGGTTCTTCACCGCGCGAGATGTGTACTCTAGCCGATTTACGAGTGCGTTTATGATAAAAACGATCATCACATCGAATCGAGCTGCGCTGTTCGTAACTGGTCGTGACTACAAAAGCGATCCTCAAAACGAGCACCGGAGCCACTGAGGTCCTCGAGATGAAGGTGGGCAACCGAAGCCAGTCAACGCAAACGCAAGGACGACGTCATTAACGTAATCAATCTTGATCACGTCAAAGCCCGGCAGCAGGAGCAGCAGCCGCAGCAGTGGCTGCTACCGGTGCGGCCAAAGAGGAGACCACGTAAACGCGTAACCGGGCCACATCGGAAGTGGAAGGACTTTATCGGGGCGTATCGGCAGAAAGGGACATCGCTGACGAGCGCCAGCTCTAATACCGCGAGGGGCCTTGCAAGGGGTAGTGGGCGATAGGCCGGATCCGGCTCCGCAAGATCCGACAGCAGCTCCATAGGACTGTTAACTGCTTATCAATTTTCGAAACTCAAAAAAGGTGCTGCACGTGCAAAACCTGTAGAAGGCAAATTTGTCCGGAAGCAGATCGGAGATTGATTGGCGCGTCGGATCAGATAGGCACGCGTGCTTGATGATGGGATGGCGTAGCCGGTGGCGCGTGCAGTACCTTGCGTCAGACTATTTGCTGACGTGGGTTCGATTCGTGGTGAAGGTCGAAGGACTTTTTCTATAAAAAAAAAAAAACTTCCTTTGTCATTTTATCCCATGTGGTACGGCAGTGGCAGTCAACCATGACCGTGTGCGAACGTTATCGTCTCTCAAGCTTAAAACAACAAATCCGGCATGGTGATGGCGGGGGCGGCCGTAACCACAAGAGACAATACCAAACACGCAGTAGTTAGTGGTGACGACCGTAACAACAGCCACAACACGTACGGTTAGCAGCGAACCGCAACGACGTGCAAAGGAGAGTATCAACTCTCACCTCTTATACAAAACAGCAAGAACAAAACCCGCATGGAAATGGATTTAGGCGAAATTTTAGGTGAACCAAATGTCTGTGTGCATGGAGTAATTCGGAACAGGTGACAGGCATCGAGACGGGTTCATATCTACCCTTGTGGAAAGAACAATGTAGCAACTGCCAAATGGCTGAAGATCGGAAAGAGTTTATCTAAGGGAGATATCACAGAGGGTCAAACGCGGGCTGAAAAAATGGTGCTCTTTTTGCTTGCCAGTCCAATGCCGAATGTATTTCCTCCTCCGAAAGTCAATTACAACTTAATATTTCAACATTTTGTATAAATTAATAATTGGGCAAACTGTCCCAATATAAGGCGCACTTAGCCCTTATCCCATATTAAAGATTACTGTCTCAATCTAGGACCTCCTATGTTGGCTCCATTCGGTCATCGTGCCCATAACAGCAGAAGGAGCAGTATTTCCTCAGAGAAACATTGTCGGGATTTTCATTATTATCAATTTTATAAAAGATCAATTTGTCTAATGCAAAACGAAAACGGCTACATATGTTACTATTTATGTACTCACCTTTCTAACTCATTATCCAAAGGCATATTACGATGTGGCTATTAGAGTCGCATTAGCTCTACTAAGAGAGCGACTTATCGCTGCAATTCTGCACCAAGACCATTTTGGTTAAGCGAACACGTCTCAGCTCCCGAAAATGTTCAACGAATGTTTTTTTTTACTTGCGTATGTCATCAAGTAACAGCAGCACCGTGTTCATTGACCAGTTCTATATATTTCGACAGGAGACCTGTCTGACGGGACAGCACGAACAGACAGCTATAAGGTTGGGCTAGGTTACGAGGTTGAGATGGTGGGTGCGAGGAACAACGCGATTGGATAACTTCGGCGAAGGGTCTTGAGTGAGTGGATACCAGGGAACGCTCAGATCGCGTGCGATTGTGATAGCTCCCAAGTATACATGCGTACATAGCGACATAACGAACTGAACAGTATCATCGAACGCCACTGGTGACATTCGATGGTGGCTCACAGTCTACTGTGAAGCGAGTGCTAATACTTTACCAATGACATCTGACATTGTCAACACCACCCCCTAGAACCACCACGAGCTGCGTGGCGGCGGTAAGCAGCCTTATCGAGGTTAAACATGCGCTCACATCCGCACATATGCTCATCGCTCCTTTGGATGACAATGACACTACTGGTAGCAGGCTGTGGTAGCCGGGCCCTCGAAGCAATCCTGCTACACCGCGGAATCGAAGGAAGCCGTCCCGCCGTAGAAGGAAGAGAGCCGAGGGTTAACTATGGAAAATGAGCAGTCTGATATTATCTGTTCGTTTTGACGAGCTCCCTCGCCTTGCTAAAGCTTGCTACTAACTAATAATGGTTCTCCTCTGTAGCTGAAGCTGATCCCGCTACTGAACACAGGGTGACCTGGCCCATCCAACAACAATAAGCTCACCCCATGATGGCGAGTGAAATGTCCAAACATGCCGCTGTGTCTCGGTGTGCGTCCATGAGGCTCTGCGCTGGGCGCGATCCCAATGTGAGTGCACCGCCGCAGCCGTCGTAACCAGCCGTGAATCGTGTCCATGAACACGATTCATGCTCACGGATGAACTGTTACAACTTATGCTATACGACGATTGCAACAAGCGCCATTTACAGCAGTGACCGCTAGTGGACGCAGGCATACTTCGCGCCACCGGCGGTGACAGTTCTCGCGGACAGTTGTGACGATGGCCGCAACTGGGACGACAACAGCTCGACGTGAAAATGATCCAAAACGTCCACCGTATAACTACGGCACCACTGCATGTCACCTTAAGGTACAATTGACGCGGCAGAAGGGAAGACAACTGAGTAGAACGAGCCAGCTGGAGCTGGACCCCGGTCAACAGCATCCGTCGCGGCGGTGTCACCGCCAGCTCATGATACGCTGGGAATCGCGCGGGTCCATCTGGGACGATCCGTCTGCGCCTATATCTGCCTTTGTGTGTATGTATATATATATATATATATATATAGAACGTCTGGGGATTGGACCTGGGATGACGACGTTCTGTTCGGCGTTACAACAGGCAGAAAGGAGTGACCGGTGGCGATCACTGTTTGTGTGCATTTGACATCGCGGACGTGAGAGCGTTGAAGCTGACCGCCAATTTACTTTTATATACATGGACACACACATACAGACACAACGAGACAGACAACCCGCGAGACATATATACATATATAGACAAGTCATACACGCTAGCACTCTTGCTGGCCCTCCTTCGATTTGGGCCACCTCGCTGATAGCGGCTTCATAGCGGCGTACTTGGACTGTTTCATTCGCTCTTGTTGCTACTGCTGCTGCTGTTGTTGTTGTCATTACAACTGTCATCTCGCTGATGTGGCGACATGGTGATACCCAGGGTGTCACTGTCGATCGTTACACAGAAGGCCGGGAGGGACATGCTTATACAACATGAACATGTAATATAATACATACGCTTCACTGTAACCGGCCAATATTCGGGGTTCGGGCCGTGGCATCGTTGCTCCTACTGTCAATGGTGAGAGATTGTTGCTGCCGCACTTGTTAAGTCAGCCACCCACATATACAAACCTATACGAGCATCAGTGCCAAACGTATGTATGTCCCTGTATATCTACAACAAAATACGTCTATGCATGATCATGCGTGATCATGTGTGGCCATGCTCAGGGGTCGGTGGGGTGTAGACGCCTGGGGGTTTCATGCGGATACACCAGGCACCCCTGCCATCTATCTTACTTACCAAGTGCAACTGCTCGTTCGGCCCGTCTGCGGTGGTCTACCACGGGCTCGTCTGCAGTCGAGCAACGGCGGGTGCCCAACGAGGCGTGCATTGTAACATTACAATTCGGTACAACACCGGTCGGCGATGCAACGGCTGGAAAATGACGAAGAGATTTAGATAATTGTCTCCCTGAGCGTGTCGCTGCATCTAGCTGAAAGCGAGTCAACGCCGCTACGCACACCTTACACATATAAATGACACTCTCCTGAAATGCTATCATCTTCTTTTGTCTTAATTCACTCTGACCACCAAAGCGTTACGAGGTACGCGTCGAATTAATGCGATGTCATAGGTTTATGTTGGCGTCCACACGACGCCTATATCGCCGAAGAAGCATTCGCGAGGCAGGCACAAGCAGTTGTAGAGGGGCTATTACAGACTGCTCGATTCAGACCGATAACAACGATCGTGATAAAGTCAAAGGGGTACTCATCATCGTTCTCGTAGACAAACGTAAAAAATGAATTACGAGACTACAACCTAATTGTATGGCGGAATACGGACGCCGCCCTGAATCAACCCGCTGCTTCGGCATCCGCTGTTAGCCCGTCCGCCTGGGTCCCGTCATATCGACGGCGGAAGCCCTGTCAGATGTTCTCATAAATCTCGTTTACTTTATAGCTTCGTTGTATTGTACTTGTAACACGGCTGTGCTGTGTCACTTTGTTCACAAAGCATGTGTGGCTGGTGCGCATTTGTTTGTCAAGCATTTATTCGGGTACCACCATAGGTATTCACTATGGGTAGAACAAGATCGGTAATTCTCGGCGCGTTCTTTGATTCTTGGCTCATGCGGATCACACAGTAGGCACATTGTTCTTTATCTTATTCTGCCTAGCTGTTATTTGATATATTTGTATTTTTCCACTAATTTTAAATACCCTGGTTGAGGACCTTGTGGTCGTCACTATTGTCACGTTGTTAGCAAGGGCAGAATTTAACTATTGGTTGAAGGTAATAAAATGAAAGTACTGCTGTCTGAAGTAACGCTGATGAGAGATCAGCCGAGAATTGCGTTGAACAATCCACTCTCGAATTTCCAATGAAATGCACACGACTTGAACACTGTTGGCTGCTCCTGTTGCTCGAAGAGACTTGACAAATGCAAGCTAATGAAGGCACACCACTCAATGATTTGAACTTCCTCTGCAACAAGTTGAAAACAAATTAGAGTGTCTCCCATATCTTACAATGGTTTAATGACGGTGTGGGAAACAGCCTTCAGAAAGGAAAATTGCTGTAAAAATTCGAGATTAACTCGTAGTGCGTATACCTCGCACGAAAGAGGGAATCGATCCTCGGTACCTTCCCTTGATCATCATAGCTCGCAAAGGGTATCAATGTCTTCCGGGAAACTGCCTCATCACGCCGCTTGCTCCGAGGGTCCGGACGATGTTTTCGATCGCCGGTACTGCTCTGAATCCCGCGATTAAACTCCATCCCGTCGAACGAATCAGCATTCCTTTACGAAGGGTCACAGAATGTTGTGTCACAGAATGGCTATACTTCGTCAAAACAGGGGCGGTTTAGATTGACATCAGCTACCACATTCGTAGCTAATACTCCCTTTGGGCAGCTGATGCGCTGTTCCCAGTGGCAGTAACATTGGTTGGCAAGGTTGGCACAGTGGAACAAACACTTTGTAGCAGACTTCGTGGTATTCCAAAATCACACTTCATCCTAACAGAGAGGATTCTAATCTGTGATTTGGGCAACTCGACAGGAAACATTAACAAACTTGCATTGAAGGGTTTTTAGTGGATTATGTTAATCTTTGGTCTGTTAATGCATTGAAGGGTTTATTTGTTATGTTAATCTGTGAAACGCGGTAACTAGCAGTTCCAGCGCACAGTTTTCCCATGCGGCAACTGTATATAGCAAAAAATTGCCCGTTTTGCCTGCGACCCGCATGAGGAGACGCTCAAAACAGTTGTAACTATGGTATTTTTTTAGCACATCTATCTATATCGTACCGTATGAGAGAGTTAGAAGTCCGCGGCGCCATGGCCATTGCCGGTGCCGGGGCGTTCTCAACCAGCGGCTCTTTGCTATCGTTGTGAGACGTTACAACCTTCCGGACGGCTATAGATCTCAACGACGACACGGCAATAACAATCGGCTTGTCGAGAGCGATCGCTCGATATATCACCACCTCGGCCACCGGCGTAATCTTCGTGGACAGGGATGCGTTGTCATAAATAAAAAAAAACGAAAACGACCTCGTAACGGTCCCCGTACGAAGCCGGGAGCATGATATTACGTTGTTTCTTTGAAGTGAAATATATCTTTTTTTTTTTTACGAATTATCAGGGTATTACAAGTGATATAATCAGATTATCGATCACGATACATGCGCTAATTTCAGCTATACATTACGTGAGCCAAATTGCAAATATTCACAATTTTAGCGAGCTCATATCCTCCACAATTAATTTTTGTTCAGTACAAGCAGTACTATTGGGCCCAATCAAAAAACGCGTGCTTCTGTTTGTACTCATATTACACAAACCAGATTAAAACACAACATCAAATATGTCTTTATTCTAGCTAAAAAATTTGCGTATAATGCTTTGGATCCACAGTCGAAGTCGGTCATTAATTGTTGGTGGCTCAATGGTGTTGTGATTTGGGCCGGCCGTGATATACTACATTTTGGATAAACTGCCACATCCCCAAATGTTGTTGGCTTCCTAATTACTGACGTATACGACAACAGTGGGACCAAGTATGAATCAGTTTCGTTTTGGGCAAGCAGAGGACGAGGTCAAAATGAAGGCCACCATGATCACACATACATCGGATGGAACATCTTCCTCTAACAATCGGTTCAACATCTTTGTTAAACAGCCAAGTGCTCCAAGAATCTTACGCCCGATTAGTCTAGATCACTTCTTTCAGATAGAACTTGGGTTTCTACTACCTAGATATATCTCCGGTCGAGCCCGGTGGCATGGTGCATTCGTGTGCGCCATGCAACCGGAGGTGCAGCACATAGGTGCGCGGGTTCCCACCGTTGCACATTTGTACTTAGGCGTCGGTGTTGCGAAGCAATGCAAGGGCAACACCGTGGACGTTAACTGCTTTCTGAGAGTCAACCTAAAATCATTGAGATGTGTCATTTCGCACTGATGAGCTGAGAGCTACCTTTTACTCCTGTGATTTCCGACCACATGAACAAATTATTTAGTGCTCTATGAAGAGTAATAAGCTCATCCCGATTTGGGACCGTCATTACTAGTTTTTTTTTTCTGATAGGCTCGGTGAACAACATAAATAGACCATGACCGGGGACCTGTGGGCATCGCGTCGTGCTATATCCAGCCCTGGAGAGTACCCCATTTTGACGTTGACGAGCCGTCCACTGAGGTGGTCCGAGATCCAAACTACCAATTTCGGAGCAACTCATCATTTCAACGGTAAGACCGATCGGATTTGTTTCGTCCAACGTAATCAGTGTTCATCACGTCTACATAGGCCGGTTATTGTCAACTGCCAGCACCGTGGTGTGTAGAAACTCGAACAGAGACAGTAACGCCGTGGAGCGTCCTCTCCTCCATGCATATATTGTCTCAGAGAGATGAGACTTCATCGCGCAACGTTAGAGATCATTGCTTTGAAGATCATTCTCTCCATTACCTTACAGCTGGCCGCCTACATCGAGACCAACCCTTTGTTTAAAGGGGCGCACGCCCTGGCGTCCTCGCCGACAGGGGCCAACCTCTCCCTTCAAAAGTGTCCAAGCGATCAAAACTGCCTTTCATACGACAGAAAACCGTAACAGGATCTATGACTGAGACGTAGTGCTGGAATATCGACGAGGTCGACCCTAGCGTACTCTGCAACGCTACAGCTCAAAGAATCGGTCTGAGTTTGAATCATGATCGATGTATGCTGCTCTGACCGCTCTATCATTTCGCTACAAGGTAATGCTCAATAGTGTCTTGAGACGAAGCACGCGCGAAGCAGACGTTCGTCTTTGGTCTCTGCTGTTTTCGCAGAAAGGCGAACGTTTTGCGTTCACGTTTTTGCTTGGCGTCAATAGCTAATGATGATGCAAGTGTCCAGCTTACGGTGGTGGTGGCTAGGACATAGGGGTTTACGTAGTGTTACAACAACGCATCCACTACCCATTTGGGAGTGAATATCATATGCCGATATCATTTGCGATTCGGCATATGCCGATTCGTCGAAGATTTGTCAAACAAATCAATGTTGAAAACGTCACGGTCGACTATACACTGATCTTACTGAGATGTCAATAGTGAGGTCACTCTATGGTATTCTATATGTATGATATCCGCTTGATGAAAACGCACTAGTGAAAATGATTTGTGCCGCTGGGTCGACGCTTGTCGACGACCCCACAAATGTCGCGCTCTTTGCCTTCATCCCATGGTTGGATGCTAGCTTACGTACGGCTTTGTTGCATTTGTTGATTCTTGGTTTCGCCAGCGCGACAATCCGGTGTCGGCCCGGCCCCCCGATCATTGTGCGACAAGTGTATTATATTATACACATGAGCCTTTTTTTTGTTTGCTTGTTGTTTCATCCAAAATGAGTTGGTTTCTACGAAACTGAGGCCCTTTAGCTCATACGATGAAGAAACGACAATTTGCCGTTGGCAAACGAGCACCCAACCACCGACTCGTCTTTCATTCGACGTTTCCCTCGGGTCTCCTGTCAGACCTCAAGTGATGCCACTCGAATGCCAAAAACCAAAGGAAATATGAGCAGTCCACCATTTCAATAGCATTAGAACGTGTCGCCACTGGCCGGGCCCACTTCGTGACGACAACGACGACAGCCGCGGCGACGATGCTAACAACAGCAACAGTAGCAGCAACAACAACAACAGCAACAACAACAGTAGTAGCAGCAACAACAACAATAATAACAGCAACAACTACACAGCAACAACAACATCGAGCGGATGTCGACGACACACGAGGATCGAGCCAATGACGAGGATCCTCCTCGGATCCGCAATCGGAGGGCCTTGCCCGCGGCTGCCGACCTTCGTCTGTCGAAAAAATTCCACGCGTTTACATCGCAATTCACGCATTGCAACGCAGTACGCGCACAGCGTGCGTCACTGGGTCAATGAAATATTTAACGCGCCATTCAATGTGGCATTACAATGGGACAATTTTATACAATTCGATGAAAAAAGAAGTGATCCTTGTCAGCGGACGTTCGAGCAGTCGGACAGAAGATACTGTGCGTGGTCTTTCTTTTTTGTTTTTTTTGGGCGGACTCTCAGCTGTTCTCTCTCCCTCTGTATAACGGGTCTCGATGTCGGCACATCGATCTAACTACTGCCGCTAACGCCACTGGCTGTAAACGTTAAAAAAAGACAGAAAGTCACGTTGAGAGAGCAGCTCGCGGTTGAACGGCAGACACTATTTTTTACTATTGCTGCCAATTCGCGTGAATCTGTGAGATCGATACTTCTATCACTGTCATTGAATATCAACGGCCGCTACTGCAATCGCTACGCAGTCAATGATCGAGTCGTCTACGAGCCACAGACAACAACAACATTATCATCATACTCATAAATATTGGCGAAGATACAGCCCCTTCTGTGTCGGCAACGTCCTCTATAATAACGTCCTAAGTGAACACGTGTCTTCGTCGAACGAATGGTCTGTACGAATACAATGGCGATCGATTGATATTTTACGGCATTACACCTCTTATCTGTCCAAATGAACATGCACTACGATATTATCTCGACAATATATACTATATATATATATATTATTGACATTGAGAAAACGAAGTACAGAGCGTGAGAGACAGAGGTAGAGAGCGAGAGCGAGCTCGTTATTTTAGCTTTACGTGTTTATATTTCCTGAAAATGATGCGCTCGTATGTTCAAGTCACGCCATCACCTATCTCTCACTCAGTGAACCCCCGCGTGCGTGCCCACCTCCGCCACCCGGCGTGGACCTGCTCCGTCCAACACAAGCTACATGTATATGGAGACATACACCGCTTATATATATATATATATATACATATATTATTTATGTGCTACCCTTGTGTGTGTGTGTGTGTGTGCATAAGAACATCGCGTGCTACGTGTGCCGCTATGGGCAGGGAATCGCGCATAGAAGAGAGTGTCCGTCTCGTGTGGGATCTCATAGCAGCCACACACGCTGCCTATATGTGGCCTCTGCTGCTACTGCTGGCGATGCGCGTCTGCCGCGTTGTGTGCTATTACGGAAATGGAGTGAGTTGAGCACCGCAAAGCCAACCACTTCCGAATCGTTTTTCCTCTCCTTTACATACTGCTGCTGCCACTGGAGAATTTCGAATTTATTGCACTACACAGATTGGCTAGCTTTTGAACGGCGCGATACAAGACGGAAGGCGGACGGAGGTACTTCTCCTTCAGCAATCTGTATCTCGCTGGTGAAGGCACCGGTGAAGGCCAAAAGCGTCATGTCTTTGCAAGGTGCATCTTAATTACAAAAACGACTACTAGTAATATTCATGAGAGAAACTTGTTAGGTATGCGGAATCCGTTTCGGTAGATCGGTATACAAGGCATACGAGATTTTATGACAAATCTAAAGTCTCTTCATAAATCGCTGCTAAAGGAGCATCGGCCGGCTATTCTCGTTGTTTGACCTGAGTCCATCATCAGCACTGCAGGGTGGTCATGCACAGTTAAAGTGTTCATCATCACGTGAGCAGTCGAACATCCCAAGAGGTCCTTCCTCGCCGCAAACACTCTCGGCTCCACCAGCCTCTAGCGGCGGACCAAATGAATGCCTCTGGTCATATAGCCACGTTGTTACTGGGTTCACTGCTGTGTTACACTACACCAAGATCTAATAATAATAATAATAAATAGTAAAAACAGCAACAACAACACCAACTAGTAGATTAATGCTAGCCACCGCTTATGAATAAGACGGTCGGAACTATAGAATAATTACTTCCACAATAGCTGGGGTAACAGCAGCAGCAGCAGAGATGTAATTAATAAATAGTTAGCTTAACTTGTCCTTATCCCCATCGCGTATGTCCTGTTGTTGTTGTTTATTTCTTCTATTCGTCTTGTTATGTTATGCTACATCACTGTCCCGCATCGTCTAATCCCTGGCGGCAGTGGCGGCGGCAGTGGCGGCGGCAGTGGTTTGTGGTATTGCAACAGCAGCAGCAGCAAGCGGACGACGAAATGGACGCGATAATGATGAGGGGACAGCGGAGCTGAGATTAGATGAGAGCTTCGTGGTTTGCTACCGTCAGCAAATAGGTGTACATACATACAATCATATATATATATATATATATATAGAGAGCGAGAGAGAGAGAGAGAGAGAAGGGGAGTACATGCAGCGAGTGGTACAGCAGTGGCAGGCGACACCTCAACTTGCTGTGGATCCATTCACGCATTCATTCATTCATCTAATCCATTGTGGCGGTTTACCACTGCTCCCGCTTTACCACTGCATCAGCAGCAGCAGCAGCAGTATACATAGACACACACACACACGGCCGCCATGACCACCATGACTGTGACACCTGCGTGTCGCTACAACTGTGTTTCAGTGTATCATAACAACGTAACGACGGTTGTACAAGCCATTTCTTTGTCGTGTTCGTCATCTACTTAACCCGCTAGTGGTGATGATGATGGTGGCGGCGGCGGCGGTTGCAAGCGCTACCCGTTGTCAGGCCACTTGTCCCGTTTGCTTGACCACCTGCACTTGCCGCCTGCTTCTTATCGGCCGGCGGGTTCTTTGTCCAGCCGTTGCTCATAGGTGGTAATTTGTGCGCGCACGCGCGCGCGCGCGCGCGTCAACCGTCGCGGGCAGCCAGCTTGTAGAGCCCCACACGCCCCAAAAGCTGGGGGAACAACGAGGTGGGCAACGACACCGCTTTGGCGGCGGCGGCGGCGGATGAGAAGATCCTTTACTTTGGATCGAGCTTGCCGCCCAGGAACCCCCCCCCCGACAGCCCCGCCCCGTTGACCAGCCACCGTTCGTTGTGACGAGGTGAGCCAACGTCGAGCCGTCATAACTTGGTTCTTGTCACGTAATTTCATCTTCTGCTTCGAGGGAAGCGATAGGCTCAGTGAAGGGCCTAACGAGCAGCTGTTACTGCATCACTCGGTAGCACAACAGCTGCACCAGCACCAACACGAACAACAACAACGATGACGACGACGACCTCAAACAGGCGGGTCCATTGACAACAAACGAAATTCGTAACGCCAACCAACTGAACGGATGCTTCTTATAAAATCTGTCCCATTCCGGTAATCTATGTGTGCACACCGGCTCTGTAGCAGCGACCATGGCAACACTAGCGGCATAGCTAGCAGGTGTCTAGTGCGTTACGGCCGGACAACAACGATGATAAACAGGGCCGTTTATATGCAGCGCAGTAGATAATTACTCATATAATGGTACAAGGTAGAGAGAGAGATTAACGTAACATGACTAGTCCTATTTAGTTAGTGCTGCACGGGGCTGCCGTGACGGTAGTTGGTACAGATGTGGTGCAGGCGGGCTCGGACTTTCGGAGAAAAACGACCCGCCAGGGATTATTAACGCCAGCGACCGCAGACCAATTAGCAAATAGGAAGTTGTAGCGATGGCGGGCGACAATGACCCGTTGATCACCCAGGAGTCTAATTTTGTTGGGGGGTTGGGGGGGACATACAACTAAAACGATTTTGAGACGAGACTGTGAGCTGTGCAGTTATCTCCTTGCACACATTTGACACGTTCGAATGTAGCTGCTTGGAGATTTTTACTCGATTGATTTATGTTGCAAGATTTGGCTGGCAAGAAAAGTGCCATCAACGAAATTTGCGACGTCACAGCCAACGAGACTCGGCCTTCTCTAATTGCTCGCTGCTCATTTCGTGAAATGATGGGCGATCAACAAGTGCAAAATGTATGCCCTCTCTCTCTCTACCTCTAATCTCGGCATAATAATGGCCACTCATGCGCATGTTCTGTTTACGTTCGATTACCACCCGCAGCGGAAACCCCAGCCGAGCTGGTGTAGCCACGAAACTCAATGGGTTTCTATACCCAATCATTGTTATGCTTCTCCTCATGCAAGCAACTCGCTCCGCCGCGGCTCAACCGACAATGTCGACCGGTTGCGGGCGAGCCGAATATGGCGAGCCAGACCACACGCAGCCACATGGTTGTCTGGCGCTTTGGCGGCGTCAGCAGCAACAGGAACGGCTTCTTTCTCCAAGTTTCCACTTGCGTGATGGGCGAAAACCACAACGTGGTCTATCTCGTCTCGCGAAGCTTACGAGTTTCGGCATGACAGCTTTGCCCACGGTTGGCTCGACGGCTCACTGACGAAGAGGACGATGACGCGATGAGAAGGCAACCGACTTTTTCTAGTAAATAGAAGCCGGCGGTGGGCCACGAAGGATTAATTTGTGCAGCGTTTACGTGGACATCGTTGATTTAAGATGGGCTTTGATGCTCGCGCGCTCATGTGTGTGTGTGTGTGTCTGATGTATGTGTCAAAATGTAGTGGCAAAATACGAAGGACTCTTTGGGTGAGGTCGAGAAGATCGTGGGGGGGGGGTTTCAAGTCCTTCATCGGCAACCAGACTTCCGCTGAGAGTCTCAGTAAGAAATCAAATAAACACTGTTTTATATCATTGAACGCTATGCCGTCAGCAACGGCATGCTAACCATGCAGCAAGCTAACCGTATACCATGGAAGCATTTTTCTGCAAAGTCACAACTATTATATATATAATATACATACATACATATATATATATATGTATATGTATATCTATATATAAATGAAACAAGAATCATGATGTATGACTCAAACTTTCTCAGTGTGCAAACCCTGCACTGTGTCATATGAAATTTCTTCACGATAATGAATACAACGGCGACTTCTGCCAACGAAGTTTGTTTGGCCTATATTCATTTGAATCTTTTTCTTTTCTACAATCAACACAATTATGCTAATTCAGACATCCACGAAAGCATGTATGTCTATGTTTGTGTGTGTGTGTACGCAGCACCGTATCCACTCATAAAGTTTGCTGTTTGTACCCATCTGCTCGCTCGTCCGTAGAACTGCAACTACGCATGTCTACTAAACTAAATGAGAGCCACCACCACTCACTAACACTACTATTAATGATGATGATGTGTGATGCATATCCACCACGGGCACGCTGCCACGCTTAGGGCGTGGGGGTTGGAGGCAATCGAGACGAAATGAATGACCAACCGCTGGCAGGAATTGTTCTGCGTGTTGTACTGGATCTATGCGAGGCATTCTTCCTCATTGAGGGATATCATCACGACTAACTACCACCGGCGGTAATAATCGTGTTCATAGAATTGTACTATCGTGTTACTCTTATCATTTATATTAGTATTGTTATTATTATTATTATTATTATTATTATTATTATTTTTATCATTGACCAAGCCGCTAAACGCAAGATCGCTCCGATAATCCCTATATCAGCAATTGCTGTATTTAAATTGTTCGTTTTAACTTGTTGTTATTGCTGTACTTAGCACTGCACCTTGTTGAGTTGTACGTGTCCTCCTTGTGAATAATAATTGCGTTTGTTCACAGCTTCGCTAGTTTGAATCTCACGCATACACGGAAGACGCGTGCGGTTATGAAACCCTTACGACGTCATCATATGCGAACTGTCCAGCTTCCAGGCGAAATTTCTAACCTTGCAGCGTCGCACATTATACGGCTAACTAAACAGTGTGGCACGCACATGCCGAATGCGCGGGCCAGATCTTAATAATCGATTCGCAGTGTCCTGCATTTGCCAGCGCAGTGTCCTGCATTAACCAAGCGCCTCGCGAGTCGCCGTATCCATGCACTCCATAGCTTTTGCCTACAATCTCCTACGCATTTCTCTCTCTCTCCCTTTCCGGGCGATATCGCCTTTATTTCACGTTGACATTTGCATATCACCCGCCCTATGTGTAGGTAGTCAAGGAGGTGGGGACCATTGTGCCATGCGAGTGGGTGACATGGAGAACAAGGATAGACGCGGGCAATACTCGTATACAATATAGACAGTGTATAGAAATCGAGATAGATGTATTATATGACTATTCGGTATAGGAGGCCGGTGCCGTGCCAGCACATATTCTAATGAAGCCGACGAGGTTCGTAAGCCCTAGGGGGAGAGAGAGAGAGAGCGAGAGAGATATCGGGGCAGCCAGAGGAACTCCGCACGGGCACGTCTTATGACTAGTTACGGCACTGCTATACAGTAGATTACTATGCAAGGACGGGTGGGCTTGGCGTAGCGGGCGAAGAAATAGAGGCCGAGGTCCAGAGAGAAGAGACAGAGAGAGAGAGAATGAATGGCGACTTCATGCTATGCTATGTATGGTATCAACGATGAGGCGGAGGTGGGAATGCGCGGGCCGCCCAGGGGGCAACCGGACTGTACTTGTTTATATATATATATATATATATATATATATATGAAGCCTTTCTGGAGAGAAGAAGAACGAGACTTAACGAAGGCGGAACGCTATACGCGATACGATCTGGATATGCTTTGCAGCTGCCGGTGTGGCTATGGCCTCTGCTGTGCCCGTAGCAGCAGAAAAATCAGACGGGGCTACTTTCTGGCGTTCTTGCCTTGGGCCTGGCCGACTGCTCGTTCCGACCACTGGACGGACGGCGTGGGTTTATGCTTAACGGTTTCTGCTGGCATTTTTGCCTTGCCCAGATCCTCCCCGAATCCCGTCATGGCCCGAGCCCACACGGACCCCTCGTTCTACTTCGTACGCCGCTTAGCACCCACCGGCGTCTCAGATGCATCAGGCGCCGCTGCGGCCCCACCCGTTGGCGGTACTGCTGCTGCCAGCGACTAAATTACACTCGTAACGGGAACTGGCACCATCGCCGCTGTGGAACACTTTGTCCTTCCCAGTTACCTTCTATAACATCTTTCCCGAGCATTGACTCTATGCCGCTTACGTTGGTGGCTGCGCGATGTTATGTATTCGCGTTTGATCTCGCTCAGGCTGTGTAAGATTGTGTGAGCGTACATATATGTGCCCGCTGTATATGAGAGCTTGGGTTTTTATTAGATGTCTAGAACGAAACGCTGGCTCGTGTATTGTTGACAGCCGATGCAGTAGAAAGTGTCAGTACATTTAAGCAAATATCTATTAAGTACACATTAGGAAAATCATAACGTTGTAGATTTTCGATTTCTCTCTGTAAAAGTGTGCATAGCGCATGCTGATACGTATCCAGCGAGTGGAAGGCGTAGCGAATCTTTATACATATATGAACAAAAGCTATAAAGCTTGAATGCGGAAATGTGTGCCGTCCCCCCTCTGGAACAATCAAAGTATTTTACAGTCGAGTGAGTTTCTCTGATACGAATCTTTTCCGATGGGAAATGCCGCCTGAAGTGGGTTTCGCATGCGGACAGGCAAACCTGTGCAGCAAACTAGAGAACGACAAAGCATGCAATGTCTGTCGACACATAAAGCCGTAATAATATATTGGCCACGCCATAGACGCAATCCACGTAAATGTAGTATGCTGTATATTTTAAGGGCTAAAACAACAAGACATCATTTTATGCTACACTTCATATGTGCTATATCTGCATTTTGAAGCGGATGCGGCCTCGCTGGCAGACGGTAGCGGTAAGGTCACGGGGAAAGGATAGTAATCACTAGTTCGATTATCAAACACCATCATTGACATTGAAAACACTGGACACACAATAGGCGCTCTGGTTAAAAGCTGTACGGCCACTTACATTATTATATTTGACGAGTTAGTAAGTGTACACTCGAGTAACAGCCATATCGCGATGAGGCTGCGAACCTCGTCAAGACTGAAGGCCGCGAAGGCGTGTTAAAGACCAGGATCGCTAGAGTTTACCCTGCAGCTAAAGTAATTGCTTGGTTAAACCTTCGTGAGTGAAATGATATGTGGCTATACCCGCGTCCAGTATTCTCGTATAAAGTAACTGACGTCGGTGGCCGGGCTGTATTCACTTGGCACTGGCTGTAACGAAGACTGATATAAGAGAACCTCGTGCTAACCACATTATATGATGCCATCCACTGGCCGACTAGATTGCAACCTTTTGGCGAGCTCTTGCTTCGCGATGATAACAGTTCATATTGCCGTAGCAACGTTCGCCGTCGAGCGGGGGGACCTGTTGTCAGAGGGCCGAACGACGGCTTCGCATCGCTTCTTGCCTCCCCCCGAACCATCACAGTGGACGAAGTGAATGCAGCCTATCCAGCAGGTTATGCAGGACGCAGGACCACAAGAAGCGGAAATGTCCTTACGCATAGGAAGCTAGCCACAAGATGCATGATATAGCCGCCAAGCCTATCGTCGCGAGGACGCTCGCCGTGATGGTACTAAAGATGCGAGCACATTCCCCACGGGACTTTGGAAAGAAGGTTGCGGACCTTCTCCCAGTTGGCACTGAAGACATTCAAAGGCATTCAATGTGGAATATGCCTCCTCCATCTAAGCCAATACATAGTACGTTTCCGTATATATATATATATATATATATATATATATATATATATATATATATATATATATATATATATATATATATATATATATATATATATATATATATATATATATATGTATATAAGTTAAATACGAGAAAATAGAAACACAGCATGCTATCGCGCGGTGAACTGCTGCTACAGTAGCACACGTAGCTATAAGCATGCAGCTGTAAGACGGACTAATAAGCAATGATGCGGCTCAACCCCGCTATGAGAACTCTCTCCAACGCTTGACCGGATCGCCAGCGTCTCAGGACGTTGTGGCCACAAGCTTATATCTAGTTCACTGCGGTCGGCGGGCTCTCTTTGCTTGCCATACAGTCGCGAGTAACTCCTTTTAATGGTATCCTGCAGCTGTGAACCTCACCTACGTCGCCAACTGTGAATCTATCGCTAGATGTAAAAGCCAGGCGGGCAACTGCGATTCAAATTCTAGATTCGTGTTCAGCTATTTCTAATCGGAATTCGGCCGTGAAATGGCTACAATTCTACTAGATAACCGGTGGTCTAATGGAATATTTCGACGATTTCAACTACGAGATGATTTAACTGCTCAGGCTAACGATGGCCTTCTATTCACACTAGGTTAGCTGATTTAGCTCCTCATGATTCTTAACGTAGGTGGAGATACCTCGTTAATTTACAATTCAGCCCAGTTTGAATTTTTGTCTGTTACGTGTTCGAAGGATATATCGTCCTCCCAATGAAAAGACTTTTAGCGGGCGCATCTTCTAAAGAGTTATTATGAATTAGCCTAACTGTGCGGCTGTACTGGTCAAAGCTCGTTCGCTGTTCGCTCTCGCTTCCTTGCCGAAGGGCATACGTCAGAATAGGTCTGGTCGTTGTCGGACCGCCCCACTGCTATGATATCATCGGTTTGAAGTGGCGTGAAAGCGTTTTCACAATCGAATTCTAACCACTGTATCGTGTGGGCGTTTCGACAGTTGTCAGCCTTTCTTCAACGTATTTGTCGTATGTATGATGCGTATATACGTAGTCCATCTCTCTCTCGCTCTCTCTCTCTCTCTCTCTCTCTCTCTCTCTGTCTCTCTCTTTACACTAGAAAAAGAGTATGTTGAGCGAGACGACGGACCAGTAGACGAATGAACGCACACAACGTACGGCGATCGGACGGCCGTCGGAGGGTCCAATCACAGCGTTTCTTCGGGTACATGGCCAGATGCCGATGCTTGGCCATGGCAACGGACGGGCAACGATGGGGTGGAGAGATGGGAAACTCAAGGGGTCGAAGTGATGGCAAACGTGGAGGGGCGAACGCATCGCGTTTGAAGCCTTTCCGCGGTCTGTACGGGGGGTCTTGGGCCTAGCGAGGAACGTATGCTAATGTGGCCGCCGAAGCCTCGTCTCGTGGCCATGCAGCGGCTGCCGGCGGCGATCGTCTGAGTGACAGACAGCGATTGTAAATAGGAACGGCCAGGGCAGGCCGCCAGCTAGACTGGCAGCGCCACTGCCGCCAACTGTAGATGGGGTTTGCACAGAGAGGGAGAGAGAGAGAGCCTGACTCGGTGTAGGGCCAGCCTGGGTAGGGCAGATCTACAAGAAGCGGGCGGCGCCGCAAACGGTCCAAGGTGAATGACGGAGAGTGGAAACGGCAGAGAGCTGCGTCCGCGCAAAGGAAGACAGACCAAAGGCTCCATGCACCCCATCATAGTTTCGCCAGGGGTCTATGGCGGGCACGGGGGGGGCGGCGGGGGCGTTCGCGGGAGGTGCGGAGTGTGAGGCAGCCGTGAGGGCAGCCCGGGGGCGCAACGTTCGCCCTTCTTTTCCTATAAGCCAAGCAGAATCTGACATCTGGCTTTCTCTCTCGGACAACCAACCAAGCGACCGACCGACCGACCGACCGAGCGAACCTCTGCGGCCAAAGGGGATGTATAAGACTTTATGCAGCAGGTCGCCCCATAGCAACGGCGGCGGCAGCATCAGCTATAGACTAGCGAGGTCACTTTCCCAGAGCTATGACAGTACTCGACCCTCAAGCCTTCTTCAAGTAAAAGATTCGCCTAAGTGCGCGTCGCCAGCCACGTTTCAAATCATTCCACGTAGCTTTGACCTTCGTCCTATCATTCTCTCTCTCATACACGCACACACACACACATAGACAGAAACCTATGGACACCCTCCCTCCAAAATCGTGAGGGTCAAGGCAACGCGACCACAGACGTCAGGCAACATGTGGAACGGTGTCCCAATACGATGCCGCATCTGCTCCCGGCTGTTGTTCGCTCTCGGTATTTCGAAAAAGATGAATGTACAACACTTTCTACGAAAGGCCCTTCGTGGATTTGAGCGTCATGCTGAACCGACCAAAGTGCAATCTACGGAAGCGCTGTGCCAACGTGCCTACCAGCCTCCTGCAGTAGCACTAGCAGTAGTAGGTCAGTTGGTGCCGGCTGGAGATGACTGCTACGCGGTGATTCTCTACCGTCTAGACATCAAATTGAACTCAGCAGTGCAGGTGATCCACAACGAAGGCCATAGTCTGCCTCGCCTGCAGGCCACCTCATGTCGATCGTGTTTGCAGTTTCAAGATATTGACAGCTGAAAGGAAGCCTGGTTGAACGAAGGCAGTTGCAGCCACAAAACGCTTAGCTTAGCGAGTTAAGTAATTGTCTTGTCTCATTCGATACGTGCAGCAGCAGCAGCAGCAGCACCAGCAACAAAAGCACAAAAATGGAGAGCGAGACAGAGGGAGAGGGCAGCTGGTTGAAAGTTGAGTTCAAAATCGATTGACGGAGGATACGATAATTTTTCGAGGTGAACACGAAACTGCACAGATTGTACAATACTATTTCGACTGGTTCATTTTAAATGAAACACACGAGCTGAATTTCAGGCGATATTTTGGCCTGACGTGACGCAAAAATCTAGACCGTGTTGCTGCTGTTGCTGCTGGGGCTGTTTCTATTGTTGGACCTGTTGAAATGCGTCACGCTGTCAGTCCTGGAGAAGTGGGCGAACGTCAGCACGATGAGAGAAAAAAAGACGAGTCTGCAATTAGGCACATGTTTGCCAAGCGTTTAGCTGGAAAGAGGTGATATGTTGCGGTAGTGAACGATCGTCGGTACAAGTCCTCGACCTCGAGCACACAAGGGGGATTGGAAGAAATTATCATTTGCTGAGGCTAAAGTTTGTCTGATGTCTCGGCTGCCGCTGTGTTCGACTCATTCGACTGTGGCCGGGTCATTACCAGCAGTCGAGTGCAGAATAGTGACGGGTCATCGCATCGGTCGTCCCGTCGCCTGTGCACGATGACCGGCCCACGCCTACTGCGCACTGCTCGGGCCTATAAGGCCACAAGGACAGAGCAATGGGCCTTGGCAACGCTGAGACGTCCCGACCTCGCCGTCGTCTGGCCTTTTGGACTACCACTATTTGTATCCACTGCCGTTACTCGCGTTGTTTGTCGGCCCGACAGTTCCTCTGTTCGAACATATCCGAGCGGAGTCGTCCACCACCACGGCCCACACAAGGGTTGGCGCCCACGTTCGACAATGCCGGAACCCGATCGAGGGCTGGTTTCCTTCGAGATGATGCTTGGGGTGATGTTGCTCTGGCCGAGTTCGCTTTTCGATCAACTTAAGCAGAGGACCCGTTGGGTAGTTGGCAGGATTGCGCGGGAGGGGTGGGGGGAGCGAATCAAGGGCAAACGAGTGTTGTCCACACAGTGTGAACGGGTCAGACTCTGGAGCCTGTTTTCTCAGCCAATGTCGACATCGGCGTCGGCTACAAACAACAATGCAAGACGAATCCCTTCCTCTTCCGGGGACCAGCAACAACGGCGCCAGCAGTGGCACCGACCGACGGAGCCCTACACAGCGCGTAGGCGGGCAGGCACACGAATACGTGGACAAGCAGCTATCCACTCAGTCAGTCACGTTACAACGTGCATACATATATATATATATATATACACATCTCTCTATCTATCTATCTATCTATGCACTTTCTTGAATCTCACCCTACGGCGGCGGTGGTGGCGGCGGCGGCTCTTGGGGCTGCTGCTTCTTCTGGCTCAACCGGAGAACGCAGCTGAGCGAGCAGCAGCCGCGAGCAGAGATATTTTCAGGGCCCCCCGCGCCTCCACTCCACGTCGTCGTCGTCGTCCCTGAACGCCTACACCACATCACATCTCGTTCGGTCTCCGGAACCCCGAGTGCGTAGGCTTACGCGAGTTGGAAACACGTGCCACATACGGGTTATAGTACACCCAATACACCATCGCATGCCCTCATGGGCGGGACGGACAAGAACGCTCGGATGCAGCCCCCTGAATCCTCCGCGATACTCGTACCAAAAACCCCGTCTCCCCAGAGTCGTTTACCTCTTGAGGCATTTTCTCTCTCAGTGTCACAAAACAATGTCGTCATTGTCGTGTAGAACTAATGCCTTGTCGGACACGCACAGGACGCGGGCCGAGTACGTGCAAGGTCGTGCCGTGGAGCGCGTAGAGCCTTCGAGAGCGTGGGCGGTTTCAGGGTGTTTCCGGGGCGAAAGCCGAAATGACAAAAGGTCACAAAGGGCAGTGTATGCTAAGGACGCAATCCAATCGAGACCAACGGGATCATCAGGGGCTCTCATGCGAGAGGTTGCCTGGAGTTTACGGCGAAGCCATTTGTTGGTTCAGCTAAAGAAAACCAGTGATGGTCAAAGAGTCACGAAAACGGCCAAACTTTACCAGGTTGTCAACGGCGGGTGATACACCAACACAAGGACAGTG
Source organism: Stratiolaelaps scimitus (assembly GCA_019614645.1). Taxonomy (NCBI): domain Eukaryota; kingdom Metazoa; phylum Arthropoda; class Arachnida; order Mesostigmata; family Laelapidae; genus Stratiolaelaps; species Stratiolaelaps scimitus. Next base: position 2,192,973 of record JABWDB010000018.1, on the reverse strand, counting down.
TTGATTGGTCAGCATTTGTTAGCGTCGCCTTGCTCTGAATTTGTAAGCTCATTTGCATTTGTGGATCGGTTCTTGGTGATTGCGGCAACTTCGAAAGTTACTAACGCAAGCTCGCATTCGTATTCGTACAGTGGGGTCCACCTCACTGACGGCGCAATTTATTGAGTCGTTGACATTGGATGTGAAACATTCATCCAACGTAAAGTGAACTGCGCGTCGACTTTTACCTAAACGCAGCTGGGATACGATGGTTTACCAGTGCCTTCGTTGGCCATGGCCTACCAATAATGACCCGTCAAACGGTTGGCAGTGTATCGTGAACAAGATGAGGCGCTTTTTTTCCGTACGTGACACTTAGCCTTTGACAACAGCTCTCTGCGCTATACTGTCCGAGATGCTTTGCTACAGTTGAAGACGATACAGCAGCCGAGTTGCGGCATTCATAGAAAAAAAAGAAACGCCAGAGCGCTTGGTTGGGGCTTTATGCAGACCTATCATCGATCCATATCGACCCAATCTGTTGATTCCTTTCAGAACAGTGACAATTAACAGGACTGAAGACTGGACAACAAACAGACGTCTATTGCTGCGCCGGCCCCTATTTTTCACCTGCTTTCGGTCGCATATAATAGAATAACTAGTCGCTAGGCATTCGGCCGACTTGGCACAAGCTGAAAGATCAGCCGCCGGCTCTGGTGACAAAGGAATCAGGAACGAGACAAGATTTGAACCTTGATCCACCTCTTTGCAGAAGGGCGGTCCGAATATCGTGTACCGAATATCCGCCGCTCGTGACCGTACTGCTTACTGGGGAGCCACGCAGCATTATCAGTCGGTACACAGCGAGGGCTATCTCGCTTCAAGTGTCAACCTCTTCTACATTTGCAAGCGTAAGCCAATGAGCAGCCCCCCCGTTAAGAGACAATTTACCAGGACACGACAACAGCAACACACAAGCTATGAACAACAGACTTATACGGAACACGTATAATCATTACTCCCTGGCGACAGTCCAGCGCGCCAGATCCCGGTGGCAGGTATTCAGCCACCGGCGTAACAACCCAGCAACGAGACAGACAATGCCGAGCTTTGAGCAGTTGTTAAGAGCACCAACGGACGAATGAACGGGCTCGCGGATGAGCCCGTAATGATAAAAGCGAAGTGAAAGACAAAACGCGGGCCACACAGAACGTACTTTTGACTCTTACTTTGTACAACATTACATTAGCTGCTGATCAGCGATTACAACTGTTATAACAATGTTCGTAGATTTTGTCCGGGAAAGAGAGACAGAGAGATGGCGCGAGAGAGACTTCAAGCGCCGTCATCTGCTACTGTTCGACCGGAGAAGTTGCGGGGCTTTGGGCAGTGTTCGCGTGGCCACGCTAAGTATCATCGGTCCACGGGCATTGTTCACCGGAGCACAATACGTTGTGATATCACCGCTGCGCGACTCGACACAGAAGTCAGGGTATCGTCCAATGTAATATAATATACACGCGCTAGCGACGAAGCAATGCCGGAAGCTAAATTCGTCGTGTTTGCTACGACTGCGATACTCTTTTAATCGTAGCCACCCCTCCACAGTTCCTGTATAGGAAAAAATTACGATCGTATTTCCAACCCTTGGACACAAACCGTCCAACCGCTGTAAGCGGTCGCGTAGCATTGGCCAGCAACAATTTGCTGGTGTTATACGAAACATTTACATGCGACGTATTACAGAACGTGATACGTGTGTACTTGGTTGACTATATCGTACAGTTACTCTGCACTGAGGATATTTGAGGATCACTTATTCGTCATTTCATTATCGATGGGTCGACGACAGGACATATATATATATAATAGATATATATGTATATGCAATGTCCTTGAATGTGTAGCACTTTTTTCGGGCGTAATCACTCGCCGTGTGAGGAGATTGAAAGTGAGAAACTTCGAATCATCGAAGCCTTCCGCAGTGGCGAATACCCAGGTAAAGAACGCTGGGGGCTTGTAAATCTCATACATGTGTAAGTATAAATATATATATACTTAATAGTATAGTGCTAAGTGATAATGAACAGGAACAACTTCATGTCACGGCACGAAGTCGAGACCACGAGGAGAGGGGGTTGCATCGAAACACAGAAATCGGCTCCAAATCTTGTGAAGAGAAGCCGATCTTTCCTTGTCGTCCCACCGGCGCATTTGTGGTTCATTGTCCGTGTAATCATCGTCGTTGTTGTCGTCGCCGCCGCCGCCGCAAAACCGAACAACAACGACATCAACGACAACAAAGTGAGACCCCAGTGCCCCCATCTGTAAACGAAAGTGGCAAAAACAGTGGCCACAGCCACAACAGAAATCAACCCTTTGTCGCCAACGCGAATAGCGACATCATCGCTATCAGGTGTTCTATTACATACATATCTATATATAATCATCATAGACATACGCTGGCGCACAATCAGCAGCTGAGGAAGACCCACGGAAGTGTTGAGACGAGTCCAACAACTTGGCGGGGTATATTCAAACGGTGGCAACGGCGGCGGCGGCAGCGGCGGTGGTGGTAGTGCTTGCTGTTGTTGCTGCACGGCACCGACTCAGAGGCGGTGGGTCGCCTAAACATATCTACACGCGGGGGATAGGAAAAGATAGATGTAAGGGATGTGTGTCTGTATATGTCGATCCGCTGTTTGAAGTGCTTGTGGTCGTTGTCTGCTGTTCTGCACAGCGCAATGCTACATAGCTGGGGCGGACTAATCTCAGGTGGACGAAGTGGAAGCCCTCCGTGTGGCTGTCGGCTGTCTCTTTGTCAGTATGCTCATCCGTCCATGCAACTATGCACCGCTCTGTCCGCGTAGTCGTTGGGGACAACACCGTACTCTTCTCGTTGCATAGGACGATAACGAGGCCCCTGTTTCTTCATCACCTTCCCGTGATACTGCGGCTGCTGCCGTCCATCAAGATCAGCCACGTACGGGATGATCCCGTACGAAACAAGCACGGCCACCGCCACTGGGCCAAGTGCGACCAACTCCGAAAGGGCCCGCCGTCCTGTCCTGGCCGATGCGGCGTGTGCAGTATTGTCGCTGTCTTATGGGAGCAAAAAGAGACACTGCATTAACGTTGTTCGGGTCAGCGGGCTGAACCATCGCCGCTGCGCTTGGTCGTCGCTCGCGCGTTCGCTGCAGCGTAACCCGGTAGTCGCATTTTGATGTTGGCGCACGCGCACAAGGGGGCATTAGAAAAATCGGCCACGCCGGCACATCAACACCGAAGCGCGAATTAGCTAAGGCCACGGACACGGTGTAGCTTCCGATTCCAAGCGTGAAGTCGACGGGCACGATGTGGGCGTAGGGCTCAACACATGAAACTGATGACCTGCATGATGATGGCGATGATCGCGTGGATAACGGAAACTAGCCGGCTTGGCCTAAGTAGACGCAGTCGTTCAACGTGCTATTGTAACGGCGCTTGCTGGCTCTCGTCGGCCAGATAGCAGGTCCCCAAAAGTTGACGGACAAAAGTCTCCTCGCCCAAGTCCCGTGCTTTTGAATCCTGCCCCCATAGCGAGGTGTGTGTGTGTGTGTGTTTGTGTGTGTGTAAGAAAAGCAAACAAACATGGAACATGATGGTGCAAATAGCCGTGGTGCGCCACAGGTGATCTTCCGCTGTTTCATCCAGCCTCTTACGTAGCGTAGTTAGTTCCTTCTTTGTCAGGGCTGTTGTCGCATAAAAATTGGGCCACTTAAACACTTTGTTAGTTTTCGCTCGTTGCGTGTTTGAGCTGACTGCGACTGTTTTTAGCTCGAGTTGTGATTTCGCCTCGAGTTATTATAATAATCATAATAATAATAATAATGATAATGATAATATGCTATTTTTAAATACTCAGTTTAAGCCGAGAGGGTTGAGGGCGTTGAGGCCAGTCTTACCAAATCTGTGTCATGTCGGTACCACCCCGGCGAGCGGATGTTTGTTTGTGATACGCGCAATCACTGACGAGTATGTGTGTGTGTGTGTGGTGTCGTTCGAAATGTGCTCGGCAAATATAAGCATACGTCTTGAAGAGGGCTCCATGCTCGCAAGTATTAGATGTCATCATGATTCGTACTCCTAATGATCAAATCCAGGGGGGTGAAGCAGCACACTTTTGAATGCAGTCGACAAATCCTGGACGCACTAATAGGAAAGACGCCGGTCGCTAACACTCAATATCTGTTCACACAATTCAATCTCATAACCAACTTGAAGGTGAGTTCTCCACGTTCAGGACGAACCAATCGCTGATCCCAGCCGACGTACTTCTGAATTTCTCCAACAACTTTCGTACGCTGTGAACGCAAGTTCGGCGCAAGTGGGAAGACGGCGTCGAATCCTTACTTGACATCGCAACGAACGTCGCACGTAATTGCCACCACGAAATTATATAGCAACTATATTCTATCATAATTACCACCTATGTATTTATAATAATATACATAGGGCGGAGCGCCGGTAGCGGCGGAAAGTCAGCGTTCATCACAATTGCAGAAGTGGAATGACACTCACTGTGTGGAACAATGTGACAAACAAAAAGTCGCTTCCAAAGTGGCGACGTCGTTGTCGCTAACTCGCAGCTTGGGCTACTTCGATCGCTCGTAGCGCAGCATTGGCAGATGTTGTCAATAGTCAAAATCAAATTGCCGCCATTATGTTACTTTATTATATACAATATATATATATATATATATATAGATATACAATATATATATATATATATATATATATACTTAACTCGTGTTGATCTTGTTCTAAGCGATATTAGCACATTATTTAGTGGCATATGCTACTATTATTGGTGCTTCTTCCACTATAGCCATCAGCATGAGCGACATGACAGCGCAATAACATTGATGTCTTCATGTAAGATATACATTGATGTATACAATAGCATCGCATAACAGTGCTGACGTCTGCGTTGTCAAGGCAGCCGCTTAAAATTTCTTTCCAATTAGTGGCGCCAAATTCGAAATAGGATTTCCATAGTGACATCGTTGGTAGACAACGACGTTGTCCGCGGGGCCGCCTCAGCGGGTTCACTCTTAGCTCGACCAGGCCACCGCTAGCCGCCGATCATCGGAGAGACGTCGACAAAACGGCACCAACTCTATCGATATTTAGCGTGCATCTCTGTCTCCGCCTACTTGAAGGCCGGCCAAGCGTTTGGCTTCTGCGGTCCGCCAGCAATGGCACCGCTATGGCGGCGGCAGCAGCAGCGGCTGCTGCAGTATCAGTCAAGGTCCATTCCGCCGCCGCGGCGGCGGCGGGCGTAAATCTGCACCGCTTAGTATTGGTATTTTTTTTGTTTTCGAGCTGACCCTCATCCCCTATCTGACAGGCCTCAGCTCTTAACCTTAGTATTGGTATTTGCCTATGGCAAACCGTTGCGATATACCGTAGCATGACGTGTGCGCATTGGCGATGCTGGCTGCATCGCCGGCCTGCCAGGAGTAGGATTAGTGATGCGATTAGTGAACGAGTGAGGCGGTCTTAGGGTCGTCGGGCTTAGCAGCAGTGCTGATACGAGAAAATCATATATATGTTTGCGTACTCGCGTCTGGCGAAACGGAAACGTCAATGCTGGTTAATGCAGTGAAAACAAGGGGCTCGTCGAATCTCTGATTCGGCGTGAAGACCTGCGGGGGAATTGAACTCGTATTGCACCCAACTATGCTATCTGTGTCGGACTCGGTGATCGATTGGTTTTTTTTTCTTTTCTTTCGCGCTCGACATCGTCGAATCGAAAGTGCCGATATTATGGCAACTTTTGTAACTGTTTGTATGGCTGATATTAGTTGAGTATCACTGAAATATAAAAGTGTATTTGATCATTCTGTATAGCCACCGAACGTGAAATACATCTAAGAACAACCTCTACCATATAGAACCTTAATAGAATATTTCAAACAAGGAGGTCCCATATTTTGCCAACGATTTTCAATGAGGCTGAACACTAGCGTACACGTTATATGCACGAGCGCTATATAAAAGAAGCTGTTGTAGCCTTGAAATACTTTACACTTGACCTGCCACCTAATAAATAATAATCTTTTATTTCCGAGAGGGCAATTTGGCATTTAGTATTCAATAGGGTTGCGGGACAGCGTTGTGACTCCAGCGAGGACGAACTTCCAAGACCAGCATCCAGTGATCCCAGGGCCTGTCAGATTTCATTCTAACTGCTTCTATTCGTTAATTTTTAGACTCAGCTTAGTTTATCTTTAATGAAATCATTATAGCCAATTTCATGGTAATGGACATCGGTGAGCGAAAGAGACGTCCATGACTCGCGTAAAATTCAAATTCGTGCACTTATGCCGAGTACATATGTGTCTTGGCTGTGTTTGGGCCGGCGGTCTCTGGCCGCTTTAAAGCCAGGGGCTTTGCCGTCGAAGCCGAATCGCGCAACCATTTAAGATGACAGTTCGCAATGCAATTCGATATTTGCTGTGTATCGCTTAGGTCAGCGCCTTGAAGTGTCTTCATTATATTTTTCGTATGATCACGTTATGTGCTCCACACTCAGCTTCGTCTTTCCCTCTTCAGCGAAACTTCCGCCAAAACGAAGCAAAATATTAATTACTGTCGGAACAGATATTTAAGTCAGTTTGCCAGATCACCTCGCGACACGACGGACAGGAGGGCGGCGTTGTCGTTGGGGTGTATGAGGTGAGAAGGCCATTTTTCCCTCCAAACGAGGTAGGCGTCGTCAAGGGACGAATCCAACTGCTTTAAACATCATCCCGTCCAACCGCCACGAACGACCTTTACTTTCTGACCGCTTCCTGTACGGACCAGACCCCTGCGGGCGTGCGAAGCTAGGATGCCGCCCACGGACGAGTTTGACCAAGCTTTTTGCCTAGCGCCGCCAGTGATCCCCCCAACATATCATGCCTGTCCGGCATCGTGCGTCCCTAGTTCTCGCGAGATGAGACAGGTGAAAACGCTTGATGCAACTTCTTAAGCCTCTCTAATGAGTCCATCAACAGCGGGCTGCCTCAGGCAAGCGAGCTGTGCCGTCCTCGACGCGACGACGAGCGGTGAACGACGACCACCACCACCACCATCTATGTGAGGAGTTTGTACGATGATACGACGGCCGGTGAAGGGATCTGTTCTCATGCGGGTACGCGCAGTGGACGGGCTTCTATGTACACCACGAAAATAACGTGCCTTAATGACTGTGAGAGAGAGAGAGAGACTTGTAACTCGGCGCAGGTTTTTGCCACATACAAACTTTAGGGGTACCCGATCGTTATCCTTTTTGTTTTGTCAGTTTGCTCCGAATGTCTCGGTGACATGGGCGCTCGAAATAGAGCTGCAATTGACACGTGGATGGCAAGGCTCTCACTGAACGTAAGTGTTGCTGTGCTAATTATTATATTTAGCCAGTCAATTGCGGACAGTGAAGATGCAATAGAAGATATCCAAAAATATTATAATATCGACACATCCATAATGCCTTATACTTGCCATCACTCAATGTTTTATTTGGGTGATGACAAGTATAAGGTAAGTATATTTACTCAATGGACATGTGTGTAAGTCTTTGAGAAATTTAATTACCTTCTCATTACGCACTCCACTACAACACGGACTTTTCGGTATTACACATTATCAACTTCTCCTTTCACATTATCAACGTTTTCTGTTATCAAAATTTAGATAAGAGGACATAGGTTACAGCCCAGCTCACTAGTGGAGTTCCCGAATATTTCAAATACCCTCAAGCGGGGGCGGGGTTTCATAAAGAAGTTCAGCCAGGAAGTGCACCTTGGTACCTAATAATGGCCTCATCTCTTCAAGGCTCGTCTCTTCGCTACGTGAAAATGAAAGGCAGTCTCGCAAAGGGTGTCCTTATAGGGGAGGGTCCTGATACCCATCTTTCGGCGTAATGGTCACCCTGCTGGCCATTGGTAGGGTTCCACCCGATTAGCGTTTTCTCGCCGAACTAGGGTTGAAATTTACTCCTGGGAATTTACTCATCGGTTTGTGAACACAAGCAAACGCACGAGTCCGCTCAGTAACTATCGATCCAGGCTCACATCACCCTTATTCCTGTTCCACACAACGTGATGTACGTCAACCCCGGCGCTGGGTTTCGCTCTGCTTTGATGATATGATAATATGCAGAGTAGCACAATGTCGGGGGCTTAATATTCACTTATTAATATATAAATGTTTATATGATATTATGCATATGCACGATAGTCCATGGGAAAGGGGCCGAGCGGGTGCTAGAGGCTAAGGTCGAGGAAATATCGGCTAAAAATGAAGAGATGGTAATCACTTAGAATAGATTTGCGCAACGAGTTTCATGGTGGCTTGGTCTTGCAATCATACATTATAGTGTAATACTGATCGATTTCATTATTAATCTATAATATATATATCTCTTTTTATTCACACGAGTTGTGTAATATTATAATATACCTATTTTACAAACAGTGTGGTGGTTTATAAATATGTTACAACGTGCTTTCGCCAGTGGCTGTGGCGAGAGTTCGGTCGTTGTTGTTGTTATTATCTACACTCAATTTCATCAAATGGTTCAGTGATCTTATTTGATTGCACTCGCCCGCATGATATTTACAACATTTAGATCCGCAGAATTTACATTTACAGCGATCATTTGCGTCGTGGTATCCCTCGGATTGACATACAAGGTGGTGGAAGCCGTGTACGGCGAACCTAGTGATATGGTGTCTGTTTACTCTGCCGCTAAGTTTCCAAGTGTCATCTGTCATGGCCGGCGTCATAGAAAATAAAGGGTCCACCTCACTCTTCTTCCTATTTTGGCAGTCAATGAACGTACGATAACTTTCTGTTTCTGGGAGATTGAAAGTTTCGCGGACTTCTTCTACGAATGATGGTGTGTCGGTCAGCAGATAGACAATTCGATTTCGGGCCGTCGCGTGCAATCCAAGTACCGCTTTCAGGAACGCCGGTTTAACTCTGTCTAAGGTGGTCAGATCCCGGCAAGTGAGTTTGTCCCAGACAACCTGGATTCCATATGTAGCTATAGGCGAGATCTTCAGGTTAAATAATTTGAGGGCTATGTCCACCGATAACCGTTGAGGTCGCTCGATTGTGTGTACTGCGATCAACGCTTTCCTGGCTCGCTCTTCAACATGCGGGGCGAATGACTTGCCTGTTGTTGTTATAGTTAGTCCGAGGTATGTAAACGAATTAACTATTTGCAGTCGCTCTCTGTCTAATCGGAACGCGTCCGTCTCGCAAAGCCTTCCCCCTTTTCGAAACTTCATTGCCACAGTCTTGGCTTTATTGATCTGAAGCCCGATATCGGTTACATAGTTATTTAGGGTTGTCAACGCTTGCTGGAGATGAAATCTGCTCCTGCAGTACATAACGAGGTCGTCTGCGTATAAAATGAGGCTCACTGATGGGTGGCGCTGTTTAATACATGATGGAAGGTCGCTGATGAGGAGAGAAAAAAGCAACGGACTTAGGTTATCCCCTTGGGCGAACCCCGTCGTCTGTTCCACCCCGTGCCTCTCCACGACTCCATCGTCTATAAGTACTATGTTCTTCTGTAAAATATCTTTCAGCAGCCCTAGTACATTAAGAGGCACGCCTTGATATGCTAGCTTTGAGAGTACTGTGCTTCTGGACCCCGAATCAAAGGCGGCTTTAAAATCGACAAAAACTGCGTACAGGTATTGCTTCGGGCGGTCCAATGTATTGTTGACATCGTCGATGAGTATCCTGCAAGCTGTCATCGTCGATCTGCCGGTACGGAAGCCGTGTTGCTCAGGCGGAAGAGCGTCGCGCTGTTCGAGATAGTAGGATAGACGTCGGACTAGGATACTTGAGAGTAGCTTATATATACAGCTCTTTTTCGCAATTCCTCTCCAGGACTTCGGATCATTGGGATCTCCCTTTCCCTTAGGAATTATCACCATTGAGCACTCCCGCCATGCTGCAGGGATTCTTCCCGTTGTCAGACAAGCATTGAATAGTCTTGTCCAACAGGGTGCGAAAGCCAAAGCTTCCTTAATGTGTTCGTTGTAAATCTATAATATTATTATGTTGTAATTACGCAATTATGTTGAATATATTTATAATCGAATTCAAACATTTCCTGTTTTTCAGGTGAGTATCTCGTTGTGACGGCCAAGTGTCTGGTGTTCGTGTGCGTAGCTTGATGGTTTCAACAAAAAAAAAGAACAAACCTGGCAGAGTAACCACTGCGATGGCCGGCAGTGTTTAGGCAGACGAAACGACTATGGACAGCCCCCATCTCATCGATCAGTCGTCTGCGGTGGCATAACGACTACAAATCGATGGCGCAGCTGAGTTATCAAATGTGTTCTTTTTCTTTCTCCGTGACCGTGCGAATGCGGGTTGTGTATACCTTTATTTTGCTTTCAACTCATAGAGGTATAGCAACAGCGCATTTACCAGCATGGGCAGAGGCAATCGGCGTCTCGGGAACAACTATTCGACCCCATGTAACGACCATCACGGACGTGACAGCAACACGTACATATATATGCGTCAATTTTACGTTATGTAACCGACGTATCAGTGTTGTTAAAACTCGAACCGGATTCACATTCGTTCTCCAGTTTGAATTTGTTCGGTACTTCTACTGGCCCCTTGATTTGATCCAGTAGTGGTAAGAGAGATACGACTATCGAAGCAATCGCGGCGGGGGGGGGGGGGCGGAGGGGATTTGAATATGACTGAGGCTGCCCCCACAGGGCGGCAACGGGACATCGCAGGACGGGCCGTTGAAATTCATATGTAGACGGTGTAGTAGTCGCCGCTTCGAAGTTTAAGCTCCCGCTCTTAGCGAACGTATCGCCGTCCCGACTCCGCTGTCCCCTGGCCTCTCCACTGCTCTCTCGACTAATCCCATGACCCACTCATGCCGCGTTATGGAGGCGGCTTAGCGGCCAGTTCCCTCTAAGGTGTCCGCGCAGTCATACAGACGCGTCAGCCTTCCGTGAGCTTGCCAATCCATAGGTTTCGTCCCCGAGATACCAGCACCTGTCTATGGCGGGGTCATTGATGGGGATCGAGTCACTGCGTCCGGCGTATGGCCCCCTGTCGTTTCACATATCGCGATGAACTTCGATGGAGACGAACTACGCTTTCCGTCATTGAGGCGTTCCGGAGATGCGAGCACTTTTCCGCAGCCTTTCTCCGTTGCCAGCCTGGGGTCCTCTTCTGCCTCGCCCGTCAACATCCCTCGGCACCTTGGGCCTGTCTGCCAATATCTGCAATAAGCACCGACTCCCTTGCTCAGTCTTCCGGTCGACACCCGTCCAGCGAATCGTGGCCTCAACCACGATTCGCTCTTTCCGAAGACCTGTAGCCCCAGCTCAACTATGATAATCCCCCCCCCCCCCCGCCTGGGGGATATGGCGCCCCACAAGGACTCATTTTAGTCCCTGATCATCCGTAGTCCATCTGCTATGGAGGAATTAGCATGAGACCTTTGATCAGTTAGCTTATTAGTGGGTTATACTTGCTAAGCAAAGAACACGTGAAAGAATAGCTCCCAGATGCGCGCTACTGTGATTATAGTATGATTATTATTACAGCTATTGTTAAGTGACAAGGTCGTAGTGTGTTATCATTCAACATAATTAGGAGACTGTCGAGTATTAATGGGAATACCGCAGGCCTTCCTATCAGTATCCAGTGTCCACTTGCGGCGGAAGCGACAGCGACTCTAACCGTTCGTAACTATATACATTAGCCAGCCGATTGTGTTCCCCTGGGATTTGTGATTTGTCTGCTGTTTAAGAATGATGTTTGCTGAATACTGTGGAAATCGTTTTCGAAAGCCCAACTCGCATGCAGAGAGTTTTGTCTGAGAACAACTCAGGCTTTACCAAGAAATTACTGCTGACGTCATAGAATATCATGATGAATTAAAAACAGCATCGCTAACAGGAGCATAGCGGCAGAACTATGAGTTCCATACGATTCCTCTGACGAAACGATATATGGTCGCAAACCATTGTATGTTCTTCTACAGATACTTTTCCTATGAAAATAAGGCAATTAGCTACATGAATGTTCTTGACCAGTAATGATATTCATCTCATTTTAGCAGCTCCGCATAGCCGTGTGATATGCGATCCGACCCATTAATTTAGCGTCAACTTTCACATCTGCGCTTAGGTGGGTACGCTCGATGACCAACAGGGATGGACGCTAGTGAGAGCATTGTATGAGCCAATGGTAAGCACGGGAACTTTTCTTCCAAGAATCCTCTCTCCGAGTTTGACAACTTTATAATGGGACAGTGTTATGTCTTGATTTTTTATCGTTGAAGACTGACCATCAAAAGCCACGCTGACGTTCTGAGGAGGGCCTCCTCACCCGACTTACGTCACCACGTCATTGACGCCAGATGCAGTGCGTGCCCAGAGGAGTTGGATGCATACGTGACGCTGCGTGACGAAGCACTCCACGTCGGCCTCTGATCACGTTCAGCAGTTTTTTCCTGCTAATACTAGCCGAGGACATCACTTGCAGACTGACGATATCATCAACTGTTACGCAGCCGTGTATCGGTATCCACTACTGCTAATCGCCTATAGACATGCTACGCCGATAATTGAAAGTGTTTCAAAATCGATGGACTCATTTGGGAGCCACGGTATGAGCACAGTACGCCCAGTGTAGGCACTTAGGTAATGATTGTTGGCTGTTTGCCTATGTATGTGTAACTATCTATCTATCTATCTACTTATACACGACGGAGCAGTGTTCTCCCGTGTCCAAGGACAGCTAGCGGTAGGCCCTTTGGCCAATCGGCCTTGGTCCGCCTCACACATCATCGTTCTTCATCGTCATCGGCGCTTTCATCAAGCGTGGGCCGATTTACAGTTAACAACTGATGGACAGGTCGGAAACGGCACGGGCGTCTCTGAGAGTTTGTCAAGAAACTCCATCCGTTGTTATCGCTACATTGGCATACGCCAGTGGATGCAACCATGGAGTGAGATTGACGCCATGATGACGAGATTGATGCATTTCCACGTTCTTGAAACACGCAACTATAGCTATGGCTGCTGGTTGGGGGCAAGCCTGCTTCCCGACGCGCGAGTAGTGGCCGGCCTTGAAGGTCCTTTTTGCAACAGCGCCGCTGGACACGCTAGGCTTAGGACACGGTAAGCCGAGCGCGAGCGAGACGAACAAGCACTTAGTTGATGAAAAGCAATCGACAAAAATATTCCTTGCCAGCCTGTCCAGTCCGAGTCGACCTCGTCAAGGTCTAATCTCAGCAAGAAACGAGTCCCGCCTACTCTCTCGCAGACACACTACACTTTAAGTGAAAATTGGTTTCCATTTCAGGCAACAAAAAAACCATGATACAATTAGCTGAACTGTGCCGCTATGCTACGAGGCTATGTATTTTTATCGTTAGTTGCTACAATTTTGTCCGACGTGTGGTGACCGCCAAAGCCCTGACACATCCGTACAGACAAACATATTCATGCATACGTTTATACAGTCTACTGGCACATTCAATATGAGGACAAGAGTGGAAGGTGTGGGCCAACGTGCGGGCCGACTACGGTCTCTATATATGTATATGTATATATTATAGTAGTGCCTCACTGCGCAGTGGAAAACTTTAGGGAATGAATGAATGAAAATGGCCTAACTTGTAATGGCACCAATCAAATGTTGAGTGAGTGCTTTCCAAGAGTTGTCCAATCGTCGGGGATTCCTCTGTCGATCTGGACACTCCAATAGCTTAGGGAGCATACAACTATCGAAGATAAACACAGAGAGTCTGCATATATTAGACCAATCGGAGCTATTTTGTATAGCGAAGAAACGTTGATGACTTTTGAATAAAAAATAAGTGCAACTATGGAACTATTATTCTTTGATACATCGCAGAGATACTCTCTTTTATTATTTGCGCGCCGGAGCCAACGATCCTTGGGAGCATCCAAGCTTCGGTATAGTTTCCATTTGCGTTGCCACACCTTATTTCTTTCTGAAGCAAATCGATATCTGCATAATGCACGCCAACAATTGCCCTTTTTAATGCATTTAAACAACCAAGATCTTAAGGGCGTAAATCTGGGGAATTCGCAGGTTGAACCCATCGATGAATATACAGCGACCCAAAATAACGGATGCAGCGAACGTCCATAGCAAATATAATCATCACTTGAGGAGCAAATGTATTCGGCACCGCCACAGGAATTAGCGTTTCGTTTGCTCGTTCGAAGACATGTCCTTTCCTGGTCCCCCTCGGACGACCGGTACAAACCCACCTAAAGCCCTTCGCTCGCAACGGTGGGCGTTAGTCTGGTTTTTGTTGTTACTTATACACTTGTGGGTTGCATTTAGAATACATCACACGTGTTTCGATCTGCGCCAGAGTCAGGAGTTGTGGGCAATTCAGTTGACATTTTTCTTGGCCATTTTCAGTGTTTTCGGTATGGCTTCGTCATATGTGGTGCGCCGAATTTTAATAGAATAGGCCGACAAATAGGCCAAGCTCTAATTTGGTCAAAGGCTGCATTAATTGTCGCAATTCGTTCGGTCGTGCGATGTCCTGAAGTGAATATCATCTTTTCTGTGGCCTCCAACAGCCCTTCCGGTCACCCCTCGTGAATCGATTACACCAGTAGTCCTAAACTTTTTGCCGGATCAAGCAGCTCATCCCTATCTAGCGTTTTCACCAACTTTCCATGAATCTCATCCAGGCTTGTTGACAGATGGAAGAAACAAAAATCCCTATACACGGAACGCTGATTATTTTTTTTTAGTGTTTTCCGACTGTTTTCGACGCTCACGTAATGTGTAACAACGACGACGTCAGACCTAAACGCCGGCCATGGCTCTATCCCCGTCCGAGTTTAGCTATGGGCAATTGCGCGGTTTTTTTCCTCTATTTCTCTCCGGCTCTCGTGGACTCTTGCAGGTCGAGATGATCAGATGATTAGCCAGCCAGTCCTTTCGCTTTCACGGTTTGGCAACCGTGGACTCTGACTCTGCTAGGGAGAGATAACTATCCTCCTGAAGATCAGGAGATGACGCCAGAAAATCGGCCGTTCCTAGGTGGGAATAGATCGAATCGTTGACTTGAGGAAATGGTTGACTAGCGGATCAGAGGGGACTATGGGAGAGATACGAATTGAGGCCATGAAGTGGCCACGAAGGCGGTAGCGGCTTCGGAGTGATGAGTCTGCAAGCGGGGTGAACACAGATCCCCCCTCTCCACTAACTCACTCACTTGCTTTCCCTTTCGACATGCGACGTCTATCTCCTGACTCCGTCCGTTTTTGCTCCTGATCTTCATCCCGATCCGACTCCCCCCACCCCCTCGTCCCCGCTCGCCTTGTCGTCCTCCTGACCATCCTGCGGCTGGTGACGCACTACTGCTGATGGTTAGCTGTGCGGTCGCTGGTCGGTCGGTCAGTCAGTATGTCCGTGGCGTCGACCCTTCCTTTCGTTTGCTGGGTCGGCCGGATGCGACCTCGACAACTCCCACCACCGCCGCCCCTGACAGACCACGAACGCGCAGACAGACGGGACGACTGTGTTCGAAACGGACGAACGACGTTTGAGCGAACGACGTGGTGAAAATTAATTCTTTTCAAAACGCGCCCTGGGGGGATGTCTTCCTCAGGCCCCCCCCGCCAGTATGCCCTTGCCATCGTCTGTGGTCTGGCTTCGTCGCGGCCTCGTCCTGCAGCAGGACTCCTGCCTTGCCCAAGCCATCTTCCATTTGGCTAAGTCCAGCTACCCCTTTGATGCCGTCTCCTTTCATGGCCGACAGCAAAGCAAGGACGGTCCACCAGAACCGCGGAGTGCAGGCAATCAGGGGAGCGCTGTCCCGAAATTGGGGAGCTCGAAGTCTCCCCGTGTCGATTTCTCCTTCTCCCGCTCGCTCTCCCGTTTCATTTTTTTTTTTGCTTGCCTTGCTCAAACTGCTTGCTGGTTCGTTTTTTGAGGGGACTGCGAAACGCTGTGACGAACACTAAATGTCAACCTGTTTGCGGTCTGTGGACAACACGGTATTTGACGACTACGTCGCACTATCTATAATAGATCCGGTCGACTTTACCCGAACTGCAGAAGCGCGTACGAGATCGATTGCGTCGATTCGTGAATTCGCGAGGGTCGGAGCCGCCGCGATGAAAAGGAAAATGCCGGATCGCTTGTTCCATCGCTCGATTGAAGGAGCCGGGTGGTCGGCAGTTGGACCAGCAGCAGTAGCACAATGATGATGACGACGGCGGAGGCGGCGGCTCGAAGATGTGTCGTCGTCAACTTACTACCTCAGCGTGTGGCGAACGCGTGGCCTTAACGGCAAAGCACGAGTCCGCGTGACGTGGCCTCAACCATCTACGGGATAGGCCCGCTGGGCCTGCTGGGATTGGCTGTTCGATTCGTTTGATGAGTCAGTAACCATTAACTGGCCGTGAAGAGGAGGGACACTGTGTCGTGACCGCAGCTGATATGGCAATCGCGGGAGGGAGTGAGAGAGAGATAGAGAATGCACCGATCTCCATATGGCCTGCATAGTCGAACATTGCCAAGAGCACACAACCCTTGTAGGTGTGATGGGTAGAGCACATTGATTTAAGCCCTTTGGATAAATCTTTTTCCATTGATGCTAACGTTCTGTTTCGTACGATTCAGGGCGGTGTCCACACAGCCCTCGTTAAAACTGAGACAGAAAACTTGTTGCCAAAAAACCGCGGCACTATGATATATTGTAGTAATTCCTTAGGCCCTACCAAGTCATGTAATTACTCTCGTCATTTACGTACCACCCCTTTTGGTTAATAAACCTGTCTTTGTATTGTATGTACTGTATATTATATATATATATTCAAAGATAATGCTCCCATGCTGCCAAACGGCGTTTCTTCGCTATAAACTTCTGTGAAATATTCCTCTGGATCTATGAGGCTTTGTATACGCGCGTCCCAATTCGATCTCAAACGATGATTTCAGTTGAGTCGACATTTGCATACCGTTTTCAGTTGCCCGTCGGCTAGCCACTCTTCGACTATCAAACACGTTTGACGACGTACGGTGCCACGTAAACATGTTTCAAGTGGACCGGGTTTGCGTCCACCTCCCCCTACACTCTTATAGCCGGACCCTAAATATCTGCGTACGTATGAGTGTCTCCTCCGGAATGGGCTTAGATTAGCAGCAGCGTCTGAAATAATAGTGGCTTGTATTCGAGTGATGTCTCTACCTGCACTCAACAACAATATCCACGAGATGGTTATGTTCACCGATTAGACAGCGATCTCGCCCTGCAATGATATTGACGGCAGTGGTATCCGGACGTCATTTGACGAGCACAAACGACGGTAAATTCGCAAATTCGGGAACGCGGAGCGAGTAGCCGCTGCCGCCTGATTCAGCGATAGATTCATCGATTGATCCACTGATTGATTGATGGATCTGCCGCTCAAATATTGTTTCTGTCCTGTAATGCCTAACTAATTATGAGTGCATCGACAGCATCATGGTAAAACCTTGCATCGACCAGTGACGCACTCACAAGTGCGTCGTTGTGAAGTTCTCAGTTGGCCGAGTCAGCAGTTCGTCGACTATTTCTCCTTCGCTGCAGCGTCTTTAGCGACGGCAGCGGACGCCTTCCACAGCGGTGGCACGGGCGGCGGCGGCAGCCGCTATGCAAATGAAACGCCAACTAACGAACGAAAAAACCGGCGGGGATTCCCCCGCGAACGGGGAGACTACGGCAGAGGCAAACCCAACCGGCTGCACACCACAACTCCGGGCAGCAACAACAACAACCAACAGTCTTGCGCCTCTCATTTTGAGAAAGTTGCCGCCGTTTCAAGCAGCGCTAGTGTATCGCCGCGCTGAGTTTGCCTCGTATCGCGGTTGAACCAACGAAGGAATGGATAGCCTTGATCGCAAACCAGGCTTCTCTTTCCACTGCCGGCCCACACGGCTCGCACTGCTAATCTGCTATATCCCGTTAGCTGTGCTATCGTCCCTTGGAGTAAATGGCAACGCTGACTAGCCCAGCGGACGAGAGAGACAGAACAAGGTCAGAATGTTCGGCTATGTGTATAATGGTACAGTGCGCGTATGTGGCCGCTGAGCCGCTCGATCCCCTGTACGCGTAGATCGCTCAGAGATAGATACATGCATGGATAGATAGATAGATCGTTGCTAGCTGGTCGGAGATCTCTGCACGTGCTCACGATACACAGGACATCAGAACAGACAGGGATCAGGGCACGAAGCCGGCGCCAGCGCGGGGGTGCGCGACTGCCGGGAGGAGCGACTGGTGGTGGAGGAGACGTGCATACTGAGGGGGTCACTGATACTGCCCTGTTCTCTGCTGAGTCCGCCGTCCGGGTTTGCTCGTGCGACTCCTGTCCTTGCATACACACAGGCCTCCGAGACCCCGCCTGCATCAACGACTACTCCGTAGCCGTCTGCTGGAGTTACGCCGGCATGCGCAAGCGGCCGGAACTTTCCAAGCGAGTAGGGGATGTGGATCGTCATTGCTATCGTTTGTCTCTCCTGGCACTTCGCCTCGTGCCCGCCACCGCAGCCTCGCCGAGCCAAGAAACATCCGTCATCGAAGGAACATCAAGGAATAACTTTGCTGCTTTGTTTTCTCCCAGGCCGGGATTCGACCGCGCGATGCTTCATCGTGCGTCTAACAATGCCCGCCGCGCCTCACCCGGACGTATCGACCCGGTCATTTGTTGTAGACTCGAGATACCTCGCCTCGCATGGACATAGCTACCACGCTATACCACGATATAGGCAGCATGTTTACGAGCACGCGTTCCTGGATCACCATCGTCGTCATCATCATTCTCGTTCTCAGCTATAGATTGAGACCTCGGCCAGTGCCGGTGATGCCGGTGGGCAGCGCTGTTGCTGGGGCGGGGCGGCCGATCGTGATACATTGATGATTAGTATTCAGTTGTAGTGTTTGTCCCTCCGCCGAGCAGTGGCCGAGAGCTCTTTGCCGCTTTTGCAATGGGCGGAAAACGGGGCACGCTTCGAGCATCCTTCAAGCAAATCAAGAACGAGCGACGGACGACCAGATGAAGAGACAGCCACAGCAGCGTCGTTCAGACGTCGCAAGGGCGAGCGTATGCCTGAATATATGAGAGCGGTTCGGAAACATTTTCACGCTGTGATACCACCCATCGCCGTTGCTCCGATAGCTCAAAGACTCCGGTCTGACCCGTCATTGAATGTTACGTGCGGTGCTTTTAAAATGATGCGCTTGCAAGTCGGCGCTCGCGTGACGATGTGCAGAGAGCCAGCTGAGGGCACAGCCGTCCGAGAGTCAGAGGGCCTAAATTGATGGGAAGGTCAGCAAAACAGGTGGTGGACAAAAAAAATCTATCGAATCCAATGTATGCTAGAGGTAAGGAAATGTGGGCGAGAGATAAAGAGATATGTATCATACTTGAGAAATGAGACGAGCGAGGAAGACGCTACACCCGTAAACGCTCTCGGGCAAGACGCGGTATTAATGGGCAGCGGCCGCGTGTGCGGATGCAGGGACCACTCAATCAGTCGGCGTATCGGTGCAAACGGTAGACTATGGTGATACTTGTGAAAAGGGCTGTTCAAGTTCTCCAGGGGCCCAATTACATGCAGACAATTGAACTGGTCCTCGACGCAAATGATCCTATGTTTGCTCTTCCAGAAGAAGTCAATTCTGTCCGCGCCGTAGCGTATCACTACTCGGGCACCGCAGAACAACTCGCTACGCCGTTCAGCCGCGCAGCCTTTTGGGTGAACAACGAGTTTCTGATCGCCTGCGAAGCTAGGCTGCATAACAAGCTTTTGACTGCGCCGAATGCAGGTCGATCTTGCGACCTTAGCTGTTTGCGGCACGCGGAAAACTCTTGAAATAGCAACACATATTACCTTAGTGGACATGTGCTTTCTTCTATTTCAGCCACCGCACGTTGGCGATGATGATGATGATGATGCATGAGCATGTAGTATATTATTGTTTATGATTAAATACGAGATTTCGGAGAGAGCGTGCATGTTAGTAGACAGCCTAAAGACTGGCGCCTACCTAGGTAGACTGCGCCTGTTTTGCCTTCAGCTAATTGGGTAGGATGTGAGGTCGTGCCCTGCTGTGCCCTACACTACCCCGTTCTCCTCACCGTCACGGCGGTAGTCGTAGTGGCCGCGGAGGGTTTTCCCGTTATTCTAACGACCTGGCACGCTGCCCGGGGCCTCAGCTCGGCGAGGTGGTAGCTAGGTAGCCAGGGCCATGACGCGTCCGTTGTGAAGCCTTGTTTGAAGCCTTGAACCACAGGTAAAGACCACCCAGCCTTTGTATTATGGACACAGTATGAGGTAGAATTTTTCCGCTCTGTCGATAACGCCGGGTCACGACTCGTCCAATACACACAGCCGCGGACGTAGCGAAGACTTGGTCAGGTTCTGTTCTGCAGAAGGCCATCCGAAAGACGACGCACTCTGAGGAAAGGACGCAAGACCCTAGTACTGCAGCATGGCAGCTCCCCACAGAGGCCCTTGTTAAGAGCGAGCCCAGCAACCGGCCTACTCCCACACTGTTATAATGTTAAGTGAAATACTAAAGCGAACCATGGGGAAAAGGTTCCAACATTGGGCCGGAGACGAGAAGAAGCTTGCTGAGAACCAGAAATTCGTATCGCCACAGACAATACAAATATGCAGTTAGCTCAAAGCGCTATAACAAAGCTGTGACAGGCATAACACTACTAGTAGTTCCTTCGAAATCGCATCAGCGATTCCGATTCATTTTAACGGAAGAGGAGGATAATTCAACATATACCTTACCAGGATGTGCTTGGCTGGGATCACGTAACCACGTGAGGCCCCTCCTCTTGTCGCCTGTACCCACGATGACGTTCCAGCAGACCGCTTTTGCCTCACTCGGATGGTCGGGTCTGTCCATCAGTATTCAGCTTGATCTAGGACTATCGTTGTACATCTATATATTTCCACGTTTCGATCTGTTCCAACAGAAAATCCCAGTGTAAGCAGGTTTTTGATTGTGTGTCTGGCGATACGAACCAAATCATTCCTCTCGGTCATTGTCACATCGAGCGTTTCCTTGCCGTCGAAGTTTTATACACGAAAACCCTCAACACCGGAAACCCTCTGCGGGCACTTCTCGAAGAACAGTGCAGCGACCTGACTATTACACCCACCCCCGCTCCGTTCGACCATCTGCAAGCTTCACGCCTGTCTCCTGTAGAAGGCGCCGCCGTAAAACAGCCATTTAAAGTTAAGGCCACTCGTCTTTACCCCAATCCTTTCTCCAACTTTTGCTGTTGGGCCTTTTTTTTCAATTTTGAATATGTCTTTTTCTTTGAGTATATTGGTCTTTTCTGTTTTTTTTTAAGAGATGCTGCCCCCCTGCCACCTGTTATCAGAGGGTGAGGTAGCCACGTTAAGACACGTCCTGGCTGAGACGTGGAAAACGACAGTCTTGAGCCGCTATGCCGTACCGAATCCGACCTCGAACCTGCTGATAAGAGTATTATCTGAAAAACGCTACGAAATCAGCGTATATATGCTATAATACGAATTTATCAGGCGAGTTGCTACAAGGTTATGTCCGAATTTCGATTGCACCGTAGAAAACGGCCAAACATCAAAATCCTCTCAATGTTCGTTCTTCTGTATAAATAAAAATCGCAGCCCCGCCGCCTGTTGACCCGCAATGTTATTTTGGGACTAGCTTTAGAGCTTTCACCGACAAATATAATGAGGAACATAGTGGCCGGCGCTGACCGAGTATTACGGACAAACTCGAGAACATCTCATGCGCTTGATTTAAACAAAAAGATATTAAAAAAAATATTGTGAACAATTGAAAAAAAAATACTCTGACAGTTAGTACCGCTCTTATTATGAGTGTGCTGTACACTATCGATTTAGGAACGCCAGTTCCGGTAATAATAATATCCGTATATGGTATTGTATAGCTTCGATAGCACCTGAGAGGTCAGTGGACTGGTCTCTATTAGGATCAATTTTGTCGTTGTTCCGCCCCTCTTGTATCATCTGACAACGGCGCTCTGGGCATTGTTCGGCTTGGTGCAAGTAACGGATCGTATTATGGTTGGGTAGACGTTCACCATTACCTCATCCGAATCCGGTGTGTCTCCGCATGGCCAAACACCTCGACACTGCTGTGGTCACTTGGTCATACGGGGACCTGTTCTTAAGGAGACATCGGCCGCTATAACCACAATAGATAGCTTTCACCTATGAACAACCCCATTAGCCAGCTAAGAACGTGGCACTTTCGGCTGCCTCATAACTCGCTGTCTGAGACCTATGGCGCTGGGTCTGTTGCAAATCGAAAACTCCGAAAAAAAAAAGGTTAAGAAGAGCCAAGCGTAGAGGGTAAGAACATCCATGAGCGTCCATGAGGATATCTTCTCGGACATACTCAGAGGAGGAGGATATAGGGGGGCTCACAGGTCGAGGCGATGATGATCCGCTCAAAGCAGATAGGAAGGAACGCTGCTTGGGCGTGGTCGTGCGGTTTCCCGAACCCGCTCATCTCCTAGGATTAACATACAAATTGACCAAGTGGCGGACGCAGACCACGACACAAAGTCCGGACCGCACATTTCGGGCCGAGGTGCGCGCGGCCGAGCCTCGGCGTTGAGGGAGGGGGGAGGCGACCTCACTGATTGCATCATAGCATGCTCGCCATCTCCTCGTATCCATGTTCTTCTTAGGTTGGGCCGACATCGCATCGGCTTCACCGGTTCCTTTCCTACGCTTTGCTTGGTATAGCAGCACATTGGAGGGGAGAGCGACAGAGAGAGAAAGATCCACCTCTTAGCCGCTAGGCTCTCGCAGATACACACTTGTAACTCCGCCAGCTAGCCAGCCAGCCGGCGTGTACGTCTACCTGAAGAGCCTCTGCAGGAGTACGAGGCAGGGGACGACGTCTTTAAGAATTCCCTGACATTCGTCTATCTTCATCTCGTTTCTGTCCCGCGTCGCTTGACTCTTAGGCCAGGATATTATACCTGATAGGAGTGAATCAAAGAAATGTCAGGAAGACGAGCTGGGAAAACCCATGCGTCCAGCTGTGCCTTCCATTCTGCCTCCGCCTGATCTATGAACTCGTCGCGCCGAGATAGCACGAGGGTCCTTCGAGTGTCCACTTCAGAAATGATAGTTTGTAGGTACAGGAACACAGTTGCGAAACGAACTGTGTTTTCCTGCTATGCTCCACTTGGTGGCGAAGAGTTTTTTCGCTTTATCAACGTGTCTCGCCACTTGCAAACGATGTTCCAACAATACAAGGGAGCGCTTTTCAGTCAGGCTCGTCACACCCAGCTAGGCCTTCTGTCGAATTGCAGTCTGCAGCCGGTTCAAGTCTGGTTGTGCCCACCTCGACCCTTCTTATCGCCATTTTAGGCCCGGACAGCAGCGAACATGACCGCCTTCATATGAGCATGTATTACTATTGCTAGCGATACTGCATCATTGGCTCTCCCGCTATGTCTCCCTTTGTCCATTCCGTTCACCGGTGCTGGGGTCATCGACAGAACTGCAGTCGCTAGCAAGGGGTGCATTCTCCTGGGCCAGCAAAAAGGTGGATAGAGATATATATGCGTGACGGTTCGAGATGTAGGAGCTATGTACATTACTGTGTCGCTAGCGTGTGCGCTAAGATACTCGATATCCAGCCCGATGCCGGCCGAGAAAGACGAGAGCAACCTGGCAGCCAGCAACCCTTATCCTGTGGAACAGTATAATGATGTAGATCTCGGGCTGTGCACAAACTCGCCTGTTCGATCCCAGTTAGTGCAGCGCCAGACAATTACTCGATGAAGAAGATATTTCTAGTAGTACGTACCTAGACAGGCTTTAGCGAGCGAGCAACGACATACACATACACACAACAATCAGCCGCAGTATAGCATCGGCTACATAAGACACACAACGACTCTCATGGATAGTAACAGCAGTTAACAATATTATGCTCTCATGCTGCTCGTGTCACACGATACAACGAAACAGAGGTACAGAGGGTGGTCCGCGAGAAATACAGTGAAGGATATACGGCCGATAGTGTACAGCGCATCTACTCTGCGCCAATAATCATAATAATATGGTGGGTTTTTTCTTCTGCAATCTTGCGTAATTTTATCAGAAATATGGCGTCTCCTCCATTGTGTATGAATACATGGGCTGGCACGAATTTACGGATGGTTGTGGTCGGTGCTTTCTAATGACGGGGCAGTCTTCCACGTGCCAAGTAATGTCACTCGCGCAAAGGAGATCCGGTGGTAGGTCAAATGTATGGGGTTGGCGGGTGTGAAAATAGCAAAATCTGAAAATGGAGCCCAAACATGCTTTTCCTTGAAATGAGCCTTATTTCCATCCTGTCGATGACTATGCTCTTGATATGAATGACTTTCGTGCATCCCGAAAGCCGATGACTTGTCGGGCTAAGAACAACTACTAGGGTTGAGATTATGTGCTCTGTAAACGTGTACATGGGTCTCGTATAAAACCGACCCCTGCATTATCCCTGAAGTATGTTTTGCTTCAGGAAAACACAATAATCGAAACCCGATAAGATAATACAACACTTGTAATAGAAATCTTGTTTAACCAGTAGCCACTGAGTGGCGAGCAATCCATGCCTTATGCGTAGTTTACAAGCAAACGTCTGAGTTAAAAACAGGACACTTGCATAGCAAGTTAAGTGCATACGAGTCAATGCTCGACGGCACCTGGAAGCGGATTCTTGGCCCTAATACAACTTGACCCAGGTTAACTCAGAACTTCGAGCAGCTCATGCAGGCGGCAAAGCGTCTACCCTCCAAGCGCTTCTTCGAATGATCTCGAGAGATTCTCAAAGGACGAAAAGCCCAGCAGTCTCGCACTCTCTGCCGGAACAGGTGCAGCGGGGCGGGGGCGAAGCCGAGTTGGTGGGGTTCGCTGATGGCTGTTGGGATAGTGAGGGCCGAGGTGGAGAAACAGTTCTGGCCCGGTGAGCGCCTTGTTCTCCTGGCTCAACTCCTGACGCCCTCTGCTCGTCGACATCAGCATCATCAGCAATCACCGAAGGACGGGGGGAGGCCGGAGCGACGTATTCGGAATATTTCTGTACTTCTTTCGCCCTTTCTCCGATCGTCTTCATCAGAACGGAGAACGAAGGCTGGGGTCTTAGGCCAGCCCAAGCTCCCCGCTAGCGGCGGCAGCAGCCGACACTACAACGGGGCCGCGCGCGGACTCTGTTGGGGCTTCCTTTTCATATTTCTCCGCCGCCGCCGCCGCCGTGGCCCATCCATTGCCCCCGAACCCGATGGCCCACTAAGCGTCAGCTTTCCCGTTGTCCGGGCTCGGCTCCTTCGGCTTCGCGTCCTCAATTCCATCGGGACTCACCAGCCTCGCTAGTCCCCGTTTCTCCCGGGTGGAGCACCAGGTAGCACGACTTCGTGTAGCGCGACTCGGCACGGCGACGTCCTCAGTAACCATCGAATTCTTAGCTCCGTCGGCTCTGATTGCTCGTTCCACCTCGGCCTCTCTATACTTCGCTGGGTCGTGCATCACTTCGCCACTTTTCACAAGAAAGTTGCTTGGGTCGACAAAGCGTTGACGATTGATGGATGGCTTATGCTCTTCGTTGTGGGATAATAATATATTTGTCGAACTCATCATCGTGTTTTGCCGTAACGCAATCGCTACAGTCGCATACACCTGGCCTACCTGTTCGTTTTACTCAGGAATGAGTTTTTCTCTACGGGAATGCTTCAGGGAAATTCCCGATACGTATAAGCAGGGACGTGCTCTAACTTCTCACACTGCCTAACGAAGAAATAGCGTTGCACAGACTCGTCCGGACGATAATCGCTGGCGTAGTCTCCGCAGAACGTGCTAGAGCTGGTTCCGTTTCGTATTCAACTACATTCTCTGAATCCCGGCATCTTCCAGTTTGACGAAGCCAGCTCGAGGGGCAGCCATGATTCAGCTGATCTTCAGATCAGCTTTGTCCTTCCGATAGAACGTTGTTGTTCGTTCCGACAAAGGTCCGGGGCCTTCTATCTAGCTCTGCTCATGGAATGTCTTTCTTTTTGCATCTAGAATTTTAGAAATATCTAGAAATTCAAATGGATCTGACTCCAACTTCGCAAGACTCCCATAATTCTGAATGATAAAATGTCATACGGCAACTGGATCTGCCATTGAGTATCTGATTGAGTTCATGAGTCGAAATCGATTATTATTATTAGTAACATTACAGTAAAGGTCAAATTCATATAAGAAGGCAATAAAGCGAATACAATAATATATTTTTTTCCGAGGTCTTCTTATTTCGGCTGGCCTCTAACTTCTCATACAACATACCCATATCTCAGCAATAATATGACTCTACTAAAACCCCGAGAAGTGTCGGAAAAAAATGCACTCCTCCCTGAGGCCACGGCTGGGATTGAACCAGGCCCCGAGGGACGTGTCCGACTGCCTCCGGATTTGTCCAAGCGATTGCTATATCTTGCGGGTCCTGATGCGAGGGCTGAAATGTCTTGGGTCCTTAGGCCCGTTGAAGGCCTTCGTCTGTGGACCAAATTGACACCGGCACGTAAAGAATATTACAATAAATATATCACAATAGTCACTCTGGCCGAAGGTATGATGATTATTATATATATATATATATATATATATATATAAAGTGTAATATGTACAATAATAGTCCCTCTTGACAAACGAATGCATGAAGATATCTAGACGAGTGAATTAATTAAAATATCAATACAATTATCTGGAAACCGCTTCTGCCGAGATACTACCACTGCAGTTGTCACAGTATTTTATACCTTGTTCATATATATATATATATATATTTGCAACACGATATCGATGTTAAGCTGGTCTCGGGCCCTTGTCAGGGGCGTCTCAAGGTCGACATTGTGACCATTTCGTCCGTTCTGCCGTAAGTTAGTTCTGTGTTATCTGAATTGCCGTTGGCGATGATGCTGCTGCACGCGCAGCGGAAACTCGACACAGATAGCAGGTAACAGTATGTCGCTCTCGTCGCTATAACCACCCGTGAGGTGAAAGAAAGCCCTCGCAACGCACAGATATGGCACATATGTATGTATATAATATTATACGTCCACATTGACGTAAATTCTTATCTGATATCCGTATTCATAAACTCGAATTTACCTTCTCGTTTCGTTAAGATGGCAGAGAAATCTTTGATCACTTGTTTGCGAAGGATAAGGCTTGAGTTTGTTATCTTTAGCTGTTAGTGTTCAGTATTTGTCAGCACTTCTATTGAGTGCACAACCGCATTGAGCAGAAGCGTTCCTTGGAACACCGCGACTCTAAAAGATAAAATTCTCTGAAAGTTCAATATATATATATATATATTTATATATATATATATATTTATATATATATCTATATATATATATATAAGCAATGGCAAGGCCAAATGATGTTTGGTGAACGCGTTGAGTTTTGGATCTTCAGTAGAATGGGTAAACGCATAAAAGTGACCGCATCAGGGCATCTAAACGTATCTGAAAATAGAAGTTAAGACGCACTCAGCGAGTGCGAAGAGTGCTAATTGAGGATTTCGAATTCGATTAACATACCTCTGGCCTTCCCCGTGAAGATACGTCACAGCTATGATTAGCGATGAAGTCGATCTGAAATTTTGAATTTGACAACTTTGGCTACACTTCAGCCGAGTGAGAAATACAAAGGACAACGCTACAGTTGAACACGGCATTGATTAATAAATCGATGCTGCGCTATATATTTAATATATTTAATTATTATAGTATATATTTGATTCTATATTTAATATAAACAGGGAATATTTCGCTACAATAGCCTTTTATGGCCTTATATATGAATCTCTAGTTAAGAGATTGCTTTATGAGAACTTAAACATGTTGGCAATATATCAGGGTGTAAGTGACGGTGTAATTGGGTCTATCGGCGAGGATGAATTCAAATTTCGATTGGAGATCGACTCCGGGTATACGCCTTATTTATTTTGGTTTTTTTTCGCGTTGTTGTGACGCGTATCGCGACCGTCGTTGTGAACCCCCTCATAATTTTGTCCCCTTGTAATTGTGTTCCAGAACGGGCCAGCCAATTAACCAACGATATGTGCATTATATCTACTTCAATATAAATACACAGTTTCGCTTTTAATGTATTCGCTTAACGTAACGTCCAATCTCTGATTAGAAAATAAGCAGTGAGTTCACCAGTAACGTCAGGTGTGTAGCGAGGCGAATAGCGAGAAAGCGGATGCCACATTCGGTGGGAACCGAGAATATTTGCCGCGTGCTCTGGCGGATTCAATTACTTTGGCATTAGCGGCGATGTAATGTTTCAAAAGTACACCTAACTCTGAGGGCCTACTTGTGGCTGTCCATTTTCTAACGGTGGTACAATCTACGCCGATCATCAAATCAGTGGAATCTTTGATTTTCGCCAATTCGAGAGCTATTGAGACGGCGCCCCGCGAACGGTCACAGCCTTCGGTGGTATCGAAAAAAATACCAAAGGGATCAAGCAGTCATTTGACGCTACGATAAGAAAGCGAGAATTGCTGGTGTAGGTCTATCATGTTGATCGGAGGATGGTCCGTCGGTTTCAGCTCCTTTTGCTGAGACGAATCATTGTGCCGAACTCGCCAGGTAGCAAACGAGTTCAGCCCCACCTCACCCCCACCCAATACACCACAACAAAAACAGCATCCATGTGATGAGATATTATAAATGGCCGAAAAACAAAAACACAACGAAAGTAAATGGATGAATACGGACACCCCTTCTGTCGACGGCGACGGCGGTGGCGTCGCTAGCGAAATGGTCGCACGTAAATCTCGCGAACGGCGGCGGCGGTGACATCGTCCGATCGGGGCTGTCGTAAGTGGTTTCGGGCGTTTGTCCGAGGACAATTTACGCAGATGACGCATAAGGAACCAGCAGCAGCAGCAGCGCCAGCTGCAGCAGCAGCCCGGCTGACCGCCACTTGGGCTAAGCCCACATCCGACTCTTTCCTCGATCCCGGCTTCTCTCGTAGACAATCGAGAAATACCGTTAACAATGATAGCGGCGGTGGCGGCAACAGCAACAACAACAACAATCACAACATA
The DNA here is from genome assembly GCA_019614645.1 of Stratiolaelaps scimitus. NCBI lineage: Eukaryota > Metazoa > Arthropoda > Arachnida > Mesostigmata > Laelapidae > Stratiolaelaps > Stratiolaelaps scimitus. The sequence continues at coordinate 2,163,797 of JABWDB010000018.1, read as the reverse complement.
TCAACAGTGATTTGGCTAGCACGCGTGTGCGATTGCCTTGCCTTGACTGTTGCGTGTGCCCCGAAGGAATAAGTCGTCCACAAAAGCGTCTTTTCCTATGCTGAGTCTCAAGTGTAACCTGTAAAGCTACGCGGCGATCACCCCCCCGCCGCCCCCCGCCCCCGGTCTGGTGTAGTGTTTGGCTGGCAAAGTTCAAGAAACTTGTTATTTATCAAATTGTTTCAGTTGTGGCTAAATTACGTGATCGTCTAGGCAGGATCGTCATTCATTCGCGAATGGCGCGTTGTGCGGGCGAATATCCCCGCGTGCTTGTCTGTTCGTCGGCGTGCGCTGTTGTTGCTGTATTTGTGTGACAAGTGAGCCCACATTGGTCGGGATGCATCATTGTAGGATGCTATATATATATATATATATATATAGGCTATATATTTATTTATTTATCTTTGTTTTGTCAATCGACGCATAGCGGGGCCCGTCGTGCAGGAAACACAACCATCAAAGTCGTGCGCGTTGACCACAAACGAATAGCCGTCATTCGTCGTGGTGTCGCGGAGTTTTTCGAAACGAGAATGTGATAGAAGCTTCAGTTTGCATTCACCCCTATGCTAGAATCTGGATCAACCAGCGCCAAAGTGGACGTCGACAACACTGCGGACAGTTGAACACAAAGCTTCGCATGTAATTCCGGGGCCAACACCGTCTGTTTCCTAATACTAAGATTACTTCACCAATTTTTCGATTGATGACTTGTTTGGACATGACGATCGTCTAACTTTTTTCTTCTCTTCGTTCTGTATCGTTCTTGGCGTTTCGTTACAGATCATCGTGTTAAGCGAGCCACAGCTGAGGACAACAATCTCGAGACGCAAACGGGCTCTAGACCGAGCTGTCCAGAGTCTGGGCCAGCACGGGCTGGTCGGCACTTCAGACGATGCCCTCATGAACCTTCACGATGCGCTGAAGGTAGGTAGTATCGCAATTTTGATAGCATGATCTCGTTCGCCTACGTTTAGAATTCGGAAGACTCTTAGAAATGATGCCTGTGTTATTGGCAACTAAACAAATCTTAAGCTGCCTTTATTCGTCGTCGTTATATCTAACAAGCTAATCTATTTGTAGGTTTGTCAGAGTAAATTAGAATATATGTATATATATATATATAGATATATGGGTTAGACCAGGCGCGATGAACAAATGGTCAGTTCTTCGAACGGTATACTGGCCCTGATCAATGATATTTAATGCATTTAATAGAATACTACCACTACTACTGCTACAGCTACTATAATATAACTAGTCATTCCGGCTATTTTACCCATTTGATCACCGATATTCGATACGGATAGATAGTATGAGCGAAGTAAAATCAATACCCACGAATCAGATACGCTCAATGAGGAACTTCTCTTAGTCATTGAACTCAAGAACAAGTTGCTTGATTCCGTACCAGCAATACGGGAAGCAATAAGGCAATCTGTACGATAGCATACCCCTGTAAGTCTAACAGCGTCATCGATACGATTCAGCTGATCTGCGTGAAAAATAATTTTTTGGCCTTGTGTCGCAGATTGCAGTATATCCATTTCACCCATCGGGCTTAGCATGTAACCTAATGTACGAATCTGTGTTAATGTCCACTCTTCCCTGCTCTGCTTGCTTCTCCTATACGTCTTGGCGTGTGCTTCAACACAGTTGGAGTTCGAACGAATCCTGTCACAGTACAAGGCGGCCGTGGGCAAATTAGAAGAGCAATGGTTAGCGCCGAAAACGCCGGTGGCCCGCAGCCTCGTCCACGGCCCCGCGCCCACGAGGGCTTCTCATCAACGACAGTTATCTCTGCGTCAAAGCGAGATTCAAGAGCGCCTAATCAAAAATCAGAGCCTGCTCAACGTCCTCCATCCAGCCCTGGCTACGCATCGCAACCTCGAGTTGTTGCTGGCTGTCCTGCAGAGAAGAATCGACTTCGATAAAGATGTCCTATTTCAGGTTAGTAAACGTTGCCACGCTGAGTGTCCCTTGTGTTTCGTCAATTCTTTCCTCTATCCTTTTCAACACGCACAATCGACTGACCTTAAGGCCCTTCAAGCTACTCAATTACATTAATTTTTTCCCGGGGCGGACTCTCAGCTATTTCCCATGTTACGTGACAGGCTTTGGATCACACTATTTAGGTATTACTGCTAGAGTACATGTCGGAGCCGCCTTTACCTTATTGTTCAACCATGGCGTACCTGCCATGAATCCAAAGATAGGGATATATGTATAGCAAACAAATCTAAAGACTCTCCGCGTCTTGTGGATTTTAAATCCATGCCGTATGCAATCCATCCTCGGGACAATTTACTCAATTGCCCTGGGGACACCACAAAAGCCACCCTCGACGGTGCGTCTCGGTTTTTGGCAACACATGGTTTTGACTGCGTTTCGACAGAATGCTTGACAGGCACGTTGTCCGCGCACCATCTCCGAGGATCTAAATGTAATTGAAAATTTTATCCATACCTGGTCGAGCTAGACCCCCCACAATGTGTCACACAAACAGCGTTTGATATTAGACAAGGCATCCCATGTAGGAAGGTATTAACAGTCACACGTCCGTGTACATGTGGCAATGCTTCGTACACAGTGAAAAGAGAGGGCAGGTTGCCATTCCCAAAACCTCATTAGGGTTTGGCCTGCTTCCTCTGCCGAATGATATCAAGGGCAAAGTGCTATTTAGCACTCTACGCAATTCGATTACATTTCTGGCGTTACTATAATAGTATTATAGTTGTATATAAGAATACAATCGTTCCAGACATCTATCTAGTTGTTGAATATGGCAAACTCAATATAGCAATATGCTTGTATATATGAGTGCGTAGCCTTTAGCCGCCGGCATTTGTCCTGTACATGGCTAGGGGGCCTCCAGCTGCTTGTCCTCCGAAAATACACGGCCGAAACGACCCTGGGGTCTCTCTGTCAGCGAACATAGGTGCAAAGGGTCTCCGCTCTCTCTCTATTTCTCTCACTCTCACGTTAGGATGACATCGGCGGAGCACACTGTAGGCGGTCAGCAGTTAAATAGCTAAGTAGCGCTAACCGACCGTTGATCCGAGAACTGCGCGATGGCCTGCATAGAAAGACGACCGAACGTACAGACATAGAGGGAGGCAGGCAGCGAGCGTCGCAATTATCATCGTGGTAAGTGGTGACTGCTGACTGGTGGTGGATGGTACTAAATTCATTAGTTTCATTGTACCTGTTTCTTCTTTCTCGGAAGACAACGTGCGCGTTAATACCCGTGTAGGATTCAGTCGACGAAAGCGAATAGATGAATGCAATATAGTCCTCCCCCCGCGGCCCAGCACTCCGTGTGCCGTGGTCGTTCCGTCCGTTGGCGTAAAGACGTGCTCCGCATAAATGGCTCGGGTAAAAGCAAAAAGCTTGTCGTTCCTAACGCATGACAGGGAACATAGACACACACAGCTCCACAGCCGCTCAGTGGGATTCATAAACACGATCGAACTAGGAGCGGGGGATCTAGAGCCGAACAGAGACACCCATAGACCGCACACCCTCGTAATATTCTGACATGCCCATAGACAACTCGGTTATGAGAGTCGTTTCGTCCGGCTAATGCCAGAATTGCCGCGACCGGTCGGGGACACCGGTCCATGATGGTGTTGCCGAGAGAGGCGAAATGGCTCGCAACATATTAATACCAGGTATCCGGGCGCTAACGGGCCACGCTGTTACCGAGTAGAATTCAACCAGAGGCTATGACCAGGACAGCTATCGCTAATTCTCTATATTGGCTAATATTGCCTATCTGGTGCAAACATCGGCTCACGGCGCCGGTGACAAAACAGTCGGAGGCAGACGAAGCGCACGAATCAACAGCGATCCATGTCCAGCGTATGAATGTATTATGTAGAAATTTGCTCAAACCTCAAGAGCAAATGTCTATGCCACTGGCGCTTGATACATTGCTGCGTCCCCCGACAGTGCGAAAAGTGACAACAAGCAAACATTTTGACAAGCGTTTTTCTCGTTTTAAGCGGGCATTGTTAGATACAAAAAACACACATACGCACAAACACACACACACACAATTCGGCACAGAAAACCGAACCTGGAGCAGCGGATAGCCGCATCGCACAGGAACGCATATCGTTCATACAATCTACGGGGATCAATTTTCATATTGAAATGCGTCCGCTTAGCGAATATTGGTTTGGATCGGCCGTGGAAAACTTTCGCGCTCTGTCAAACTTACATCCGCGGAACAACAATGCACTACCATCGACGGCCATCGATGGGCAAACCGAAAAAGCATGTCTTGTGACAGCCCTTGGGATGCTGCCAAGGCGGGGAGGATGTACAGGGTTACTAAAGAGTGCTGAGATGGTGGACCCTACCAGGGAGTGAACGAGGCCAATTTTCCGTGTCATTTATTGGTGTGCAACCATCGTTGCTGTCCATGGACACATGGTGGGCAGGCCAGCCACCACCACCTCCGGCTACTCGTAAAGGCCACCGGCCAACAGGCTCCACAGAACAAGGGCCATAGAAAGATGCCATTGCACGACCTACAAATAGGAGAAATGGAAGTGCTGAAGAACGAGGCCTGCAGCGGTGCTAACAGGCCGAAAGGTCACATGCCGCAAGAGACGAGAGGCCAATGGGGTAAACGGAATAGGCCGAATGATGAAAGATCAAAGAAGCCATAATCGATGGGACCGACCATACGGAAAGCTCAAGTCCAACAAGCTACATACACATCATAACGGTACCCGAGGGGTAACACACACACACACACACTAACCTCGTATATCAATTAGTGTTGTGGGGGAGAAAAATCTGTTATTATAGGATGTATAAGCAAGGGCGGAAAGTGCACGAACACATCAGATCCGTTCTGTCATTGTAATACTTGTACGGAATCGCTATGTTCGACGGGATAGTGTTAATACCTATCCATTAGGTGAAACATCAGCATTTTATACATGATCGAATTTGTTCGAGACACCCTACACGAAGCTGCGCGACTTTGTGACCTTTTGTAAGTCTCAATGTTTCCGAACCCGCATGTATCTTCTAGGAGGACGTTGATATCAAAGTTTCTTGCTTTAAGTGGCGTTGCCGAACGCGTCGGGCTCAATCGCGCCCATCCATAGTCTGGAACTCTCGCCTCCCTTTGAATACCGAGCCGTACTTTTATCTGGAGGGTCACAAATGGTGTCCCTTCGCTGAGAGTTCCTCTATTCGGCCATCGGGTCGTATATGAGGGCTGCCGATGGAACACGGACCTCCGTAGGCGAGCTTCCATTGGCCATAAACTCGCCGGGAATCGCTGGAGGGCGCGGGAGGGGGGGAGGTCTGACGCGTTTCGTCCGTTGCTGTGGCAACTGGTCGCCAACACGGACCACAGACGGATCTCAGACTGAGGAGTACGATCTGGCCGTAGCTGGAGGCGATCGCCAAGGCTCGACGAGGCAGACAAAGTCAAACTGATACCGTTACACCGCCGTGGCATACCTGCGCCGGCACTGCTTCGTCTCGCCCCCCAGATGGCGCTGCCAACGATTGTATGGTAATATTATACACAGGATCAGACAGTGAAATGTATTGTTGTTGTTGTTGTTGTTGTAGTCAACGTCGGAGCGGGTGCTGCCTCCACCAGTTAGCGGTTGCCGTTAGATGGTGGGGGCTGCTGCTGCTCTTGCTGCTACAACTGTGTAGAGGATAGTAGTCCACATCGATCGCTATGAGCTCGTCTCCATGCGCTGAGTCGCCGTTGGCTCGCTAGCTAACCCTATCCCAGTAGTAAAGCATCCCACGGCTACACCATATGCGACCTCCCGTTCGATGCCCCCATTGCTGTTAATAACAGAGCCCTGTCCAGGCCTTCACCCCCAAGCGCTGGCCTAACCTATGCTGAGTCCGTTGGCTCCGACCGATGGCGCCTCTGCATTGAACGCAGACGTGTGACTCTCGTCCATGTCGCTCGTCTATGGGCTGAACAGCAAGCAACTCAGCCCGAGACACCAGCGGGAGGCGCCGCCTGCTGCTGAAAGGCAACGCATGCATCATGTGACTATTATTAGTGAAGGTCCCTGGTGTGAGTAGGCTATAATTTCCACGTATCGGCCGGCCAGTAGACTGACACCAAAGGCACTACGTCGTCGCCAAGGCCAGACGCGACCGAATGATATAACGACGAAGGGCTGCCGTCGTTAGCCGCCATCGCCGTTGCTTGGGAAGGAAATATTGCCAGACGTGTTGGAGGTTGATGCCGAGAGCAGAGTGTAACAAAAGGGCGTTCGGAGGGCGGTGTCCATTGCGTTGTCTGTCTCTCTTCACATCGGGTGCACATTGTGCAAAGGAGGAACTCCCACTGGCCGGCTGTTCGTCGCGGCTCGTCTCTCTACCCACTTTTTTCATTCGGGTCCGATTTGCCACCACTTGAGCCCCTGACTTACTGCCCTACGCCTCTGGATCTCTCCTCAATTGTTGGCGTAGGCCTGCTAGCTTTCTGCTGCCGGCAGGAGCTTCAAGCAAGCAAACTCCCAGTGACATTGGAGGCGGCCAGAGCCAAACGCATCAAGTGAGGAGGACCTCATTCGCCGTTATACCATCCGGCGTCCAACTGCTCGACGAGTTGTGCCTCCTTTGATCCTTGCTCCTTGTTGTTCGGCTTCCGTCAGTCCGAACTGCGCAGAGCATGGTAGGACCCAAATGGGGACAAGTGCCTTATGGCTGTGATGTAAACCTTAGAACCTCTAGCTATCACTGTGGGGCAGACCTGCGAAGGGATATCCAATTCATTTGTGCCCGCCGTCTCCGTGAAACTACCTAAAGGAAGCGAGCGAGAGAGAGAGAGACGGATATAGAAAGAACACTTTCAATCGCTCACGAAAACATTCAATCGAAATCTATTTATCTCCTAATTATTGTTCAATAAGTTTCTACTGTTTCCTTGGCGCCGTCAGTCGCTGATCGTTGGCTCACAAAGCTTTCAGAACACTCCGCTTTCTATTAAATACTATTTGGGCAGGGCACATATGTATATACAAAATATCCTTGGTGGCTATTGCTAGCTGACTTCCCATTCGATTCGTCACAAGCAATAAAGCTAAAGACCTTGCTTGTTGATTTGATCAACATTTCATAATACAATTGTAATTCCAATTTGCCTCACGAGTCATCAGACGGGAAGTGTGTTTTCATTTTTCCACGATCGATTCCTCGAATTCTTCTTCGGACGAAGCGCTAACCATTTTTCTATAAGAATTTCATTCTCATTTCCGTTTCTTGTATGAGCAATGACGTCCTTCAATTCTGCACGAATTCAATGTGTTGGAAGATGGACCTGCCATGGTGACGCGGCCTGAAATCGAAGGGTCCCTTTGTGGATATGTTAGAAGTAAATCTCATTGACAATGCTAATAGCCTTACCAACGTTGTCATCCACGCATAAGTTTGTACAGTTTTTCACCGCTTTAAGAATTTTGCTAGGAAGTAGCTCTGACCGAAAAGCGACATGTGGCACTAACCACAGAGTACGTAAACTTCGACAGAAAACTTAACACAAAAACCCTTACTTCATTATCACAACTTCTATAATTAAGGAATATAAAAATAAAAGAAAAATAGACCCTGAAGATCAAGAAACCCTTTGCCCGCTCAACTTACATTCGATAATTACTAGTATTACACGCGGGACGAAATCTACAAAACTGTCACATGCACACAGTTTTCTGCCGCTATTTCGGCTATGCTTTCATCTTGGCACATCAACCAGCAGCCACACAGCGGTCCTATTTTGAAGGGGATCCTAACATATTGATTAATGGTAAAACATCCTCTTTGAGGTGAAATTAGCATTGTCAATACTATTGCCGAATTACGCCAGGATAGTTTAGTTTATGGGAACGACCAGTCTGCATGTACACAACAACAACAACATAAGATAATGATCTCTATGTGACGCGCAAGTGGTCGCAGTTAGAAATTGTTTTTAATATAAAGGTGAAATAGAGACAGATGCGCTGTTCAGTTGTTCCCAAGCAAGCCAACAAGGCGTATCGTTATGTGGAGACTTTATGAGCACGCCGATATCTGCCTAAAAGACACCGCAGACGTTACATCTAAGTACGATTAGAATCATAGAAGGAAACACTTAGCATGAGTTTAGCATCGAAAGAGCTGTGAGACCCCTCTCGGTTGTCAATACCCTACCAGTCGATGCCCGAAACGAACTACATAAGGAATGAACATAAGTAAGTGTTATAAGATACCATCAGCGGGGACGAGACCACTTGATGTGACAACGTTGTACAGCGGTATTAATAATTAGTAGCGTACTTCATCCGTCCGTACGCCCCCATCGCCGTTCAACCTCTCGGGGAACGTCTGAATGCAGTATACGCACGAAGCTACAATGTTATGAGTGCAGCGCTCCAGTTACCTTGCCCTGTTAACTCTAAACGCGCCCACAGCTTTCCACCAGTTCATTATTTAGTGCTGTACACCACGTACGAGTCACTTATTTCAGTCTTCACGTTGAGCCCGAGTCGAAACGCCGCGCCCGAATCCGCCATGCCCCGAACCGTCCGTCCGTCCGCCCGTCCTTAACGATCGTCGCAGAAGGCGAAGACGAACCAATGGCTGGTCGTGGGCGGCAAATAGCAGCTCACTGTCCATGATCCAGAGCCTCGCTCATACTCGCCATACCCCGTATCCCTTGTCCAAGTCTCTCTTTCCTCCGCTCCTCGCGTTCGGCTGACTCGGCTCGCTCCATTCTTCTCCAACGAGTAAGCGCCGACTTCGGAACGAATGACCCAAAAATGAATAGCGGGGATGACGGCAAGGGGCCGGTCGTGGGTCGGTCGTCGAACAGACCTCGGCCCCGGTTTCGGGATACGCTCGCGTGTCTTCCGGAGAGAAGGGCGACGAACGAGCGCCGAAAGTGCTTGGGAGGGCCCGACTAAGACTTAGGGAATTGTAGACGCAACTACGCCAGAATCGAATCGTGAACATCGCCTTCTCCGTTAGAAGGCAAAAGTGGAATACGACAGAAAGAGGACGACTCAAAAATGATTCCCTTACCGCTCGCTGGCTTCGCCCCGCGGCTGCTCCTACTGCTTCGTCCTTACGGTGCTCATGTTGGCCAGCTCGGGCCACCTCGTCGCGACTGTCGGTGACTTCAGCCGTATCCGTAATATATACACAGACACGCATAGAGAGAGAGAGACCTATTTCAGATTCTTTCGCGCTATTTTAGTCGGCGGCCGAAAACCCCATCTTCGGCCTCGAGTTCGCGGGAGTTCGCGTTCCCGCGAAGCTTACCTAAGCCATTCCCGCCGTACCATGTTCATTTCTGTTCTTGCTCACGGGCAACTGAATTACCCTCTCAGCACACGATCCATGGGATTCCGAGGTTAAATCCACGCCCGCGTCTTCGTCTTGACCTGCTCTCACCTCATGTCGCAACGAACCTATGCGACCCGGTCGCTTGCCGTCTATTCATTCGTTTCGCCTACATTTTTGTCGTCGGCGAACGGCAAAACGCGCTAAAGACTATTACTAAAAGGACCCAGGTAGGTGATACGGGGACTGACGCTAAAAGATAGCGCTAATGGGTGGGGTTCTGCTGGTCGAGAGCGATTTGCCAGGCTACGGTACAAAGGAAGGTTAGGGTCTGTGTCCGATATTTCTATAGCCCTCTTTGGCTCCCTCTGCTAACTATTCCTTCGTTAAACGGCTGCGGACGAGGGGAGGGCATTGACTATTTTGCTGCGGGAGTATGATCAGACGCCTTGTGCAACAGATCGAAACCATTTGTTGGCCAGCTTACGGCGATACAGACGCGTATGGGACTATTATCAGACCATGGCACGAAAGCCGCTTGAAAGGTTATGCAAGATACACACAAGGTTCATATCGAATGGCATTACAATCAAATGAGGATGCTGCCAGATTAATTAGCGGAAAACTTTAACTTGAAAATCGCTTTTCTATATTTATAGAACCGGACCATTTTTGTATCTTAAGTATCTCAATGTACTCTGCAATTTACCGTTTGACATTATATATACATTCATATTTATATTCATATACATAGTCGCTACACCCCTATTGAGGTCGGAGATATTTTTCTATTTCAAATCTCCATAGGACTATGTCGAGACTATGTATATTTTTAAGTTTTGTCTTATGATACCTCTGCGTCCCTCTGCACGGCTTACATATGGATGTTTCATCACAGTAAACCTGCCTACAGTGGAAAAGAATTATAGGCTAAGCTCTCAGTTCCTCGACGATTGCTTCTTGAGAATTCCTCATCGCACTAATCACATAATAGCTCACTTCCGTTGCTCTTGCTGCCTTCAATAGGTCAATAGGTATTATATTAGTGATAGAATATGTCTCGACTCCCTATTCCGTCTATGTATATGTTATTCAACGTTCTGCGCGAGACTGAGGTGGCATTATTGTTATCTACTTAGTGGGCATATACGTCCGCGCAGGCTACCTTGCGTCGTTTCGAAAAAAAATCGGCTATTCTACTGTCTGAGCCATGCGTGGTTACAGTAATTAAATTGTTCTCATTGTGATATATGCATATATTCATGGCATTCTAATATATTTATACGCCAGACATTTGTCTGAGGACATTGGCTGCCCCCGGTCGCATCGGTCGAGAAGCTCAAAACAGTGCCGTTTTTGTTAATATAAATGACCCCTTGAAACACAAAAGCGCCCATTGTGACGTCGGACTAACGCGGAATCAGGTCCTTCAAGGCGAGGACAGAGTTTTCCAATGCTTGCTTATATCATTACGAACCATTTTGAGTGGGTCAGTTAGGTCGGCTGACTGCCTGCCTGCCTGCCTCGTGGAGCGCGAGGTTGAGTCTTGCGAACTTAAAGGTCTCGCAGGGCCAGGCGTAGTTGTCTGTCTCTCAGACAACTGCTGAGGCCTGCAACGGGAAATGGAGCTGGGTCGCCGAACGCGGCCCGCGCAAGACTGCAAGGCAAAGAGCAAAGGGGACGGTAGAAATATAGCGAGATGAGGGAACCAGCGGCTCGTGGAACGCCGACAGAGGAATGTCTTATTGGGGATGCCTCAGCGATCGGGTGAAAACGGATGGAGGATGCCGGCCGAGGGCTTAGGCAGGGCGGAAGAGCTCTTTCGCCTCCGAGTCCGCCGGACCCCCTCTGGCTTTCGGATGCTGGGCCCCCCCCCGCCCACGTGGCCATGGGCATACCGAACGATGAAGAGAGATAGGCAGCGGGTATTCGGGAATGGAAGATGAGACACCAGGAAAACGACTAGCGGGGAATATGAAAGCGAGAGGAACGACTCCCAGGTCCCTTCGTGACGCGTGGCCGGGACGACAGCAGCCATGGCTGTGTACACAAGGGTGGTCGCTTCCAGGGCGCTCGCACGCGTCTTGACAGCTGATCAGCTTCAACTCCCGGGAGCGGAGGCCCTGGCTAGCTAGCCAGCCAGCCAGCCAGCCAGCCAGCCTCTCCGGAGTTGGAATCTACCAGTCAGCGTTCAGAGCGGTCAGTATTGCCGATACGCCACATGGGCAAAATGGATCATTTCTGTTGAAGGTCTTTGTTTATGATCTTTGGACTAGATCAGCGAAAGGTCGCTGCCTCCCGCTGGCTCGCTGTCGTTGTTGCTGTTGTTGTTGTTGTTGTCGCCTATGCCCAAACGTTGTTAGCATCCTTCGGCATCAGCATTTTGGTCTGCTATTCGCCGACAAACCTTTGTGCGTTCAAAGAACGCCATGCCGTCGGTTAATAGCCAAATCGGGCGGCGTTAGCTCCTCATGCCGCTGAAGCTTGCGTTCTGACCAAATACGACTTCTTTATCGTGTGGGATATGAGCAGACGCCGTAACGTGGACCAATACATGATGAGCAGCCATCAGCCTAAGTGGTCTATTAAGTAGGCCGAGTTTAACCGGTCAAGTAATCTACTTTCCTGTCGTTTATACAGCATATTATACTACTGTTATACTACCCTAGCAGCTATCTTAAGTGCAATCAAATGTTAAAATGCACATCACTACAGCCGAACATGCCCGCGAAAATCGACGAGTCAAGCTTGTAAATCGAGACGGCTCGCCACCCTGTGCCCATTTAGGCTGGAACTGTGCGACACTGCAGTCATCTGTTTCCTCGTCGCTTTTCTAAGCTTAGTTAAGCTCAAGAAATAGAAATCGTTCGGTGGCTGTGAACGAAGAGTCACCTGAACGCTGGCGGGGCCCCCCGTTCATCAGTGACTTATTGCCAGTCGGCAGACGGCTAGCTAGCTCGCAGCTCGATGTCCCGCCTGGATGCTGGGGTCCGTGGACGGATGGGTCGCGAACGAGCAGCAAAACATAAAGAGAAGAAGCCGAAGACAACGACGACAAAGAAGAGGAACAACAACAGGCAGTGGGCGGGGTGAGCCACTATATTGGGCATTCCTTCGTCTCGCTTACGAGTCCAACGAGCTCATGGTTACGGGGATGGTCCCTGGCCTGATGGCCAGGGGGCAAGTGGCGCTCCGACGCAGGGGTGGATCGCTTTTTGTATATAGAGGAGAGGGATTGCGAGCGCAGAGAGAATAGTCGGACGGGAATCCCATGGCCACTGATGAGGGGGCGCGGTCGTGTCCCCCTCATGGCCGGAGCTCCCGGACCACTCGCGCACCGGACGATCCAGCTAGTGGGGCGCGTACCAGCGGGAATCGTACGGTGAAGGCCATGAAGTCTATTTGGCCGTGAACGAACGATACGAGGCAGAACTGAGACGGAGGCGGAGAGGTGATCGTAAAAGGGGATTGATTCTGCTGAGTTCTCATTGCATTGATGATAACGGACGAGTTCGATTGGTATGACCGACAGACCAGCCGGAGACCGGCGAATCGTATCCATAACGGCAGCCAGCAGAGGTCTGGCTGACTTCGATGCCGAAAGGCCTAGTGAGAATCGGTGGTTGTCCGCGTCCCTTGTCGAAGCGCGCTACAGAGCAACAACAACGCTTACGAGAATTATGATGAAAATACAGAAGCGAGATGTACGTGTCTAAGCGTGACTAAGAACACTGTGTTAAATTGCTTTGTTCCATATGTTTTGTGTTATTGCTTAGTGTCCGATCATTTGCTAACAGGTGAGGGCTTGCATTCGTTCAAATTGTACTTAAATTACGCTATGTCTCGTCGAAATCTCTCGAATGTGTTCGAATATTCAATGTAATAATTAGATGTAAACGCGTAGAGATGTCGAGAAGAATAGAAGTGCGTAATAAATTTCGTCACCCACGTTAACGCTGTGTAGGGAAGAATTATGGCGGGGAGAGGTGGGAGGCTATTTATTTGCTTATTCTTTATTCAATTCAATTCAATTCAATTATTTCTTTATTGACGGAACTGCGAAATATTACAACGCTTAAGGAATTAAGGAAGGACGCTTAAGGAACGCAAGGAATTGTGATTCTTGCAATGCTCAAATTATTTTCTTGTATGTTACGTCGCAGGACTCGAACCCGCAACCTCCAGCATTTGCAATACACCCAAACACTTGGCCATCTCGCGCGCTAACGAAAATGAACAATGTCTATGTAATTCTCGGCCTGTTTTCCACATGCAGATATCAATCGATCACTATGCACAGCTGCACATTTAGCCGATTTCACCCGAATACTAACCATCATCCATTCGTTGAAGACCTTTCCATAATACCTATACAGTAACTAACGGCACGGGTGACGATGATGTTTCAGTCTGAAACCACGACAAGGACACTATACCATTCGAACCTTAAGTTGAGCATGTCAAATGCAAACCATAACACGAATGATGCGTAGGCCAACGCAATCATTCTTGGAATATTCCTGCACTGTCAACAAGAGTTTTGATTAAAAACAGACGCCCGGTTTCAAGGGACGTCCATGTGTATAATATATAAGTATCGATCGACAAATCGAATACGGCAGTGAACATGCCACCGGCGTCGTGGCCAAAACAGTATTCATTTGCTCCGTGCCGCAAGAGACCGCTATTTTCGTAGTTGTTCTGTTTGGCAAATATTATCCACAATGAGTACGGCCACAATAACATGGCCGTATTCGACCAAACGACAAAGAAGATGACGGTGCCTTGTTTATATTTATATTCCATATACGGCGAAACGCAAATCTGGCTAATCCGGATTTCTCCTATTACGCGAAATAAATACAACCATATTAATACCATAGTATAACCTCTCAATGCCTCTTATGTCCAAATATAATAAATACTTTTTGAGAGCCAAAAGCAGCTGGTACTCCAACAACAACAACAACTCGAACAAACGAAAACAAACCAGAAAGACGCGGACCATTGCTGACATTAGACCGACACGAGACAGCTCAAGTCAACCAGGCCGAGGGAGAGCTAAGTCGTCCAGCGAGCTAAACCGCAGAATTAATTAGGTCATTGCGGGAAGCCAGGGTGGTCGACGGTGTTGCAGCAGAGGCGGCGGCGGCGGCTACGGCGGTGGTGGTGGTCTTATACACTGACAGCGTGTACAAGACATCTGACGTAAGAGCGGCAACGAGGGGCAAACGGCCGGCGAGCCGACCCGCATCGTCGTTCGAGAGACGAAGACGGCGTTCGTTCGAGCCACCGACGAACCGCAGTTAACTAGTGTAAACTGTCGGGTAGCGTGTTCCTCACGTCTTAGACCCTGGGCCTTTAACGCAACGAGCACGAGCTGACGCTCGCGCTAAACTATGCAGTGATGTAGCATGTGAGGGCCGTACCGTCGCCCGAACATATCCCTCACCGCACACCCCCTAAGTTTCATTTCGACATTACTGACACGAACAGGACCGCGACCTCTCTCGCTGTTCATCGCCGGCCAAAAGAAGGCCACCGGCGGCGGCCGGGCTCGTCGCTCTGCAAGCCTACAGGCGTGGGCTTCATTGACGCTGGCCTCTTTTTTTCCTTCTGAGTTTCTTGAGGACGAACTTCTTCCTCGTTGGTGTCGTGACTTTGGCGCTTACACCGCCCACTATGTGTTATTGTTAGTATGGGCGAGGCGTTGAGCTAGGCCGCTTTGTCGAGGGACTAACGAGGACTTAAGGACGCGGGCCACACTGCTATACATATCAATCTGCTTATAATAACACTTACGCATAGACGCCAGCCGCCGGTTGCAGTTCGGCACCAGTTCGATCCGAAGGCGGTTCAACTCGTCAATCGTTTACGAGATACCGAGATATTTTCCGCCCTAGCAGATCGCTGTGGGTATCCCATGTTGGCATTTTGTGCCCAGTATCGATGCCCACGATTCAATGCAGCGTTTGAAAATCGGCTCGCCAACTAATCACCATGAGCATGGTCATGATTAGTCTGTGCACGCGGCCCCGATCCAGTGCTGTGGGACGTGGATAAGACGAGCCTAAGGGCGATAATGAGATAACGAGTAACCTCTCGGGTTATCAAAGTAATATAAAATAAATAGCCCGTGTAGCTATAATAGACATATTCTACATTTTGTATCGAATCAAAGCTCAGCTTGAATGTTTACGAAGGTTAATCATGCAATCATCAACAGGGGAGATCGAGTTCCTGTATCTCACGAGTTCGAATTCAGGCTGTTTGACCTGGCGGAATCGAGAACCTACGACCTGTCTACCTATATTTTACTAGGCCTTTAAATGTGAAAGGTCGCGAAAGCGAGTTTCACCATCGACCGTTTTGTCGTGTGCTGCAAACATGATTTCATTTCGAATTCATTTTTAATTAAGCTCCATACCCATACTATCAGCAGAGTCTTCGGCATTCTAATGACAGTCTATTTGTTGCGCGAAACAGGACATACCTGAAGCATGCGGTTTGATGAACGGAGCACAGATGTGTTTTACGGCTTTTGATGATGTACTCTTTTTTTTCAATTCGAAAAGCTCAGGTGAACATGTGGAAACAAATGAAAGTCGCATATAGTCAAGGTTCATTTCATGAGTCTGCCTGATGCAGGCTAAGGTGACACGCGGAAGGAGGTTCTGCGAACTGCAACGCGTTCAATCTTGCCAACGTCATTGGCAATCGTGTCCAATCTGTCTAATCATTCGATGTCGTAACGATGCATTGGGTAGTTTCTATTCGCCATGCCTGGTTGCTTCGTACGGAGCTGGCGTATTATCTTGTCCATTTCTGTATATCAGATTGCTGCCAGTATAGCTGCACCAGGTCACATCGAATTCCGTCCGTTCTATGAAGCCTAATGCCGAAAGCAGTTGTACCGTGGATGGTCTGTTAAATGTTGGCTGCGAGTCAGCCCGGAAGAATTTATATAGGTTACATACAACTATCAAATACAAAATACTTGTTTGTTTGCTAGTCCACCGAAAACTCGCTATAGGCCTCGTTAGCACTATGTTTTGTCTCGGTTGACGCCCACTGATTGGTTGGCATTCAACCATTGATGTGACCGTATACGAATATCGTACAGTGTCCATTGCTTATCATAGGTTACAATTCAATACACGATTGGATCGGTACAGAACTATGAAAGCAGGTACCATGCTCGACAGGCCAACGTGTGTTTTTGGTCATCAGTGAATTCATCGGGCATCGCTTTGTCCAACTTTTTTCGCTCTCCAATTTCATTCATATGTTTGACGGCTGTTGATGTATAGTACTGTGGGGTCGATACAACTCCATGAGTACCTTGAGATGGAACGGTTTCCGCAGAGGCTCTTATCTAGTCATTATCGATCTTTGGTGCCTTCGGAGCGCACAACGGGTTGTCTCTGCGACTACGGCTCCCCGGACGAACTCATATAAGTAGGTATATGGCGTTGGGCTGAAACCCAGCCGTGAAGTGTACCCACTCAACAGGAGTCACTATATAGAGAGAGTATATTAGCATAGTCGTATACAGCATAATATATTCGAATCAGCATTTTCGATTTGTCCATTTCGGTTGACAAAAGACGTTCGAGCGGTAAGTACAAATGTATCCACCACAACGAGCTGGTCAAATTCAATAATTAGAAGGGCCCGGTATTCAAGCCAAAATGGCTGGATAATACCGCACCAGCTCAGAATGACGGGCGCCTGCGGCACCCGTCACGGCATGCGTTTGCGGCACAATCATACGTACCAACCCAATATGTACACACGTAAAGTACATTCTTAATAAGGAAAAGATATATATATATATAGCTCTTCAATATAAATGCAAGACAATTGCCTCCTTTAAAACCGAGAATATAGTACATACACCCGTTAGCGTAGACTGGAGTAATACGAAGCTAGAAACAATTGCTGTACTGTGTATGTATGAATAGACTGCAGAAATACATATACACCATTGCCATCAAAATGTCAAGGACCGGAAAAGCTGCTGTTGCGAGACTGAAATGAAATCTGGCTGCGGCCAGGGTATCTGCAGCCGATCAGACGCTATATTTGATTATTTAGTCACGTAAACTGTAACAATGCAAAACAACACTTCCCTAATCTGCACAGACGTCTGAAGTGATAAGTTTTATTAAAAAAGAAAATCTCTATAAGATCTCTCTCTTAGAGATCTCTCTCTTAAATCGACAAATGCACTGGGAGCATTTGTAGCAACGAAGCAGCTAATGGATGCACCTAAATCACAAATGCGACATGACAACTATATTAAAAGTACACGAATTTGCAAATGACTCATTGCAAAGAGAAAATAGACAAAGACGCAACAGAACAGAACGGTTGGTATCTAAAATGTAGCTTTAATTATCTTTTTTTCTCTCGATTAACAATAAAACTCAGTATGGAAGCCATATGCAAGTTAGACCGTAGCAGGCCCATATCCCTATGATAAGCCTCTAGATCTCCTCAGAGGCTCTCGGGAAACAGAGCCCTGTTTCATCCACCGAACGAACGGTGTCAATAAACAAGAAAGTTAGTAAATAAATCGAAGCCGCTCTGTTCGCTCTCATTTAGGTCAACGAAACTCTCCACATCTGCCTTGATGTGCAGAAATATAAGGCTGCCTCCGGCCAGCCAGCATGGTCAATTCAGGCCATTCAGCTTCTTCTTTAGCCACCCTATGCGAGTGGATTGAGAGCAGAATCCTTGTGACTCCCGGCTGTCGTCGACGTCCGCCGTAACCAGCCCAGTGAAACCCTGGCGCGGGGTTTCATCGGAAGTCGGTGCTGTCGGTGACAATTCGACTCCGCTTTGGTTCGTTCCGAGAATTGGAGCTATTTGCGGAACTAACTAATAATACATACTTGTTGAATGTGTCTGTGTGTGTGTGTGCGTCCGCTCGGTAGATCAGCGTAGCAGACTGTGTTCTTCAAAGAAATCCTTTGAGTTGAACCACTTGAACGAAAAAACAGCCTAACTTAGCTGTTGCTTTCTTAGGCTCCGTCGTAAATGTGCGCAGGATACATAGAAGTTGTAGAGGCGATCCTTGTCACTTTGACTGTTTACAGTTTGATGTTTGTGTAATTCATCAGCCCCATTCGAGTATTTCAGACCCCCCTACCACTATTTCAGACGTATTTTCTGGTACATTCGTGAAATCGACATTATGTTACATCGTTCTGTCGATCACAGTTTTGAACGCGGACATACAATGCTGGTAGATATCGTCATACTCATACAGGAGTTATGGACACACATGTTTTATCAGGGAGGGTCGCTCAGGTGTCCACAAAGGCACAGCAGTGTTCAACGCTCTGGTGATACGCTGATTAGACAGAACGATATCGAACTGTTCCTGTCATGTTGTAGCTTCTATTCGATTCAATTATAGTGTATTAGTGACATATATATGCATATATATATATATATTTCTCTTTTTTGGATTGACCCTTGTCACAAAAAACAACAACTACCGGTAACCTCTTTCACGGGACGAACGTCACACGAGATACAGTTGATTGAACTCCAAGAACGGTGGACATTACGAAAACAATGGGATACAAACAACATGCACCCGTGCGTGTGTCACCAATAAAACGATAGTTCATTAATATATTGTGTCATTACATATGGTCATCATATCATCATATCATATCGATACTGAACAAATAACGGGCGTACACCCAACACGCGCTCCAGCTCATTGTGCCTCCTTCAAATATGTCGATCGGTGGTATATGATAACCAAACGCCTAAGGGCTAACGGTAAATACACGTTAACAATTGAAGGTCTGCTTCCAGTGTTTTTTTTCTCCCTACGCTACTAATTGGAGTGAGCGCAATGCTTGGATACAACATTAACAATGCCCGATATAACTGGCGTTCCCGGCTGATGGATGCTTCGGTGGTGCCACAATGATGGTGGCCCATGGCGCAACCGCTTCTCTCGCAGTGTCGCAGTCAGTTAGCTAGCTACTCGACCATCAAACGCGACGAATCGCAGCTGCCGAGTTAATTGCATAACGGTCACGACGAACGGGTATGTGTACAAATAGAAATAGCGAAGTGGACGGGAGGCGGACAGCGGGTTAGGAAATAATTGTTTGGAGGTCCTACTATGACTGGGCCACACCGATTTCTCGTCGTGGTCACCCCACAAGAGTCCCATAACTAGTGTCGTAGTAGTAGTAGCCAATGGCCAGATCCGTGGCCTGGCTGGCCAACGCCGGCTCCGCCAAACTATCGACCGCTGCGCTGCCGCCGCCGCCGTCCTGCAGCGTTGTTCGTTGCGCGCTGCTGCTGCTGCTCGGACACGATGGAGGGAAGGGTTCGTTCGTTGTAAAGCTGGGGAGCGCTCTACACAACAGATTTGTGTCACGTCACTCGTGTCCAGCCTTCAGCTGTTACGAGTACTGTACAACAAGCCCACCGACGTTGTATATTGTATCCAATGTCTACCAACGTCCTCCATCGCCATAGCGTAGGGTGCTGCACCGCATCGCGCATTGTGTCCCTTCCTCGACTTGAAGCGTAGTGGCCGCCGTTAGCGCCGCGTGAAGTTTGCCCCGTGCTCGGCCAGCGTACACTCCCCCACTATTGGAATCTCCCTACATCTGCGGCTTGCGGCACTAAACTGCTGAACGAACTCCCGGCGGCGGCCGCCGTACGCCCGCTAGCATTCGCCACACGGTTGCGCTACGAGATTGTACGGGCTGCATGAAGCGACCGACAACACGTACGAATATATAGAGGGGCAGGCTGTATGGAACAAGCGACGTTTCTGCTGTTTGGAAGCTAGCTCTACGTAACCGAAAAGGGAGGGTTTTATAATAAATGCACTGTTGACTTTGCTGCGAGTTCACACCACTTGAACGAGCCACGGCCAACGGACAAATGTAGCGGATGGTGTAGCCAGATGTATGTATAATATTACCGTGTATAAAAGCTAATGCCTATCACAGGTTAGATGTCGCCATTGAAAATAATGGTAGTTATTTCGATTGTATAACATGGATGATTTTCGAGTCCGACCTGTAGCCAACCGGAACCTGTTGCCAATGAGGATGCTTATTTGTACAAGGATAACGCGTCATCTATTGTATGAAGTTGAAAGTTTAGAGCCAACATATGCTGAAAGCTGTTGAGTGATGACGACAGATGATGATCAGCGGAACTGAATATATTAGGCGGTGGGCTAACCAATAAATTCGCTTGAAGATCAGCGTGTCTCTCTCATTTGCGACGCTTGCCACGATAAGGCGGTACAATTGTGCTTGGTGGCGTGGTACGTGTGCGCCTTGCAATCGGAGGAGACACATAGGTGCACGGGTTCGATGCCCACAGTTGAAGATTTGCATTCGAGGAGGTCCGTCTTATGAATTCAAGGGACGGTAAATATTGACTGTGAGCAGTCAGCCTGGAAAATCTACTTTTAGTCTTCTTATATGGCCATTGTTATATTATGGTTAAGAATATGAATATTGCCCAGATAGACAGACAAGCATGAGCCGATAAAAGAGTAACTGAAACGTAATGACATGAACATTATCTGTCACTACTTTAGTACACTGTATGGAGTAACGATTGTCTAATATATATTTATAAAAGTGAATATATAAATTAGCTACATCTTCTGGCATACATTGCGGAGGCTTTTGTGGACAGCTTTTTCAATGTCGAACCGTTATAATTTCTATGAAAGCAAATAATAATGAATAGCATAGGAGTGGAGTTGTTCGGAGCATCGCACAGTGGTTGCGAACATGTGTAGCACTTGTGCACGGCTTGGTAACAAGCCCTTATTTTTTGCCCCAAGGACATCGAGTAACAATTAGCTCATTATAGTGATTCAATATGCTCTTGACCGAAGAACTCAGTTTACTGTGTGGACAAGAGTAATTATTTGTGTTTTTTTAGCAAATGTTTGCATTTACCCTGCCGTCTGGCCATTTTATTCGTTTTCATTGCGGGACTTCAGTTAGTGCTTTCTAGAGAAGCTTGCCAAAATGTAAAATATGAAACCAAACACCACTTGCATACGGAGCGGTGGAGCCTAAGGCTAGCCAGTGTTCCCCGTAATCTCCGTAGCTTATTGCGTAGGTTGTTCAAAATTGAAAAATCGACAGCAGACACCTCGCTTTTTTTATATTGCTTAACAAGTGGAAACATACATTTTTATATATTAATCATTAGAAGTGGTGATCATAATAGCTATATTTTGGGGACAACTAGTAGAGTGCAAATATATATATATATATATATAAGTGATGTTATAGTTGCACGTAACAGAAAGTATAGAAGAGCGTATATACAATCGAATCCATTCTTTATTGCTCTCCTCACTACACTGGAAAATCTTTTAGTTGAGGGAGCGAGTTTCCGACTGCAAACAGCCGGTAGACAAGAGTGCGACGACTAGACTCTAATGACGAAAGGCTTCACAACAAATAGTAACACGGTGGGTCGCCTTTCTTCCCGTCGTATTGATTGAAAAAGCGGTGTTACCTGTTTTTTTTTTCATTTAACATTTTAAAGGTCCGAAGGCAAAAGGTTCGGTGGGCATTTTTCTAGATCATCAGCATGCTTTTCTAGCGAGCCATACATACTCCACACAACATAAGCGGGTCGGCGTCCCAATATTCTTAAAGCGTCATATCGATGTAACGATTTGCAGAACACTTTGAGATAAGTTTACTCATGTGGTGAACTTGGCATCTGAGGGCACCGTGAACGCTCGAGCCCCGGCGTTTGACAGATGAAGACACAGCCACGTGGCCTGTGTATAGCCAGGCCAAAATGCTCAATGAGCCCGATCACATTCTCATCATTGCCAATAGCTGTATGTCCTCTTCGAGCGATGACGGTGATATCCGAAACACAAGTGACGTGTCATCCGCACAGGCCATCATCTTGCAGAATTTTTCACCAAAAACCTTTAGCAAGATGAAATTGATAAATATGACAAACACCAAGGGACCTAGAGAAAAAGTCTTGGCGTGTCCCAATGTTCACAACTTTCCATTTATACTCCACTTCACCACGTCCACGGCCTGTTTCCTTTCAGAGACGAGCGAATGAAACAGCGGTACGGCAGCAGAACTGCATCCGAAATGCTCCAGCATCTTCAGGAAGCAGGAGTGAAGAACGCAACTAAATGCTGCTGACGCATAACGAACTGGTTCTAGGCAAAGTTTATTTTGCTCTACAGAATCAGCTATTTCCTACCAGAGATCGGGCAGGGCCATATATATACATGGAATACTCCTAGGCTAATTGTTATCTGTCTGTCATATGTACATTTATATGTATTGCAGATAGATAACAATTAGCCTAGGAGTATTTCTTGATGGTCGGTCAGCCTTCTATTGCGTTCGGTACTCCTGCTTCCCGCAGATATATATGAAATATAATACACTAGAAGATAACAAAAATCATCCACATTTCGCATCCGCAATAGTCGAGTTGGCTCAGTAGATCCCATTGGTGGCATAACCCTTCGAGTATCGCTCGCCCTTGGATGCTGAGCTGTCTGAATCCTTCCTGCCCCCCCCCCCCGGTGTTTGGTGGTCTCGTTCCGTTCCGCTTTTTCCGACGCCACCGGCGGCAATGGAAGCAGGCGCAAGATAAAGGAGGGTTGGACAACACCCGTTTCTCGAACTTTTTGGACTCTGGAGGCGAGGATTCTGGCTGACGGTCGCCGCCGCACCGGCTTCTTTTCAGGTCGGCGTTACTCTCTTCCCTCGCCTCGTTCCGTTACAGCAAGGAAGTGGCAACTTTCATAAGTCGACCGTGTTTTCCCTGTTGGTTTTCCTATCACTGACGGCCGGCTTCGCTCTGTGTCTCTCTCCGTGTGTTTGGATCCCGGTAGGGGGTGTCTCTGCCCCGTTCCACCGTCTCCTCCCCCCGCGCGTGTGTCGTTCATATCCGGCAACGGTTGGCGGCGGTTGTCGTCGAAGCGAAGATCGAAATTTTTAGGATGTTTGCGTTCTTTCGTCTCGTGCCATCCTGCCTCGGCCCCGCTCGCTCCCTACGACAACTCGGCAGCAGCAGCAGCAGTGGCACTGGGGTGGATGTAGGAGAGCTGCAGCGGCAGCAGCTATGGCTGCAGAAGTTCGTCATCTCGCCGCTGCCGTTGTCATCATCGTCGTCTTCTCTGTGGCAATAGCGGCGACGGCGGCTGCGGCGGCGGCGGCGGCAGGTGCAGGAGCAGCAGCAGATGTATACCCGTCGCCTAAGCTCCTGCTCGCACGCGCCTCTATCTCGGGATCCCTCTAGACACACGAGTGTACCTAGGTGACTGGCTTCACCTGGCTCCCTGCCCCATGTACCTGGCCCCCCTGTTCCTATCTTCCCTGAACACAGCCTCTTTCCATCTTGGCCTCGGGTCTCCCAGCGCCCAACCTGCCGAATTCAAATAACCACCGCCACCGCCCGTCGGCCACACCGATCCCAATGCTACGATAACTGTTGGTGGTGGCGAACCAAGGCCGGGCCATGGCACACAATATCGAGCGTGGGCGCATGCACGTGAGTACTCGACCGTGGAAAGCACAATGAGAACAAAAGGATAAGACGTCCACAACTAACACCGCCACTACCACCGTCGCCACTGCCGCGAGTTGTACCGACTACGAGAGAAGCAGCCGCTTCAGCAGTACCAACAACAACTTGTACAATATAGCAATGCTAACAACAATAGCAACAGCTAGCCAACAACATCGAACGGAAACCTGACCATGGGCCATATCTCTCTGTCCCCATCTCTCTCGCTCTCTCTCTCTAGGTCTCTCTCTCGTTCAGCGCCGTCGGTGGTAGTGTTGTTACTGTGTGATCGTGCAATTGCAGGCGGAGGTGCGGTGTTGGCTGCCGCCACTGTGGGAAAATTTTCAATTGGAAAACGCGTCCGCAGCAGATAGACAGATGGGCGGTCGAACGAGTGCACATACACACGCACGAAGAACTACGTATGTGCCACGATGGAAAGTTGAAAAAAAGCACAAAGTCTTCTTGTGGCGCCCCCGGAATTTCCCTCGTCCCTGAACAACTACCCCCCAGTGGGACTTTATATGTTCGCATTGCATCCGCGATGGTAACCCTGCCGAGCACGGCGACGGCCACGAACTCCTCGAGGTATCTGGGAAAAGCACAAAGCAACGAAGGACGAAGGCCGTATTTCGTTTCGGCCTTATCGGGACTACGGGGAGAGCATTATATATTTGTTGATCTTTGTCGACACTTTTGTGTTTGAAGCTGTGGATAACCCGAACAGCAGCAGCAGCGACAACAACAACAACAGTGCTAGCTAACAGTGCATTGTAAAGTAATGCTATTACCAGAAAGCCAACGCCTGGTGTTGCAAATATATTATAAACAATACGCAGTTACAAGTGAGTTAGAGATGAGGGTCATGCCACCGTATTACACACACGATCAGATGGGATGAGGCGTATTTTCTTTGTTGAAAAATCGTAGTCAGCAATGTCCATTGGCATGGACATCGCTCTCAGATGGAGCGTCGATTTTTCCTCACGTGTGACCTCCGAGAACGACAGGTGACCCGCGTTTTGACTCGTCTTATTCGCTTTGTAACTGCAGCAATTCATCTACACCGCTCAATGTGTTGGGATGTACGCTCGATTTGTTTTTGGTTTGGTGGCCCCCTTCCAATATATATGTCTGTCTCTGTGTGGTTATAGACATCAGTCGAAAACTGAGAGGTGGCTTGGTTGAAGCGGGGAGTGGTCACCGGATGTCGTTCTCCGCTGGCTCGTGTGTTCCAACCGAATTCGTTTTGTGACGGATAGCGTTGCCCTGTGAGTGGCTACGGGAAGGCTGTTCACCGTGGACCGCAACGGCGAATCGGTTGTCAGCTACCACATGGATGCGTGCCCACTCCACAATAGTCATCTCCAACGACCGCTGCTGCGTTGGTCCAGTCCAGTCCCGTCGAGTCGACACAGGATCGCAAGAGGCCACCGACCTGCTGCTGTTGTTGTGGGAGTTGGGCCACAGATGGTGTGACGAGTCAGTCTGTCTCACTTGCTCTGGTGGCTGGTGGCTGGTGGCTGCTGCTTGGGGTCGGCCCGGTGTCGAACGATGTTGGTCGAGCGACTACTCCCCTATTCTATGGTATCCACGGTATTCCATACAGAGTATATAGAATACGGCCAGTCGGCACAAATGGTCAAGCACCAACAGCAGCAGCAGCAGCAATAACAACAGTAGTTGTATTATCGTTCGTAACAGCACCACCAGGGTCAAAAAGAGGGAGATAATCGGTGCACCGCCGAGATCGACGTGCGCTTCTTTATGTGGCTACTGTTGTTGCCATCTCTAATGCCACAAGCTAGTCAACAAATGTGGACCACACATAAATATATATATATATATATAGATTAGAACAGTAAGTTGCCTGCAGGTATCATTATTCACCGATGAGTGCACGAATTCGATCCCCACCGTTGCCTATTTGCATTTAAGGGGTCCGTCCTATGGATTAATGCCGAAAGCAATTCCGTGGACGGTAACTGAGTCAGCCAGGAAATAGAGGCATTATTATTAACAGGCACCTCTAAAGTAAAACATCACCAACAGGAAGGCGAGCGGAACGCTGGCAAGTTGAACCCATAAGTCTCCGGTTTAAATCCCATAGGATTGCATATGGAAATTGCCTATACGTATTTGTTTATTTGTTCTTAAAATTGTTATTAGTCTTTTATAACAGATCGACATCAATTGTATC
The DNA here is from genome assembly GCA_019614645.1 of Stratiolaelaps scimitus. Taxonomy (NCBI): domain Eukaryota; kingdom Metazoa; phylum Arthropoda; class Arachnida; order Mesostigmata; family Laelapidae; genus Stratiolaelaps; species Stratiolaelaps scimitus. Next base: position 2,137,669 of record JABWDB010000018.1, on the reverse strand, counting down.
CAGTTGTGATGATTACGATGTAATTTAGGTAAGCCTGGAGAAATTAGTTAATCACCACTTAATATTATTACTTGATTATCATTAGATCCCTTTAATAATTCAGACTGAACCGCTGACAATGACAGCAATTAAGGCCCGGCTCATGTACCTTCCAAAGGTAGTGCAAACACACATTTGTGAATCCGTTATCGCAGTTTCCACCACTTGATCGATATATTTATAAGAGATACTGAAGGACATTTCTTTCACTTTTATGAAATATATACTATCCTCAGTCTATCATTATAATATAACATGAACTATGACGAGACAAATGGATTCGATATGTGAACGAATGCCATTAGTCAAGTGGACGATTTTATGTTCGGGTATTGGGTTTTGGTAGCCAACACAGTGACCACACACTGTCGCCATCGGTCGGTCAACGGTGCAAACAATGGAGACCTTAACGAACAGTCATTCGGCCTTTATGAAGCTAGTAGAGGTTGGTTTAATCAGCGATTGTGCCCTCGGAAGCCATCGAATACGCCAGCTTGGCTAACACCGAGGCAGCGTTCTAGACTACTTCGGCATCTTCGAAGGCGTCGACTATCCCAAGGGCTTCGTAGGGGGAGGTCACTTTCTCAGGGTCACTAGACCTCAGGGTCCGCCCTCGTCTGAGCCATTGTGGCTTGGTCCCTTCACACCAATATGCGATGGAGCGAGTCGGTGACGCCACCCACGTTGCTGTCATCACCTGCATCGTTCACACGTTGACGTTCTGTCCAGTTCGCCGTCGAGTCTTTATTGCATGGAGAGAACGGGCCTGTTTGGTCCAGCCACTATATATATTTATCTATCACTGCGACGACTCTCCTATGCGGCGTCGCTTGAGTCTAACGGGATTGCCATACGGGGCGACTATGCGGTGGGCGTGTTTCTGTCTGATGCTAACGATTAATGGTTAGAGTAGACCATGGAGCAGGAACTGATCGCAGGGTAATTGGCCCCGAGAAAAACAAAACATCCTTCATTCTATGTTGAAGGTCGGCCTTGTCTAGCTGCACTGGAGGTGGCCATAAAGCATTCGAAGCCTGCAAGCGGTCTTGGCGAAACGATACAGCATGCAATGTAGCGCAAACAGTGGCCGTGTTCTTGGCAGATACTCCTCAATTGGGTGACCACTCAATGAATAAGCATGATATGGCTATTTCAATTTTTATTGACTCCGAACTTTGTGGGTTATATTCCAAGAGCCACCTGGCACGAGCTAAGGTGTGTGTGACCTGAAGCGGAAACCGCCGGCTTCACAATTCTTAAAGTTCAACATCTTTCTGGTGAATTTCGCACACTCTAAGCCCGAACATATATTATAATATATATACATATATATACATTCTGTGCACCGTTTCTGGCGCAGAACTGGATGTTTAACATTTGATATATGTACATATGGACATCATATTGAAGTTCAGAGGAATGGACATCCCGGTGGCACTTTCGTGGCTGCATATTATTAGAAGCAGCAGAACGATTGAAACAGATTTAAACATGAGGGCGAGGAGAAGTAGGAGGACCTCGCATGAGCTACACGAGATGCCTCGGGCTTCTACGCTCAGCTGAGTCCATGGGTGGGGCCAAAGAATTGCTCACAAGTCTACGACGTCTCGGTTACGTAGACGTCTCAGTTCATATCTCCCAGACGAACAAACAAACAATCAAACACACTCAGACACACACACACACACATATATCACGTATCGCTAAGCAACCTCCTTGACTTCTTTAGGCCAAGTCTATTTCTATACACGCACCCACACACAGAGATAGGCACACTTGGCCTATCAAGTCAGGACCTCTCGAAGTCTTTCTAGCGTTCAGCTTTCTCGCCGAACCGCAAACCAACCGTTCGCTCCAAACTCGATCACAACCGGGCCGGACAGTGCTGTGTTCTTGGTTTGGCTGGACCATATACATATCTTATAGTTAAGTCATTCTAACCCATTAAATTTTCCGGGCTGACTCGCAGCCAACATTTAACGTCATTCTAACCACGTAATGATAAGTAATGATATTAATGACTTACACTGACGTCATTGTTCAGCTGATCTAGTCGAGAACTACAATAGGCTATGGTCTGTGCGTGGGCTGCATAGGGCGTGTGAGCGCACGCTTCATGTGTACCCGTTACGCCCGGCGAGATCCTTACCACTTGGGCTGACAACTGCCTCCAACAGGGACATATCGGGAGTTCCCGTACACTTAGGAACGACCGCTTGTCCGATAATATAACCGCGGAACACAACCAGAGTGCAGTTACAGCTCTAGTGACTAGAGCTGTAATGGCTAGTGCCTATGTGGTTTTCTAACCAACCGCACAAATGGAGAACGCGGCCATAGGATATGAAACCTATCCCCAAAGCAGCAGTAGCAACAACAAATGAATAATATTATTATATTAGGATGGTGTTGCCGTTGCCTGTGAAGCAGTTAGCACGCGCCAGACAACATCAAGATGTCGGTGAAAGATGAGGATCGTCGGCCAAGCCGAGCAGCGTTTCGAGGGAAATGGCCAGTCATACATTAAACAAGCTAAATATCTCACCCGAGCAAGCCATCGGGGCAAAATTTACGTAATAGTAATAATAATCACTGGACTACTCTCACTCGAAACGTGTACAAATCACTGTCGTTTTGGGTGAATTTCGTTGAATTTCCGGTACACGGCTAAGTAAGTCATCGAAATCTGTCTATGTCCCACTACAAAAACTATTGACTTTATCCAAAAAGAATACTCACCGCTTCGTATGGATATTCCACGGTTTTGTATGTGTGCAATTTCGTTAAATGTATATGAAACCATCTCTATCGATCAGCTTCCTTGCTGAACCGTTAACACTAGGGCAACTGAACTCGTAGTGATTGCTCAACTGCCATGTCCAAGCAAAATGCGGACAGCATCATCGCATTGGGTCGATGTTCTGGCCAGTCAATGTTGATCAATATCTGATTCACACCACTTATTGCTGTCGTGTCACTTAACGAAACGCGCAGTTGCTATCCGGCCGAGGAGTGAGGTCAATCGAGCACCCCATCTGGAATACAATGCAAACTCGCCGGTATTAGGCTAATTTACAGACGAATACGATAATGCCTTTCACCAGTGGTACAGCAATGTATCCATTCGACCGCCAACCCAATTTAACATAAAAAAAAAAAGCGCCAGAAGCCTCATGGGTGTCGCGTCATTCGACGTCCTCGCCCACGACCTATTTCTGGCTGTCCTGCGTTTCCACGCTGCCGCAGCTAGCCCACATGTCGACGTCTCGACGAGATTCTTATTTTTTTTTTTTGGCTTTCTTAATTAGCTCACTAATTGTTGTGGGCTGGACGAAACTTCGGGTGAAGACTGGGGTCCCAAGGTGACGGCGCTATTTCTCCAGTCCCCCATCTGATTTGCGAGTCAGCTCTATTGCTTGAGTCTAAGCTATCCGCAAGTCGAGAGAGAGAGAGAGAGAGAGAGAGAAAGAAAGGAAGGTTATTAGATCGTCCTTGACTGAATCTCACTGCTTAGCGGTATCTTTTTGGGGTTTGCTGTTGGTGCTCGTCGATGGCGAGCGCGGCCGACCGCGAGGGGACGCTGTCATCATCCTCTCGCTGAACGGAAATGGATCTCTTCCTGTGAATCGATGTTCTGAATGTACAAGCGAGCGAGCGATCGGCGTCGACTGCAGCCGCATTTCGTTGATTGTCACCAGCAGCTCGCGTCAACAGCAGCCAGAGGCAAAAACGAGCTCTTGTTCCTGTCGCCTGCTGCTGTGCGCGTCAGAGCACTTTGCTAAAATGGCCCTTTTGCTGTCACTTCGCTTCTGCCGCTGCCGCCGCTGCTGCTGCTATTTCCGTCACTCGTGACGGTTTCGTCTGCCGCTGGCGGCTGTGTGTCTAGGTAGCTCAGATCGCTAATCGCTAGAAATATTCACGAGTAATTGTCCTGCTAAGCGTTGATAGCAGAGTCTTCTCGCCTTTCTTAGGTCTAAGGGGAACCTCACTCTTCCTACGACGCACATGCTACCTGCTGTTCTATTTGAGCAAGAAAACCCCGAGCATTACATTAGTAGGTACAATGTTTGAGACATTGTCCGGATATGCTCGCGCACACCTCTTTCTCTCTCTCTCTCTCTCGCTCCTTGTTGATATGTTTGCTGTTGTGTTCCTGACCGCCGCCGGATTGTGGCTCACACTGCCTCCACTACTGATCATCACTCTGAGCGCCGTCGCAGTAGCAGGAGATGCATGAGCTTGTGTTGGTTGGCCTAGCAGCACCCAACGGGACGTCATCGGCGTGCGAACGTATATATATATATATACGTACTTACGTCGGGGTAAGACGACGTTGTGGGCGTGCTGGCGTCAGGCCCGCTGCCTCCTCCCTAGCTCGCAGGCAGCACGGAACAGGTCGGATGGTGGATTGCTGTGGGTGCTCCTGTGCGCCCTGGATGCCATGCGTCTGGGTGCTGGCGTTTGGGAAAAACTTATCAGCGCGAACCAGACTTCGCACTCGGATGCGCCCGATGCTCGTTCCTCTTGCGCGGAGCGTCGGCCTCACACGCACGCGCTCACTCAGCGAGTCTCATCCTGTCTCTGTGTCTCTGAGAGCCTCTTCCTCTCTCTCTCTCGCGCAGGGACGAGTCTCCGCCCCTGGACGACCGAGCATCCGGCCACCCAGCCGACAACGATGGTGGCAGCAGAGGGGGTGTTTCCGCAGCCGCTGGTCGCTGTAAGACCTCGTGCACGATTGCAGGACCCCAAAGCTCTCCCTTTTTCTCTCTCCCTGTCTCTCTCTTTCTCTCTCTCTCTCTCTTACTTCTTGGTGCACGGCAGACAGCACAGAAGAGCGATGCGGTGGCATCTGCCTACCAGGCAGCCAGCGAGCTAGAAGCCGGGGGTACGCTAACCAGGTCGAGGGGTGTGGGGGGGGGTGAGTGGTAAGGGATGGTCGCCAGGTGGCCGTACATCTGCACCACACTTCCATATGGCCCCAGCGGCCTTCTCACAGCGGGCCTTATTCGACGGCAACCGTCGGCTTGCTGCGGCTTGCTGCGGATAGCTCCCTACTGGTAGGCAATAACAACAAGGTCGCAGGCACCGCTCTTCCTGCCGGCACGAGGCCCGTCAGCTCGGTAGATGTAAATACCTGAAGAAACCCAATGCTAAATGGAATCATAAGGGCGGGACGAATTGGCGGAAGCCAGCCAGCTTTACCTCCTCGTTCCTAGGTCATGATGAGGCGGTCGGCGGTGGCTCAGCTAAACTTCTCTCGGCCGGCGTCGAGATCTTGCGCACGTGCGGGAACCAAGCAAGGGATGTGTCGAAGAGATGGCTAAAAACGCACACCCAGCCTGATTGTGCTGCATCCAGTCGAAGGCAGCGAAGAACGAAACAACTACCAGCAAGACATTGGATCTGCTAGCTGTCTGCTGTGATATCTGTACATATTCCACCTCTTGGGATGGTATGAACATGAATCTCAATATCGCCCGCTTCTCTCTCTCTCTCTCTGCTCAGTGTCTCGATGTCATTTGCATATGGACGCGTGTGGCTGTACGTTTATAAATACTCGGTTGGAATTAGAAGTATGTGAGCTCATTCTTGAGACATGACAGCTCAGACGGACGATTCACTTGAACACGTTCGAGAATTGTACACCCATGCCACCTAGAAACCCCGTATCCGGCAGACTTACTTTTCTTTCTTGAGCTCCACTGAGCCAGCGAATTCACTCATCTCGCATGACGCTAGTACGGTTCAAGCCCTGGACATCTTTCTAGGAGTGCCTTTTCCACCAGTTGTCTTGCATTTTATGACTATGATGATTATTATTGTATATTCAAATGTGTGACTCTTGGAGATATGCTGGTACGTTGCAGTCCTGCGGGTATGTGCGCAACCAATAGCACGCGCCCGTTTTACTATATCGTCTCATAACGATTTAGGACATGCCTATTACAGGACGCTTTTTCAGGATGGTCTCTTACAGGACGACGTGTTACACAACATGGAATGCGATGCGGCTCTGCCCATCGCACACCTCTGTCGGGTCGTTGCAAAGTGCCCCCGGCTGGACGGGGGCATAGCGTTACACAACCGGAAACACTGCCACAAACGCGAAGTTGTAGAGCAGCTACTGTCTGGCATTTTCCACCGTTTGACAGAGGCAAATTGGCCCGCAGTTCTGCGGCACAGGTTGTTGACATTACCCTGCCACCCGTTGACGGCAAAGCTAGAGGCAGTGGAGTCACAGGCAAATCCACAAAGAGTTCGTTCAAAGTTCTCGCTTCGCTTCGAAAGTAAAGTTCGATTCACGTTCGGCATAAAAGCAAATAGTCTTAAGGATTTATCCTCCAGAGGTCGGTTAGCCGCCAGTCTCCTCTCTCTCTCCCTCGATTTTTTCTTTGCCTGACTGCCTGACTCTCGTTGCCAATCGTTGGCTGACTTGGGGGAGGCTTCGCATGATATTCACAGCGTTGATCGTTGAACGCTCTTCCATAGCAGGCATGAATCAGAATCAATGTCGAGGGAACAACGCAGAGCGCTTTCGTCAAATTGCAATACTTCTAGCACGTTATCCTGCCATGGATTCAGGAGTAAAGAATATTGATGAGAACACTTAGAATAGAAAGCACAATTGATTTCTTGTATGAACATGTGCTTGTCAGAAACTGCCCCGTAGCTGGTCATCTTCCCTCAACACATATATATATATATTATGGGGTCGGCTGTCGATAGCGGTAGTTCGTCGATGATTGCAGCTCCATTTCTGCGTGGCAGGATAAGGGACTTTAACAGATTCGCATTTAGGGAAATGATAGCTGAATGGGGTCTGTGCAGAGCTAGAGAACCCTTTTAAGCTTATATGTGGTTTTATTTGTGCTATGACATACGGTACTATATATATATATATATATATATATATATATATATATATATATATACAATATAATGTCTCATGTAATACTTACTCCTGATATGATTGTGTATGCAGCTAGTGTGCGAATATCGGACTATTTCCCAGAGTATTCTGACATCAACTGCTCAACAACAACGGTTCGTACTTGTTACTGATCGAACTGATCGTTCTTATTTCAGTTCACCCAGCTACGCAAGGAGGCATCGGACGTTGATGGAGAAGCGTCCGTTGTATCAGCGGTGCTCATGCGCTACTCGTGGGGCTGCCAAAAGGTAAATGCCGAGGGGTAACAGTGCAGCATGAAATAAGCGAGAGTGCATTTAAAAGTAGTAGGTAGTTACAATATGAAGTTCCCGTTGGTCTTCATTGATGGAGAGTTGTCATTCTTTCTTTTGCCATTTTCATGTTTTAGCTTGCTGTATGGATCGTGGACAGCTAAAAAAAACTGTTTTTCGAGCTGACCCTTAGCTGTTCCCCTATGTGACAGGCCTCAGCCCTTAACCTTACAGGTATTACTATGAAGACCTGTCAGGGCCACCTTTGCTTATTCCCTTCCTTACTCGTACCTGGCAAGAGTCTATAGATAATGAAAGATGATAAAGAAATCCAAAGGAGCGTGGACAGCTAGCTTTGTTCAGAGTGGCCATATATATTGTATCGATGCATGGATAATGACATCGTCGTTTAAGAAGCCTCTGAGAAATATGAGCAAAAAAATGAAATTCCCCGTGACTATATGGCACAATACGAATTTTCCTCAGACAAATATATTCGAGCTTTCTAAGGATTCTAAACCACTTACACGCAAGTTCATCAGCGCGAACGGCCGTCCCGACCAAGATTAGGGCAAGCATAAGTCGTTGGTAAATTCAAAGTTGCATAATTTCCTATTTATTTCTTTGTTTGATTGTCTGCTGAGCTCTTCTCGTAACAGCAGTTTAGGTGTTTCGTTCGTCGCGCTTCGACAGCTAACCTAATCGAGTTGTAACCTGTATTTTTAGGTCGTGGAGCTGATGCGAGAAGTCGAGCCTTCAGGAGGCGCCGCTAGCGATGATCCTGAGGACGATTCCTCAACAGATGTGAGCGCCGGCTATCACTCGGATTCGGACTCGAATTGCGCTCGCTCGAACTGCCTTCTCTACAGCGCTGCGCCGCAAACATCGGGTGGCCCAAGCGCCACGAACCGCACTGCCATCCCACATGGTATGTCAGTTTTGCCCCCCCGTAACCAGGCTATTGATCGAACATTCGTTGCCCTGAACTAAAGTATAATCATGTTTATCAGAAGTCTGTCAGTCAAGCGGCGTATGAATTCGTGCAAAAGTATAGATGACGTCCCGTCGAGCCCGGTGACGTGCTGCATTCGCGTGCGCCGTGGGCAATCGGTGGAGAAGGACGTGGGTGCACGGGTTCGATCCCCACCGTTGCCCACATTTGCATTTTCAAGGGGTTGTCCGTCCGTCTTATGAAGCCTAATGCCGAAAGCAGTTGTACCGCTGGCGTTGGCTGCGAGTCAGCCCGGAAAATGGACCTTTGTTAGCATATGACGTTTCGTTGCCTATTAGGTTTGTCAGTGTACGAGATGATTGGATCATCTAGCAGATTGAGATCCCTTGACAAATATATTTCATATAGAGGTTTATTCCTAGACAACATACCGCCAATGAGGCTGGGAGAATGGGGCATTCTCGATAGGGCACTGCGCTAAATGCAATTATAAGGCAGCTGTCGAATCTCTAATCGTTCAGACGCCATGCAGTTGTGCCCACCTTGTGGTCATCCGCCTCGAAAAATATTTTCATTAATAGGCGTTCGTTTACGAAATCAGATAACTTGCATAGGAACAGCATGAGGTAATACAATATAGGTAGTGACAATGTAATCGCAATCGAGTTCATTTGCTTTACTGATGCGGTACAAACAATGTACGCCACCGGTGCATCACACACGTGCATGTTTGAATGGGCAAATGGCTAAATCCAGTCGCTTCCTTGCTCACCTCGTGAAGCAAACCGGATCTGTACGCCTCATGAGTTCAAAAATTAGTTGGCCAACAATAGCGGAGTTAGCTTTGTTGCCAATTTTTCGCGCGTTGCGAAGACGTGCTGCTTCCCACTCATAGTATTACTATGAACCCGAGTGGTAGGTTGTCGCCAATGCCAGTCACTAGCGTCAACTCAAGTTCAGCGCGTGCTGTGGCCCACCTCTTTTTAGGTACATTTTCGCCTTCGTTCTTCGTGCTTCCTTTTCTGAGTCAATCAAGGACAATCCTGACATCGTCCGCTTTTCGTTCTATAGAAGCGCACTCTCCGACAGGGGATTAGTCGTATAGTGTGCAGTCTGCGTATGACGAGAACGCATTTGTCATTTCGCTCGGAGAAACAGGCCCTAAGCGTGTGAACGTTCCATGCAGCGTGTGAATGTGGCCCCAGAATTGCGCGCTCTCGGCCTCGTCGGCCTTGCCCATCTACGTACCGATAATCAATCAAGACTCTGACAGGAGGAGTTCAATATCAATATTCCAGCCAGCACTCGGTCCGCGGACCCCTTGCTCTGCCTCTCTCTCTGGGGCGAGGCACTGAAAACTCAACGTCGACTCTTCCGTTCGCCCTTCGTTCCTCTACGCTCTGCTCGACGGCCTGAAGGCATCTAGGCCCGCAAGACGGGACCCTGTCTCGATATCTAAACGTCTCAAGGTTCCCTGGCTGGCGATCATTCCAACAGGCCCGGCCTTTTCTCTCGTCGACGAGCAGGTCCGAGTCAACGTGAACATTTTTAGCGCTCACTCGTCCGCAAAAGTCAATGCGCCGATGAACGACTTTAACGACTGCTCAAGTCTTTACGAGGAGAAATGTTTTCGGGAAGTCGGGAGAGCGGCAAGTATAGGCGATTTTCCATGGTTCGCCTTCGAAGTGCGTGTCAGCGGTCGACGCCGGCCGGCTGAAGCAAGTCGTTATGCGACTTATGTACGTCACTCATAATGAACATGTTGGATATGTAATCGAGTGAGACGAAAATACGGGTATGCAGAACGAGAGGTAGAGAGAGAGAGAGAGAGATTAAGGACAAGAAGGTGGAAATATACAGTTGAGACGATGTCAAGCGATGTAAATTGCAATATACGTTATCCAAAATGCAAAGAGTAAAGGTAAAGGTTTTATTGGTTTATTAAAGGAGCTGCAATTTTATAATGCTTAAGCTCTCTTATATGTCATCACGCAGCGGTGCTCGAACCTGCGGCCTCTGGCTTCCGATAGCCAGAGGCTCAGCCGCCCAAGCCACCGCGCCAGGTGATATCGAGTTAATTCGGTTATTCGGTATGATTGAGATGGGAAGGTAGCTAGTCATGCACCGTTATGGTGAGACTACGTAGACACGGGTACAGGACACATCGCTGGGGCCGGTAACTCATACGCCACCCATGTGGGGTTCAATCGCGCCTCGCTTCGATAAGCGCGGATATCTTTTTGACTAGACATTATATTATCTATAATATTGCACGAGCTAAACGAGCTGACGAGCCGATGGCTTCGACCTGATCCCCCTCGTTCCACGAGCTTCTAGCGTGTATTTACGCCTAAGTGAAATGTACGCGTTGAGTTTACCAAGCGTGAAGTGCACGACCCTAAAACGCTGGTCACCACGCCGTTTACGCGAAACAACGAACATTATGAAACGTTGAAAATGTTGAAGTTAATTTGTTCGTTAGTATAATTGCTGAAACATTCCCCATTGGCCGTATCCATGCCGCCGTGTTTGTGATACTAGTGCATTTTTTTACCTGCGTATAAATGTCAATTAAATGTGCTTCAATGACCTGCAAGTCCTTCAAACACATCTAATGAAGAAACACACCAACATCTTCATATTATATGTTTGTGGTCGTCCTTTTTAAATAGTGGCTTTTATTTTGTGGCACTGCCTCATAAATTTCTGTACAAATATGTCCCATCTAGTATAATATAATATATATATCTATGTAGGTGTGAAGTTTTTAGAGCCGAACACACATCATTTTATCACAGGGCTACCTGGCACCAGTTCTTTCCCCGTTTGGGACTCACGCCCTAGTAATGGCCGCCATGGCCGTAGGCGGGAGCCTTTACTAGAGGGGCGGCACCATACGACAGGCCAACAGGGGCGGCGGCGGACAAGGTCTTAGCGGCGTATCCGTACGACGCGATGGGTGCTGCTGAAACGGCTACCTTAGCGGGGGCGGCTGCGTAGGCGGCGTGACCATAGGTAGGCGCGTGGGCCGGAACAGCGTAGCCGTATGAAGCGACTGGGGCAGCAATCGCGGCCTTTGCTACCGGAGCCGCGTAGGCGACAGCAGGAGCATGCGCGGCATAGCCGTATGAGGCTGCCGCGGGTACAGCGATCGCGGCCTTTGACACGGGCGCGTGCGCGAACGCTGGCGCGCCGTGGTAACCGCCGTGGTAGGCTGGAGCGGCCAGAGCGGGCGGGGCGTAGCCGCCATATCCGGCGTAGGCGGGTGCGGCTATAGCGGCCTTAGAAATGACGGGGGCGGCATGCGTGTAGCCGTAAGCTGGGGCGGCGATTGGCGCTTTTGCGATAGGCGCAACATGGGCGTATGCACGCTGCTCATATGTGACGGACTTAGCGATCGGGGCAGCGATGGCCGCCTTCGCTACGGGAACGTGGGCGGCGTAGGCGACCCCGGGGGCGTGGCCAGCGTAGGCGACTCCGGGGGCATGACCGGCAAACGCCGGAGCACCATATCCGTAAGCGGGAGCAGCGATCGCGGCCTTGGTGATAGGCGCTGCATGACCATAGCCATAGGCTGGGGCGGTAGCGATTACAGGGGCGGCTAGTGTTTTAGTGGCGTATCCGTACGAGGCAACCGGAGCGGCAGTCAGATGAGCGGCTCCGTAGGCCGGAGCAGCAGCAGCAAGAGCGTGTCCTCCGTAGGCGGCTCCACCAGCCTGGACGACGGCGATCGCGGAGGCGGCTGCGACGACGAGCTGTTAATCCAGAAGACAGGATCAGTCGGACATGGCCGAAGAAAAAGGCATAAACACACAGGATTTTGTTAGTTAACTGCAGCCTGCTGAGATCTGAAAGAAGGTGGTGGCAGCGGCTACCTCAGACACCTTTGGATCTACCTCAGGCCAGTAGGGAGAGGGCTGAGAAGTCGGCCGAGCTGATCTGTGTGTGCGTGTTTGGCATAGAGGGAGAAGATAATGCGAGGTGTAAGCGAAGTGAGAATGGCAGCTCAGACGGCAGCGAAGTCAGCAGACAAGTATTTTTGTGTAACGGGACATTTTTACACATCTGCTCCATGGGTAGCGAGGATTGAGTCACGTGGGTCCCTGTCAGCCATCGAGGTGGGCCAGTCATAGATCGTTGTAATAAAAGGGGGCATTTACCGAAGAACGACAATCGTACAGTACGCAGAGAGATATCGAACCTTCCTGCACAAGGTGAATCAGCTGAAGATGAATGACAGCCCGAGTTACGTCTGTTTATCACGTATGGGGCCAGACATACTGAATCACTTAGGGTGTAGACACATACAATATAGGAGAACTGAAGACGAATGATCACGATAGGCGCCACTAACGCCTACACAACACTATTGATCAGATGTTCGAAATAGCGCTGCTTAAATATCAGTTATAATTATATCGTTATAGACTAATTATAGCGAGTTGTTATTGGGTACAAGGGGGCGTATGGAGAACGACCATTGTATTGTATGATAGGCGCCGTTCGCGTCAGAAGTAGCCGTTGTAGTGTAGTAGCCATTAACAGGCACGGCATTAACTATTCACTTCGATTTTGGCGAACCGGCGCATTCATTATCAATCGACAAAGGTCCTGACGGCGAGATGAAGCGCGGAGGCCAGGCGTGCACATCACCGCCAGGACAAACACGTTCAAGCCACTCGGAGCAAGACAAACTACCGGACTGTGGGATAAGTGCCTACATTCGCTTCGTGCTCCTATATAAATCCAGTCGATTGCGCTTGTCGATTACACATGAAAGATGACGATTTTGCATTAAGCATTCAGTCAATCAGCTAGGCAGACTCTATCTCTCTCTGGCTGCACACAGCTCCATTAACTGTGCAACACTCATTTGGTCTTTAGCAGGGTCGTAAGAGAAGCGAACGTTGTCAAGGGTCAAAGAATCGCCTGCACTCGGCGCACTCACAGCGATCATGTTTGTGCTTCTTTCCGACTCTGGTAGTTCCACTGGTTGATGTAGGTTAGGCTGGGTTGCTTGCTAGCCAGCTAGCTAGTTACTGCTACTTTGAGGCGTTTGACGTTTTTGACGTTGTTGAGCTGCGGTCAACACTCGGTGTGGCGCACTTCGACGGTGGGGGCTCTAAATAGCGAAGCCCAGCGGCCCAGCCCTCGCCCGATATCCACGGGCGTCGCGAGGCGTCGCTGCCGGCAGGCGTCGTATGTCTCGCCTATGGTATCGCCGTCACCGGTGGTACCACCCGAGGGATCAATGTCACAGAGAAATGGGCGGGGGGGCTCTGTGATGACGATGGATAAGAACTAATTTGCACTGACTGTTTTTATTATGAACAAGGGAGGAGGGACAGTAGCTCACCGGGACGACAGCCGCGAGTCTGTGGCTGAAGACGTGCCAGTCCATAGTTAATTGATAATGGCTGAGTTCGTTTATTTATTAAAACCACAGAATCGCCATCACTGCAAGGAACAATGTTTCTTTTGCTTCTGCTTAGTTAACGGCGACGTCAATTAGCTGCAGACTACTGCAGCCTCGATGTCCAGTTTGAGAAAACGTTTTCATGCGTACGGTCATCATCGAACCGACTTAGCCTTAGTGTTCCACCGCGGGCCCAAACGAGCCTTCGCGTCGTTCAGAACACTTAGCCGATACTAATTACTTCAGACAGATCGACCAGCAGGCTGTGTAGCGGACTGGACAGGTGGTTACTGCACAATCCAGAGTAGACCAAAGGTGCATGAGATATTATTTAGCTAATTACGAAAAAAAAAAAAACATTACGGGTCTAGAGTGTAAAGCAAGAAAACTCTGTATCAAATGCATGCTATTATATCTACATCTAACAACGACTTTATACACCCTTTACTATAAACACGCTCGGTTAAGTCAAGACTCGTGTTTAGTCGCCATCCTTATTCATCTTGCTGCTAACCCCTCCTACCCTACCAAAGTCCTTTATCCATTTGCTTTGCTTTTGCAAGGGCTGGAAACTCTCAGCACCCAGATCCCAGCGAAACTCTTGCGCGTTGCGCAATGGGCCACGTTTCGCAGTGTTGAACACACCCGCTAATTTAGGAAGGATCTGCTTAACAAGTCTAAAATCTGTTTAATTTATTTTACTAGGACCGCCGGATCGACGGTTACTTTTTACAACTATCCCATGGACAGAAGCAATATGTCGTCGCATTGATCGGATAGCTCCTTAGGAGTTATACTTAGAGGGTTTCGTTAGGGGTTGCTTCGAAGTTCAATCTAACTGCTTCAAAGTCTGGCTAGAAAATATCGGATGAAAATTCGTTACAGTAGAGACTATTGTCTGCATATAAATGTATAAAAGGGCGCTTTGCAGTGTTTATCAATATATAGCAAATCGACAAGAGGAATTGCTTCACACAATCCTTTAGCATTGATATTATGAGCATAGATCAATTAGGCTTGTCCCCATTGGGGCAACGGTGAACACCCAGCATGAGTACAGATCATATTGACAAACCATCTTACTGTCTATCGACTAAGATTTGTAACAGTTTTACACTACTAAATAACCTTCGAACGTTTTGGGTAGACATGCCAGTACACGAGGGAGTACTCCAGCTAAGAAATAAAATTCGTGAATGAATGGGATACTTATAGGTTCTCTATGGACGAGTGTCGTTCGTGTTCCCGATATCGTACGGTGGTACACCACAGTACGTTGCATCTTGGCCCAGCGGTTTAAGCTTGGGTCAAAGGTTGTCACTGTATAAAGCACAACTAATCGGAGATCCTGCTTAGTTTAGATGTCGCCTCTGCTTCGGATGCGCAACACCCAAAATAGAAATCAGATAAAGACGCCGTAAAACAACATGTTTACTATTGACTATGTCTCTAAGCGACAATAACAAGAGATAGAGCTATTCGGTCAGAGCTATCAGAAGGTTATAGGCAGGCAGTTTCGGAACAATGTGATTCAGGGCACGCCCTGAAGCTATGCGTCGTGGTCTTAATTTGTCGAAAACAATTGTCGTCATCGATGGCCGCGGGTTTTAATCCAGTGGGTCTTCCTTCCGCTGTGTCTTGCAGTAGTCCGCGAGATGACCTCGCCGCGAGGAATCGTCTGTCCCAAGTCGATTTAATCTTTAAGAACGCTCAGGAATAGACACACACACACACACACATTATATATATATATATATATATATATATATATTAGTAATCGTGTTAGCAGCAGATCAACCTCCCTCTGTTGGCCCACAATGGCCTCGCGCAGACAACGACACCGTGCGGAGGTAGATGACGCACGTCTGCCCTTACTACTGCTACCAGAACTGCACGAGCAACGCAGCTCTGAGGTCTCCATTAGTAGCCAGCATCACCGACTTCAATATCCAGCGCGGGCTTAGTCATATTGAATAGGGAAGCAGGAACTATCGATAGGTGCCCCCTGGGCGAGCTAGGAGGGGCGGAGGTTATTAAGCAAAAATACGTGGATATGAGGGAACAAGCCTTTATTTCTGCATCAGTGACAATAGACGACCCTACCATCATCTATAACCGCCTCAGTATGGGCGATCTACGCTGCGCGGAATTAAGCGATACAGTTTGTGTAAAGGTGGCCTGTGTTCGAAGCGCTTCGTGTGGAATCATTTCCACGAAATTGTTTCACGCAAGCCTACCTACCGTTCGGTGAGTGTCATTTGACTTTTACCCTGTACATATATAATGCATGCCGTTGGTGTCGTACGGAGAGCCAATTTGCCTCTTGGGCCAAGTACACATACAATTACGCAGACAAGCAGCAGCTATAATCACCGTTCCGCCTGTCCACTATCGGGGTCTATTAGATACCTGCCGATTTCAACGCACATGCAGGAGACAGCAAGAATGACATTGATCATACAGAACGAGAAACATGAGTGTGATGAATCATACATCGCATAATACAACTGACATGTGTATGCATATCAGATCTATATATCTATATATATATATATATGTTTATCCATACAGGGATGTATATATATATATATATATATATACATCTCATTGGATTGCTATTTATCGTCTTGGTATAGTGCTGAGTCAGTGAATTACGTTGAACACAGTAGCACTGTCGTTCGCCAGCGAGAGGGGGAGGTGAATTCAGGGGAGAATTCGACTATAATTGTTATTGTAATAACGTGATTTACAATTGGATGATTGTCGTCCTGGTCGATTGAACTAC
The DNA here is from genome assembly GCA_019614645.1 of Stratiolaelaps scimitus. Classification (NCBI taxonomy): domain Eukaryota; kingdom Metazoa; phylum Arthropoda; class Arachnida; order Mesostigmata; family Laelapidae; genus Stratiolaelaps; species Stratiolaelaps scimitus. The sequence continues at coordinate 2,121,295 of JABWDB010000018.1, read as the reverse complement.
AACTACCGAGGCTGCCACGACATTGTGTGCAACCCTACGAGCGGCACCGCCGGCGACGCAAATGGCCCGAAGGGGGCTGACACCCGAGTTGGCTGGTGGCTCTGTCATCCCGGCAATTTGCACGCGCGCCTTGTTTCGCCGTCTATATCATATGAGAGGAACAACCGCAACCAGAATCGTTAATGCTTCAATGCAAATGATATTTTGGACACTGTTGGAACACTTCAGTGATGATAACTCCGTGCGATGCTGTCATAGTTCGGTATAGCTTCGGCTGTCCGTTTCGCAGAACGACGGCGGGCCACGCTGGCACGGCAGGGGTGGAGGCGAAGGGGTCCTGGTGACTCCACGAGACGAACAGTGGCCAAGAGGTCGTTAAATTTCTGGTGCATGGATGGATGGACGTTTCAATAAACAAATTATTATGTTGAGTGAGCGCTCATCGAGCCGCCGATTGGATTCGTGCATAGTCAGGCAAATGGTTTTCTCGTTATCGAACCGAAACCACATGAATGTAAATAGATCGGGCAAGAGCCGTTATCAATCTATTAGAGATAAACAGAAGGCATATGAGAAGCACTGGACACCACGAATCAATGAATTATTATCATTATTATAAAGTTAACACGAATATTTGTTTTATCGTTATGGTTATTACTATTAGTATACTTAATAATATGAAGTCCGTGACATCACCTGACTTCATTTAAAGGTGGGTGGCCATGATTCAATTCTGTTTGTTTTTCGCCCTCGGGGGCAGTAATTGGCGCGGACGCCAGATATACGGGGGCCTGCCGCAGAGAGCTGTCCGAATGCATCTTTGTGCCGTGAGAATTTTCAATGCAGAAGCATTCGAGCTGTGCGAGGATTCGGATGAGTCGCTCGAAGTAGAGCTGCGAGATCTAATTAAGCTCGATTACCAACTAATGCATGATTGGTGTCGCGGGTATAGCGTATCGCATTGGTAGAATCTATCTTGAGCACAAAGATCGTTATCCTGTCAGCGCGTTCTCCGCCTACAGTTGGTTAAGTAAACGGCCATCCCCTGATGGATGGAGAGCGTCCCGGGTACAAACAGGCACAATGTTTCAGCGTGATGTCACAAGTACAGAGGATGTTTTACACATACCTAATACACTCCTGATGACTGACTACGGCTAAAATCCTTAAATGTCGTTAATTCTGCTAGTATGAATTAGAGCTACGGTCACATGCTCTGATTTCTGCTCAAGTCTCCTATCCTCGTCCTTCAGCTCAGACTTCGTCAGAAAATCCATGAACCCTGTGTTCCCATGGGTCCGACCAACCATGACCAAACGTCACAGGCATGACCATATGGTTTAAGTATATGATCTTATGCCAATGCCATGTACAATATGATGTCTACCGTTGCTTTCTAGGTACCAACGAGTGGTTACAGCCCCTCGGTTATAGGTCACTCTGACTGGCTGCGAACCATGTTTCGTTCTACAGTAATAACATCGTCGTCATCATTATTGGGTTGAAATTTCACCGCTGCCCTTTTTTGTGTTGGTGATGCTTTTATTCTGCCATCTCGTCCTGTGTTGAGATGCTAACGACTGTTAGCAAAATGGGTGTTGCCAATCGCTCCTTAATTCTCCTTGGTGCTTGGCCGTACGTTGGCCGATCCTCAAGCGAACGAACTGCTGGAGGCACGCTGCTCGAGTCTGACGATTATGTGCTGGTGAACCGAATTGAACTTATTCTAACTTCACAGATAACAAGAGGGACAGATCGGGCCGATATGAGGCTCTCCTTATTGGCCCAACAACATACTGAATTTTCGTTAGATTTACGATGAAATCCCTCACGTCGAATGGTATGGCAACGTTTTTCGGGAAGACGTATTGATCTAGAAATGAGCATTTTAAAGCTTTTTCACCATTAACCACTTTACAATCGAATGGCATCCGTCAATTTCGTCCGACTCGACTGCACCGCAAAGATTCGATAACTGGCGTTGACTGACCACGACGATTATGGCTGGCTATATTTGTACATATAAACACACACACACACGCGCGCAATATAATAGCAGTAATAATAAAAATAATAACAATAATAGTAATAATAGTAAATAATCACGAGTGTATCTATCGGTATCGAATAGACAAAAGTCGAAATATGAGCCAGCTTCTCATCTCGTTATGACAACGACCGCCACTATGATAGAGATATATCGTGGTGTAGCAAAATAATCAGTTAGGCTGACAACGATGTTTTTCCGCCACCACCGGCACCACCGGCATAGCGTTGATGTTTTTCGACGAGTAGGGATCATCAACTGGGCGAGAGGTGTTTCGACGGCACCCGACGCCATCGCGGCGGGGTGGGGGGGGTAGACTTTTCACTTTATATCATCGGTAACGGTTCAGTTGCCAGTTGACCACGACAACTGCTACAATCGCCACTTCAGCTATAATACAACTGCAACTGGTACGGAGCACGTCCGGCGGCGGCGGCCGCGGATGCTGCGATATTTTCGTTTTGCTTTTACGACGAAAAGTCGGCATAGCTATGCAAGACTAGACCGGACAGGGAGAGACCCTAGACGGCATCGCGCACCGGTGGCATCGAGACGAGAAGCCGGTTGGCGGTTGGCGAACAAACAGATGGTAGGGGGCGATCTAAGGGGCGATCGAAGTGATCTGATCACGGTAGACGAACAATAACAACAACAACGATAACAACAACATGAACGACAACAACGCGTTGACCAACAAGGACGGCCACCCGGCTTTCGCGTTGACTTCACCGCGCGGCCGACGTCACCACTGTATACGTCTGCGGCTGCTGGCACTGCTTCGATCAATGGATGTGTCCACTGTTGTTGTGTGGCTATTGCGATCATCATTGGGCATTATTATTTTGCTTACGCACTAAGCGTCCGATGAAAGTACTACAATTTTATCCGTCGGCTCAACGTCGACACACAGGAATCGAACGGCCGCTGCAGTCCGACTCATACTTTTCACTCATTTGGATTAAGCTATTGCAGCTAATTGAAGGCTACGCGCAAGTTGGTGTTTCCTTGTGTTCTCGCCTTATTTTGCAGCTATATGACCTGTCATGATACTCGGTCACAAATTGCAATGGGTTTCAATCAGTATAACCATGAATATTTTACCATGCAACATATATATGATTAGCAATGTTTGAAATATGTGCGACTCCATACCTCCCACCGACGCGACGACACCTGATGGACTCACGCGAGAGAGAGAGAGACATAGAGAGCTTAGAGCGCGTGAAGGATCGGAGGTCGGCAGCAGAAACTTCATAGAGATACACAGGTGATAGATAGAAACTCAATTGGTTTTCATTAATTTATTCACCTTTGCTGGTAGAGTAAACGAATGCTGCTAAACACCAGCGAGTGCACCAATGCCACGCACCGTCAATCTGCTCATGTTCAGTACATGGCATATATATATATATATATATATATATATATATATGTGTGCAAATGGTAACAACAAATCTACTTGGCTATTTCCACATCGAAATCGCCGTCTGGACCCACCTGCCCGCCCGCACATTAGGGGACACACTACCGCAACCGCTCAAGAGCGTCATGCTCGGAAACAAACCAAGTACGAAAACAGCGCCAAATAAAAGCAGTCGATCGAATTTAGCTGTCAGACAGGGGGCGCTGTCGGCATTTCGGCATTGTGCGGCATTATACCTGCTCCCGTCGATGTGTCACGTTTGGCCTACAGACCACGTCTGGGGTCGTCGATCTATTCTAGCAATTGACAGCGTCGACCAGCGCCAGTGCCAATATCATCGGCGTGGATATCGTCAGGTGGCCACGTAGATATTAACCAATGATCTGCATTCATGATGATACTTACGATTGTTGATTATTGTTCTTGTCATTATTGCGGCCTCGTCTGTCGAACTGTTGCGCCGTGCTCGTGTCCCAATCATGAATTGCACGCGGTATCTTGCGTGTGATCGTAGCCACCGAGCAGCTCGCAACACGCGAGACGTCCAAAGAATACGATCAGAGCTAGAACATCGTTCGTTGTTAGCCCGATTGGTTTTCAGACCGTTTTCCAGAAACTTTTCCCCCGAAAAGGTCGACTCTCTGATCATACATACTTCCTCATCGAACTCATCGACTCGTGGTGCAAATATACTGCTTAGAAGATATCGACTGGCGACGCTCGTTGTCATACACACATATTCAGCTGCATACACAAACGAAACACATATATGTAAGTACCCACCAGACAGAGATATCCTGAGACATAAAACATATAGGCGGCATTGGGAGGTCGGGTGAAGGCGAGAGAAGTCCAGTGAAAAGAAGAAAGCAGTCGCCCTTAATTAATATCATTATTATGATTACGATGTACATAAGTGCGCGGAAAACCGTTTGAGCTGTTGGCCATTTATAGCTGTTAAACATAGTGAACATTGAGTGCTACCCGTTGTTAATTGTCGTTTTCGTCATACCCACGAAAAACACTGTGGAAGAACGCCGCGGTGTTTTTCAAGGTGTTTTCGTTCGTATGGTAGCACTTGTTGTCTCTTTTGTCATCGCGCTGATATGCTGCTGCTGCTGCTGCCGCTGCTCGTTCAATTGCTGCTGGCGTAATGCTCAATCTTAGCAGCAGGATTATCGGCGCCACTGGTGTCAAAGTAGATATATACTAAGCTAAATCCACAGTGCCATTTTGAGTATTATATAATGGTTGTTGTTGTTGCTGCTGCTGTTGTTGGTCCTTCTGCTGCTGTTTACGGTGCCGATGTTTCTACTATCGTCATCGTGGCCGTCTTTCAACGACCAAATATATATATATATATATATATGTGTGTCTGTGTGTGTGTATGTGTATATGGAGATACGCATAATGCATGTGTATCAGCATGTACGTATGCTGATATTTAGTTGGTTCACCATCGTTGTCTGGTGTCATGTCGCTCCGCTGACCTTGAGAAGGAACGCGCTGATTTTTAATAGCTCCAACGATATCCACACCAAAGCCAAAATTGTGCTCCAGTTCACGTCGTTCACGTCGCCGGCCGGTCCCATAGGGTAGCAACAATGTACACATCCCTGTGCACTTTGGGCTGCCGCCGCCCCCCAATCCGAAGCTATCTTTCTATTCTTGCAGATCCGGGGGGTTGCTGAACAAGATGTCTGTCATCGCGGCGGACCCCTCCATTACCCGATGCCGCTCTTGTTATTGCCACTATCCACCTGTTTGTACGACGGACATCACTATTGATCGTTATTAACAGTTACTCATTCGGCTGCATTCATTCAATACATCGAATGCGTTTTACAAACGTCTGTATTTGCCACAGGGCGTATGCCTCTCGGCCTGCAGAGGCAGAAATAGCGCCTGAGCTAAGTATTCGGTTGTGTCTCCCCACAACAGTGGTTGCAATCGGCGCTGGGCGGCGGCGGCGGCAGTGGCAATAGCTTCGCAGTAAAATCTCGCGGACGACACCTCGCTATTCGACTTTGCTAGATGCGCTTCGTGTGATCGCCAGGAGAGCCAATGGTCCAACCTGAGCTACGCTGTTGCTGCTGGTACCGATACGGACTTTTCTTATCGGTGATGGCACACACGACGATTCCCTGAAACGGTTCGATCATCATTACTATTATTATTATTATCATATTATTGCTACTGGTACGGCAACGACTACAACTGCTGGTGTACCACAATCTGATCTGTTCGTCTGAGATGCCTACTGAGCACTGGTATTCCCCGCCATCACCGCTGCTCCCGAACAACAACAACAACACCCGCGATACCTGGTGCCACTGGTGATACACACGCACACAATAATAATACGTATATTCAACGTTACATGCACCCTGTTCGCCTGTTTGGTGGCCTGCCCGCCAAATGCCTTGGGCAGGACCAGAAGCTTGATGGCTGCTGATGACTGATGGCTAGGTTTCGGATTATACAACCCCGGGGGCAGTCCCCCACACCATATCCGAATCACCAGATTCGAAGCGACTCAAAAATCGTCAGTATGAATATGGATGAGAATTGTTGCTCGCAATGTTCGTCATTGGCCGCTAGCGTGCCATTATTCAATGCTGTAATGGCTAAGACCTATGATGGGTGGGGGCAGACATTGTTTTTTCTTCTGTCTTGATCCTCGTGGTGTGCGTAAATGCGGCCTACGCGGTGTCGACGCAGTTCGGGTTGACGCGGAGCGTTAGCAGCAACGAATGCAAATGTTTCTGTGCCATAAGCGGATATGATAAATTAGTCGTTGCTATCAAGTGATGCCGTACGGGGGTCGCCTGATCTGATCGGCCTCCGAGAAAGGAAAATAGATCCGGCCTAGAAATGGACCATTCTACTAAACGGTATATGATATGACCATATCATGTATAGTTTAAATATAGCAAAGGCTATCAGCAACGAACAATAGGAAGCCAAAATTATAGTTCGCAGTAAATAATTACAATATTTTATGTATCGTTCATAAAAAATGAATGCAGCCATCAGCACTATCTGTAATTGCAAAGTATTTATTGCCCATATATTAGTAATAACAATGCTAAGCGCGCGCGCGGAAAGCAAGGTCCGGCTATACAGGCGACAATCGAAACGCAATTCTGCGAGCACGACCTGCGTAGCAGGTCTAAGATAGAACGGTGTGAGCAGTTTAATTAATAATTGTTCAGTAATTCTAGTGATGACGATGGCAGTGGAATTATAGCGGGTCCCAGCCTATTCCTTGAAGTTCTATCAAAATATAGCACTGAGTGTAGGACACTTCATATGATCATTCATATTTCTCACTGGGGCCTTAAATAGCTCATAATTAGCGTTGTTTGGCGGCGAGGACCATAATCAAAAAGGCATAAAAATAGCACTATAGTGTAGTTAGTAGAGTAGAGAACTTTCGGCGCTCCTCATCGTTACCTTTGTTTTGTAGGGCCGATTGGCAGGCCGCGACAGTCATCGCAATGGGTTGGACGAATAACGCTATTGGCTTCCCCCTCCAATAAACTTGTTCAGGAAAGGTTTCTCCATGCTGAAAGACTAGTCACAGACAACGTCTGTCGCTCAGGTTAACCAGTCTGGTTAACTTGGGCGTTTTTTTCCCTTATATTAATACCGATTTCGCATTGATTCAAGATAAGTTCAGCTGAGCATTAAGTCAACTACATTCAACCATAAATATATTAAAGCAAGGACCGAGTGTCCAATGCTAGCCGACTAGCCTGTATGCCACGGAATCAGGGATAACACCCCCTACGAGTAACTCCAATACATCGGCTCCTTTTAACGGTTATACCCCCTCCCCCAAGCTCATGCGCTCCTTCAACCCGGTCTCTGCAGCAATCAAGCGCGACCTAGTCTCCTTGACACCTAACATCCTTCTCCGGCGGCCAGCCTAACCTAACCTAACCCGGGTTTGGTCGGACCTGGTCAGTCCAAACCCTTATAATTCCTATATTTCCCTAGTGTTAGTTAACCCCTGCATTGTTCTCGTCACCCCGGTGTCCTTATACCTAGGTAAATTTTCCGGGCTGACTCACACCATCCACGGAACTGCGTTAAGCATTGCTTCATACGACTCGTATACCTGATATTGCTTTACCTTGCTTTGTCTATCCGACGAAAGTTGTTTAAATTGCCGTAACTCTGTTACCTATCTGCGGTTACTACCCAATATCCTAATTAACTTACTCTATCTCCTTGTTCCCGTCATCCCTTTCCGCCACAGCAGTGCTCCCATTCGCCTGTGTTAATTATTCCATCTTCGCATTGCAATTAACCTGTTACCTTCCAATTGCTAACCTGTCACTCTGACGAAGTGTCCCCGTTATCACATCGTGCGGTTATTCGGTCACCTCAAGGTGAAACTGCTCACAGTTTCCAACATGGTCGAAAAAATCTTCAGCTAATTACATTAAGTTAAAATAAATACCGAACGTACATTACATTATTTGGCTCTATAGCAGGAAGGAAGGAATAACTGAGTTTTTGGTCGAAAATGAAATGTTTGAACAACCGTACCGTCTTGAATGTCTCAGCAGCTATTACGTTTGGCGATTTTGTGAGATAACGACATAAATAACTTGTAATAACGCTCTTTAGAATACAGGGTAAGAAGGATTCATCGAGGGAACATACCTTTCGATAAATATACGCGTTGATGTTATTTTGTTATTTATTTATTTTTTTTTTTTTGATGGGGGAACTGTCGCGCGGAGGAAGCGGCATAGATATAAATATGCGTAGTTTATTCGGATCTCCATAAAATAATATACATCTCGCCGTCGCCGCCGTCACGATCAAAATCATGGTGGCTCAAAAAAACGGGAGCCCATAATTGTCAGATGAGACAAAATCATCACTTTTTAAATGCATATACATTATCATTAGTATCATCACCAGATGTGATGACATATACCAGCAGCACGCACGCTGTTCACGCACGGCATGGGTAACGATCCGTTACTGACTGCAGCTTTGAGACTTTCAGCCAAGGCTCCTTGACGGCCTTGACGCGTTACAGTTTGAGGCTGCCAAGTTAGACAACCGCACAAGGAGAAGAGCAGCACACAGGCAACGGGTTAGCCGGCGCAGAAGTTTCGAAGCACCAACAGGATGCTCGTAGCGGATCTGACACATACACGCACAACAACGCGCAAAGGGACGCTCATTAAAAAGCTTTCGCAGGGCTTCTCGACCGATTCCGTGGGGACTCAAGGCTGACGGCGCTGCTTGAAGTTCAGCGAGCAATGGCTGCTCAGGAGGTTATGGCGATTGTTTCGAGTGGCGGGAAGGGATACCATGAGCGACCCACTGACGATGGAAAGGTCCAAGGGCCTCAGCCAGAGTTCGGGGTGGTTATCGTGGAAACGCACACGGCCCCCAGGGAGAATGGAAGGCTACGCCTATTGCCGACTCGGCCACCCACCCACCCACCAACCAACGAAGCCAGCCAGCCTCCAAACGGCGAACCAAACGAACGAGCCACCGACACACCGCCTCGGCGTCATCGCTTGCTTGGTCATGTGCGTGGCTTGGCGTTCCCCAGCCTATAAGGTTCCCCTGTCTCCAGGCGGCTCGTAAGGCTACGCGCATCAACATACCCTCTCTACTAGTACAGTAGTCAGTGGCTCAAAAGTAGTGGCTGAACACTAACGCTATTGCTACCACCGGCACCATTACTATTGGAGGGGCGGCGTGGGCGGCGGTAACACACGCTACGTAACTGGTCCGCTGAAACATGTTAACGGTGCTCCGATGGATACACATACGTACATGTATGTCTACTCATTTCAAGGGCGATCTAAGACCTGTGGGAGTGGGCTTCGGCTTGCGCGTCAGCTAGCTACTGTGAATGAGTTCCGTTGCTTGTCGGCGTTCACACGTGCATTGTTGTGGTGCACCGTTGGCAACTCTTTGCTTGAATTGATATATATATATATATATATATATATATATATATATATATGTATATATATATACACGAATGTATATTGATGAATGACTTGGATTCCATGTTGTTGTATCTGTCCGTCTGCCATGTGCCTATGTTCGGCCGTTTGTACAAATGAACTACCCGATGGCCCATTTAAGCGATGACACGCACGAGTTGCTGGGCGGTCGACAAGCGATTGGTGGCGCTTAGAAGACAATTACGTACATTGGTACAAGTCATATCAATTCAAATGTTCCCTCTATCACTAGGGATATTATAAACTCGGAATTATGAGCTATTGGCACACTCATGTAACTCTATCCTTGGGTGTTAAGCACTCGATCGACGACGTTGACGAGGGCCTTAATAGTAATAATAATAATAATAATAATGCAAGGTCCACCAGTTCTACTGCGTATTGGTTCATTAGTCATCGGGGTCTATAGGGCTAACAATATAGGTGGGAGCTTTACTAAGGGCGATACTGGCCTGGCGTGACGTAATACTAGTCCTTTATGTAATATCCAATTAGCGTTTGTATCCGTCGTCCTAATTTAGGCTTCGTCTGTTTTCGCTCACTCTCTCTCTCTTACGATCTGACGGATGAATCACCGGGGGTGATTCCGAAACGTTAGTCACATTTTATAACTCGGGATAACACGGCAATATTATAATAATAATCATCAATTATCTAGTCCCCGTTGAGGTCCGGCCTCGTTAATAACGATCTTAGAGTACGAAGCCACTTCTGAAAGCCTGCCACAGCAGAAAATCCACAAACTTCGGAACGCGGATCTGGTTAAAGCAGCCGTTTCATTATACGGTCTAGATCAAGACACGAAAAGTGTCCGTCTCGATTCTAAATGACAGAGAAGTGTCCTGTGTCCACAGCCTTTATCCTGTATATGATTTAGCGAAAATGCTCCCACTCGGAAAGAAACAAGGGGATGTGGACGATGACGCAGCTAAGGGGGAGCAATCTAAGACGAAAGCAGATAACGAGATGAAGTCAACGATTGACGAAAGGATCTGTTCGATTTCTACGTCTATCTTGCGGGGACGTCAAGAAGTCGGCACTGATGAGTCGACGGTAGGAAAAATCTTAACCGATCCCGTTGTTGTCTGTTGTCGAAGTGTCCGTCGCTAGACGTTTCCTCTCTGGTGTCGTGTCTCTCTCTCTCTCTCTGGGTTTTTGGCCCGTTGAGTCGCTGTTGTTCGTAGGGCAATGTAACAATACCCAGTCAACGACGGTGAGTTCTCTTCTTGTCCTTTAAGGCTCCTCGTCGTCCTTTTAAAGTGGGAATATACAACCCGACGTTGAGAGAAGAGTTGCCAGCTATCCGAAAGCAACTACGTATTGTACAGAATATTATTCGCGAATTATTGACACTGACTGACCTGGCTGCCATAGAGGCCATATGGTATTGGGCGTATGTATATGTGTGTGTACCTATGTCGTCGACCAGACTTTGACTAGAATTATGATAGATTCCCGGGGAACAGTCGGTGGGGAATACCAAAATGATGGCTGTCTCATGGAACGGGGCCACCTTCAGGGCAATCGACAGGTTTTCTTGTTTTTTTCCTTGAGGTGAATGAACAAATGGCGAGATGCTGTTTCATGGCCCAAGGGCTGGGCGCCAGATATTGCTAAGCACCTATGTACTCGCTGGTGCCAACTGACACAGCCGAGACCGAGGGTGAACGTCCTTCTTGATTCGAAGACGGTGTACTTGAAAGTGGCCAATGGGCTAACGTTTCAGTAACTTGGTGGGAGTCGATTTTTTGTTGCAGAAAGAATTTCCTGATTTTTGTTGAAAAATTACCTGAAATAATTGATTTTATTATCGTTATGATGCTGCCAATTTGCCCACCCTACAAGCTACACTACCGCGACTACCAGGCAGAAGATGGAAGTATTCTATGGTATCTGGCGTTGATGAATGATGTGCTTATTGTGATTTTTCAAACATGACGCACTCTGCGAGGGCGAGAAACGCTGTTGTCATTATTCTGGACGAGTAACCCATTGCTTTAGAATCTTTGAGCCATTTCAATAGTCTGATAAACGACACATTTTTTGCGTATTAGTAATCATTTACTAAGTACTAATTACTGTTCCCGACCGATGACGACGTCGTCTGAGTTTTATTTTCAAATTTCAGATTTCTCAAATTATTGCATCAGCTCAACGCGTAGTTTCCCTTGATTAGCGCGAGCATCGCATTATATATTCCTTACCTAGAATATAACACATTCAAAGCGTTACCCACCACAATAAGGGAAATAGTTGGAGTACCCGTGTCGAGAGGTGTCAGGCCTTAAGCAGACCTTTGAGGGGTTTAAGGCTCCTTACAAACTTATTCCCGGCTGAAAACAGGACTGGGTCCGCCATCTCGATCACAATCGATTCGTGAAGCATGGTTATAAGGGAGCTGACAGCGTGCACTATTTAGCAGCGCAATAACTAGCAGGCCACCTCGACAACACTTTTATGATAGAAGATATCTCGCTGTACGAAAATGATATTCGTTATCAGTGTTCTACTGGAATATATAAGTGCCGGGCCCTCTCTCCGTGACTAGACAGAAACGGACACTGCGAGAATGATATGCCATTTCTTCTGAATAGGATGGAGCCACCTTAACGCCTGTCGTACAACTGCTTTGTGTATGCCACTCATCTGATCTGTATCTACCCTGCACTTTGGTAAAATGTCGTGAGCAGGTCTTAGTTGAAACTAACGACAACGATGAAGCCTGTTCAATATCGCTAGCATATTTGAGTTTAAACATAAGTTTCACTATATCATCTGGTCATTTAGACACATACATACGAAAAACATATCCTGATAAAATAAACATTCTCTGATAAGCACCTTCCTTTTGAATTGCATTAATAAGGCTATAGGTGCGACCAGCATAACTGGAAATCTATTTGGTTGTTGTCATCGCTATCGTGATTGTTTTATTGACAACGGCAGCGGCAGCAACAGCAGTAGCAGCAGGATACGAATGACACCAAAAAAGACAAACCAACGCTGACAAACCCCTAAAGGTAGGAGCGACCTTTAGTGGGCATCAGCTCGTTGATCACAACGCAGAATCAGCAAGGGAAGTCGATGAACAGCGTCGTCCCGCCTGACGAACATCATATGCACGGGCGCCAAACGCCACCCAGACGTTTCAATGCACCACTAACTGGTAGTCAGAAAGCTTCGCCACCCCACATTTAGCTTGATCGTATAGCTGGCCAATCCCCCCCCCCCGGGGGGGCGGGCCAGGCGTACCGCTGTAAGATAGCTTGATTCATGCGAAGTGCTTGTTTTTCCATGGGAAATCCACACCAACTTAGTAGCGCCCTGCTACCGGCGAGCCACGCAAGTAGCCACCGTCATTCAGCAGCGAGCATCGTCTCTGAGCAATTTTTATTCAGTAAATCACCACCAAATCAAATGGGGTGCAAATGCGGATCACGAGTCAGACGAATGCTGCCAACAGTCTGATGAAAATCACTCGCTCAGCGACAAGTGTTGACAAACCACAACACCCCGCGCTTCGCGCATGATCCTTCAAATCTGTGCCTCAACGTGTGGGTGTCGTCAGCTGTGCTCGCTGTATACAACTTCCGCCTGCCACGATGAATTTGTGAAATAATTTAGAGCTTTTTTCCCCCACCCCCCCCTCTACCTCGAGCCGCCACCGAATGACATTTACTAATGTGACTAATGTTTGATAGCGGAACCAAAGCTGGGCAAGTGGCGCTACTTCATGGTTACAGCACTATCCGAGAAAATCGACTGCCACTGGGCCGTTATTCGCCGGGTGATCTGATGACAAGCTACCGAATCTCGTAGCGTCTCCGGACGAGTCAAGGCGGCGTGTGCAGTATTTTCATATGATTCATGTTGACGGGTTCCACTCTTCACGCGTATAAGCCACTTTTGCTATATTGTCTATGTATGTATGTTTTCATGTTTGTGTGTGTGTGTGTGTGTCTGTGTTAATGTGGCTGTTTATCAATATGCCAAACTGTTTTCGATTGAAAATACGGTGTTCGGTTGTTGTCGTTTCTCAATCAGAATTTCTATATTGGTTGCTAGTGTCTGATGATCTATTGTTTACTAATTATCTCACATCTGTAAATGATGACTTAGCGTTGTTGATAAAACGATTTCTGATAGATGCGCCTCCCCGAGGCGAACATCAGTACGAAGCTTGTTTTCGGAGGAGGACTCGATCGTCATCAACATGCTTCTTCTCTAGATCTTCTTGAATTTATTGCGTTTGCTCGGTGAAACGGATGGTAGAAATTGCATATAGGAGACTGGACGATTCTCAAGTGGTAGACGTGGTATAATTTACAGAATCATTAATAGAGAGGAAATGGATCTGAAAATCTGCTTCTTTAAGTGGACGCGTGAACAATGGCGAAGCATTTTTCCGGAAGAAATTATGCTGTTCAACATAAACTGATTCGGCTTAAGGTGGCAGAGCCGCCATGCGAGTTATTCTATGAATATAGCTTATTAGGCCTTTGGAATGAACAACTGCTACTGGTGAAAATGGTTTGATTGTTTAATTGTGTCCGCGAACCCTACTTTCCTTGACTACATTTGCTTTTTCTTTATTGGTTTCAACTACATAAAATACGTCCCCAACGAAAAGACGCATTGACGGGTAATGGACAGAAAAAAACTGCCCGGAAGGTTGCCTTCAGAGTTGCCAAACTTTAGCTAGCCGCAAAATGTATTGTCTGTCGGCAACGACTTTGTATGTTATTAATAGATATAGGAAGAGGGACAGAGAGAGAGTCAGAGTCAGTCCGGAAATTTTTAAATTGAAATATATATAAAGAAAAATATTACGATAATCGTCGCAAAGCTTCATGGATAACAATGAAAAAATATAGATAGCCGAACTAAACTACCCTTTAATCTCTCGTAGCCGCTCGACCGTTTCAGACAGTGTTTGCGTGTCAGTTCTAGCAAGCGCTTAGTATTCGGACAATTTGCTAATCTGGCACATCTATAGCTAACTGGCAGCCTTTGGTCACGTGAATCATATCAAGAACAATATTCAATAAGTAAAATCGAGACGCGTTCAACAACAACAACAACAACAACAACAATACGCTGTTGTCCTCGGACGCCGACATGACAGTTGACTGCGAGCGTTGCTGCCCTCGCTGCGCTAATTGTCACAAGGCGAGCACTCAGCGTTGCTCGTATCTTAGCTCGCTGTTTCTTGAACCGGTGGAGCACAAGGAAGAAAAGTTCTGGAATACGCCATGTCGTGTATTCGAAGCTCTACAACAGCTTCAGGTGTCGCGAACGCCAATGTGTGTCATGTTGCCAGAGTTAAGATGTCTCATCGAGACGCCGACAGCTCGTCTGCGACTCAAGCAGTGGTATTATTATTATTATGATTGATATAACAGGTTGATATCGTCTTGCAGAACGTCGACTTTAATATTATATATTCCATTATATATATATGGAAATGGAAATGGAATATATATATTCCATTATATATATATTCCATATATATATATTCCATTATATATATATGGAATATATATATATATATTCCATTATATTCCATTATTATTATGATTATTATTCATGCTGTATTCTACTCTCCTTCGTTCATGCGGGTGTGCGTTCCAGTTTCGCATTTCTTGGCCGCCTTTCTTTGCAGGCCATTCATGGGATGGCGGCAAGGAAACAGAAGAAATTAGCCCTCTTCCTGCGGCTGGCCAACGATGCTGTTCTGATTAGCATTGACACTACTGATGATGGGCTTGGTCTTTCCGTCGACGCTAAGGCCCCCCCCATGGGAAAAAACCAACCTGACCAATCAATATCGTCCTCGTGCGGGGGGGGGTCGTTCATGCATCGCTTGATCGTATCGCTGTAGCGTCAGGTATAATAGAAAAAAGGGGCACAGATCTGAATTTGCGATGGCCTGTTGATCGCTGTCAAGGCGTACAGTGGATATAACCACTGGAAACACCGCGTCGATCTATGCAGGAGTAGCCTCAATCTTAGGTGTGATCATTGCTGGCATGCGAACTCATTGGTCATAAAAGCCACACAGTGGGGCTCACACGGCGGCCATGCCTCATCATCTATCAGAAAGCAGACATTTAGCAAGCGGGCAAGCGAAGGTTGAGAGACGTGACAAGAAGTCGGCATTCATATGAAGAAGCTGCCGCCGTAATGTACACACATTTTCTGTCGAGCAAAGCGTCTGTCTACATCTCGATTTGTCTCGACGTCCAGGCTGGGTCCACGCCGCTGGCTGCAAGAAATGAACGTCCTTCGCTCTGAACCATCATGGGCAGACGTTCGCCGAGTCGCATCGCACACAGTGGGTCGTGCTGGTGCTGTCGACGTTATCCTGGGCTGCGTCCGCGCACCGCTCGCAGTGGTAGAAAGGCAGTGAGAGATAGAGAGAGAGAGAGACGGAGAGACATTGAGTATGCTTGATGATGTGGCCCTGTGGCCGTAGGCTATACCTGTCGTAGACAGCTGTTTGTGTGCTGGAACGGAACACAGTATGCTCATACGCAGGCGAACTGAAGCGACCAGAGGCAACGGGGGCGATCCCGTGGACGATCTTTCGAGGCCGTCTACGAGGTTGTTGGTGTGGTGGCAGTAGTCATTAGCGAGGTCCATGCAATTGTCCACGATCGACCGCGGCCGTGCGCTTGCCCTCGCTGACAGCAGCTCGCCCCCGGCAGGGAAGGAACAGCAGTCCTTGAGCATGAGGCTGCTGCCGTGGTGTCTTCGCTCTGATAGCGTTACCTCTCCGGATGCGATACTGGCCGGCCTCGGCGGCTGCCGTCGGCTGACATCGGTCCTGGCCACAATCCGGGAGAAGGTGTTGACAGGAGGAAGAAGTCATTTGTCGAAGGTAATCTTCTAATTGTGCCGAAACTGACCGAAATGACTTTGCCTATCGGGGTCGCTAATGTTGGGTTGCCGTTAGCGGTCAGCGAGCAGCTAACGGTTTTACTATAGCGGGATGGCTTGTTAGCATGAGCTGTTTTGTCAGCGCCTCGATCAGCTCTGTCCATTGTTCTCCGTGAGGAACTATTCCCTTACGATTTAGAATGTTTATTTGAACAAGGTAGAAGTATACGAAATGAGAATCTGACTAGGACTAGCGTCTGAAATCACCGACAGTGGTCGAGTACCCCTTGAAGGTAAGCAAAGAGTAAAGTGCCTATTCTGGCCCTGACTTATCGTCTATGTGCATGTCAGCTGTCTCTGAAAAAGCTATGAAAACTATTGTATCTACCAAACTACAATGTGGCCCTGAAGCAGCGGCTGCACTTTGCCTCCAGAACGTTACAAGAGAACCACTCCGAACTATGATATGGAACATGGGTGAGAGTAGGCGAATAGGTGAATAGTGTCCTTGTGGGAGTCCCTACTAAGTAGCAGGTGATGGGGTGCATGATACTCTATGTACACTACCGCTACTACTACTACTAGTACAACTACAACTAATATTATATCACAACTATGGCGGAGCGTGGTGGTGTATACAACGTGGCCAGTTGTCTGTGAGTCGGCCTGTTGGCTGACCGGGGGCGAGGAGATGGCTCCGGCCACGCGTTACCGTCAGCGTCGTCCTCGGCCTCGACTCGCTCGTGAACTGATAACAACAACGAGCCGCCCACCGGCAGCGCCACAGCAGCGGTGCCGGTGGTGATGGTGGTGGCCACCGCGACGACGCTCTGTGAAACAGACTCTCTCCCTTACCCTGATGCCCATGACGTTGCTAGCCCACCTCTCTCTAAGTGATTCCTGATTAAAGGCTCCCTCGGGCCTACATGCCATACGGCACAGCCCTAGGAGGCGCTCTGTTGCTTGGGAGCGTCCTCGGGCGAGGGCATGCGCTCGGCCGAGACCGATGCCGCCGCCGCCGCCGCCGCCGCCGCCGCCGCCGCCGCCGACGCCGTTACCACCACTACCACCACCTCTGCCACCTTCTCACTGCCTGTAGGGGCATCCAGTGAGCGGGAGTCAGTTGCCATCTGGCCGCCGCGCGGAGTTTACTTGAGGGTGGCGTTGGATTGGCGTCCATCTGCAGCGAGAAGTTAGAAGAGTTGCGCTGCTGCTCCCGTACGAGCACAACAGCAGCAGCAGCAGCAACAGCCAGTCCGGCTCCGCCTGCGTCCGATGACCTCTCTCAGCGGCTGCCGTCTCCGTCGCAAGTTGCAGTGCCCCGCTGCTCTGTTGCAGCTGCAGCACTTTGTTACGAGGGCGAGCGTCGGGCGACCCGCCGACCAGCGAGTGGGTCCGTCCAGCCAGCCAGCCAACAGTCAGCGAACTCCCCGCTATCTCTGCTCGACGTGATGTTTCGAGAGAGCTGCCGTCCGTGAGCGGACCGCTGTTGGACAGCGAGAGAGTCAGTTGGGCGAGAGTCACCCGAGGTGCGAGAAACTACTGCCGGAGGTATATCTGCTCTCTCGGACCCACAGCCCCGTTCTTCGTTGGTAGCTGCTTAGTTGTTTGCCTCGACTGTCCGGCTTAGCTGGCTACCGGGACTGACTGACCTGCTTGAGTTGAGTTAGCTAGGTACACCAGCATCCCGTCGACTCGGTCGAGTCGTTGTCGCCGGCAGTAGACAGCCTGGCCGTCTCGTTCTACCGTCTACCGTCCGACTAGGCCCACAGCGAGGCATACAAGGTCCAACTTTTGTTGGCCTCCGCTAACTATCTCTACAGGAGGCAGTATTTCTCTGGTCAACCTTCAGACCAGC
Organism: Stratiolaelaps scimitus; assembly: GCA_019614645.1. Taxonomy (NCBI): domain Eukaryota; kingdom Metazoa; phylum Arthropoda; class Arachnida; order Mesostigmata; family Laelapidae; genus Stratiolaelaps; species Stratiolaelaps scimitus. The sequence continues at coordinate 2,103,080 of JABWDB010000018.1, read as the reverse complement.
TTCCTCTGTTCTCTCTCTCTCTCTGCCACCTACCTTTCCCGGCTGTAGTATCTTGCTTTTTCCGTGCTCTTACGAATGTCCTTCCTCTGAGAGCCTCTCAGACAAAATCGACTTCTTCACCGGCGTCCTCAGCAGCAGCAGCAGCCGGCATTGCCCAGCTCTCAGCGGAGTGGCCTAACGGCAGGAAGTGCTCACGCGAACGCCAGAGAGCAACGGGACTGTATTCGATCTCGTGTTGCACCCCGACGCCAGTTAGTTAGCACCCCCGTAATAGTGCTCGCAGTCGCTGTAATAGCAGTAGTCCTACAGCTGCAAGCAGTGGCAATAGCTCCTCCACGCTGGTCGCCGAAGTTACAAACTCGGTGCTATCACTTCAGCCTCTCTCTCTACCTCGGTATCTCTAACTCTCGAGGACACAAATATCACAGCTTTTTCCTTGTCTCTTTCTATTTACTATTCCTGCTGCTGCTGTGGAAATGTTTACGTTTATATCCCGCTAGAGGGTGTACACACGCAACAGGATCGTGCAACGAACGAACTGCACTCGGCGTCTACGGCGCCGCCCGCTTCGACAAAGAGCAGACAATGAGATGAAGATGTAATTACGACCGGAGCAGATGGCGCCGATGGCGCTATTATCCTAGTAATAGCAATCGTAGGGCTAGCGACAACGTGTTGAATTGCTTACCCGATATAAACTCACATGTAAGGGTTGTATATATGAATATTTATGTGCGAACGAACGAATAGTAGAGCCTATATAGGATATCCGCACGTGTAGTTCCGAGCAAATGCCGCTCTGAATCGAGATGCGAATAGCTATATATATATGTCTACATATAAAACAATAAAGAGAAGGTCCTCGAAGCAGGGTGGGGGGAGAGGGTTTAACGTCGGGCCGCACCTGAATGTAGGTTGTCGAAAGCGGCACTATTACTTTGGACTGGCTAACCTTATTAACCTGTTTTTTTTCTTTATCTCACCTTCCACTGGTTTGCCGACAAAGTTAACGCGAGCAGAGAGCTGGGATTTGCGTTGCCTTTAATATTCATGGTGGTCGTACGCATATTGCATTCGTCTATAGCGTTTGATAGAGTATACACGTGAGGGAATAGGAATCCTACGGATATTTGTATATATTGGGCATAATCGTATCCGTCCCTCTCGCTCGAAGAGACGAATGCCACAGCCACCGACAAACGGCGAACGCTCTCACCCGTTAATGGCCGTCACGACATGTACGCCGAGACACGACATGCACACGTGACTTCCATGTATATCATATTATATATTCAACGAGTACTATGGGACACATTACGATTTGACATGGGCCAATGGAGCTGGAGAACTCCGACGGGACACAAAACGGCCCGTCATCTAAATGTGCTCTACTTTTCTAAATTTGTTTTGCCTTCTCGCCGCCCTCCCTGCTATATGCTACAAGGCGGATCTTCCAGAACTTGATGCACTTCACTGCCAGCTCTGTTAAACACTGTGTGTGTTTGTCTGTGCTATACTGCTACACAGCGGAGCGCCACGAACGACTCGACGGAGACGTTGTCTATTCTCCCATATGTGTGTGTGTGTGTGTGTTGCATAGCGAAGTCTGTGTTCCGTTCCTCTAAAGCCTTGCGGGGATAAAAGGTCAGAAGATAAGGGTCGACGAGCATTACGAGATAAAGACCCTAATGGAGTTTAGCTGACGTGCAGCCCGTGGACGCCAGGCACGCGTTCGCCGCATCTAGCCTATCATCACACCCGCCTTCCGGGGGCACACACCTCAGCGGCAATGAGCTGCTCGTCGTGAAATGACGCCGGTCCTTGCCTGGCGCTTAGCCGCGACCCACTCAGTCGGCGCCGACCTATTGCATTGTCCGTCTGTCAGCTCTCTTTCTCGCCCGCTAACTCGCTGACTCAGTGTGATGAGTGCGGACGCTGTAGCAGTGGAAAAAGGGCATGATAGAATTAAAAGTAGACAACGACCCAAGGGGAGTCCCGGCTTGCGGCACCGGAGCGCCCGAGTCCCGATGGGACCTGATGGTAAACCTGTTCATTTGCCCTTTTACGGTGCACGCGGCTGGGAAATGACAGCGGTACACTCTGACACGGCGGGGACGCATTGCCGCAACGATACACGGCACAGGTCGATGTTTACCAGGGCGGCGCCTCACGAAGTCGAAAACGAGCTCGAGGTTCTTCGTGCCGACGAAGGGTAGAGGAAGTCGTCAGTCCGTCAGACGGACGGACGAACGAACGCTAGGTGATATTATGCCTTTCTCTTCGGGAAAGGTAAAGGTTAATGAGCTGTTTCGCCAAGGGAGAAATGTCGAAAAGGAGAAAGAGATAGAGGGAACGTAGAGCAGAGAAGGAGAGAGAGAGAAGGACCCTAACTTGCCTCGGTCTGTCCGCCCGCCTTGAGCGCCGGTGGCACGCGGCCCGGCGTCGCATGCAGCCGTCGTTGAACGGCTTGAGTACGAGGCTGACGCGTTTCGCAGGACACTGAAGCGTATCAGCGATTCACGTGTGTCCTGCGGCCATGGGGCCCCCGCACCGCCGGTGACCCTTCCCCTTGTGGAGGGAGCAATTGCCGACATCGCAACATTCCTCCAAATGAGAAAATGCCGAGCGCAGTGAGATTCATCAGTTAGCTTGGACTTGACCGGTGATAAGGCGAATCCTCATGGCGAGAAGTCGCTCAGTGGCCGCCGCCGCCGACGACGACTTTTCAACTGGTGTTCAACTACTACTGCAAATGTCCAATGGGGTCCGTGAGCCGTGGACGAGCTAAGCGCTCCAAGTAGATTAGCATACGAACATCACACTCAGCAGCAGGACGAAATCAAGCAAATGAAAGAACGATTACTGGAATAGCCTCATATATGCCGAGGCTCACTGAAGGGATTCCCATTAGAGCTGCTACTGTTGCTGCTGCTGTTACAACAATAACCACTGGTACTAATCAGGTCGAGATTACTCGGATAAGCTTTGTGTAGAAATCGGGTCCATAACGACATTATCAGTTTGTTAGATGATTCTATTATATCGGTATACTGTGGTATACCGCCCATTTGGCGAACGTAGCAACGCGTCGGGTTGAAGTTAACGAGAGAAACTGCAGTTGGCCTCCACACCAATGAGTCGTGTATGCTGTGCGACACTTGGCTTATAATGTAGCCTATGTTCGGCCAGTTCCGCTGGACGCGGATGCCGATTGTAGCAGACTCCTCACCGAGACGGATCTCGATCTGTGCGGCGTTCGACGCTAGCGTAATCGAAGAGCAAGACGAGGACCCGGGTCGGCCGTACGGGTTGTTCGGGGGCTGGTCGCATGGCTAGGCTTCCGACAACTACAACAGCGTCGGTCCTCATCTGAGACCCTCGTCCAGGTCCCACCTTGGCCTCATCCACGATGTCGCTCGTTTCTACGATGCCTCCTCCTTCAATCTCATTCGTCTTCTATCCTATAATACGTCTCGTAAGTAGACGAGTGAGCGGCGCGCTATTTAATTAAGCTGACAAGACGACAACGACGGACCAGCAGCGGACAAGCATAGGGACATCTACGTGGGAGGGACACAAAGAACGCAAACAAGACCCCGGCGGATGGCCGGAGGAGGAACACAATAGCATAAGGACAACTTCCCATCGAGTCGACCACCGCTGGCGCACTCGGTTACATAGTTGTTTGCGAACTCGACGAACACTAACGAATCTACGAACTAACTAAGCGACCGACCGACGTGACAGTGGCGATCCCCCTATCGACTGCTTCTACAACAGACGACTTTACTACTGCGTATTAGCCATCATATGGCGACGACAGCAGCAGCAGCAGCCACAATCATCATCATCCGCAGCTGGTACTCACTTGTGGTCTGCCGTCTGCGGCGGGTGCAGGCCTCGATGTCACCATGTAGCGGCATTATGTGGCGGACCTGTCAGAAAGCCGGGGGGTGAGGGAGTGCGCTCGTGGAGGAACAGTTGAAGTTGCGCTGCTGGCCAGCGATAGAACAATCACAACTGCTGTTGAAACAAAAGCTAAACTTTTTCGGCAGACTCTCGCGCACAACATTTGCGAAATCCACGGAACCGCTTCTGTATTGACTCTTATTGACAAAAACAGACCCCGGTAAAGTGCAAATGTTCAACGGTGGCGGTGAGCAAACCCGTGGGTGCGCGCACTTCTACAATTACGACTGCTACAACAGCTAAGTCGTTGGTTGACACGGGAAGACTCAACAAAATATTATATGACGTATATAGAACAAGCCTCTAACGAGTAAGTACTCAAAGCAAATGCGAGTCTCGAGGTGAAAAAAACAACACCACGAACACCTACCGCTAATGGTAATCAGAAAGGCTATTCTATTCTTGTGCCTCGCAGCTTAATGAGGCAGAATGAGAAATTGTTAATTTATTTACATATTGCACTCATTGGCGACGATTGACGCCATCCGCAATCTGGGATTGGGAACGCATAGATCCATACATAGCCCGATTTAAAATGGATCCGCGTGCGATCGGGGGGTCATTTGCAGGCGCATTGTAATTGTCGACGAATGGGGCTACGCCCAGCGTTTGTCGTTCTTGAAATTTAAATGGTCTCCGCCCACGCGCAGTGGGCGAGCGTATGCCTCAATGGCGTGAATGGACCTCGTTATCCAAAATGCATTACTCATTGTTGACAAACCGACAAAAAGTTGCCAAGAAATGATTGTCCACTATATCTACCTCTCTCTCGCGCGCGCTTCGGTGTGTATGTCTTTGTACGTAGGCGTCTTTGTGTCGATATTGCCAGGTGGTCGGCGTTAACTATGGAAGATACACGTGTATAGTAAACGTTTCACACGACTACCGTTGCAATGCAGCTGAACAACAAAACACGATAGACGCGCCTCATCTGAGCCTGCTGCTGATCGCGAGCGTGCAGCAAGCGTGTTATTTATTTGCTTTTGTTTGTCGAAAACAACAGTGACTTCACTGGTTTAATGGCAGAGCGATAATCGCAGCCAGGAACGACAATTTATATAATATGTTGTATTATAATCATACACAATAAAGCCAACACACGATTTGTCAAGGCTTGCTTATGTGCATAGGTACAAATGCGATGTATGCGTCGTTTTGGTTTAACGTGCCTACCCTGAACTGAATTGTTTCCCTGTTGATTCGCACTGATAAAAAGATCTGTACTTGAGCTTGAACTATAGAATACACCCTCCTAAATGACTTCTTATTTTAGTGATTAGACCTCTCGTGCTCTGACAAACATTTGAAGAGGAAACTCCAGCGATTAACCCCTCGTGATTCCGAATGACGCGCTTGTGGAAAGTTCAATTGCACACACCCGCTTACATCGACTCACAATATAGCTATACATGGAGGTTCACAACCTGAGAATGTTGCCCCAACCAGAAAACTCTAACCACTTTAGTTATAGCCATTTGTGCTGCTATAGTTCTTGTGTAAAATACGCCCAATGTTCATCAATAAACGAATCGACTCAACGTACTGCAACTCTGAACTCTCGGTGTGAGCGTGCGTCACGCTAACTTCAGTGCTTGCATCTCGACGCTCGAGTCGAGACAAGACGGCCCATCGTTCGAAGCCGCAGCTGCATTGACCGGCCTCCAGCCAGTCATCTTGGGAACGTCCAACACGCTGCGGTTGTACGAGAAGCGGCTAGGATTCGTCTGCATGCCATGTGGCGGATCAGGGCGGGCGGAGAGAGAGAGAGATTGTGGTGTGCAATCAGACGTCGCCTCCATGGCTTCTGTTTTTCTCGTGTTTTTTTTTTGTTGCTGAGCACACCACTTGCACACGTCGAAGCGAGGAGTAGTCAGTACACGCCTGGCGCGCCGATCGCAGCCGGCTGCATTGGCCAAGCTGGAGTTTCCGCAGCGGTCGCCGACCGAGCGGTCCTTGAGCAGGTGCTGAGGCCGTTGGATAATGGCGGTTTGCGTGTACATGCCCGGAGTTTGCTGTGTGCCCCTGAGTGTATGTACGAGTATGTGTGGGTGCACCCGTCCTAAGCCTTGCTTGTCTAAGCTTGCCACGGCGCTGTACCGCTTGTCGAACAGCCGCCACCGCCATCTCCACCGGTACCACGGCCACCAAAAGACTTCTGGTAGCTGACGTTTTTGTCAACATCCGGCTCCCTCACCGACCGTTCGCCCCCTATTGCTGTTGCTCACCGTCTGTGGCGCCGCAGCGCAGACGCAATCTGTTAGTCAGCCTCAGCATCAGGCGCGATCCTCGTCCGTGTGATCCGTTCGAGCTCGAGGCGGGAGCGTTACTCAGCTGCCTAGGGTCTCTCAGTGCACAGTTTCTCTCGGAGAACTTCTCGTTCTCTCTCCCGTTCAAGCTTCGTCCCGGGCACCCACCGGCGTCGTCAACCGATCGAGCGTCTCACCGTGGAACAAACACAGTTCGCCTGCAAACAACTTCCTCACCGACTGGTGGCTGGCTAAGCGCCGTCACTGCACGGCCTGAGCAGGGCTCTTTCTCACAGTGCGCACGCAGTTTCTCCGGCCGGCAAACCCAACCTCCGCCTGCCCTTCTCAGGGGGTCTGTGGCTATTACCCCAAGCAGCACCCCGCCGCCTCGGTTTCTTGGCTCGCCGGCTGGCAAGGCTCCCCAAGCGGCCTTTTTAAATATAATAACAGGCGAGCACAAGGCGAGGAAGGCGAGAGGCGATGCATTCGATCGAGTCCGCATAGTCTGACGCTGGAGGGACGCTGGGGGAACTCCCGCAGATTTATTTAATTAATCATCGGACGGCAACCGTCGCCCGCAATGCGAGATAAGTCCGACCTTGCCGGGCTCTAGGTAAACCTCGATGAGAGATAGACAAAGAGGAACGAAAGGAATTAGCGTTGCCATTGCGTTCAATGGCCTGCATGGCCACGAGACGCACTGCGGTTTGGGTTAACGCTTCTCTCTGCTTGTTGTAGATGGGAATGTATTATGTACATATATATTTCATTTCATTTCATTAGTGGTTTATTTTCGGAACTGCAGTTTCACAATGCTTAAGTTCTCGCAAAAAAAAAATTGAATAAAAGGTGTATATAAAACAAGGTCAGCATAATCTGACTTATAAAACGGTCAGGATAATCTGACTTACAACGTGGACAGAATAGTCCACGTTGTCCATAGTCCATAGTCCATATATGTATATAAATATGTATATATAAATATACATATATGTGGAACGGAGTACGCTTACATCACGGCGCGTACACTGTGTTCGCCAGGGGACACTCGATTATTACTATATCATAAAGTGATAGTGTACGATTTTTCTTGAATAGATCCACTTTGCTTTGCTCATCTGACTGCGAGTATACAAATACACTTTGGACGTTCTACACAGAGTTTCACCTGTGCGTCAATTTGACCTAATTACTAATCACGTATGTTAGTGACCTAATTTGGCCTATGCATTTTCCTAATGTATGCTAACAATATCTATCGTTGTTCAATTGTGTTTTCTAGGGAGCGGACCGAGTCCGTCGAGCCGCGCTGGTTCGTCAGGCTCATCAGGAGTGTCAGCCATATCAGGGGTGTGGGATCCGGCGAATTTAGCTGGGGAGCTGGAGGCTCTCCGTACCGAGCTCGAAAAAGCTCGACAGACCATTAACTCGATGCAAATAACGGAACAACAGCTCAAACAGAGGTAGGCGGCAAATTTGCATAATCTATGTAAGTGTTCCGTAGTTGGCTGAGGTTACGGGACTATGAGAGCATTAATTGTTATGCTTGTTTAGAGTTTATGGAAATCGGTGTTATTATTCGACTTTATAGACATGCTTTAAATTAAAGCCGGTTATAGAGAGAAATAACCCCGAAAAGCTTACAATTTCGCTTGATTATGATTTTGGGTTTAATACGGACACCTACAGACACGTAACAATAGTGACACCTCGCCAACGATCCGCTTGCGTCGAATCGATTTCATCAAATTTGAAAAGTGCAGGTATCTGTAGGAGAATGATAGAAGTTGACTGAAGTGTTATAGCTTATAGATAAACGATTTCCTAGAACGTCAGGAACGTTCTTACTTATCTCGACGGATTCTATTGTATCCCAAGTACACATTGTTCATTGCTATATATTATACTATATCTGATGTCAAAGCAGCGTTTAACTGTGCCACTCTCATCTTACTACGAAATTATGTTCGACCCTATTCTTAATCGTCGATATTCGGGGATGATTTCATCCGATTGATTGGTGACAAAAGATGTCCCGCCACAAGATTTGCATCGACGGCTTGAAACGGCCCAGATCCTTGATCGAACAAATGAAAATACCCCCGAGCTAGCCAGTCACAACTCCGCAGCAGGCAATGAAGTTTAGACTTTTCTGTATGACAGGACATTGGACATTTTTGTTCGAACACCCCCGCCGAACGCTCCGAGCGTCGTCTCGTGGACCAGCCGCATAAAAACCGGCAAACAACATCGGCGCGATAGGATCGTTGGCCTTGGCATCCATTCGATCGCGTCACCGCACTCTCGTTTTGTACAAACTCAGCCTCGCATCCGCAGAGTCCACTGTCGATCCAACACGAATTCTAGAATAACTTTATACATAGGCAGCAACAGCGACAGACGATAAAAGGGGCGAATGCAGGCGATACGAACGACTAGGTCTAATGGCCATCGTAGCCTTGCGGTGTTCATTTAATCGATGCGGCAGCAGGACCTGGTACAAACAGGGCTATCGGAACACCAAGCGCTAACTCGGAGCATCGGGCCACTACGAGACGTTGGAGTAGTTCGTCACAAACAAGGAACCTGCCTAACTGTTCCTTGCTTCATATTTGTTGCAATTTGGTAGTTAACAGAGCAAAACTCGTGGAATCGTGTCCGTCCAGCATCGCCGATGGTGATGCGTGTCCACGCCATAGCGTATGGCGTACTGTGTTCGATGACTGGAGCGGGCGAGAGTGCAATGATGTTTCACTTGTTTAGTTCTCATTGTATAATATTAGGGTAGTGTCCGAGTGTCCCTCGTATAAACATGGAATCGTATCGCACAAAGGCATTAATGGGTATAAAGCATGTTCGGTATCATTATAGTATTATTATTGTATGTACATTACAGTATTATTATTGTATGTACATTACAGTATTATTATTGTCACAGTTGTCGTGGTTTGATCGTCACAATAGGAAGTCCTTCGATCTTTGAGTTCGAGAGAACAGCAGCTTGCGTAGATGGGTATATGTTTCCGCTAATCGATGCTCAGGTTCGATATCAAGGTTATCATGGAGAATTGGTTTCAAATATATCCGTCGGCCCATCTTGTTTCAATTAATGCCATAAAGGTGGGCCGGTAATTGTATTTCTTGTTGAGGACGTCGTGAGTGGTGTCCTCGACTATTTGAATTGGAATAATGAGGCTTGTAAGGTCAATAATATCTCGTACCTCTAACCCGATTCCCCGGCGAATGAGCTGCGGCTTCTTGATCGACGACCGTTGGTCACGTCCATGAATTGAGGTAGCTTCAGCAGTCTGGGCAACGAGGACAATGATGGGACATAGACTGTCGAAAAGAGAAGAAGCCCTCGCAGAGCGATGGAGAACCTTCTAGGAAAAATTAAAGACATTCGCACCTTGTCAATGGGTGACACCTTGAGGGTCCTATATTATTAAGCTGAGCTAAGGGTGGATAGCATAGACAAGTAAAGAAGCAAGCACGTTCTCAGATCGACGGTGCAACAGTGAAACCTTGTAATTAGGTACGCGGCCGAGCGGCTCAAGTGGTCGCGATAAAGAAAAGCCAGGAGCGGTAGATTTCCTTCAAGTACCAAGACTCGCAAAGTGTACCATTGCCGACACGCTTGAGGGCTTCCTCCTTCGCGTGACACCGAATTGAATCGAATAGGAATCTAACGATCGGTGTAATACATTGACGGAAGGCGGCGCATAGCGAGAATAATTGCTGATAGCTTTTAAGTAAATTCGCGATCCTCTATAGGATACTCATCGGATAATGAGAGTAGAGTTTCTCTGTAATTAGAATCACGTTCCCGCAAGGTATCTTCAAGTAAAAAGTAACATTATAGTATCGAATAATCAGGCTCTGCTGCAAATTTCCATATGTATCTGGTGTGACTTTCTATCGTCTCGGACTCCCGGCCCTAGAACGGCCCTAGAACTTTAGGGAGGAATTGACTATATATCCGGAACCATCATACCTTCAAGCATAAAAAGTCATATAGTTTGGATTGTCAAATGTCGCGCAGATGTCAAATGTCACACTAGATATACGAGACAATTTAACAGTATTATTCTTATTTTCCCTTTTAGTTGGTCATTTAAATGCGTACGCTAACACGTGTAACACCGCAAAGCACGTTTCACAAAAATGGGCACCCGATTAACAAATACAATATTCGTATTTAGGATTTTCGACATAAAACTTAAATCTATAATTGAATGGAGGAATGAACGAAGCCACGTCGTAACGTAGAAACCAACCGAAAATCCGCGGGTCTTCGCCCCTCTGACAAAAGGATCCTCCACTCACTGATAAGGGATAATCAATCTTGCCGAGTTCGTCTGCAGTACGCATGGATCAAATCACCTCGGCATTCGCGTGTCGACCACAAGTCTGTCGAAATTAATCGATTTCCCTTGAGACCTACCTCTTGAGCCAAACACATCGTTCAGAATTTCATGAAGCATTCTAGCCCTAGTTCGATCTTAGCTCGCCGGCGTCTTATATTATTTTGCATTCTCTTTTACAGACTATGTCGGTCCAACCACGGCAGCCATTCGGCGAAATGTCCTTGACGAATATTTAGACAGACAATGCTTAAGAATCCTTCATATTAGTATTATACTATGATGAGGTTTCTCAGCTGCAATAAGATGAGAAGGTCGCTAAGGGCAGCTCAATCGGGATCAGTACGAATGCATTCACCCCTGCCGAGAACTCGTTTTCCATTTTATTTCTTTATTTTTTTTTCACGTCTTTGCTCTTTTTCAAATACTAGACGGAATCCCCCCCACCCACCTGATCGCTATCCTCTCAGACTGTTGAATGGCGTATCTCAAATCGAATATGACCTATATATATATATAAACGAGTATTTTTAGATAGCTTTTCAGATCGACGTCATTATAACCAATGCCCACCTTCTGTCCTCTGCCTCCCATATATTCCCAGGCTGGCAGCGGAGGCATCTCGCACAGCTGGTGGTCTCTCGGTGGTGGATCGAGGCGCGAACTCGACCAACGGCTCGACGGCTACTGGCAATAATGCTGGTTCCGGCACCGGTGGAGGTACAGCCACGGGTGGCCTCCTGGATAAGCGACCATCGGCGCTTATTCGCCGATACGGGGCGTTATACGCCCAGGCGCGAATCGACACTCTCGACGCACTCGAGAAACTGCCACAACTCAGCGATTGCGACGAGCTCAAGTCGAAGCTGCTCTTCTCCGTTGTTGTGGTACGGACGACGCCATTGAGTCTGACACAATTCTTATATATATATATATATATATATATATATATATATATATATATATATTATATATATATATATATATATGCGCAGAACATCTCCATACTTAGCTGCTCGATTGCTATCGGTCCGCCCTGTGAAGCACTGCTGAAAGCAGTGGACGGGTTCGTACATCATCTAGGGCGAAAAGAGGAACTCTGTTTAACAGAACTCCCCAACTGGAATATTGAGTCATACGTGTTTCACAACTATTCGACTTCGAATAAATCGATGAGAGCCGGATGGAGCTTTGTAACTTGTTGTCCCATGTTGTCCCTTTCTATGCCTAGTTTGAATGTTCTCCATCACACGAGACAGAGGACGTCAAGATCTAGCGAGACTACTCCTATTTCACTACAAGGTCTCTTATTGAAGTGGTTCGGCGTGTCACTCGGTTGGAACCAAGTGTCTGGCTATGTTCCTAATATAAATGATGACGCCACAGTGAAGAGCACACGGATCCACGTACGAAATACACCCCCGCCCTCTCCTCATCGCGTAATCGCCTGTTCGTTGTTCTTTCCTTTCTTGGTGTTAGTTGCTTGAGTTGTTTAACGTGCACTCTTTTTTCATCTGTGATCTTCATCTTCCTCTATCTCACAGCTGGCCTTCCGTTCGGTGGGGAACACAATTGCTGATATGAAGTCACAGGTTCGGCGGGCCCTACGTGTAAAAGGTGACGCGGCCTCAGATCCGTACGCCGAAGATCTTGAGGCCAGCGTGGAGCTGTATCTTCGATCCAAAGCAGAGGATTTCGATGTGACGAAGAATATTCAGGTGACTTGCACACACGATTAGGCTGACGATACGAGTCATTTACCCGTATCTCATTTGTTTCATTATAATAATATCCTGATTAATATATATATATATATATATATCCGCTTGTTATTATAGTGTTTCAGTCTAAGACATTTGATATGAGATATTGTAGCATTGAATTCGAGAACTGGCTCTCTCTTTGCTCCCTTAGATCATTAATTAGTTCAGCAAAGTTTTCTTCCCTTGTTACATAGGACGTTGTGCTATATATAAAATCATCATACCTTAATTCAGGGAGAGAATTTCCTCTACCGGATTGATTGTATCACCATCGTTCCATAGTCTGTGACTGCAGCAACCGGGCGTCGATACCGGTTGTCGAGTAAAATTATTTTCTAATCGACCATCATGCGAATCTTCCTCGGCGCCGAATATAGTTATTTTGCGCCGCGCTCAAAAGTGCCAAAATTCTGCACGCGTCATCACATTGGGCGTTCTCACACGCAGCGTGTTCTCACATACGCCAACGCCGTAAAAAGCGCTGAGACAAGGTGATACCAGTTAATTAGAGGGAGGACAAAATGGCCAACGAGCTGGTAAAATACAGTGACACCATAATAATATGATTTTAGTGCAACTATCGTATTTTTGAGAATCTGAAAAGCTCAGTTGTTATATATATATATATAGATATATATATATATGTATATTATTTTAGCAGAGGAACAAGGTATTATATGATTCCATAAAAAGCTCTGTTATAAACTAATCGCGTCGAATAAAAAAATGAGCTAGACGCGCAGCCACCCATTTGACTTTATTTCTCTCTTAGAGACCGAGAGCGAATGGATGATAATAGTTAGAAAGGTGAACTCGATACGGCTGCTCTGGACTGTTTACTGAAGAAAGACTGCCTCGCCGACAGAGATTACGTAGGTCGCCGTCGATGCGGGCGAGCCCTTGAACACCGAAATGCGACGTATAGCCCTGATAAGAACTTGTTGACACGATGGATCCCATGAGAACATTTAAGCATTTTACAACAAAGCCTAAAACGATTCGCGGTAGATAAAGAAAACGCAAACACCGGAGTTGTTATTGTGCTGTTGTTGTTACAGTATTGTTGTTGTTGTTGTTTATGTCAGCACGAACTCACATCGACATAGGCCATACACAGAATTATATACGATTGTCACTTCCACTTGTGGTTCAGACGCCAACGCAAGCCGTAAATGCTACACGTACGTCATATACAATCAGTAACGCGTAGAACAAACTACTACTCCCACCCGTCGACTCCGCCATCGATATATCGCATTTGGATTGATGCCAAAATGTCAACTGAGCTTTTCTATACGACTGTAACTCGGCGAGAGGAACAGCTACTGTACAAATCGTGATACAGGCAGAATCAGGATAGCCTATATGTATAAGGCTCCGAAAGCGTTTCGTTGCGTTGAAGCGTGCGAATGCTTCTTCGGGACATTTCCTTCTTGTCCCAACCCGCGTCCCGCCTTAAAGGACGCTGTAGTACCGCGGAAGAGAACACTGAGTACACTGAGCATTTATGAATTGACATCAATTTACTGAGAATTACAGCGACGCGTTTGCATCACCTGCATGTGCGAATAGCTAAACTGCATTGGCACACAATTACCTGGCCGAAACTGACGGCGACAGATCTGTCAGATCTCTGGGGGTACAGCGGCAACCGCAGAGTAGGCCGTAAAGGAGGCATCGGTTTGAAGTAATCACCCATCTAATCACCGTATCGATCTCGAATTTATTCCAGGATGTCTGTCAGCAGATTTTGGCGACTCTGTACGATTATCCTTGTTTAAAAGAGTGTCGGGGCTTGATCACCTACGTAGGGGACAGCGTCCGCCTCGCCTGGGCACTCTCCACCCAGACGCCCCCGTACAGGTTTGTTTATTGAATATCTGCCACTTTTTTCACCTTTCCTATCATACGACAGAATTTCTTTTCTTCCAATTTTCACTACTAACTTTACACGGGCGGGTCTTCTAGAGATCCGTATTTTTCTTCAATCGCTACACAGTCTTCAATAATATTCAGGATAAGACATCATGGTAAGGGCAAATGATCTTCTCTCTGTTCTATGTTCATTCACTGTTCTACGAAAAAGATGATCTTACATTGTACGTATGTGGATTAAACTACTCGCGCCGAAGTATTACTCTATATTGTATTAAATATATAGACATTCACTTGCTGTTACGCTGTTGCAACAGTGACAAGTTCTACTAATTTATTAAACAATTATTAAACCATAACCGGCCACTCAATGTTATCTTTACACTTCTTGTCTACGTGTATTTAGCACCCTCACTGTCCCCATCGAAATGACGCTTCCTTAGCACTCTATGCGCTTCGCCGAGCCTGCCCCTAATCTTAGCTTGTCGCTGTTGTTGTCGCTGTTTCATGGCAAACTTTACAGGCTGGAATTCGAAGCTCGGACGTTCCGACCCGACTATCACGTGCGCTTCCATTCATCGAATCAGGGATCTGATCATATCCGAACGTATTTATGGCCGGCTCTCATCGAAGCTGAGAACGGTCCTTGTGTCCACAAAGGTGTCGTCATCACATAATCATCGCCATTCAATGGATGGCATTAGCATACGCCGAGGCGGCGATTTACACCAACATTCCCCTCTGTCGAATCACTCCGATTGCTGTTACGGCGCAGCACAGTTACCTACGACTACTAGACTCAGTAGAAGAATGCCACCCTCGGGCGTGAACACTCTCAACATAAATAAACATCAAGCGCCCGGATGATGTATGTCGCTAATTACCCAAATAGTGAAACCTCCGACGACAACTTACGCGAGACCGAAATGCGTCGACCACCGGACGCCGTTCGAGCTCATTTGCTGTATACGTCTGTGCCGAGAAGAATTCCAAAGAGAAGTGAGCGCGGACGAGATTGGGCGATACAGATAAATAGATATATAGTTGACAAGAAGGGGATACCGATGAAGATGATGATAAAAACCAGCCAGACGTGTGAGCAAACAGGTGAACGGTGGCTGGCGTCGTCGCTGAGTCAGCAGAGAGAGATCACACTGACTGCAGTTGAGACCTGTACCTCTCACATCATCACCACCACCACGACCACCAGACATAATATGATGGTGATAAGGGTGATTGTTGATGATTATGCACACGTCTTCCTCAGACGTATGTCATGGGTACAACAGAACGAAACGTATAAATATATATAAATATGATATATATATATATATATATATATATATATATATATATATATATATATGCTCGGCAACATCGAGGAAATATCAATACTGTTATGATTATTATTACTATGATTATCATTATTATAACGTACTATGATCGATATACTGTATAACACATCTCTCGATTGTTACTCGAGTGTCATAATGATAATAAGATGATATTTGTACCACTGTACACGCTGTAGACGAAAGCGTACAATAGCAACACATTGAAGATACTATAGCAACAGTCGATCTGGTTCACGCACGTGCGTGAATCCTTGTCTGGTTCACGCAGGTGCGAAGGCGTCTTAGCCTCCGCGTCCCGTCTCTTCCCCCGAGCCGGAATATCAGAGCGAGGTTTTCTATCGAAACAACGCAAGAGAAAAATTGTGGTGACGGACCACGCCGTAGGGAGGTATGCGCTCGTTGACAGCTGGGGGCGCAGGATCCGGGGAGTGTGTGTCACTCCGTTACGATGCATGAGATGACCGTGAAGACCTTCGATTGGTCCTGAGGTCGGCGAGGTCATGAACCTTCATCCCGTGTAGTGAAGTGTTGATGACGCAGGCGAAGGAGGACGAACGCACCGAAACAAATCGATAAAAAGCGCACGCGCGAATGAATGCAATTCATGTGATCACGTTGACGATGAGTGTCTCTTGTAACGATCCAAGTCATAAACCTGACAAGAATGATAATGATGATAATTGTAATTAGCAATTGGTCAGCAAGCAGCTGAATGATGGCTACGCCGGCGGGATAGCACATAGGCGAAATAAGTGAAAGGTTTAAGCATATCAGCAGATATTATCTCAGTCGATAATATACAGTAAGGCATTGTTTATTACCTTGTATGCAGATGTGGATTGCAATCCCCGTGGAAACTGACAAGCTGAATGGCATGCGCTAGATTTCAATGGCGAATGCCAGTCACTGGTCGGAATCAGGCAGCCTTGAAACACATCCCGCTTGTGACGATTCTCTTGAACTCACGAATGCACGCACACTTCTCACAGGCAAACGAGAAGTGGATCGCTGTAGCAAACGTACTCTGAATTGACACTTTATATATATATATATATATATATATATATATAATGATACACCTGAAATGCGCTTATACACATGAACGGACACGCCATACACGAGAGCCTTGTTGACAAATAGCGACAAAAAAATAGAAGAGAATAGACGGTGATTATCCTCTTACTGGCCCTGGTGCAGTGGATCGAAACACCCACCAGTACTAGGATACTAACCCACCCCATATATATATACATATACAAGAATCCAACATATGTACATCTCAATTGTAGTCGTACGGTGTTTGGTAAAACACACACACACACATACAAACAAACACAGACTGATCGGCTATGCCAACAATTGAGCAGGAAAAAAACATGAGGACAAAATGATATTCGAGCACAAACAAAGAGTGGACTGATCCACTTCTATAAATCAGATATTACTGCGCAAAAATCATGATACAGACATGGCAGGAGTCAGGAGTAACTCGTAATGGCCGTTTAGTGACATGTGCTAATTTACTGATCATAACAAATCGACGATTAGTTATCATTAAAGGTTCGTGCCTAACGATACGGATGACAGGAAGTTCTGCTGCTGCTGCTGCTGTTTCTAGTAGTATAAACGCGTCTCGTTCGTTTGTCATTCAGAGCAGCAGCTGTTCTCGCTGCTGCCCGACGGCGCGCAGCCGCAGTGGCTTTGGAAACTGTCATAAAGCCCATGTATGGATCGCGCTCGTAGAGTTTGCGCTTGCGTCGAGCGAACCAATTGTTCTACCTCATCTGTCGACCCGAACGCTGGACCATGTGTGGATCATCTTGTGTACAGACTATGAAACAGCATTGACAACGACGCATAACTTCGATTTGTGAATTTTTTGTAGAGGAAAAGAATAATGCGAAGTCGCAATATATATATATATCTATGTGTACTCTGATAGATCAAACGTGTTTACAGTTGCGTCTCCCAACAATTGTACCCCCGTTGTTGTCTCGCTCGAACGTGACCGGAAACAGAAGCTAAATGTCAGGTCAGGTGTCTGAGCAGGCTCCATCATACAATTGAGGCCATATCGTGTCATTTGATTTCTTTGTGGAGACCTGCCGTAGATATCATTTAACATGGCAATCGTGGTATAAACGCAGCAAATTCACGTAACAGGGGAACAGGCAAAGAATCTCGCCCATAACTCGAACATACACGCACACCAAATACCCACACCTCATGGCCACGTAGAGTCGTTCTTATGATATATATATATATATATATATATATATAATATAGCGCAGTGGCTAGCGGGGGCCGGTCGGTCTGTCGTCCGGCCAGCCAGATTGCCACAACACTGAATGGGCAGGAAGCTAGGCCAGCTAGCAAAACTAGTTGCATCTAGAGAGGTAGGGAGAGAGAGAGACTAGTCTAATCATAGACGGATCGGCTTCTCATTCATCAATCCGACAAATGGACGTATTCGCAAACTCACACGGGCGTTTACACACACACATACACACGCAGAGGTCGAGCCACCAACTCGACATGGCGAAACATATATGATACATATGAATACCTGTATGATTGATAGACTGAATGAATGACTATTATTAATAATATAATAACAATATTATTACAATAACAACGACAACAACAAGTTACTAGCCATTATTATATCACATTAACACTGTATAATAATAATAATAATAATCATTGTTATTATTGTGACTATGATAAGCATGATAACAGCGACAATATCATACGTCTTGTCTGTAATTGACTGACGACAGCAAAGCGCATCAATATGCGGACGCCTGAACGAACACCTGCGCGCGATCCCTGATGAACATTATTATTATTATTATTATGATTATATATACTAGTAACAGAGCGTATAACAGAAAGAAATGATGAGAGAGAGAGATAGAGAGATAGATTGACAAAAACAACTGAAACCTCAGAAACTGAACTGTAGCGACGAACACTCCATGTGCCTACGGGACCCGTTCCGGTTCCCGCTGCCTACTCCTTTGGGTCCATCTTCTCGAATGATTCTAGCGATGATGATGATGATGATGAAGAAAAATGATGATGATCTGTTCGTCGATAGATTGACCGAAGAGTTCATCAATTTGCTGATTCAATAAGAATAATATATATATATATATATATATATATATATATATATATATATATATATAAACCAGTACATGCATATAAGCACATACGCACCATCTATGGAGACATAGAGAAAAAAAAGCGGGCGAAAGATATACATGTCGTCATTATAAGAAGACGAAGAGGAAGAGGAACGTAGCAGATATGATAATCGACACCGAGGGAAGTTAGGTGATTCATGATTCGATTCGTGGATGAGCGGTCAGAGATGATCAGAGATGCAAACTAAATGTTATGTTGCTTAGCTACGCTGGCGAAACCCGCGGAGATATACTCGAATGTTATCAAAAACGCATGGTGAGAGCAATGACTAACTTCGGCAAAGTGTACGCGACAAAAACATCGTCATAGCATGAAGGCGGGGGACAGGAGGGGAAGCCTTGGAAAGCGGATGATGTTTACCTAGAAGATAGTTGACGATGAAGAATAATGAAGAAGCAAGAGTCTTA
This sequence comes from Stratiolaelaps scimitus, assembly GCA_019614645.1. NCBI lineage: Eukaryota > Metazoa > Arthropoda > Arachnida > Mesostigmata > Laelapidae > Stratiolaelaps > Stratiolaelaps scimitus. Next base: position 2,083,891 of record JABWDB010000018.1, on the reverse strand, counting down.
CTTACGATATATGATGATTACAATAATAATAATAATGATGATGATAATAATAATAATATAGAGACGCAAAAACACCGCAAGTGTGCCGTGTACATAACGATACCCCTGTCAACAAGCGGTCACCCACAATACCGCGATGTAACGAGTCGATGGCTGGCCTGCATATGTGACCCACACGTGGAGGCTTTCTCGTTCAATTCCCGACGAATACACCCGTCTCAAAAGTTCACCCCACCGACCTTCGAATCTAGACGGTTTTTCCTGGAGATGTCCGTAGTGAAATGTCCAATAAAGCCTGAGTTACTCAAAGTCCGCTGTATGACTGACACCTCATTGTTGGGCGTGATATATATATATATATATATATATATATATATATGTATGCGTTACATATTCGAACAGATTTAGAACAACGGTAATTAACGTGCGGATGTCGTCTGCTGAAGATCTATATACGTATGCATGACGGGTAGACGTGGCGGCCGCCCAAGAGACTCCCCATAACGTCAACGGTTGCTGGTGGCTTCTCCGGGGTCACATTATCAATCGTTGAATCACATCAAGGACGAATTTGCTCGCCTCGTAGTCAACGGTTTTCCTTAAGCACATCGAACCGTTGCCAGTGAGGTTCTATGGGGATCGATGGGGATTTTTGCCTTAAAAATACTGTATAAAGCGGACTGTATGTCTAGATCGACAGTTGCGGATCGTACAGCGGACTTGCAGAGAAGATTCTTCTCCTCACGAGACACTGTCTCGTCCCTAGCAGCAGTTAACTCCTGTTCAGACATTATTCATAACACACACACTACTTTTCGAGAAGCGACCATAGCTGACTGATGATAACAATAAAAATAATAATAATGACGAATGATGAAATGATGTACCAAGAACGAAAATATAGCTTATTTCATATGAAACAACATGGTGTTTTCATTTGTTGTTAGTAGAGTCTCACTTCTTATCTTATAATAAATGAAGCAAATCACTAAAACATCCAAAGCTTGATTCATCTTGATCGCGCGAGACGCTCTTACTTTTTGGATTAGAATTGTCAATCAACACCTATATAGACGCCGTTAAATCGTTGAAAGATCATCATTACTATTTGCCTCATCGGAGTCTGGCCTCAACAAACGCAAAGACGAGCTATTTATCATACATTTCGCTAGTCAGCCTAATGAAACAGTCGATTTCAACCATTTCCAAAATATACCACGCCTCCGAGAAGTTCACCGTATTCGTATACGACGTACGTATTCACCTTTCATTGCTGTCGTTTCTCCTCACTAGGTGTCCAATCGTTGAGGAACTCATTGACTCGAATGAATCTATTATTCCCATACTGATTCGCACGATGAAAAAACCCCATCCTTGCCAGATCTGGCGAACCGTGAGACGTCGAGCGAGAATAGGAAATGAACGAGAATGAAAACCACGTAGCGTAATGGCTCCTTGGTTGGCCGTTTTTGTAACGACGTGCCAATTTGATCGAGCCGCATTACGCGTTAGTGATGCTGAAGTGTAGAAATACTCTTGTTTTTTTTTAGTTCGCATTGAATGAAATCCAGAAATATACGCGTTCTGCTAGGGAAGACAACGCGACAGTGGAGCCCCTGGTGAAACTCGTCTTGTCCTTTATTGAAATGAAAGGCTTCGTAATACAAGACGCTGCGCTTGAAATTCACGAAAGTAACGTGCATGAATTTAATAAACGTGGCTGATTTTACGTGGACGTGAAGCACTTGCACAGTACTAGTGGCAGTCTCTACTTATATAGTCTGCTTGAAGTTGTAACTACTAAATAAAATACGCAAGAAGCTCAAGCATTCGTCTCGCATAGTTACCCAATGCCTTACCATCAATTAGTGAATCAACAAAAAAAAAACCGATTTCGATAGAACCGCTAACTTTATTCCTCTAGTGAAACGTGCATAAATACAATAGCAATTACTAATATTTCAAGCCATTTTTCCGAACATATACCCTATTTTGGTGTTACAATTCTTCCTTCTCAGCTGGTCTATGCCGAAGGACATAATTAAGGCAATAGATTTTACTTTGGTTTATCAAATGAGGATATCTAGACGAATCAACGTCACCATGTTCCTGTGCTGTGTACTCGGTAATCTACATTAGTGTGAGATTTCGGCCCTATAAAATTCGATTCCGGGAACACTCGCTAAAGTTTGTGCGGAACGTCGACGCAACCGGTGCCACCAATCGGGTCCTTGCACGTAAACGATAAGAATGCTAATGCCAGCCAATTTTACCATCCACAAAAGTCCAACAAATTGAATTGCACTGTGAACGGACACAAATATCGCCCACGTCACCAATGACGTAACGCCTCCGTGAAAGGATAGAACGCTGAGTAATACCGTGCAGCCGTTGACAGCTCCCTGCAACACGGCAGCAAGTGAATACAGTAAGTTAGTGCATTGCAGATATTCGGCACTGCGTCGGAAGCTATCTCGTATACATTCAACATAACGGGACATTCAGCTTGCTTGAACATTTGGACAGTTGTTTGGTAACCCAAGAAGGGACCAATTGATTTTCCAGACTCGCATATGTTCGATCTTATATATATATATATATATATAGGATAAATCGTTATTTTCGGGGAAAACTTGTTCTTGTCTATTGTTCTTTTGTATTGTATTCATGAACGATCCCGTCCGAAGGTTCACACACTGCTCAGAGTGTCACAGCGAGCGGTTCGGCACTCATCTCAAGTCGGTGAAAACCGACGTTCTATTGTCGTTATACGCTTTAATAGTACGCTCAATATGTCACGTTGTGCACGGTATCTGCGTCAGCCTGCTAACGCACCTGGAAAACATGACACATCCTGGCAGAGACGGCGGGTAGCCGACGAATATGGCAAGGAGGACCGAAAATACGTGGGGGATGTAGCCACAATGCGAGAATCGACCCCCAGAATACGTATTCCAGCAATAATTCCAACTTGAGAATTGCCACAATTGTCAGCATGATCACTACACGGCTGGGGATGCGCTGGCTCACCGATGACACGATCATCCCTGCCTTGGCGACACAATTTTCGGCTGTCTGCAGTGGAAAAAGTGAAGGTCAGTGCCAACGGCAGCTTAAGGAACTCTTGCTAGAAGCATCAGTACGAGCATAATGGCCTTAATCATGCAGCCCCCCACCTAGCGTAATCGCATACGTAAGCTTCTAGGCAGATAGTCTACTCTCAGTAGAATATCGTGAAGAAACAAGTAGAACATCGTGCTCACCTTGAATAGATCGTCGAATAGAGACAACGTCTCCTGTAACAGTGGTAAAAGTGTGACAAGCAGGCTCATTTTGCTGCTCGTCTGTCCTTTTTTTCTGGATTTCCTATTGGCGAAGCTGCTATCGTTGGTCCGCCCAGCGCCTCCCTGGGTTCGGCAGGCCCGGAAGCTATTGTAGGGGCTCCTCGGGCGGGTCGGAAGCGTTCGAACGCGGCCGGAACGAGCAGCACTTGGAGACATCTTCGGGCGGTTCGTGCGCCACATGGCTGCAGCACCAACAAAACGTATTCGATAAAGTCAACGAACGACCGGATTCGACGAGACGGAGAAATAGATTCAATTGAACATTTTACCGTTTGTCGGTGAACGACTCGCCGTCGTTGGGAGGGTACGATACCAGCGGCCACATCTGGTCGGCTCGACATCCTCGATAAAAGCGTTCTCAAGCTGTTCAAAAGTGCTCGTCGCAGCCTCGAATTGAGTTTCCGAATCGTGCGGCCATGTAATTACGTTCGCCGAGTTACCATTTACGTTTTGGATGGCTTCACGGGGCAAAGAGACACTTTGGACCTCCTGTGCAAAATGATAAACACAAGCAAAACGACAGATCGCAATAGGTTTTTCCCTAGTACTGATACTAGAATCAGAGAGGGTTTTTACCGGAGAACACGTTCACACTATTTCAAGGAGGAGGCCTTTGTGGGCGCATACATAACCTAAGGTTAGGTCAAATCAAACGGTTCACTAATGATCGAACATATGCGATCTGCCTACCTGACATTCGTGGGCTGAACTCGCAGTTAATTTCTTGTGTTTCATATTCAGTCGGCGTTTGAGTATAGCGACAAAATGCGCTGGGATTAAGATCGAGGACTTCATTATACTATCTGATGCTAGTATCTAACATTCAACATAGGAGAACAATTCTAATTCGTACGTTGGATGCTCGAAGTGTTCGATTTGTTTGGTTAACACATAGCGTTCCATGTCGACCCCTCGGAGCATTCAGGAGATGGTACCAAATGTCATGCACGTCAACGCCCGCGGTACCGTCCTCAGAACACTAGCAGGCCACATTGCGTGTGTAATAGGCACGCAATGTGGCCTGCAAATGAAATAGGCACGCAAATAGGCACGCCTCTCCCTGATCCTCTTGGCAGATCTCTAACAACAACCCTATATTATATATATATATATCGACGCTTGACGGGGAAGTGGATAACGATTAAAGTCGCTGGGCGATGGTTAATGAATCCAATAATTGCGCTCACGAGAACATACAAATAGTCTATTGACGAAAGCTAATGAGCGCTATTTATACTAAACGACCATCTAGATGAAAGGGAGCAGGTATATTAAAATGTGATTTGCCGCCACTAATTAGCTGCATGCTACTTAGGGGCAAGTCAAACTTGTAGCAAAAAAACAATTAGCAAAGAATCGTCGATAGGGACATTAAATCTTCGAGCCCGGATTCGTTTTGGTTTGAACCTAGATCCACCATTGCATGCGCCAGGTAAACGTGTTATTAGTTAAGCTCAGTGCACGCGATCACCTTGGGTACGATAGAGTGTCTGCTCTTCGGATCGTTAAATCTTAATCTACCAGATACTCGAAATTCAAATATAAAATGGCATTCACCATTTGCAGTTAGGTTAAAGCTCGAACACTCTGACGGATTGCAGAGATTTGGTGTGAGTTTCTCACGGGTATCACGAGCGCAATCTATGCAAGAATTTCCCTCCTAACGCTCGAAGCATTAAGAACGTCCTCAATCTTCAGCTCTAATCTTGTCCCTCTCCGATACAATCTGTGTTTCCTGTAACACCGTTACCTCTTTCTTCGAGTGGTAGCAGTTGTAGTAATAATAATAACAACTTTATTGAAGAAATCTGGAAGGCGGCTCGAACCAGAGGCCCAACGGTTCGCCATCGAATGAACGGAAAGGACATCACAGTATATATTCCTGTTGTTCCACCACCTGTTGGCGTTCCAGCTCATTACCTCATCCTGCACGTGGTGCTCAGGAACAGTCACGGCATACGTCCTGACATCCTACCCGTATATGCAAATCTAGGCGAATCCTGAAGAGCTAGAGCACCGAGGCATAGTGGTTCTTCAAGGCCGTTACCACTGTAGTAGTCACTGCAGCTGCCATTGCGGAACACGGGCTAACCGCGAATGGAAAATTCACCGACATTATACCTAAGCCAGCTCAAGTCTTGTATTGCCTAAAGCGATACTTCAGTATCCTTTGTTAACTATCAGATGTCCGCTACTGTTTGGCCATTATATTAGGAGATTTCATGCGGGTCCCTCCCCTGTAGTTGTCATAATATGAACAAATGGTTGAATTATCAAATTGTACGCTACTTTACGCCATTCTTCGTGACATACATACAATCAGTGTTCAATCGTACCGTACGTGCACTCATGCTCAACTTTGTCTCTCAGTTTCATATCTGCCACTAGGTAGATTTGTCCTAACGAGAAGACAGTTTGCTGGAAACGGATATTTGTCTGCAAAAAATCACTTCTAAATGAAAAACAAGATACAACAAATATATACTCAACGGATGACGTTCTGTCTCTCTTCCAGCCGGGCAATTTTGGTGTGCCACCGATAAGCGTTCTTGAAGCAAATGAAGAAAATATATAGATTTCGACTGGTAATTGTGTTTACCAATACATATTACTGAACAGATACGGAGTGGACAGCGTTTGATGAGCACCCTCATCGGGTGTTAAATGTACACTTCAAACACATGATCTGATTATGTAATATCGTACATAAATCTATTAGGGATTCACTCGAGAAGACGTCGTCGATCGCTGTTGGCATCGTCGTCGCCTGGACCGGCCACGCCGCGGCGGGAAGCAATGGTCGGCACAGTTAGAACGTTACTATAGAGCATGCTTCCAATGGTCAGGAGAGAGAGGCCCACGAGAGTCATCATTGTGAACTGCTGCCACTGAGTAACGATTGAGAACGTCCAAATGACTATTGTACGAAGGGAATCAAGTGCGATATTTGTCGACGCTGGTAATTCTCTAATGAGAGAGGCGCTAGCTACGTTGAAGGAGCTCACGGACAATATAGCGATGGAGATGCCGATAGCCACCTGAGGACTGAAAGCAAACGGACGCAACGCGAACGCGCAATATAATATACACATACATATTGTACATTTTGTTCTATTATTATTATTGTTATTATTAGAATTATCATTACAGCATCTACTGTACCTCGTGCAATTTGAATGGCAACTATGAATCAAACTATAGCGAGTTGTTAACACTGTTCTTAACCCTAGCACTAACCAATGTTCTTGAATCGACTCAATCGTTTAGGCTAATTGACGAATGCAACTTTAATTGCTTCAGCAGCTGGCTATACCTCATAGTGGCTCATAGTGAGTACAAGACACGCGGATCAAGTTCGTGAGCTTAACAGAAGCTAGAGCAGTGTTAACACACCCGGATGTCACATGGAAACACAAAAGTCGGTCACCTCTTCAAAGCTATACAAAAAAAATGGTCACCTTTACCTGTTGTAGATCTGGTAGAGTCCGTCGATTGTATCCTCGACAGGAGCCCCTCCGATCTGAACAAAATACAGCACTATGAGCACTATGACCGTGAAGAAAGCTCCGAATAGCCCTATCCAGCCGACAGCTTGCATTGGCGGAACGTTGCTTCCCGCAACGAGTTTCTCTTCAACAAGAGTCATCTGCAACGCGGCAACTATTTGCGCGGCAACGATCAGCAGATCGCCTGGAAATTTTAATTGCTCGAATAATTAGTCGACTCGTTGTTGCTCAGCTCAATTACAAGAGTTGAGAGTAATTGGTTTCTCAGTGGTGTAATTGCCATGATGGATCGTACGGTACACGTAGTACGCGCCGAATTCGACAATATTCACGATTTTCAAGTGATGTCTACCCTTTTCTTTATGAAGGAAAATATCCATTTTTTTTTCGCGGCTGACCCCTTTTTCACTAGTACCCCTGGGGGACAGGCCTGCTGACCATCGTTGGGTATTACTTCAAGGCGCTATCGGGCCGCTGTTGGGGCACAATCGAATTGAAATTATGAGAGAAACCTATTAGAACTAAGCAATCTCATCATTATACAATTGTTTTGTTATTCAATCAAGGTATAATACGCTACTAGTCAACCTCTGATCTATTTCAGTATCTAGCTATAAACATATAGTATACATTTACCAGTAATAATTGACGGAGCATTCATTTCCCGGGTGCTCGTGCCGCTTTCCCTGGTGAGAAACCAGTCAGTAAATCCTAGAAGCGCCAGTCCGGTCACGACGATCACAATGCCAATCCACTGGGACCATTTTTGCCTCCGGCGTAAAATCAGCGTCGATATCAGACTTATAAAGACGAGCACAGCACCTGTTACACAACAATAGATATGTGTGGTAGACACTAGCGTTTGTGTACCGAGTATAACTGAGCGCTGATGTATTTTACAAGGCAAGCTAATAAAAATAATAATTGCCCGGTGAATTTCCACAAAATACTTTTCAATAACCCAGTAAGAACGTGGCAAGAACGTGGTCTAAACCTGGCCGACGTCTCTCTTTCCATACATAACTGCTAAACGCATCGGTTGATCCTCACCCTTACGAACCTCGGAACATCTGTGCGGACGCTACAAAAGTCAGATTGAGCCCAATGTACATGAGCGTCGTGGTGATCATGTCACACAACGCGGGCAGTATAAAAATTGTTGGGTTAAACGAGCGGTTCCCAGTCAACGCATTCGGCATTCGACTTTCATCCGATGGGTCGCCAGCGCGTCGATTGTATAACCAGAGCGTAATCTTGAATATCGCCAGACACATAAGCTCACCCAAGAACATGCCAAACGTCTGGAACACCAGCATGCAATTAGAGTCGATAAATCTTGATTAGAATTTGATATGTCTACAACGCCTTTAGACGCTTTGAAGAGGCCGTCATATGCGTATACAGATATGGGCAAAAACGGCGCGGCATGTGTGTGTACGAATCGAGTGAATTGAGATATTGGCCTACACTAATCTAATTAAGAGCTTTCATTGAAACGTAGTGCTACACAAATACGGCAAGCTCTATCGGGCACATATCGTTAACAACCTGAGCTAGTGCGTTAACTATCTTATAATTTTATTTTACTTATAAATGCAATAGCGTGATGCCTTGAGGCAGACCAAAAGTCCACATTGTCAAGCAATGTCGATTAATCGAGAACGGCATAACATATTAAATGTTTGCTTGGTTTCTACTGCAAGTTTACACTGCAGACGCTTAGTCGAAAGAATAACAACCTGTAGTGCGGGATGTACGAATGGGTGAGGTAAATGGGTACTCGAGCCATTCCGAAGATGACCTTGGGGACTGCCAGCAACAACTGCCATATCCGTCCATCTGGAACATTTAGCAACAAAGCGACAAAGAAAAAGCAGCGTAATAATAATTAGTAATAATAATAATAATAATAATAATAAATGAATGAATGAAGTCAACAAGTGAAAATTGCCGAGGCACAGTCACCTCTTCGTTTTCAATATAACCGAATAAGAACCTACTTTGAAACTAGAAGATGAACTGATCCAGCTGAGATCAGCAGGCCGGCAAGGCAAAATTGGCACGTCGAGCAGACCATTGCACCCGAGAAAATAGGAGCTCACCCTGTGGAACGAATGAATGCACATCTATCAATTAACAAAATCGATTAGGCACGTATCAAAAAATAGATGTGCGAATCGCCAATTGATAGCAATAACATCCTCAATCAGAATTGACACTTACCACTTGAGATCAGGTCCAGATCGAGCGAAAATATCAATATTTTAATTTGCCACTGTACTCGACCCAATGTCAATCGACTGAAACTGTACTTAAAGTGTAGTGAGCATTCGCTATAGAATTAACTATGCAGTCAACTGTCCATACCGTATAATCTACATTGAGTTGTGTTAATACCGAGTGACCGGGTTCCCATACAATTTCGAAATATTATCAACATGCGCGTACAGTGACGCTGTTCACTGAGATTAGCTATGCGCGCTACCCTTGAAGGTAGGCCCATTAGCTATCGCCAAAATCTTGACGACAGACACTCTACCTGAGAGTTAGAAGGCTTCTAGCCATATCAAGCGCCAAACACTGGGCAACACCTAATCCCACTACATCTGACTACGCCTACCGAGTTTTGTTTGCCGTGAATCGAGCTACAGCGCTTGTCATTTAATGGACGACAAATACTTAAAACAGTAGGACTTGTATGAAAACAAAAAAAAATGCTAAATAATACTGCAGAATAATGACTGTTGGCTATCCTCAACCAACCCTTTCCATGTAGTGTACCGACCGTTTTAAGATAGAACTATGAGAACGATTGAGCGTCTAGAACACAGATGATGGATATGTGTTGTGTTTGACTGTGCTCTGCTGATAACTCGCCACTTTCGACGGACATAGGAGGTGACACGTCATGTTTACCTGTGTCCCGGTTTTATTTATTTGTTCTCCCGTCTTTGTGTTCCTTGCTGTATCCGATGTGTGGGCGTTCGTGCTATCGCGAACAAGAAGCAACTAATTAATTACTTTTTATCTAGATTCGACTCGAATGTCGCTAACCATCTCTCCTGTGTTTCGAGTTTCATCACGCTACAAATATAGTGGAAGTGGCAAATAGAATACTTGCATGGAGAGAGCTTTCATGAACCACCCTCAGCATAGAATTGATCAACTCTTTAATTCATTCATTAACATTGCGGTTGATCGACGGAACCACCGCAAGTTTACAATGCTCAAATGCTACAATTTGTTATTGTCAAATTGTAACCAGAAAAACTGTTCAGCTGGGAAATAACAAAGTTAGCGCGGTGGCCTGGACGGCTGAGTCTCTGGCTGTCGAACGCCAGAGGCGGCGGGTTCGAGCACCGTTGTGTGATGGCGACATATAAGAGAGATTAAGCATTGCGAAATTGCAGCTCTTTTAATAAACCAATAAAGCTTTACCTTTTACCTTTTATCTACTAAAGAGCAAAGTATAGATGGATGAACTGACCTGCTATTCACTTCTGGATAGTGTATAGGGGATTGGTGATCGACACGGTATCATGAAGTAGAAATCCAGCGAAATTTCACCTGCTTGAGCAGACGAGTCCCCTGTGCATAGTGAACAACGATATGGAGAATCCATTGGATTGTGAAGGACAAGAGGTAAATTTGTAATCGTTTTAGTTAGAAGATAAGCGAAAATGGTGATACACACATCACAATACAATGATATATATATATATATATAAAGCCTTGGGGGCCTGGTCAACTGCACCGAGGTGTCACTTAGTAGGAAATGATCCTAGGAACATACAAGGAAGAGTCTTCCCAACACGAGCTCTGTGGACGAACATCGGTGCCACTAGTGATATTGTATTATATATTGTGATTTTAAGAATGCCTTCGAAACCATGTCTCATCACTCGCTGATATCGGTCCTTCGATTCAAGGGGGTTGGTAGAAAAATTCTACACTGGATGTCAAACTGCCTAAGGAATCGAACTCCAGAGTAAATGCTGGGCAAACGTTATCTAAATCAGAGGCTGTGTGAAACGGATACCCGCTTTATCGATCAGGTTAGGCACATAATAGCTGGAACTGTGAGGTTTGTAATATATGCTGATATATTTAGAATTAACCTATTAAATCCCATAATACTCCAGAGAGCTCTAGATAGTTTATCGGCCTGATCCGTCAAAAAATTCTTTGAGCCCAGATGCATAATGTAAATGTATACACAAGACAACATGAGTGTCACTGCTGATTCAGGCTAGTCAAATACGGCGAGCAGGGGACCTTGCCTGTCTTGAGGAAATCTCAAAGAAGGCTTTTACGTCGAGTTGAGTTGATATGTGGGGTTGAAAAGGGCTCAGTCGACATAATATCGGTCCCACATCGGATGAATCGCGACGAGGGTTCATCTAAAAGACAAAATCCACCGCGGGCTCTCCTCCCTCGGTCAGTGTCCATTGGAAAGCCAATGTTTTTCCCTGACACATCACAAGCATCACGAATTCGCTAAGCGATGACTAATACTGGAATTTCATAATGAAATTATACCTTTATTAGAGTGAATAAATAAAGACACTCTTGTCGTTATCAAAACATCAAACCGATAATAATAATAATAATAATAATATGCCTTTTGTCCCTGAGAACTAGATACCGGCTATGCTCGGCCGTCTAGAGCCACCATAGCCTCGACGGTTAGCTAAATGATTTCGTTGAAGAGTTCAGTACTTTGGTCAACAACACGGTGTTTATTTATTTAGTATGGATTACAACATAATACATTACATCTGAGCGAAGGGTATCCCGCAAACAGAGGTAGAGGGTATAGGCGGCGAGACGCATTTCTCTGCTACGAAGTTACGTCGCCGCTGAAAATTGGATTTCTGACCAACCTCCAAGTAACGATATACATTTCATTGGCATGCAGTACTTGATAAAATTTATTACACTGATTATACGCATATTATTATATAGACACTTGGATCATCACCGATACCTATACACGAAAACTTAATAAATGAATGTCATTCAAACATACACTGTAGAGCGAGATGTAATTATCTATATACATTGATTTACATAAAGAGATGCACAGTCTCTAGCTGAGTTGGAGATTCTGTTGTACAGGAGTGCAGGAACGGTCCCTGATCGGTGAGTGATGCGTACAACAAATGCCGCTAGTGACCGGCCAGATGAAAACCATCTGATGATCTCTACCTTTGGGTAAAGACGAATACGTTGTTAAGAGCATTCTGTAACTCGTCGTTGTCTCTTCTAGGCATCTTCGCCTTCGGCGAGTTGGCGCCGATCCTCCTCATTGTCTTCGGCGTTCGGGTCGGCCACGCAGCCGTTCGACACGAGCATTGGCATAATGAGGACATTATTATACAGCATCATGCCGGTAAGCAGGACGGCGAAACCTCCGAGGGTCAGCAGGGTGAAGTCCTGCCACCGAGCGACAAGGGAGAAGGCCCAAATGACAATGATGCGCACAGAATCGAGCACCATGCGGGTCGTAGCTGAGAGTTCCTTCGTCACGGAGACGCCGGCGAAGTTGAAGAAGCTAATTGACAGAACGGTGCCGAAATATCCAATAGCCACTTGACGGCTGAAATCGAGCACGACGATAAAAAGTGGTTGCAAAACGGAATTGTGAAAAGCGATCGCCGTCAATGGCCAACTCGTATTCAGCCAGGTGTACAACAAAATCAGCTAAGCGTCCATGTAAGCTAGAATCGTACACAGTCACACACGATTGTACAACTCATTTTCATCCCAACGTCTCGATATGTGCAGTCGAATGTGGCTATTCATAGCATCTATAGTACTACCACTATCACTACTACTCTCAATCTCATCTAGTTGAGATCTCTGATATGATCGAACACATCGTAGTTAACAGCGCAGAACACCCACCTGTTATAGATCTGGTACAGCCCATCAACTGTGTCTTCAATAGGGGCACCTCCGACCTGGATAAAGTAGAGTGGCACCAGCAGCATGCCCATACACGCCATCCCGAATAGGCCTTCCCAGCCGACCGCTTGCAGCGGAGGAACGTTGCTACCCACAACGAACCTCTCCTCAAGAACCATTTGCAGGGCTGTGATTACCTGAGCCGCAATGATTAATAGATCACCTGAAAACGTGAAGTAAAGAAGATATTTCAACGATAAGATGTAATACTCTCATACATATTGATTGCGCTAATGTTGAGTCAAGATTGTGCAATGTTTGATATGTCATATTTACTACGCAAGCTAGGACGTTTGTGTAGAATAGAATGGACCAGATCTGCTATAGTGTATCACTAACTATAAGCTTTACCCTTTACTAACCGGTAATGATTCCCACGGTATCAGGCTGATTTCCGGTGTGCTTTTTCGAGCCGAAAAACATGTCGGCACATCCGACCATCGTCAGTCCAGCCAACACAATTAGGATACCCAGCCACTGAAAGCAACGCAAACGTCGACGCAACACGAGCCTCGACAGGAGACCAGTGAAGATGATCACAGCACCTACGAGAAAATGAGTTAGTGCCACGAAAAATTTGTTACAACAACAGCGAATTCGATCAACTCTTCGTGAACGCTCGGAACGATTTCCACTTGAAATGAACAAACTTTTCGAGGGGGAAATTCAGTGTCAAGTTTTGCATATTGAAGCACAGCTCGTTGCGGTGTCTGAGACGTTTGACGAGCGGGATTCAATATCGCTGATTTGGAGTTTTGGATTTTAATTTTAGAGTCTCGAGTTTAACGATATTACGAGTCACGCCGTTCGCACGTGATTAGACACAAGCTCAAATATGTTCCTTGTTCAGTTCACAGATAACAAACCTCGGAACATCTGAGCCGACGAAGCGTAGGTCAGATTGAGTCCAATGTACATGACAGTTGTTCCGATCATGTCGCAGAGTGCGGGCGGTAAAAAAATCAACGGGTTGAAAGTGCGACTTCCATTGAGGATGCTCGGCATTCGACTCTCGTCCGATGAATCGCCGGCCCGTCGAGTGTACAGGCACAACACGATTTTGAAGACCACTAGACACGTGAACTCGCCAAAGAACATTCCCAACGCCTGTAAAGATGACGTGAACAGCAACAACAACAACAACAACGACAAAAATCCGATTTTTACGATATGAAATCGTCAAGCCTGGCTTCGTTCAGATTTGCGCTCCCATCTGCCGGCCACTTTGCGTTTGCCGATAGAAACCCACCTGAAGGAATGAGTGTGAAAATGGATGCGGGATTTCGGTGCTCGACCCATTGCGGAGATGACCGTGTGGATTGCCCGGCACAACTGCCTTATCCGCCCATCTAGTGTCATCCGGTGACAGCAGCAACAACAGTGAAACAAGAAGACAACGATGATACGCTTATCGTGATTCATATTCGATGCGTCATACCACACCAACCAGGGTATATATATATATATATATATGCCGTATGCGAGTTAACTTTTCTCCCTCGTCGACGGCTGACGAGTTAACTATTGGCTAACTCTAGACTTGAAGTGTGGCAACATCATAAGTTGAGCTTAAATCAAACAGTTCCCACACACCGAATTGCAATGGCAGCGAGCCGGGACGTGGATACTCGAGTTTTAACATTTAGCATATTGGTGTTAGTGGATGTCGCTTCTATAATGAAAAATAATGGCGCAACGCGTCATTCCTCTGGTAGCAGTCTATTACAAAGTGATATTTGTTATTACACGGGACGTTATGAAATCGATGCTTAACTTATCAACTTACTTCGTAGCGAGAGTATTGATGGAACCGGTGGCCACCATCATCCCTGCCAGGAACAGCTGATACCCCGACCAAGCCATATTTTAGCAATAGAAATTTTCTCTTCCTCTCTGTAAATGAAAAACATCGAAACATTGACCAATAATAAGTGCACTTTGCGAAAACTGTGGCACATGGGTATGGGTGTCTCGATAAAATTACTTCGACTTATAAACACTGTTTAGTGACACTGTATATATATATATATATATATATATATACTATATATATATACTATGCTATACTATAATTTCAATAACTAAGAATTTCAAGTTTAGGTGAGTCTCCCCAATGTGGCCTTACAGGAAGTTGACGGGACACCAATGATAAGTTGACCAAATGACAGCAATGACTGGCACGAGAATATCTGTCCCGGGAGCTTGCACTAGGAGATTAAAGTTACTGTGACCAGATAGGCATAACCGCCTTAAGTTGCGGTAAAACTATATGGTGAAACATCCATGACGAGACTAGGGCACGCCAAATATCTATGTGATTCTCATGCGGGTGACTCTTAAGAGTGCAAAGGAAGATCAAATGAACGTTCGTCATCTCGCCGTTAGTCAGGACAACGATCCGTGGAGGACAAGACCTCATCAACGGAGAGTAATCCAACCACTTGTTGATTGCAGGAACTATGACTAAACGATCGACGGGGTCATTGTGAAAACATCCTACCTAGAGCTACAACGAGCGCCGTACATCTAACATCTAGGCAGAGGGAGTTCCACCCATATGAATATGGCGCTTGAACACATGGTGCAAAATAGCAGAAACTCTCGCCAACGTAAGCCAATATCAATATGTTCGTCTGTACGATTTACTAAACTAATTTCGAGACAATTTCGTCCCTCTCTCTCTCGCTCTCTCTAAATTGTTCTCTGCTTAGAAAAAAAAGCAAATTGTGCTCCATGGCTCTGCACCGATATTTGTGATAGCGTTGACGGATGGAACAAAGACGCCCTTTTCTCATACACAAATATTCGTAGTTGTATAGCTCTCACTACGTTCGAGTAAGCTTAAGAAATATCAGCATTGAGTTGCTAAGCATCGCTCCTGCCTCCATAAACACACTAACGCCTTTGAATATGCTCAAAGAGGGTGTGCTCGGTCATAGATTGTGGAACGGGTGACCGTACGGAGGGTACCGTGGTTGCTCAATGGCAATAAGAGCTGACCGCCCGTCACCCTGCGTTGAAGTCTTAGGGGAGATGAAATAGTGTTATATTGCTCAAAATTAGATCGGCTAGAAAATATATGTTCAATGATGATACCGATATAGGTAACGGGCGATTCTAAGCGGGCATACTTCGAAAGGAAATGCTGAAATCCTGGGGTTAAGGGCTACCACCATATGAGCACTTTGGAAACTTGTATTCCTCCTTTAGGTTGTAGATTTTGCACCCAGCAGGTACTGACCTCTACCGAAATGTGAGGCAAGTTACTCGTTAGCCTACAGTTGAGTCTGTTATTATAACAACGAGAGTAAACGTTCATATAACGTACACACCAGTGGCTATGCACAGTTTAGACATCCTGTACGAAAACGCTGGCTGTTCGGATGCGTTGGAAAAGATTATTAAGAATCGATATTTTCCTCGAATTCTTCAGGCGTTAAATAAATGGCATTCGATGCTCGTCATTCAGATATACCTACAACCGGCTCACTCGACAGAGCGTACGAAACTACGCCTCAACAAACAAAAGCCGTTAGCTCTCGTCCATGAGTCAGCCGCGGCGATTCTCTCTGACTCTGCCGTCACTGCTGCCAGAGGAGTGCTGTAATCTCCGACAGAACACACTCATTTCGATGGTGTGAGTCCACACTTCACGAAGAACCATTGCGATTGACGGAAATGAGGCGATCTATTACGCAGAACTCGGCTGGGACAGGTTGATGTTGAGAGTAAGATACTAACAATTGTACGAAGGTGCGTCGCGAAAAAATAATATGGAAAGAATTTCAATGGTGTTTTTAATTAAAACAGACCCAAGAAAGCAATAATGAGCCTTTACTTCGGCAGCTGTCATACGTATTTTTCTGTCACAATTTCCCAATGGAAAGCCGCCCAACTTAAACAGAATTTGTGTATATTACAATAGCATGTCTAATACATTCAAATGTAAATAGATATTTTTATCATTTTGTACAAAATATATATAACATTGAAGAACACTGCCATCCAAAAACTTTATTGAATATTTATAAATTGATAATTCAATAGAATTAAAAAGGTGCCATACGACGGCAGTAACTCGTTTCCTAGTGTTATCGACGAGCACGTCATACAGCGGAGTTTACTATAAAAAAAAAAGCTCAACGTCGTCACAGGTAGTTACGAGCGTTAGTTCGGAACGGAATATATTAATATTCTTATCGTTTTGGCTGAATAGCTCTACCGTTAGAAGAGCTCCATGTCGGCTAACGTGGGCTTCAAGCGGATATAAGATATCACTGATTATACACAAATCACAAAAAAAGGTACAAAAATTCGACGGAGAAGCAAGACTCACATTTCCAAATCCGAGACTCACCGAGCGCTCGGCGAGCGATCCGAAATCGCGTGATACCCGATGAGGGACTGAAAGAGGCCTTCTCTGCTTTGTCTGAACACAGTGATCTACCTGCTCATTAAGGAAGATGCTGATGCTATGTATCGATTTAGAGGTACTCAATCGAGACACCATCAGTGGCAGCTGCCAGCGAACTCTGACAGCAGACTTCTTCGTCACAGAACATGATCGCAAGCGCAACCAACACACTCCACCCGGGATCCTATTCGCAGAGGAAGAGAGAGGCAGTGCTTGGGGATGGAAATGGGATACGTGCAAAGGGACGTTGTCGCTGTGTGGGATCAACAAGAGCCCGCGAGTGGCGCCAGGTCAATGGCGGAGTAAAAACCAATCAATGATTGATTTAATGAATCCGTAACTTTCAAATGTGGTGACATTTACAGATGTTCAGCGCGGCAATGCATGCGTCTGTAGAATTGATGAGATATCTGGTCCCGACGGAGAAATCTGGTCCCTCGAGGAAGGTAGATTATTTATACGTACGTAAGAACAGGCAAATGATCAGCTTCGTCAAACTGCGGACGATGCTGATGGCAGCTAGATTCTGTAGGTCGGTTATGAATTTAGGAACAATTGACATTCTTGGAACACTGCATTGACGCCGGTCCCTCTGAAGGGCGTCGATGACCTTTTTTAAATACAGTCGGTATATTACAAATAATGCATTTTAGGATGCACTACGCCCTTGTGCCTATATATATATATATATATATATATATACGGTAGAAGGATCCCCGCGACACGGACCAGTAATATACAAAGTCGATAATCGTACTGTTTTAATGCAGCTAGGCAGCGGCCGGAACTATATAGGTTAATATACATGAACGTATTGGCCTCTTACTTCTAATACGTTCATGTATATTAGCCTATATCGTTACGGGTAACCAAAAAGTTTGCTCATTATCTGACATCTCGCGCATCATTTTATTTGTGTTTCCCAAATAGTGATGATCAACATTTGGAAAGCCGATCAAGTTTCTGCCAGTAGAGCTATACTTCTCCTCCAATAAAATTCAGCTATGAAATTACAATAAATCATTCATTTAAATATGTTTTTAAATTTGATAAATCACAAAATAAAATAAAGTATTTTTATTAGGTAAAACATAAATTTCAATATGTTTTTAAATTTAATAAATTACAATTAAACATTCTTCAAATAGGTAAATCATAAATTTCAGTAATTTTTTTAAATTTAATGAATCATAAAATTAAACATTTTTTTAAATAGGTAACTCTTAAAAATATCAAGTTTTTTTCAATTTAATAAATCATAAAATTAAACCGTTTTTTAAATAGGTAAATCTTAAAAATATCAAGATTTTTTTTACATTTAATAAATCATAAATTTAGAAAGCGCATATTTCAGCCAGCTTTTAGACTGTTAAGTTAATTAACTTAATAACATAGCCAGATGCGAAATTAGCTTACCACCTATTGTTATTGTAAGCCGCTGAATAGCCCCCTTGGCTGAAAATAAACGAGTACTTGTATTATGTGCTTTATTGCAGAGTAAATAAGAAACTTAATCATACGCTTCTAGCTAAAGTCAATGAGTACTGATTGTTCCTTCTAGGAATAGGTCCGAAGTGCAGATCTTCCAAGCAGAAATTCCCAAGTTCATTCAGACGCATGGCGCTGTCCCGGAAGCCTGATGACACATTGACATTGAGCACTCACTCAGCTAACTGTTTTATTATATATTTGAAGGAAGTGCAATTGGCTGGGACCCGAGCTGGGTGTATAAATGGCATTGTGTGTACGTCGTCTTTCTGTGCGGGGGATAAAGAGACAGTTTATTGCTTTTTAATGTTACATGTGGCGCTAGATTGCGGCATAATGCTGTTTCTAACCTATTGCGGGACTGTCGTTAACGTCTTTTCCATGGGACGAGGATGATACGCCAAATGCATGTATTTCATGATTACATCAATGCTTACAGGGTGTTCAACTTTGTTATCGTTCACTTAAACCAGTATTCTTTCTTCTCAAGAGAAAATTGCATATATACACGCGGGAATATAAATTATGGTAAATCACGTACGTAATGTCATGCACGAAGCTATATATATATATATATAGTGTTACCGCTGCAAGTCTAAATCCGCTTCAGGGTTCAATAATTCAGCCAATCTTGCACGGTGTCCTTACCATGCATACCCTATTATCACGCAGCCGAAGCTCAACATTTAAAATTCGCTCCTTGAATCCCTTTCCACGCCGCCTAGTTGCACAACGGATACCCTCCTCCATCGAAATCGCTGTAATGTTTAGCGTGCCATGTCTCCCCGGTGGCACCAACTAACTCTGTGTCCCCTTGAGGTAAACAACAAGCCACCCGCAAACACATGACGACTCTGCAAACATCTCGAGGTCCGGTGTACACTGCCTCTGAGTTCGGACGGTATCCGTAGAGTCCGCGATCTGCCATTTATTGCCCCTGTTGTTTCCGTTGGCCTCCTCCTCAGACAAACAGCAAAGTGCTGTGGGCGCCCAACAACAGCGGAGTTGTGTAGTCGTTGTGGGGTTATCGACAGTAGCCGTAGTAGTGGTGGTGGTACTGCTGCGCAAATCAGACCAGCTGATCCATCGAGGTGAAGTGTGTCTTCATCGACAACACCGTGATTGGCGGAGGTTGTCTCATGTCTCTATGTGAGATTGTGCGATTGTGCATCTAGAACAACAACAACATCATCATCATCGTCATGATCACCGTAGTTTCACCTGGTGCTTTATGCGTCTGTACGATGTACGATGTGTGCTGATCGACGGGCAGCAGCCAGCAATAGCACTGTGCCTACTCTCACTCTGCGTTTCACTGGTCGGTCGTCGACGGCTGGGTGGCAGGAATCGATGCCATTGGACACTGTATGAGACTAGAATAACTAGAGGGTACCAGATCCGCTAGCAGGCTTCGATAGGCATTGGCCTGAAAAAGATCCAAGAAGCGCAGTGGAAATAAGCACACAAATATCGAGGTATTCATTGAATAATAACGCGGCAGTTGTTGTCCGCAGGATTCTGTTCTGCTCCGGACGTTGTAAATACGGCTGTAGGCCAATCGTAATGTATTTGTCGTGGCGGCCACTACCGCGGTCGCTAATTCTATTTTGTTCCTCATTTGGCTGCGGCTGCCATGTATAAGCGGGAATAATGGAGAGTCCATTGAGTCAGTGCCTCGCTCACCGTCTCGCCGTACTCGTTTGGACTTCTTCCAGCCTGCGCGCCTGTCGGCTAGCGCCTACGAGCGTCTAGTGTCCAACATACACTACTACACTGCGCTGTTGCCGCCGCCGTCGCCACCACCGCTATCGTCGCTTCCATCTAGTCGGTTGGCTTGCTTATTCTACTGCTGCTCCTGCTGCTGCTGCTGATGCCAGTTGTTGTTATTATTAGTACTCCTGGTATTCGGGTCGCCCCATTGGTCTTCCATCGACGTCCACTTTGGAACAACGATCAGCAGCTGTCTGTTGTCGACTGCCGCTACACGACCACCATCGCAGCGAACAGCAGAAACGGCGGTAAAACGTAACGCACGTATGGTGTCATAACTACGATAACAACGAGAGATCGACGACGGCGACAACGACAGCAACAACAACAACAAGTGTGACTCGAGTGAGCGTTCATTCATCAGCCGTATTTGATCCCCTCGAAAATCAGCCTGCGTCTGGAGTACCTGTTGTGCGCTGGTGGTGTCCTTCAACTTTGTGCTCAATGAATTCAACTCCGTTCTGAGTGACGGCCTGTCGGTGTTAGAGTATGTGTGCGTGTGTGTGAGAGTCTGTGGTGTTTGTGAGAACGCTCATATGTGAGAGGAGTATCGCGACTGTCGATTCTTTGCGCATTCTGTGAGGTTGCATGAGAACGATACAAACAGAGGCGATGTCGCTAGCTGTTCCATGGTTGTTGCCTTGGGACCATTGTTGATAGGGGGCTTGGAGGGCGGCCGCTGAAGTGTCGCCCACGTCCCCGTTACTCGAGGGTCCCCCCGGAGGAACAGTTGTTTGTCACAGCCACAACCATCCAAGACAGCCATTGCTGGCCTGGCGTTACAACCGGTGAGAGGTGAGTGGGGGAGTTGACACCTGTCAGCCCCACCTCAGCCAGGGACAGCAATTCTGCTGTGAGTCGAGTTGGCGGTCAGCCAGCAACTGTGCTGGCCCCGTACGTTAACGCCCGGTCGAGCGTCGGGACGTACTCCGCGCTGCGTAGTACGTTGTTGAAGTAGCCATCCGCAACATCAATAATAATAATAATAATACCGGACGGAAATAACACGAGTTACGTTGGCTGAGAGCAGTGCGGATTATAAACGACGGCATAAGAAGCAGCAGCTGCCAGTACAATGAGAGGGATAACGGACGCCGTTGGCCTGGTCGCTCTGGCGGCGGCAATCGGGTTCCCAGGTTTGCCTTGCAGTGAGGCACGCCTAGAAATTATACCACCCAATTCAAAAGATAAAGAGATCAGGATCGATGAACTGCAACCAATCACCTACACGGTGCCGCCAGACGATGGCTCAATGGGAAAGCTCGTCGTGGCGCAACCGGTGAACGCATGCACACCGATACAAACCATCCCTTATCCGAGCAATGACAGTTTCTCGTGGTTCGTACTCATTCAACGATATGGCTGTAAGTTCTCGGCAAAACTGCTTAACGCTCAACGAGCCGGCTACGTCGGAGTAATCATCTACGACTTCGAGGAGCCCGACCTGAGCTTCACGCGCATGCCCCGCCCGTACGGCTACGGCGATACTCGGGTGTACGCTGTCTTGGTAACGAAGCGCGATGGAGCATTGCTGTCCCAATGTACCTGGGAGAAGGGCTTCCTCATCGACTGGTACCCGGCATCGTCACCCGGCCTGTTGAGCTACCTCATTCCGTGCATAGTGATCATCTTGTTCTGCATCCTGTTGATCGCGTGTCTTGTCGTCGTGCAACAATGCACGAGGTGGTTTCGCGAGCGTCGGCGGAACGCGAAGTACCGCCTCGCTCGGAAGTACCTTAAGCAATTGCCGATCAAACGATGGACGAAGGGTGAAGAGTTCAGAAACTACGAAGTGTGCTCCATCTGCCTGGACGAATACCAGGAGGGTGAGAAGCTACGTATCCTGCCATGCCAGCATGGCTATCACGCCAAGTGCATTGATCCCTGGCTAACGAAAAATCGCCGAGTGTGTCCGCTCTGCAAACGCAAGATTGTTCTGCCAGGTATGGCCGAGGACTCGTCGGACGATGAGACGGCACCTCTGCTGAGCACGAGACAAGAGTCCAGCGGTGGCACCTTCCGCGAAAGCGAGCCCTCTAACCGAACCGTCCAAATTGAGGTAGGCAAACCGTTCAACTTGTAGCTGCCAGAACATGGAAGGTTTATGCATCGCTTTGATCCTGATGTGACCGCCACCCAAATCGAAGTGTAATAGAGTATCTGACGCTTATTTCTTTCGTCTTGCGACTTTCGGTGACGGCTACTCTTGAGCACTAAATTGGATCATGACAATCGTAATATCTATTTTGCTTGGTGAATTTTTCGTCGTCTTTTCAATCCCAACGAATGCTTTCAGTGAGGCGAAAGTAGACCTTCACAATTTGAGCAAACAAGAAACGTATTGAGATGTTCTTGTTGTAAAGAATGTAGTAGTCTTTGAGATTGCGGCTAGAAGATACTAGTAGATACTTCTCGCCTAACGGAGAATGCTTCAGCGTAGATTTTGCTTCTTAGAGGTGTAACGGGATATAACAACACATACACGAAGTTCTCAGAAAGTTCCTGCTGTAGTACGGTTCGAATGAAATGTCTTGTTTTTACTTGAATTTGATAGCGTCTTTAACCATCATCGTATTTGAGCTCATTTCGGTTCATTAATTCGTTACAAGTTAGCTTTGAGCCGTGCGTTTGAGAGCTCGCATGAATGTGCTCGTTGGTCTTTGCCCTGCTCTGCGATCTCTGACGCGACCGCTAATTCTATCTCTGCAGGTTCATGTCGATGTAGAACCCGACCAGCCGGCAGGTGCAGTTGCACCAGCGTTGGCGCCTGGAGGAGTATACTCGGTCAACGATGAAGTGGAGGTTTTGCCGAGACCGAGGCGGATCAAGAAGAGGAGGCGTCTGCGAAGACTACGAGAGCCATTGGATGATGTCACTGTCGCCGGACCATCGGCTTCAACGGATTCGCTGGCCGTTTCTAGTCTACCTGAAGCAGTTTCCGCTCGGCTAGTAAGGGAGAATCCAATGCTTTGCGTCGCCGACATGGGATCCGACGACGACCAGCCGCTGCTCGCATAAACTCGTCGTTTAGCAGCTGTACGCGGCTGTATGGAACAAGAAAATGGACTTCAATGACATCATCATCGTCATGGCCGACAGCGGCTGCCACCGGTAGCCAAGCTCCCCTCTTGTCCATATGCCATAACGATGACTGATATTTCTGTAGAGGTCACGAGATCCAGTTACAGATAAAACAGACTCATGCCCACACAGAGAGACACACACACACACGCATCCAAATGCAAGCATGTACATATTCTCTGAGGTGCTTAAACGGGAAGCAAGACTATTCGACAAAGCCTCGATCCTTCGCGGGGATCGAGTTGAGTTACTTTTTTAATTGCTGTTAGTGTGTGATGGTGATCACTAACCGACGTGTTTTTGGCTGTTAGGGCAAACATCTACCTTAGCCTGACATAACCTTGCAGCGTCAATCGCGCCCGACATGCATACTGATCCACTGTGGGGCAATGCTATTATTTATATTTCGGTATTTCACTGCGCTACATTTGCCGAAATACGACTTGCCGATTCGTTTCCTGGTTTTCGAACTCTCTCTCTCTCTACAGCAGCCCCCGTTATCCGAATGAGTCGGCTGGATCTTTAACGACAGACACATCTTTGATATTTGACGACCGGCACGGTGTAGCTCATAACACGGCTTTGGAGACGTCGTCGTTGTCGTCTCCAGCACGTCAATCAGCTTCAAAGGCAAGCGTTCAATGCGGATAGACAGAAACTCGCTTGGGAAACTCGGTGATCCTCCGCTCATCGGTGTCGTACATGTCAACAAACGGACTGAGATAAAAAGATGAAGATTGAAGAAACAGAAATAAATTGATTGGTCAATGAAAGCGCCCGAACGAGTGACAGTGTTTTTGCACGCTGACGAAACAGCAGCAAGATTTTACAACTGCAGGACGCGATAGATGAGCAGGACATCTATACAATAATACATAGGACAAGTTAGGCAGAGAAAGCAAGCAAGTGAGAGAGAGAGAGAGAGAGAGAGAGAAAACGAGCGTATAAGAGAGAAGAGAGAGAGTGAGAGATTGGTTCTTAAGCAAGAAAGGCACTACTTGGCTTCAGGGTGCCTCCTCAGCGTGGATGACGCCCCCGCTCTAGATTACGTTGATATTCATTGTAATGATCGCACGATTGATAGACACTGCTTAGAGATAAGGAACAGTCGCTTATTTTGTCCTTGCCTCTGTCGGCGATTGATTGATTGATTGATTGCTATCGAAAGCAACAACCGTCCCGTCGACACACGAACATCGGGCAACTCCTTCCCAAATCGGGTCGCATCGATGCGAGGACGCCGAAGCACGGAACGACAGAGGCATAGCAGCAATAGCTACCGGCAACAGTAATTGCAACTATCCTCCTCCTTGCTGTGCATGGAGATATTGTCTACTTGGGCCGGATGTGCCTGCATTTGCGAGTGACTATGATGTGGGGGGCACTGCTGTTTATGCACGGATAGATGCAATTTGTCGGTCGGTCGGTCGGTCGGTCGATTAATCTCCTTGCTTGGTAAGTCGCGCTATTCATCAGCTCGCTCGCTCGACAGTTTTGTATTAACCTGTACATACTTATTAGTCCGATCAAACGACGCGGCAACTAACATTTCAGATTTCCTTGTCGCTTGGCCGTGTCAGCCAGCGGGCGTTGTCTCGCTTGCTTGGGTGTACCGCCTGTTGCTGGGGCGGGTAGCGTTTCCCCTCTGTAACAAGTGTCGCAGATATTTCGTGGTTCGACAAAACATAAATAATATCGATGTAAACGATGAACGAAGTGTAGATATTGTTCGCGTAATGAACTAACTGTCTTTGCAATAAATCTATAGAACATATGAACATTTGTAGAACGACCTATCACAGAAATGGAGATAGAGAGAGATAGAGAGAGAGAGAGAGCAAGAGAGCATCCAATTATGTTAATTAACCTTATACAAGTGTGTAAATTACTGTTATTGCTGTGACCTGTTTTTTCATAATGAAGAAATTCACTGACGGTGTAAGTTGACAAATAGAACGTTATTTCATTTAGTTATAAAATGTCAAATATATCAGAAGCATTATGTGGATTAACGCAATCTCGAATATGCTACACCGCAACGTGTGAACGGGGAGATTATCTCTGAGATATACGGAATGAGTTTACATTATTGTGTTGTAGTCACCTCAAAGAAACAATCACAAACGAACCGTTAGCTCCAAGAGCAGGGCGGGACGCTGAGTCACCCTGTACAATGTACAGTGTACTGTACTTATTTTGAACCAATTATGAATTCGCAAAAGTTAATTTGGAATTTTAGCAAATTCGCCATTTCTACCGATGTTTGTCCTTAGGATGTCAATGTCGCATAAAAGGTCGGCGAGACTACCGCGCGGAGAGGCTCGACGCCGCTCATCTGCCAGCTCTCGGTGTTCATGTTAATTCGTTGTAAGATATATTCGCGCAAATACACTTGGCCTTTTCTAATCCCAAATCAGCTTGATTCGCCTTCGACCTTATTCAGTGTGACGGGGTATCGCCGACGACTCACCATAGCCTTGTGCCACACCGCCGTAGCTTGTTAATTGTATTGTCGATCTGATTGTTCATATTGGCGGAACACGATCGTCCACAATGATTCAAGAAGGAAAGCCGCACCCGAGATGATCATCAGCGATGATATCATCATTGGACATAGTAAATATTTTCGTATACGATAGCAGTAGTTGTAGTGGTAGTAGCAGTCAATGGTTACCAATGTATCAAGCAATGCTTGGCGCAGGAGCAGCCGAACTGAGCCGATCCGGGCTGGATCGCCGAGCGAATGTGTTGGCCTGTTCAACGGCTGGCCCCACCTGTTCAACTGATTTGAGAAATAAAAAGCAACGCTGTTTGATAGCGAAACAATAGCCAAGTCGTGACATGACAAGTGACATTAGTCAGTAGGGAAAGTAGAACGACGCAGCGCTGATGAATGACACAGTTAATGATGAGTAACATGCTTATTATTATTATTATTATTATTATAATGGAGTACATTCTGTGAAAGAACCACATCTTTCAAAAGTGCCCTCTTCGCGTCACGTTGAACTCTTCCGTATGTTGTTGTTTGCGTTCGCCTAAATTTCACTGGTTTTCTTAGTATTATCATTATTATTGATTACTATTATTGTTACTATTCTTCCTTTGCTGATGCAATACGTACGCGTCAATTATTTTATTCAATCTATATGTGTATATTATAGTATGAGCGTATTATTGTGTATGATGCCGTAATATATTGATCGATAGATTTTTTGTAACGTAAGGAAATATATATATATATATATACGTGAATACGAGCAGGTGACTGATTTTTGAAGGCAGATCGAGATGGATTAGCGGGTGGGAAAAACGTCCACGTTTCTCCTATATTTATTGTCGGCAGCTTACACCGTTTGATCATGTTTACATACAAATACTAATGAACTTCGATTTAGGCGTTTCTTTTCTTTTTTGACGTTGTTTATCGCCTCTATTTTGTATGCGCTCGAGAAAATTATTATAATTGTTGAATGTTACCATTAATTTCGTTTAATGAAGAAATTTTGAATTATGTTTGTTAGACAATATGCACTGTTATAATTATTGCTGTTCTGCGAATGCTTGACACTTCCGCTTTGCTGCACCTGGATATATATATATATATATGTGGAGAGAGATACACATTAAATAGTATACGTAGAGACATGACTTTATACCGACACATTTGTCATAAATTGGGGAAACGCTTGCTATGTTATACAATACTGCTGACGATGATGATGAATGTGTAATTATTCAATAAATCAAACAATAACATGACGTGGAGCACGCTGCACACGGTGAAAAGATCGGGAAATAAATACGCTATTAACAGAAGTGATAGCTATGAAATCGATGCATTGAGATAGCGACAGCCAGCGATGCCATCACCATGGCCGTTGATGATGGCCCCAATCCGAATTTTGCTACTATATATTAATATCTTTATGTAATCGTCCCATTTGAATTGATAAACATAGCATACGATTATTAGTTTATTATTATTATAAAAAAAAAACAACGATTATTATTAATGTACAAAACTCCATAGGAACGCTACGAGTGGCTCGAAATTTTCCATCCTCCAGTTTCTCCATGGCAAACGATACATCGTTCATATCTAATACACACACACAGAAACACATATACACATCTTTGATAACTAACGTCCCCGTGGCTCAGCAGTTCTGTGGATTTCTTCGTCTTGCTCCCGGTGTACGATGTACGACTAGAAATGCATAAATAAATACGCGCCCGGCTGTTAGCGTCGCGACCTCAGTCTCTCCCCACTCTTGTAGAAGTGGCGCCGCTTGTTTCCCCACCACCACGCGTCCCTGTCGAATCGTCAAAATGACCATTTTCGAGCAGTGGAGCGGCGTAGCAGCCGCTGCCGTCGCCGCCGCTGCCGTCACCACCGCCACCAAATAGTGTCGCTCGCGCGCGCTCTCTTTCTCTCTCGAAACAGGCAAGCCACCGAATAACACCATAGCTGTGGTTCTAGTGACATGAACTGTTACTAGTACTGTCACCACTGGTATGGTGACGCCAAACGGCCGTGCGCATTCTATAGCTAACCCATAGTGGTGATCGTACGGCTGAAGCAATACGGGACGTACTGTACGTGATATGATTGCCAGAATCCTCTGTTCAAATTGGCGACAACAATCCATGGCCTGCTGTCGGTGTCGTAGGCAGACGGATGCTGATGGCGAGGATGATATTGGGGGGGCGGGAGGGGGGGAGTCTTTGCACCATTTTGCCACGACGGAGCACCCATCGATAGAACTGGCGAAACGTTGAGGGGATGACACAACAAAAAGAAGTCATGAGTGATTGATTTTTTTTTTCAAATCGATTAGAGCGCATTTCTCGAAATCATTATAATATAGCTATGTTGACCCACCAGTTGATAGTGGTCATCTTATTTTTATCGGATTTGCTTTGCCTATCCGGCAAAGAAAATGCGTATTACAGAGACCGGTGCTCAAATGGCAGAACAGCTTTTGTGGTTCTCAATTCCATACCGGCGTTATCCACATCTCGTCGTGACGAACCCATACGAACTAACTATAGCTTACGTACACGACTGCCTTACATTTTGGTCCGTTTGATCTGGAGGGCGTACTGTTCAACTACACACACTGGCCTTAGCAGATATGACACCGGGGCGCGTGGGCGGAAAACGTACCCAATTCGATTTTAGGCCGTGCCATTATTATGCATATAGCTTGTATTTTGTATCAAGTCGTAACAGGCGTACACCGAATGTCTCTTCGTCACATGAGCCAAGAAATTCACACGGCTGCTTTTGTAACGAATTTCTAGAAAGCGTATAAAAGCCACAAAACAATACAAGACAATAGATGCGGGGTTGCTCGAATATTATTAGCTTACGGCTGTGTATTATATTTGGACTCCCGTCCAATTTTCTACGTTCACAGGTGGTGGCGTCACATTGTGATTATTATTCGTGTGCAATAGAGAGAGGAGTATACCGCATAGAATCGAAAATGTCGAAAATCCGATTCACTCGAAACATGAGGAAATCTCCGCTTGTTAGTGTTCTACGGCACATAGTCAGTAAAGAATACAGAAGAGAGCGCGGCGGATATATGGGAATACTATTCATGGATATTATGTAACGTGATCAAAATCATACGTGTGCTGTATACTCTCCCATAATCTCACCTTGTACAATCTCCGTATCTGGCAATAGGAATTGCTTGCTACCGTCGACTTCATATGGGATACGTCGAGCGAACAGTGACGGCCAAATTAATGGCGAGCTGCAAACGCAGTTGTTAAATTTACCATAGCTAAACATATTTATATGTAGTGGAAATAGCTTACAGGGCGATAGTTGGTCTCGAGTGACGACTACAGAACGAAAACAAAAAAAATCATAAATACCCACAATAGAGCGGAGATTGAATGACTACGAGCAAATCTACCTATTCCCATGTTAAAGTCCCAATGAGTGAGCGATTATATGAATAATGTTCTCTTTTTTTTGCCAGAGTGATTCTTAGTGTTCATAATAATTGCTACTAATAATTATGACAACAGTAAGGCTACAAACAAATCAACATAGTCAATGCTTGATAGTGGTACCGGTGACAATGAATCGATTGAATGGGTGCGAATACGGTTCGGCCCAATAGAAGCGCATTTTTCAAAAAGAAAACGGAAAATATGTCTATCTACTAAGTGATTATACAATACAAACCAATGAAGAACTATA
Source organism: Stratiolaelaps scimitus (assembly GCA_019614645.1). NCBI lineage: Eukaryota > Metazoa > Arthropoda > Arachnida > Mesostigmata > Laelapidae > Stratiolaelaps > Stratiolaelaps scimitus. Next base: position 2,054,098 of record JABWDB010000018.1, on the reverse strand, counting down.
TATATATATATATATATATATAGAGAGAGAGAGAGGGAGAGAGAGAATTGCAAAAACGTGAAGGACCGCACCAAGTAATGTGTAAAAGGTGTAGCTGTGGGCAAGAGAATATATATATATATATATATATATATAAATATAGATATATATATATATATATGAATTTTCCCACTAGCAGTATTCTCGTACAATTTTTGGAGAGACGCTGTTCGCAGAGGAAGCGAGAGATGACAACGGAATTGTGTAGCAGCAGCAGCAGTAGTGAAGTACTGATGCCGACAAATGGGTCATGGGCCATGAAATGCTCTAACTAATGAAATGAGGGAGAGCGCGTGTGTGTGTGTGTGTCCACCAGAGTTTTGTGTTATCATTTTTCCCTTTGTTCTTTTCTCACTTGTGATGAATAAACAAATGATGGCTTGATATTCAAGTTATTATCTCTAAGTTGATCTGTGTCATGAAGTTCTAACAATAGATAATTAGACAATGTTGATGCTCGTCACATAATTAGACAACGTATGCCTCGATCGGTTTAATGCGCGCATAATAATTGTTGTCTCTAGCGGACTCTATGAAAGGCTCACTATAGAATCACTTAAACAGAGACCGTCGATGTTGCTCGTTGGTTGCTGGGTGTTTGTTGGATCTAATGGTAGTATACTGGGTCACAACGTCGATATGGCTAGCGAGGTGTTGTACACTCTTCGAACAGATTCTGGGTGAGTGAACTTGTTTTCGAGCTCTCGGTCCGGTGGGACGAGGAAGATGTTGGTAGCTAGTTCACTATCGTATAATATATGATAGAGTAGTTGGGTTATCCCGGAAGAATCGCCCTTGCGAACGCACATTGATTGTATTCGTTTCGCTCGTAGATAAAAGCAATCGAAATATTAATTACAACGCTAGCCCGGCTGCGTTGAGTTTCTTGCGCTACATAAATACTCAATTAATTGACTCACAGACATGGTCTATTAGACAAGACACAAGCATAAGTGAAAGCGACACTTCTTATACAATCACTGCGGAAGACAAGTGCGGCTCATGTACATAGGTTCCTCATGGAGGGGGAATTTTCCAATATCGCGCACTCCATATAAGGTCCAGCATTATGGTAGCGGATGCCTGCCTCAAATCGTCGAACAAGGCCTCTTGCCAGGTCCCACTTAACCAGCACTTAGGTCATCTGCAAGGTACGATATCAGACGAGTGGCAGCGCTCAAAAGCGGGCATTCGCTATCACATAAGAAGAAAGACTTGAATAATAATGATAATAAAGAGGATCCAGCTATTGTTAGTAGCTTGGTGGAGTCTTCCTAACGGAAGGTATTCTCTCATAAACTAGCCTTTGACAGCACATTGTATGTATCCTATCGGAAAGCTGCGAGCTCATTAAAAGCAATTCTAATTTGTGCATATTCTAGCTGTAACGCGATATTCAGTATCGAGCTAATTGGTCATTTCTTCCGCTACGTTTATTCGTTATTGTATCGACATTATCCAGCAACCGCAGGCGTTCATTATTCTCTTCTGTATTCTAATGATGTTAAGGTTTAGCTAGGCTTCCACTTCTGACTGTCATTATGATTGGATTAACGAGCAACGCAATAGTTCAGTTCCATACACCTTCCTACGCCAGCTCGCGGGAAACCTCCTACTCCACGAATTCACCGCTGTCGTAATCAAGTGCCTCCATCCTAATTTTTCGAATAGCCATTTTGATTTGTTGTACAAATAAACAAGCTAACCCTTCAGTAAAAGTTACTCGTAGTTCTATTGTAAAAGCGCTTGTCACTAACAAGCTCCCGTCTCTGCTATTTAGCTAGAATGTCCTAACGCATGTGGCAGGCTTGAATGCCTTATCACGCCATATCATACAGCCATGAAGAAGGTTAGATCTTAAAGCTATTCCGATGTTATTATGATCATCATTTTCAAGGCTTTAGGAATTATTGTTTCGATACGACAAAAGATAAACATTTAAAATTGTTTTCATATTTTAGAAATACCCTCATCGAAACGTATATCAGTGATATTATAAGCATCATTATTGCACTATTGGATACCGATATTAGTTAGACATCTCCCCGTTGAGTTCGACATTCGTTGTCGAACTGAATGCAGGACATCGTAGCTCCCGCCATGTCCTCGCCGAAAGTTCCGTGCTCCCGCGGGTTTGATGACGCGAGATGACTCTCCGCTCGTGGGGAACGCAGATCCAATCCTGCATCCCACGTACATTGTCCTGCTTCCTGCATTTCGCGTTAGTGTATAACGATACCGACGACATCCTCTAATGCTAATATATGATACTTCACCGCATGGTACGTCGTCCATAAGCGTCACATACAGTCAAGCGTTCTAAGCGACAAGCGGTTCGTTTCCCTTCCAGGTCCCCGGGGGGAGGGTTGAGCCTATCGGGAAATTGCCTATTGTGTCTCGGGTTCAGCCGAAGGATGTCAACATTACAGTCCTGCGTACGATTTTCGTGGGGCGCTGTACAGGGCACCAGCAACAATGATGCCTTCTATTGTGTGTCTAGACACTTGATAGAATCGGGAGAGTTGCTCGCCCCTCTCGGCCGGAATTGGCATCACCTGTTACCACCCCTGAACATGATGGCATCTCATGTTCGTCAACGATCAGATATCATGTGGGGCTCGTGTATGCTTCATGATACGTTTTGCATACCTGTTATTTTCCTTATTGACCTTCAAAGGCAACACTGTTTAGCTAAAGTGTGTGCTGTGGACAATGATTGCGGCACCCTTTGTTCATTGACGGAGCTGGTGATAGTTTCCTATGTTAGCGTGTCGTAGAAGTATTTTGGTCGCCAGTCACCTTTACGTGAAAAAAAATACATGACGAGGCGATATCGGAATGACTTCTTTTCCTACGAAATCGGCCAGCCCTCTACGACGACGTTCGTGACCTTCTCAAACAGCTACCCACTTCAAATTGTATCGAATATTCGTTCAAGTGTGGACAATACATCGTTATTATTATTATAATTATTACGATAATGATGATTATTTATTTATTTAGCTAATGCATGCCCAATACGCGCAGTAGAAATAAGTGTGATTATTACAGCATTATCCTATTGATCTACTGAGCCATATGCGACCCACAAATTCGCTTCCTGAGGTGACCGCTTTGATGAATGCCTATTCCCTTGTACGTAGCCAGCCATCTATCCAGCTATCATATACGAACGCCGTAGATATTTGCACTACGTAATTTCCATCCTACGCAAGTGTGTCATAGATGCCGCGTCAATCAATGCGACTAGAAACCAAAACGCTTAATTGTCCAAAACTTGTTACAGCTGTTCTAGCTTCCCATAAACGTGTCAGACACAGACCCGTACAGGTTCGCTAGGGCAGTAGCCACTCGTCGCTATTACGGCACAGGATAGTAACATGATGAACGGATGATGATATATATATATATATATATATATATGCTGATGATAACATAATGGACTACATGCCGGGAAAACTTGTAGATGAACGCACGCAGAGACCCAAGCGCTCATTCATGGTCGGTGGCCGCCCGCCCGCCGTGATTCCGAACCGACCGAGGAAATTTCTTACTCTACCAGTTTCAATATTTCGCCGCCCTTACAGATGTTCGTGAAGGTTGGAGGCAACTATTGAGAGCGTAGATTGAGAGATTGCCGTGGTGGGTTTTGGTCGACGGCTGTACATCGAGTGAGACGCTCGCCTGTTCGGTGTGTCTGCCGGTATGCGTGACTAGCTGATGAGTGGCGCGAGACCAACCAATGGAACGGAGCTGTGGCAGCAGTTCACGTTAACAGTTAGGGGGCAATGAAGCCGAGTGGTGTGTCGGCATCAGATGTCAACTCGCAAACGACTGCTTCGTTAAATCAACGGTTGACGCAAGGGATAGCCAGCGTGTGGCAATGGTTAGTGGCTAGTGAGCAGAGTAGCTGTGCCGGCAGGAAATACAGCAGTGGCGCAGTAGACAAGCACACCGGTAGCGGACGTCTCGGTCATCTCAGACTAGTGCTGAAGAGCTGGAAGATGCATTTTGATGGGTCAACTTTTGGAATAAATTGTCGTTAGGATGCAAGCCAGACAAGGAGTACGTTTGCGTAGATTTCTACAAAAAGGAAGTGTCGCGTTGCAACTCGATCTGGGCTTGTGAGGCTTTGGGGTTACAATCTGGGGTTCGACGACATTCAAGGAGAGAGACCTTGTGCGGATGTAATGTGAGGTTCATGCGTACGTGTAGGACAGTGCATGGTAACTAACATGGCGGTTGATGAGCTAAAGCTGGAACTGGCGATCGGGGGCAAAAGTTCGTAACATTATTCCAGTTATCAGAGACTGGATTGACAGATCCGAGGGATAGGAACTGTCATTCTCAATGACCTAGTCCTTAGCGGGACATGGACATTTCCAGTTATATCTCATTTGTTCACAGCGCCCACGGACGGCAGACGACCTAAGCGTGTCAAGCCATGGAACCGGTTAGGCAGGATAACCTGATCATAAGGTCAGGAAAGTGACCAACGATGGTATCCAGGTTTTGTTCATAGAGAATAGTTGCCAGTGGCTAGACAGGGATAAGCTGACGAGGGAACTCCTTCCTGAGAAAGACCTATTGGAACGCACTAGAATGCTCGCAAGACCCTCAAGATAACGAGGCAAAAGGGATGGTAACACTTTGTGGTCGGGTTCGTTGATAGTAACGGACATAAGATCGCACATGGGACTAACCTCAACCTGTGGGGAACCCGACACAAGGTTGGACGGACGGATCGGTGCGGATAACTAATGGACTGTTAAGTCCCGTCAGCTATCCGTCCAGTGCAAGCGCCCCAGGAATCAATCCAAGCGCCAAGCTATGAATGTGTATAAGAACTATGTAGTTCAAAAAGGCCATAATTCAGCCACTAACTATGGGGAATCTGTGCCGACTGGCAAAAAGTGTCTTAGCTATAACCCGAGCTGGTTTGACAGCGTAACATACGAGAATCCTCTCGGCTGTTTCAATTATAATGGCTTCGTTACTATACCTATTGTCAAATTGTCGCCAAATGAATATTCGCATGTGTCATTCGTACGGCCCTATGGTACAATTTTATATTTCAGACGTAACGAGACAGCTATAGCCAGGATCTCCAGTTAAGCCAGCCGCTATCTAGGTCTGACTTATAATGTACTCGAATAATCCCAACGTGATTGTGAAATAATCCCTGAATGAGCTAATTTGCTTCCGCCCAGCTGCAGTGTGTGTTAAAGAATTCCATAGGTTGCTCTCACAAATTTTCAACAATTCGTTTAGATGTGCTCCTTTGGACACACCGACGAACATACAGATCATACAAATACTGACATGGTCGTCAGTTATCAGCAGCAAGCGATATTTGCATTTGGTTCCGTAGTGTACAATTATCAGAGAAGCCGTAACACCCGTTCAAAGAGACATGTATAGTTTTGGCAAAACTTTTCAGGGCGACTCTGGAGCTAGGGTCAGAGCAATCCCTCGTGCGGAACAATGTGCTGGATTTCCCAAAACGGACCCCAATGATGTACGGCCATAAAAGCAAGAAATAATCAGCGGTTTCTCAGATCGCTGACGACGTCACTGACAGTTTTACCATGGTTCGAGCGATGTGTACGCTCACCTGAACGCTGCTTGAGCATGTCGAATTCAACGTGCGTGAAAGTAGCGGCTGCGAGAAAATGACCACGATGATCGCAAGAAGCATTCGTTGGCTTCGTGCATATCACATGGGAAACGTAAGCTTGTTGCACTTTGAATACTTTGGGTTACCTGTTGATGGTGCCTCCCCCCCCCCGCCCCGTCTCGCCTCAATAACTCGATGTGCTCGATCAAGGAATCGACGTATAGACCTCTATGGGGGACAACAGGTTGGAGCGATATTGTCTTCCGGCTTGAGATCATCCCTATCGCCTGTTAGCGGGACTGCTCGATATCGATTACACCGGCAGATGCCTTGATGCGTTCGAATTGAACCATGGAAGAGCAGCACGCTGGACTCGCCTTCGAAAAGGTCTCGAGATAGGTCAATACTCTGAAATGAGCTTGGTACGCGAGTTGTTCTCGGTTCGTGTTCTCCTCGTCGCCGCCACTCGCTAAGCAGCGTACGTCGTGTTCCGAGACGGTCACCGTCGAATCGATCGAAAACTAACACAATAGCATGCTAGATATATATCTTGAGTCGACCTCAATAGATAGCCTAACTAAATCATCCTGGAAAAGCCTTACGGACAACGGAGCAATGGCCGCAAAGTGAGGTTTTTCTCCCTCGAATCCGGCAAATGTCATCAAATCATTCACCTCATTTCTTACTGTTTTCTGCCCTGCTTGGAACAGGCTGCATAAGCAATGAAAATTCAATGATGCTTCTGCATAGCTGGCCTGTTTATCCAGCTCCATCCCATAACAGATGAAAATCTTTCAATCATTAGGACTATAGCGGAACAAAACGGGTTCGAGTAGCGTCGGTTCTCCTGGTTCTTCACAGACTTTTTCGAAAAATTATTATGTGGTAAGGTAAAGGTTTATTGGTTTACTGAAGGAGCTGCAATTTTAAAATGCTTAAGCTATAGTATATGAAAGGTATAGTATCGATAAGAGTTTCAGCACGAACGAGATTCAACGAAAATGGTGTGCGTCATGACTATTATTGCGGATACTGTCATTCGAGGTTCGCGTTGTCTACCTGTATCAGTGGCCGGCCACGATGCGAAAAACATCTTGTTCGGCTACAATATATATATACATATATATATATATATAGGACACGAGCACACTTGAAATGAGCATCAATCTTTCCGCTGCTCCAAGGAATTCCCAAGAAGGTCGTGACGAAAAACAGTGACATACGGCCCTCTCTTGTTGACGAGAGATATCAATCCTATCGATAGTCCAATAATAGGTGAATGTACCTGGTCTGGCTGCGAAACTGAGTGCCACTCAACCTCGTTGTCCACCGCACCATAACCACAACGCTTTTTTTTAATTTTTTTTAAATATTTCTCAAGTCAGTCACGCGCTTACGCGATCTGACGAGGTTGTGGACATGTAAACAACTTATAGTAAATAAGACTAAAAGATAATATGAGATAGATAATAGTATATTATGATGAATAAATACCTATTGTAGACGTATAGTAAACATTATATCTGATGGATTTAATCAGTCCACATATCCTAGTGTGGCTCTGCCAGCTGGTGCGATGAGCAACAATTATGAATGTCATTAGGTAGTATCCTTAGTGTCCTTATTAAGTAGTGATCCTTCCCAAAGTGCTAATTGCTCTCATTCTCAAGGGATGATTCCAAGTTGTGCCAATGAACGATCGACTATTCTGCATGTATTAGTAATGGTGGTCCGACTATCGCAAGACAGATTACGAGAAGGAGATCATGTTGTACGGTCAAGGCTACCACGGCCGAAGCTTACCCACCCAATGTGTTCATAGTTACGTGCGAAAAAAAACAGTTGTAGCTGCTGCTAGTAGTAGAATCATAATAATATCCGCATTGCCTTCGGAGACAAGAGCGAGTTAATTGTAAAAAATACATTTTTACACACACACACCAGCTAATGCATGGACAACATAAACGCGCAAATAGTGCAGTAGCTGAGCTATGATCGCTAAACACGTTCATATAAGACAATTATGACTTTTAAGATAGATTTGAATATATTTCATATACTTTGTGGCCCACGATGGTCACGTTCCAGTTCCAATGGGTAAACATGGTTCATCGTAGGCAGGACCTCGCATGATGAAACGCCTCTCATCGGTGGGTAACTTGTGACCGATGCAAAAGTTCTGTTACTTCACACTTGAAGAGGGACTTGTTATACATTGAAGCTGCGAAGAAGTGACTTCAACGGCGAATATCAATAAAGTATAACTATTCAGGATTTCGAACAATAAAAGAAAGCCGAAATATATATTGATGTAATTAAACAAATGTTAGAGATTTTTAAATGACTGGGCAATGAGCTAGATTCATCACATCTTTGCACAATTTGGAAATATCCTCATACGTGAATGTATTGACACGCTCATAAAAGCCACACCGTGGTGGATCTCAGCGGGACGCTTGAGCTCCGCCCATGCTAATGTGATGTTTGTTGATACGCCCCTGGGGATGATGTGTCCTGTACCCCTCCCGTTCACCAGGACAGTAATCCTGTTGCATGCGCACCAGCATCATGATTCTGTTGTGAGCTGACAGAGTTCGGTTGTAACTCGGTGGATTTCCCTCGGGTATGTATCAAGAGTTGTTATTGAGAAGTGTTCTTTAGTTATTTTTTTTAAGTTCGTCCCTTTCAGAGAAACGCGTAGGCTGACCCCATGTTTCGTAGCTCTAGATCAATGTTGTTATTGTGTCGCACTGAATGCGGACTAATTAGGTCCGTTTGAACAAAAACGAATACGCCACTTTGTAGGATGAAGATGATTCCTCTAAGCTTATTTCACTGCCTCTCAACAGTGAACCACTTAACCATCTTGGTCTGAAATTCGAGAGTGATTCGATAAGTACTAACAAGACGTTATTGCCCTGTGAAATCAAATTGGTAGAAAAGCCCTATACGATTCTATCCTCTGGCGCGAAGTGTTTATGTAACACTAATTGTAGATTAGTTCGCTCACTGCTCCCTGTAGGTGAGTCATCCACAGAGTTATAATAAACATCGCAGATAGGCGACGCATTTGACAAGTGCCAAGACGCCGATACGCTCTCACTATATATGTCAAAGCTATTGCCACAGGTGACACATACTCTACAGAGCGTAAGTGGGACACATTTTGCAGTACAACAGGCGAATTGGACCGCTCGCATTTACGTGACACACTTCGAGACGTGGTCTCTCAGCGCGAGCTGCTCTTTAGTGTTACCTCCGGTTTGAATCGAGAAACGGCCCTTCCAGAGGAGACAGCGTTGGAAAACACTCAACAGTTGACTAGAATCAGCATGGTACAGCAACATATCGCCACTCGTTGTGGCTGCACTTGGTGTCGCGCTCGGTCCTGACCAACGGAGCGCTTTTTCATCTTTCCCTTAGGCGTTCGTGTCTCTCGATACTTTGGGAACTACCCCGGCTCGATTCATAGTAGACTATGATTAGACAGGCAGCTGGAATCAATGCGTGGATGGGTATTGATTGAAACTCATTTGCACACGCTGTTTATTCTACATATATATCAGCCGTGGTATATTTCCCTGGCATATTCGCCGTGGCACGGCGATTGCACGACCCAGTACGAGATCTGTTAGAGTCGGCCGAACACGAGTTTTTTTTTTGCTAGTTGACGGGTCACACCGAGGGGGAAGATTTCTTGTCTATGACATTTTGTCTGGGCTGTTAAAAGTGAATAACACTCGTGCTCTTTCGGGGTTGTTTTTAAACCGACCCTTTCGCTTAACTGGTGGCCTGATAATTTTGTGTAATATTTATAAATAGATATTGTCTAATATGTATGAATAGATATGCATATTATAAAAGCACAACGTAATGTTACCTAGTTATGTTAACGGCATCGATTGAATTAGATACCAAGTTGTAGCGGATGAAGCATAGTGCAAATTGACGAAAGTTTGTCGATGTCAAATATTTTTGATTTAGTGCAAACACACACACAAACATGTATATATATATATATATATATATATATATATATACTAAGTCAAAAATATTTGACATCTGCAGACTCTATATCTACTACTATATATATATATATATAGGTTGGATCTTTATTTATTTTCAATGATTCATATACTAAACACTAAAGTTAGATTGGTAGAAAAATATATAGTTAATTTAGTGGCATAATTGCATAATTATGCAATATTAATGCATAATTCCACCAGGCGAAACCACTTAAGCAGGTGTTCACCAAGAACTCGAGTGCGAGTCTGAGATCAAAAGAATAAGAGTATTATCATCGAGTTAACGCAGAGTTTAACGATAGAGAATAGCCTGACCGGAGAAACGCTTACTGATTAGGCATTGATAGTTATGGAAGTTATACCAAAAACATTCTTATTTTGGATAATGTACTAGTGCTATATTTAGCATCGTTTCGTCGGGCCGTCATTTGTGGTGGTGTTTTTTGGAGGTTCATATTAATCAAATATTATATATAATCGACACAATTGTTTATGCCAAATTGTTTATGCCAGCCCGCGAATGCAAATAAACAATTGCCTTGGGTGGTCTTGAAGCTATTTCGAGGCGAATTCGAGTGAGCTCATTCGGCTGATTTCCATTATAGCGAAAGTTTCACCTGTTTTAAGATCGTTTATTAACTAGTAGAGTAATTTATTGTATTTTTTTTGTGGATAAGACGGATCTTCTTAAAATATGTAATCCACATTCATTTCATTATCTGATTGATCAAATAATTTTAATTCGAGTACTCCGTGCGCTTGATGATGTGGTCCAGAAAAATTGTCTCTTCATTGCTCGTCGGAAAAATCCGGCTGTGCCGTAGAAATATGTATGTATTTGGATCTATGCTAGACTATAGCTCACACTTATGCCTTGTATAAGAAGTAGCAATATTAGACAGTCCAGCCAGCTGTCGTGTCCAAGTGTGGACACCGTTAGTGAGAACACGTGTGACCTCGTCCTCGGTGACGGATTCCATTGGAACAGCATTCGTACCCTGAATGATCCTTTCTACATTGATATTTTCTGATATTTGAAAGTTATGTGCAAGTACGATAATGACACCTTGCTACTAAACGAAATGACTTAGGTTCCGCCGAATTTACACGCAGTCTCTCTCGGAGATCGTCATATTGAACGTGACGTATTTGTGGTGATATTTCGATGACGCCCATTGCATTGGCTATTGCAGCCCAAAACCATAAAATATGTACCCTTTGTTTGGGCATCCAGTTCGATGTGGCAAATCAATTCAATTCAATTTCGCTTCAAATACCCCTTAACCAAACACAAGAGCTGGTTCAATCGATTTTATTCAACATCGTCACCGAAAACTGTTGGCCCAAAAGGCATGATATAGAAACTTCTTACAAAAGCATGTTATTCAGAGGTGTTTCTGTGCGGGAACTGTTCCCGTACAAGTTGCGCCAGGCGCCAGGAAACTCTACTAATTAGACGTTCCCTGCGAGCGACCGACCCCGGGCGTACAATGTATCCACTATGAAAAAAATTAGGTTCGATGTGGCTCATGTCAATGACCGATAACGATCTCTTGGAAGCTTTCGTACGGTCATTATGTATATAGTTTGGCTGTGTTGGGCAGTTACATGCGTGCCTTCGGAACATCGCATACCCTCTGTTGACTCTTCCGGACGAATCTGGCCTGAACCCTCTGAATAGCGCCTATATGTCTCATTAAATAGGGTCGTCAGACCGCCGAACCGTAGATGCATTTGGAAATTTTCGGGCTAGAGAATTATAAATAGAGGATTTTGTGGGAGCCAGTTGTACTCTCCTGCAATCAATGAAATCGAATTACAATACCTGTGCTAGCTAAAAACGCACGCCTTTGCTATATATCTCCATACTATCTACAGTATAAAATCATCCAAAACGAATTGATTTCCCCGTTCGCGACTAGTTGGTTCTTATCTGACGAAGTCTCTTGGGCCTGTCAATCCACTGGCCGTGAATCACATGAAGCTGGGCAAAGCTCAGTCCGTTTGATTCATCAAACGGACATCACCTTTATTCCGTGTCCTATTCCTGTAACTGTATGACTTGAATAATACAGTGCACACTTGCTGATAAAATAGCAGAGTGCATGATTAGTCTGATTGCTCCTGCCGAACATTTCGACTGTGATTGCATCTAGCCATATTCATAGAAACGTGTGAAATATGCACTATCGACAGCGTGCTCTGCTTATAAGTCCTCCGTTGATCCACTTAGCTCATGTACATTGCATCCACGAATACTGAAGGCATGGTATTCATAATTGAGTTGTGACTCACTAATTAACAGACAATATTCAGACAATTAGCTTGTAATAATCGGAATGAATGTGTTCCCCTGTAATACTCAATGGCAACGACGCAACCATCTGTGTATTTCTTCGAAGAACTATCTGAGATGTTGTCAAGTGAAGCCCTCTTGTGATATTCAAGCGGCTGTCTCAGATTTAGGTAGGGGACGGCGTTCATTCGACTTGCCCACGTCTCTGGTCCCCCAGCGTGGCCAGTTTAGCACAGCGAAACAGCGAGCTCGTATTCAGAAAGTTTGCTATGCTTGGATTACTTATGCGGGGGTAACCAGACCGGTAATAATTGTTTTAGGCGACTTTCATCTATTACGAGCAGAGCTGGCAAACTTACACAACAGATACAGGCTGAATCAACTGAAGCCACATTGGATGGGAGCATATCTCATATATTGGATATTGATCATGATTGTGCGTCATTTAAATATGCAATAATTAGAAAAGTCGTGAGGGTCGGCGTGTCAGGCCAAGGTCATCACGGTCACCCCCGAGCGAGGCGATGACATCTTTTTTCCAGCCAGATTTATTCACGTTCAAAAAATAGAAAATAGCCCACGCCGAAGCTGGTAAATGAAATGACCCTGCCCGCACACATAACAAATCATCGCCTAAACAATGGTCACCTCAAGAACCTGGATCATTGTAATAGAATACCTGTGGCACATTAGCGATAAGTAAATATATCTTCAATTTTAATTATCTCATAGGATTGGCGGCCACGTTGTGCCGAGTGGGTCCTATCTCAAACGCCACCCTATTTTTTTTTTCTAAGCTAACTCTCAGCTGTTTCCCTATTTGACAGTCCTCAGCTCTTAACCTTTAGGTATTACTATGAGGATCTGCTATAAACGCCACCCTATTGCCCTCAATCAACATAAGCTATCCACGCAGGTTGATTGTGATGCGTATCAAAAATACGTTACGGCACCCAATGATAATCAATAATCTGATATGCAACGTGGCGTGTTGACATTTCACGTTTGTGTCGTCACTGTGTCGAATCGCCACCTCTTGCCATGGATAACGACTCACAACATCAGCCACAAATTGATTGCCCCCATCGTCGCTCGGTGAATATCACAGCATTTATTGTTGTTCGACGAATTCGGACGCAGCCTTGCGTCGGGGTCGAGACGAGTTCGCGCGACGTCATGGCGCTGGGTGTCAACGATCGCAACTGTCAACAATTCTCGCGATTGTTAGTCACGCCTTTTGTGTGTGCGAGCACTTCGGTAACGGCGTGTCCCGTTGAGCTTCTTTGATCGCTCCCGTATTGCCGTTCCACACTCGAAGTACATCCGTCTGGTGCACATTGCACCAGCCACTGCTGCGGACATCGCCACCACTACCAGCGGCAGCAGCAGCATCAGCATCGTCAAGTGTCTGGAGTGTGGAGTGCTGTCGCCGTCCGTCTGGCCATGCCAGCAGCAACAAGGTAAGCGTAACTGTTATGTATTTAGCTGTCCAAGCTGACAGTGTGGACTCGACGCGTGAGCTACGTTCCACACGCGAACACATCCACACGTATGCACACGCACACACTTGGAGATACTGGGATAAACTTAGACTTACTTTTTGCTTACTGCCGATACTGCTTTTTACTATAGACGTGGACAGACACCGCCTATTAGCAGCTATCGAGAGACCAAGAGAGATAGAGATAGAGAGAGAGAGAGGAACCAAAGAACCAGATATTTACAACCGGAGTGAGCGGAACTGTTGTCGAGCCACAATACGAGTCTTTAGCTTCCGCGTACCGTATTCAAGGCAATAGCCAAACCCTGATGTGGTGGCAGCAGCAGCAGCAGCACAGGCAAGCGTGGATTTGCTCTTTCGTCCAGCTAGCGAAAGACGCAATTGCAGGCAGCTAAGTAAATTTTACCATCGCGTTTTGCCATCTGTGTGGAGCGGAGAATACCGTTGGTAAGAAAACAGAATAGATGACCGCGGGGACCACACGGCATGGTACCAAGGTATCATAGCATCGACAATTGGGAGACACCACCGTTCTGATAAAGACAAAACTGGAATGGACTGCAATCGATAGCTGCTGCTGCTGGTGTTGTTATTGCTGCGGTTATTTCTGACGCGACCGGTGCTGCTGTTGGGGTTATTTTGTCTCGCGTTACTGTTGCTGCTGCTGCTGCTGCTGTTGGTGATCCAGGCGATTAAGGCAGTCTGTCACGACTCGGCCTGGCGAGTGAATGCTTCAGACCAGTTCGCTGCCGTAATTGGGTTGAAAGGATGAATCGAGTAAAAGTGAAAAAGTCATTTAAAAGGAACAGACGCTACGTCGTGCAATCGGTCCCCAATCATTTTACATAGACGCAGAGAGAGAGAGAGAGAGGCAGAGAAATATCCATTGAGTATTGTAATGGAAATTGGCTTCATAAAGGCTTCATCTCACATACTCATTATTTAGTATAGTGTGCAATTTACGTTCGGTGATGGCTGTTCAATGAATACTAATCGAACTATTAAAAGAAACTGGATATATAAGACAGCGAAGCGTTTGGCTGGTAGCCGTCGCAATGGCTTCATGCCAATATTGTTATAATCATTATATTATTAACCACCTCTAGCCATACGACGACGATTATTATATTTCTATCAGTTCAACGTTACGCGATTACTACTCACAGTCAACATTTAACTCAGTCCACTGTACAACTGCTTTCGGCATAAGGCTTCATAAGGCGGAGCATATCGCCTTCTATCGTTGCTGTTATCCGAGTTAATCACAGCAAATACGAGTATTTTCATGAAGATAACGAAACGACATTTCTAATAAAATTCGACACAATTCGTTCATGAGCAAACAGCACATTCAATGTATTACAATACCCGTCATAGCAATTAACGGCAGGACACGGTTGGGCAAAGTGAGAATCATCCCGTAGATGTAACAATGAACTAACCTACACCGAGGTTACGCCTATAAATCACCACCGAGTCGAGATACCGCATAGCGCAGACGGAAGTGTCGTGACATTTATCAAATCAAATGTGTTCATGTGTCACCTTAAGCAGCTAACAGCAACGACTTTACACGTCAGAGAGACAGAGCAGCGAGAGAGCTGCTGTCTCGGGCATTATGAAACAGTCATATAGAGGCTAAACGACTTTTATAGACGACTAGTATACCTATGACAAATGGATAAGGCTGCAGAATGGCTATCGATAAGGGAGCATTATCGTTTGATGATTTAATATAAAGAAACAACAACGTATTTAATAGCAACAAGGGATAGGCAAGCACTAGGTGCAATTTTTGTATAATTTATATATAATATAGATATATATATATATATATATGAGGGCTAATATGCTTAACAGGAAGATCATTTTATTAGGGGGCCCTCAATCCCATTCGGCCAAAATGGGTAGAAAGAAAGCAGATGATGGCGTTTCCTGTCTCAAAAACATCAACACGAACAGCGTTGATGAAAGAACGAACGATGCTTGTGCCCCGTTGAGATTACAAGTCTATGAGAGACTCCGATTTCAGTCGTAAAAAAACAAGGCTCGACACATTCACGCGAGTGTATTGAGCTACGGCACAAATTTTGCATCACGTATTTGGGCAGTATGAACTGCATCGACTGATCGGTCGTCTGAACCTTCCAATCATAATTAACGTTCCTAAACGATGAAATTTCGCTATAAACTTCAAGCGAACGAAAGGGGACCCTCGCCTCGTTCTCAACGTTCAGCTTAAATCGGTCTTCACTATTAGGTTACATAACTGATACATAACTTTGCGGAGTTCGAGCCTGCGGCCTTCTTCTAGCTTTATCCAGCCAGAGAGTCGAACTGGGTGCAGAGTGTTCGTTTGTTAAACCGCGTAACACATTGTCCTGTTCGACCGCTGTACTTACTATTTGTTATCAATTCTCTCAGTATTAATGGCGAGGAATAATAATATTCTATCATTCATAATTAAAATAGCTCCCTCCACCAGCTCCTCGAGTCAGTCTGCGCTAAAGTCGGAGTAAGAGGAAATATCAGCATCAGTGATTAGTGAATCCAGCTCATACCATCGGTTCACTTAGAGTAGGACGTATTGTGATGGTGATAATAATTATTATGATGATTATTAGGAATGACACTAGCTATGGTGCTAAATCCTATATAAGCTGCTTGAATGAAACATGGATAGCTGAGGAGAGACTAGTCTATATATGATGAATGGTTTCAAGCCATGTGTATGGCTTGTAACTAAGAATTAGAAGCATAAGGCTGGTGGTGCGGGGTTATACATCAGAGCGAACCTGAACATACGCAAGATCAAATATATGGCAATATGGCGAACTGCGAATGGATAAGACCATTGGTGTACCTCTCAGAGGGGGTCTCGAGTTCTTCTGAGCTTACAGCGAATGATTTAGTACATTTCTGCAAAGGAGATGATGGAGGTAGAAATTGAGCACTACTACTCGTAGACATTGAAAGTGATATTACTACTATAAATATAATAATACCAGAAAAAGTAGTACTTAAGTACAATGTCGCGATGTGGCCATTTAAATAAAGCGATTCTGTGGAAACACGATACGTAAGTGGTACTTGCATTGCTAAGCACTAACAAATGCATTTGGGATGTGATATACTGAATCTATTATCTATTAGTATGGCGGGGGAAGGACTATACAAAATAAACTAGAAAAAATCATCTCTACACAAGTACATGAGTGTCGTTTGCTTATGTACAATATAACAAAAAAAACACAATGAAACATATTATTAATATAAAAAATACAAGCTAGATCACCCAGGAATTGCATTGTTGTCGTGTGGCGCCAACGTGCCTTCCGCCTGACTCGTATTGTATATCGAACAAAAGCTGTACTTGGATGTCGCTAACGCGATGGGATCATCATCGACAAGTGCTCACATGTTGACGAAAACAGCGACGGAGCGGCCTGAAGTGGCTGCCGATCTTTATATATATTGTATTGTACCGGAGGGACGCTGTGTTCTAATCCTGTCCGACGCGTAGAATCTTTGGAGTTCTTTATCATCTTTCTTTATTTGAAGATGTTTGCCAGGTACGAGGAAGGAAGAGAATACGCAAAGATGGCCCCGACAGGTCCTCATAGTAATACCTAAAGGTTAAAAGCTGAGGTCTGTCAGATAGGGGAACAGCTGAGGATCAGCTCGAAAAACAATTATTAATTAGATATATTGTATTATTATATTCAAAGAAAAAACTATATATATATTCGTTCTCTTGTCCTCTTTAATACTTAGCCTGATACAGCAATCGACACGGATACAGGAAGTTTTGAGTTGCCTGATGAACAGTTTGTTATCCGGATACCCAAGCGCCTTAAATTTACCTTGGCCTTTAAGGGCATTCCGAAATCGTTGTTCCTACATGTATAGGCGATAATACGCAATTGTCGACGGCTCTTCCCGGTCGATACCTGAATAGCACCCTGAGCTGCGAGAAAAAGCATCAAACCTTTCAATGGGTTGTTCGTGTCCAGAAATCTTGTAAGTACACAAATAGACCTAAAATGCATAAATAACATTTACAAAAAAAATCACAATTTCATTGTACCATCAGTTCATTAACACATTCGTATCCCAACATTAACTCGAAGACTAATGTTTTGTAGGACTGCCATATGCGTTTATTGCCGCGGATAGATTATTCGCAAGCGAATACTATATATATATATATATATATATATATATATATATATTGTTTTCAATAGAGCCAACTCCTTTAGCCAGTTTTGCCTCTGCCAAAATACGATTTGCACTTTCAACGAGGTGCTTGCGCCAAAACCTTTTCCATGATGTTAATTAAAGTGGCGTTCAGTGGTGCTCGTCAATTTTCATACGCGGTCCATATATGGTCCCGTAAATGTGTCGCATCTAGCCCTCTGGTGAACAGCATGTCATAATAATTTGAGAAAAGGTACCCAAAGGCCCAAGGACGATGGAGGATGGAGGATGCTCAGGATGAATTCAGAAGGTTCCTGTTATAGAAGGGACCGCTGTCAACTATGTGTCAGGGTCGCTTTCGTCTTAGAATAATAGAAATGTTCTGCCCACAACAAAAAGCGAGAAAATTTACTGTTCCAGCCTCGATTCACGTGGATTCACCATTTGGTCAGAATCTTCCTCATGCCAAGATCGTCTCTGACGATGCTCTGAACCATAGAGTATGACAGTTCTATATGGCTCGTAAGCGGACGCAGGGAGCAGTGTTTCGAACACTCTGGCGACACGCTTGTGAACCTACACCCAGGTTTTGTATGGCAAACAACATAGCCAATGGCACAAGGGGCTTTGTAATAGAATACGGCCGCTTTGTTTGAATCTACACTGACAGGTCTTATAAAAATTATTTTCTTAATTTACTCTTGCTTTTGACTACCGGGCAGCAGACAGATTCCCCAGCAAACGAAATGGCCCACCATGAATTTCACCCATGGGAACCCACTTTCGACATCTCTGTTAAATCCCTTCCCTTTCAGGGTGGGACCTGTAAGGATCTGAAGACGTGGTAATCTGATGGAACGAGGTCAGAACTATAACCTGAACGCGACAGAATCTCTCATCCAAACTTTTTCTCACTTTCGGTGCTCGCCAAAGCTACATAGTATCGAAAAGGACACCTTGACCGAGCCCTAGAGGGACCAACTTTCCTTACTGTAAGGTCTCTTGAGTGCCTGCAGCCGACTCAAGACATGATGCGACTAACCGCTCCAAGCTGTTCAGAGATCCCTCAGGCTTTCTGTCTTCAGTTTCAAGCAATATAATCTCGAGTTCGTCATCATCAACTTCTTGCGGCCCTCCGAAGCGTGCTTCGTCGCCCGCATCAAAGTCTCCACCTTTGAAGCGCTTGTAACCACTCTCGATAAACTCCACCAAAAACAGCTCATCAATCGCACACCTCTAGTTATCTGCGGTTGACAACCATTTTCCGTAAATAGCAATATCCTATATGCAGGTCCGATTGGTGCTATGTCATCGTACGATAACGACCTATCTCTATGTACTACAATGGATACAATGTTAGCCATATGAATATAAGGGAGTCACAATTCACATCATAAAAGCTCAGGCCAGCAAATCAAGATGCAATGATCTTGTCCAATGCAAAAAATCAGAGCAGTGTTTGACTTCAATGATAGCGAGTATCATTATTACTACCATAAGATCAACAATATAATTGACGACGACTTCAACTTCAGAAAGCATTATACATTTATTTAATATATATATATATATATATATATATATATATTGTGAAGTTTTCATATAATGTTCGGCAACATCTCGTGTCACCTGTCAATATTATATGCTCCTATTCCACATACTAAGGGATAGAGAGCAAATCCTTCACAATACCAAACACTTGAGACATATCAACAGACTTGATCTATTTATATATGGTACATATCAATCAATTTTTAATTGGCGCCAAGAACGATCGAAAATAAATCTCCTACGTCCTCCTTGACATGTATTTCTCTCTCTCTCTCTCTCTTTAGCCGTCGCTTCGATATACCGATATCAAGGCCAGTAATGGTCAGTCACCCTATTATTTCCACACTCAGCTCTGCTCATCATGGAAATGTGACGAATTTTCCTAGTGTGTACATGGTAAATATATATATATATCAGATAATAATTGCATTCAGGCCACGACGCAACTCAATCACAATCAGTGTGCATAGACACGTGCTCGCCGTGTGAACACTTTCCTCTATTGATGAATTTGAGCGGTAGGCCCCATTAATATATATATATATATCCTGTGATTGCAGGTAAACATAATAATCATAGTACAGTGTGGCGTTCAAATTATGTTGACACTAATAAAAATCATGGTACTAGCTCGTGACCAGAAACTAATTGGTGGAAAAAGATGAGAGAGAGAGAGAGAGCTACAAAGCCTGATTAGCAAAAGAAACGAATATCAACGGAATGAGCGACAATTGATTGCTAGCTCAAGAATCATCGTCGCGCTTCGAACGTTTGTGCTTCGACGATCGTCGGTCGTCCTCTTCTTCATCATGGCGTCGAGACTTTCGGCTTGATCTGAAAAGCATTAAGAACAATCACAATGAATCATATCATCATGGCATTGTAGGGAGGGGGAACTAACAAGATGCCTCCTAGTTAACAATTGCATAATGCAATACACAGATTAAAGCAGTCTAGATCAAAATTGGCTAAACTTTGTTCCGACTCCCCTATACATTGACCACGATTCGTTAAACCTGGCCGACTCCATGAGAATGGAGCACGTCAAGGTCAACCTTCATTCGAGATCGCCACCATCGTTATACTTTCGCGGTCAGGAGCGGATGAAGCCGGCGGTACACGACCGATGCCGCAGCTTCGTTACACGCCCCCTTCCCCGCCACTCTGAATATAAGCATTCACTCCGAAATCTCTGATCAACCAACCTGTGCCGATCGTTGTCTCGATCCCGTTCACTGCGGTCTCTGTCTGAGCGCTCGCGTTCCCGATCGCCGCGATCACGTTCGCGGCGATCCTCCCGATCTCTTCGGTCATCTCGGCTCTCTCTTTCTCGCTCGCGCTCACGATGTCGCCGTTCACGCTCCTCACGATAGTCACGATCGTCGCGGTCATCGCGAGATCTGCAATGCGTAGGACTGTTAATTCTGAAGATCCGGACCAACTCAGAGTGAAGATTAAGTGGGGCCTGAGTTGTGAGGCCTGGTCTGCATGAGCATTCTCCGTCATAAAAAAAAAGCGCTGCTACGTCTAGCCTCCTTCGGTACCATTGGAAACGGTGACCCTACATCTGCTTGAATGATTCCGCCCAGTAATATGCATATAGCAAAGTACGAGTTAGTTTGTTTTCTATCGCCGCTGCCGCCTTCATCATATGATGCAAGTCTCTGTATGTCTGTAGATTAATCGACGGACAGATCGATTGGTGCAGGCATAGTGACAAAAAAAAATCACCCACGAACCTGTGATGTCTCCTTCGATCGTATTCGGCCGCGAGATCGTCCATTGGCGGCGGGCCGCTGCTCATCCGTCCGCTATCATCTCCAACAACACCGGGCCCGCCGACACCGACTCCGCCCACTCCGGGTGCCCCACCACCCCCAACACCGGCGCCGGCCCCAGCGCCACCGCTGCCGCGGAAGTCGCCGGGCACTGGCATGATTGGCGGAGGCATGTTAGGCATGGGTGGAGGCGGCAGACCCATTGGACCCCCGTATGGATCGAATGGCGCCGGCGGCATACCGGACCCGTCTAGGGGGGACGGCATTAGCCCCCCCGGCGGTGGGAATCGTGGATTAAACGGCGGCGGTGGCATCGAGTGCGGATCGTACGGGGGCATTGGATGGCCAACGTTGGCAAACTGGCCAGGGTAGTGCGGGGGCATATCGTTCGGCGGACCGCCCATCATCTGAAATGGCCATCAGTAAGGCGCTAGAGGTTGATTGTTGGTCGTTGGCTGTCGGCACGTTTCACTCACTGGACGACATCTTCGTAGCATCCGTCAGATTTTGAGAAAGGGTAAATTGAACAGGTCGAATTGATTGATTTGTGTACTTTAATTTAACGAAGAAAAAAATCTATATATATACATATAGTGGCTGTCCTTGTGATGCCAAGATGTCCATTTGTAAAATTCGTGAATAAACTTACCGGCGGAGGTGGTCCTGAGTCGTCGAGAGGTGGCGGTGGCCCTTGGGGTAATCGGCGCGAATTTGAATTGGCCCCGATCACATCGATGGTTCCACCCGTTTCTCGTTTTGATCCACCCATGCCCATTCCGCCTCGGGGACCGCCGCCGTACGATTCCTTTGGATCGCGCGAACCACCGTACGAAGGACGATACTTTTCATAGCCACCGCCGGGTCCGCTCATAGTGGACGGCACCTGATTTACCATACTCTGAAATTTAAATTATGTACGAGGTGACGCATTAATTAGATATATAATAATCAGATCGAAAAAAATGAGTCTTAAAATCTATATCAATAAAGTAGACGCTCTGATGAAAACAAATGCAAATCCTAGAAATGGAACCAAGTCACGAAAAGCAAGCACGCGATTTCGAATCCTTGAGTAATCGAATCTTGACTATTTAAGGATTCTAAGTCATTTTTTCGGCACGTACGCAAATTAGCGTTTGAAAGGAAAAGGGGAAATATGTGTTCTGATAAAGGATGGTGCAATTGCAACAGAGAACAACGCCAAGGCTAACATTTTCAAAGATTTCTTTCAACCGTCTACGTAAAACAGCCTGGCATGGCTCCTGTGGATCCTACCTGTCATACAAACGAATCTACGTGTCTATTAATAACAGAGGAAATTATATTTGGTACGATCCATTCGAGAAGATTCGATGTTGATACCCGTCGGCCAATGGTCCAGTCCTCTATAGCTTGTATTATATTTGAGAAATTGCTTGAAGATCATGTGTTTAGCTTTTTAACAATTCAGAGGTTACTTGATGAGGCACAACATGGTTTTGCAAAGGGAAAATCCACCGCCACCCAGCTGGTTGAGAAAAAAAACACTATACCGCAGTCTATAACCCATAAACTTGACACGGAGGATCTCAAGCTTTACGGCCCGTTATATATATTTTCATGTCAGACAAAATAATCTGCGGAGTGGACAAACCGTGTCATCAGTAGAAATCGCCAGAACTGAAACAAATCGCCAGAACTGAAACAATATGCTTTCTTTTCAAGCCACACGAATGATCATATACTATGCACTAACAACTTTTTGTAAGCCAAATGTATACCTCCCCCTTGCTAAGAAAGGTGTTTTTGAACTAAATGCATTTGAATAATACACCTGGCAAAAGGCCACGCACACCTTCGAATTTAGTGACTGTCGGAGGGGGACACTCTCACAATTCATAACTCGTCGGGGCCAGAGAAGTCGGACTTTTCGATCGTTCAGAGCCAAAACCAACATTGGAAAAATTGCCAACAACCACGAGCACGAACCTTTACACCTTGTATGTTGTTGTCGCCCCGAAGCCTTCTCTGTCGATCACAATAAATTTTCCACGTTTCCTCGGTGAATCCATAATTGAAATAGTCAGTGATATCTGCTCCAGGTTTACGCCATGGCTTCTCCTCAAGCGAGTCGATGTTAAACTCGTAAATATTCGTGCCTACCGCCAGCAAGGACAATGTTAGCAAATGCATTAAAAATTTGCAAGAGATAAAGCTGCGATGCGCTAATTTCTGCTTAAACTTATTTGGGGATGCAAGCCTTACATATATATATATATATATATATATATATGAACGATTCAACCACCGTATAATCGTACTTCTATATTACGGCATTCACTCATATACGGCAATTTCCAATGGCAAACACCAACTGGCTTCAGTATACTCGAAGATGTTATGAAGTTAAGGAATTATAGCGCGGCGACTAGCTTTCACCTACCATGAATGGAAGCTACTGCGTCGATATCTAATCCTTTGTGCGTTTGCTTAACGATTTGCCCACCAGGAGCCCCTAGACCACTGACCGCAGTCGTGCCACCTCCGATGCTTTTCTTAATGTTTAGATTGACAGGCGCCCCAGCGACAATCCCGCCGGAGGCAGCAGTTGCCGTCCCCCCCGGTGGGACAGGAGCCGACTTCGTGTCACCGATTGTCACCTAAAAAAACGGATTGCATCGTTTACTGTCTGGCACTCCCGCCATCTATCCATCGTAGAAGTGTTATTAAAACACATCGTACCAATACGTCCTTTTAATTAAATACTACCACGAACGATGATTGTTACGCAATATTACTTCGTTTAATAGGTGCTCAAAATGTGAAGGGAAATATATGTCTTTTGGTGGCATGATCATCGAAGTGCACATAGTTCGGAAGTCGCTCATTGGCTATGGGCGTTCGTTTTCTCACCTCAATATCGTCTTCATCGTCGTCCTCCTCGTCGTCATCGTCATCTTCATCTTCACCCTCTTCAAGGTCTTCCTTCCCTACTTGCTCGCTCTTGCCGTTCGCCTTTTCTCCATGAGGCTCTTCCACGAGAGTCACCTGTTCTTCCTCTTGTGAATCCTCTCCGGGGACACCCTACAGGCAACAAGACAAAGGGAGGAACGCCAGCGGGCGAAATATAGCCAGTGAATATCGCAGAACGCGCTTACTTATGCGATCTACATAACATTGTAAACTGAATTATCATTATAATTATCATAATAATTGACCATTTGGATAATACTCTTCTTTACATTCAGTATATATATATATATATATATATATATCGTCACTATACTATAACTGTGTAGTGATGAACGTGTCAACATTATTCTTCAGTTCCAAGCCAACCGGTCGTTTCTAGGGGAGCAGGCCTATTTTCCACCATAGGGTTTTCTCAATGAAACGTGAGCAGTGTGGGTGATGGCAATTTTAAAAGACCATGTAAACATTCAGCCCTCTAACAGACGCTGACGATCATTTGCACAAATATTTCACTTTTAGCAACGACATGAATTTTGTTCGAAATATAAAAATCCACTTTTTAGAAATAGCGTACCAAATATCATTAGTCCTCAATCATTATAATGGGCGACAACTGTACCCACTGAACGTGAACTACATCTAATAACCGACTCCTCTGTATATAGCTTTAATATAATATTTTGAACAAGGAGGCCCCACACATTAGTCTGCATTCGTATATCGAGCCTCGAAAAAATGCGAAACTTTTACATTGGGTTGTAGGAGAAATCTTAAACGGTGTAGAAGTAATCATTATTACTGATGTTTTATCCAATTTTTATTACGATACATGAAGATAGTAAAATCTTCTCCTATCGGTAGTTTCGACTTGTTCAGTGAACTTAGAGTGAAATAATCAGGTCCCTGGATGAAGCTTCATCATTCACTAAAAAAGCAAGACTAAAATCATTTCTAAACGGTTTTTATTGTGAGTACCTATTTGGATAACTTTTTAGTAACGCCGACATGCAACCGGTAAGCTACATAGCAGACAAGTGCGAAAAGGAGAGAGTCAAGAATGTAAACTAATCCATGTTCAATGAAAAACAGGAAGCCCTTTTAAACCATATACCCCTTATAGACCATAGAGCAATGGTGGTTAAATTTTTCTGCAATGATAAAAGACAATAAAACTAAAGAATAACACAGCATAAAGACGTCCACAGAAGCTCTCGCTTTCTCTTTATCTATTTGCGAGGTAGATAGGTGGGGTAAACCTGTTGGAGTTATTACTGCAACGTCTACCTGGATGCGTTCCGCAGAACGCAATATAGGGACGGAAGAGCGATATTCAGAACGGGGCAATTCAACATTCGGGTTCACTTTACTCCATCTGGCCAATTCAAAGACAGATTTCTGAAAATTGTCCAGAACATCACGTGGCTGTTCGGTAGTAGCAGTAGTAGTAAGTAGTTGAAGGTGTATTAAATGGACTGCCCTCTCACCACTGATATACAGAGCGGTATTCTTTTCAGCGTAAGCTACAGTGGATGTCTGCAAAGGAAAATATCCCCTAACTCATATTTATCGAGCGTGAGACGAACCCCCTCTACCGTATATCGCCACTATGCGTGAGCTCTTCACAGCAAATTGCGCAATCGTTCCACGAGCTAATGCGATACCGAACGAAATAAACGCTTGTTCGAGAATAATGTATTCTCCCCATAGAAGTTTGCAAAAAAAAATTAGAGGCGAAATTCGCTCCTGGAAAATGTGAAAGCTCTCCCCCATTGCAAACACAGGTGCGCCGATCGACGACCCGAACAACACACGTCTGTAGAAAGAGTCCTTCCGGATCTGTATGAATGGTATTGTACATTCGAAAATCGAGACGATGTCCTGCATTTGGCTAGCTCAAACTGTGGTAATTAGGCGGGGCGAAATGCTTGACTTCTCGTGTACATGGTAGGGTGTTCTCTGTCCTGGCTGTGCTGCCAGAGGGAAAAACGTTATTCTCACCGGTTCCTGTGAGGAATCATCGCCCGGTGGTGGCGCATCCGCCTCTTTCGACTCGTATAGCCAAGCGTCCTCATCACCGCCGCCCGCTCCGGACGGAATCGTCGAGGCTGCACTCATTGCACTGGCTCAGATTAATGTCAACCACCCAAGCTCGCTATTGGATTATGCAACACAAGTCTTTGCTGAATGTCGAGGACACACAATGTAAATGAAGGACACACAAGGCACAAATTAAAAACTCGAGTGTCGCTGTCTCGGTTATTTTCTATTTTCTAGTTGTCCCCTTGTACGACTCTACTCCTGTCAGGTACAAGGCTGTGAAAGTTCAGCGTCGATAAACATATATATATGTATATATATATATATGTACACTGACTAATTCCTCCTGCACAACACTAGCTCGTAGTGCAAACGCATGTGCAGGTTAAAAACGAATCCGTCGACAATACGCTGAAGTTTTCTTTACTCAACAATGTATCTCGCACCGGTGACGGAAAGTCGGTAGCACCCCCGTCGTCGGCAACTTTGCTGGCTGGCGAGATTCGCTGTGCAGATTCCTAGTTGTTGCTGTTGTTGTTGTTTTCAGCTAAATCGAATACGCGATACGAATATCCAATAGTTTGGCGTGTCTAGGCTCGTCGAGATGTGTAGGTAAACACGGGGAAGGCCATGATCATTTATATGCGTCGCTAGCAGACGGTCGCCGTAGAGAAGAACCGCGCCGCCGGGTACTGCCGCAGGGAGCGAGCATGCCGTGGAACTGCCTACACACGTGTAGTGGTTGGTCCATAGGGTGGTATCGTCATTAGCGGAAAGTTTCTGATGAGTTTTTGGATAAAACTAAGCTATTGCTTCCTTGGTGTCATAGACGCGTCCGTGGAGATCGATTCTTCCACGATTTTATGAGGAACTAGCTGTAGATAACAAATTTAGAAGCTAGTAAAGTGAGCTTAGTAGCGTTCAACGCGCGCGAACCATTGGAGTGAATTGACATTTGTGAGTATGAAATGTTCATTTCAACTTCTGCGTATGGGTGCTTGTTATTTTGACATTAAATAAACATATATATCGTTACCTGTCAATATCGACAGTATTGTGGTGAAATAGATCACCGCCTGAATGGCACACAGGTGTACAAATTCGAAGATTTGGTTTAGCTACTTCATGATATGGTCTCTTAAATGTCTCTACGGAGACGTTATACTCCGTTACGAGTCGAACTCTAGCTTCAAGGCCAGAGAGCGAATTTACAACCGAAGTGATGTATAAATTTAGCCTTACGTGTAATTGGAAGTTAGATTAGCTTAGCTACTTTAATAGTTGAAGTGGAAAAAATAAGCACATTTGTATTATTTGTTAACACCGCTTACAACTTTGGTATCAAACATTGGTTGACTTCCGAGAAAAAAGTGTAACATGAGGTTGACGCTTGGTGCTGGCAATGTAATTTTCAGCAAATCTTATTACTTAGTTTCCTAAAAGTATATATATATAGACTGAAAATTTGTATATTGTTCAGTATTGATTTATTGATCATGATTGTGCGTCTTTAAATCTACAATAATTAGGGAAGTAATTGGGTACAGTTGGGCTGTCAGGCCCAGGCCGTCATATACTCTAAGCGTATAATGGATTTTTAACATCGTAATAATACAGAATGAAACAAAATAACAATATAAATGAAACGAAATTGATATATATATGCGGTTTCTTTCTAAATTTGGTTCACTGTCATATTGTACTTACGTATAATATTTACAATGAACCTGCGCACCCCCAACTTCTCATACTTTCGTAGATCTTAATACTATTTACAAAAAAAAGCATTTGTGCAAAATAAGAGATTGAGACATTTCAACAAAAATATCCACTGTTGTGCAATAATTAATGCGACATACATAAATTTATATGTTTGTTAAGGCCGTTTATGCAATGTTAATAGAGACAGCCTTTATGAAAAAGATCGAGGTGGCTATTTTTCCGTAGCTTTTCTTCATTGGTCGTTCGGGAGGTAACGACTATATTTTGAGATATCGCATTCATGATAGATCGCCCTTAATCGTGTGCTACAGGTGTTAGCCGTTGGTGCAACGTGAATCGAACGGTCGGGGAAGATGGCGTCGAGTGACTCTAGCGATTATGAGGAGGAGACCTTAGAAACGCCCAACGTTCCGTGCGTGTTCTGCGAGCAGGTACTCGGTAATGAGCAGGTCTTCAAGAAGCATTGCCTCACCGAGCACAAAGTGGATATTTTTCAGGTTTTTGGCCAGCTGGGCGATGTATTTCGGGTAATCAAAGCCATTAACTACCTTCGGAAGGAGCGGCCTTCACCTGAGGAATTTGTGAATCTAACCAAACTAGACACCAAGAGGCACCCCTGGGAATCAGAGGAGTTTCTCCAGGCAGTCGTTCCCAACGACCCACTGTTGCTGATTGATTTCGAGGACGCTTTCGTTGAGCACTCATCTCACTCGGTCAAGTGTGCGACGGATGATGTCGCCGCACTTAAGGAGCAGCTGCAATTAGCCTATGAGCGAATCGCTCAGATGCAAAAATCGGCAAAGGCAATCCTCGGTGCTGATGGCGACGGATCAGCGAGAACGAACGATGATGAACCCAATAAACTCCCGATGGCTATCTCCTCGCTGAAGGTGAGCGATGACAAGGACTACATCGACTCGTACTCGCACTTCGGCATCCATCAGGAGATGCTGCAGGATATCGAGCGTAATGAAGCATACCGACAAGGGATAGCTGCTAATGAGAAGCACATCAAGGGCAAGAGCTGTCTAGATGTCGGCTGTGGAACCGGCATCTTGTCGATGTTTCTAGCCCGAGAGGGCAAGGCTGCCAGCGTTCAGGCTGTCGATTTTTCCGAGATTATCTATTCGGCCATGGATATAATTCGAGAGAATGACTATCACAATGTGGTGACATTCAAAAAAGGCAAATTGGAAGACCTCGTCGACAGGACAGATGGAGCCGATAACCTCGGGAAGGTTGACGTTATCGTGTCTGAATGGATGGGCTATTTTCTGCTCTACGAAAGCATGCTCGACACTGTGATCACAGCACGAGACAAACTTCTAAATCCAAATGGGATAATTTTGCCTTGCAAGGCATCCATGTTCCTCACCATATCCGATAAAGCAGAATTCCACGAACGAAACGTCGCCTATTGGGACGACGTGTACGGCTTCAAGATGACGTGCATGAAGAAACCGTCATTGGCCGAATCTCTTGTGGAAGTGTGCCATGACAAGGACATCTGTGGGACAGAAAATGAATTCAAGAAGCTCGACATGCACACTGTGACTGTCCAAGAGACAATGTCGTTCAGTTCGACGTTCGTTATTAGCGCAACACGAGACGCCAAGGTGACTGCCTTCGTCAGCTACTTCAATGTCTACTTCGACTCGGAAGGAAAGGTATGTAGTTCTAGCATCGAGAACTGCAGATACTGCAGTTACTAATATTTGTGATGGTTTTCTTTGCTGTTCAAAGGTCGACCTCGTGGCTCACGAGAACGAATAGCGCTTAAAACACATATAGGGTTAGCTATTGAAGGGGGGAAGCAAAATTATTTAACTGAAGAAAGCTTTAGAATGGCATTTGAACGGTATTTGGATCGGAAGCGATCCCGCATTATTATTGCAAGCGTGTATGATAATCATGCATTTTGTACGGATGTTGAGAAAACCACGTCACGAGGATATCACGCCAGATGGGATTCGATCCTATCAAAATATAAGGAAAACAATAAAGACGTGACACTAATATTGGCATTGGATTGTTTTAGGTGGCGCTCTCTACTCGGCCAGTTCCCGTTGGCAAGTCAGCTACGCACTGGAAACAGACCATATTTCTACTACCCAATATAATCATTTTGAAGAAAGGCGAACAACTAAAAGGCATCATACGGGTGAGGAGGAGCACAAAGAATCGACGTGGTCTCGAAGTGGACATTGAACTTGAAGATGGACCTAATATAAAATATACAGTGTGATCTAGCGGGAATGTGATAACTCGATGAGAAATTACGTGTTTGCGGCCGTCCGAACCCAAAAGAACGTCACCGACCCCAAGCTCTGTTGTTTCGAAAATGTATTCATGTTGAATGTGCTTGGGTGAAGTGTATGGTAAAGCAATGACGGGAGGCCGGGGGAGGATAATGGCGGGGGAACAGTTATAAAAAAACAATCACGACAAATCAATTTAATGTCGGAACCCATGGTACGTAACACAATTCCATGGCAACTGACCATTGAATAACTATAGTGACCTTTGTATATATAAAATTATGGAATATATATATTTATATATATATATATATAAATGGATGTTCGCGTCAATTATGCCGAGATTATCTTGTATTTATTCTGCTCGTTGACCATTTTGCAATATACACTTTTACGAAGCGATTCGAATGAATAGTGGAAAATTCGTCGATGAAAAAATTATTAGTTCATTTTCAAATATTTGACTAGCAGTTCATATGAATGTAGCGAAGCGGGCAAATGATTGTCATTTGTATGAGCTACTTGTGATAATCTGAATTTCGGAAATACACAGGGTGTGGCGTAACTATTTTTCAGAGTGGAAATTTACTTACCTGGTTAGCTGACAACTTAGCTGAGTGAGGAATAGCGGATTGTATTTCGCTGCAATCGATAAGTAAATCTCTAAATTTGTTAGGCCACTTTACCACACGACATTTTCCTAAAACATGCTTCCACCTCTGAAATTTATATCATTGCAACGAATGACTCGGAACCCTTCGGTAGAGTGGTGTCCAGGCACTATCAGACCCATTAAGAGTTGAATCAAAGGCAAGCGTCCATTTCTCTACAGTCGTTCTCGATTCGAAAGTCAACTTATGTGTTTGATTTTACGCGTCGTCGAAGAACGATGCTCGCAGATTTAGTAGTCACAATAATATGGTTTAGTTAGATATAAAGTACGAGCGTGCCAAAAAAAATCAGATCATTTCTCGTATATACATTTGTGTCCATTGTTGTGGTCATAACACTATTGTAAGATTAGATCGGTGATTGTTTTAGAAACGCATATAAATTCATTGAATTCTCACGCAAATAGTAAAATAGCCACCCTGTATTAATTACTACCTGAGAACATAGAGGAGTGTTTTGATTAAAGCATTTCCCTATGGAGAGCCTTTACATCAACACGCGAGTTTATTATCATTATTAGAGCGTCTCACGAACAAATTCACTTCTATAAACCTTCGTAATTTTTGAGCTAAGTTTGTGAGATAATAGATGGATGGAGTATAGCGTAGAAGTACTTCCCGATACTATTAGATATATAATATATTTGCTTGACGGAACCAGCATTCTCAAAATAGCGATCTCCTCCTCATTTCGATTGTCCATTTCAGGACTATCATAGTTCATAATAACGAAATTCTTTGATGTTAATGGAAACTATAATTATTGTTAGTTATTACTTTAGTGAGCAATTATTACTTCGCTTTTTTGATTCGGTTATTCGTCTGTTATTGTCCCTAGAGTGTGGTCTCCTCCTCTACCTGCTCGTGGTTCAGCTTCGGTGCTATAATTCTTTACTCTAATAACTGATACTAAAATTGGGAGTACATTCACTTAATTCAGATGTGCGTCACTCCTCCACCAAGTGGTCAACGATGGTCCAGCAATGGATTGGTCTTGGAAGAGGGAAAACGCGAATCTCGGGCTCACTGTTTAGTCTATAGTTGTAACACATAGGGGAACAGGTGGGAGTCAGCTCATTTAGAGCTAAGTGTTTACACTTGTGACTTGAGAAAGGTGATTGAAGTGCAGTACATTGACGGTGATGACAAATCAGTGAAATTTTGAGCTAGGCACCCTAATATTTTCACACAAATTACACGGACGCTTGCAATGAACAAATAAGCATCCTGTATGCGCAATAGTAGGCTGATAGGGTTTTCGTGTTTGAGAAAACGAGAGCTTGAAGTATCATTAGTCTTGATCTTGCGTCGACATAGAACTGAGAGGATCACTGATCTCCGCCTGTCAGACTACGCAGGTAGTAATTGTTTTTTTGACTGATATTAAAAAATAACCATAAATGACCACCTGTCAAGGTGAGCATTTTATTATAAACATTGTTGTTTTCGTTGACTCTTCTGGCGATGCTTAGACCGATCTGCCATCAGTAGTAACTTCAGTCGGAGTGGGTAGAGACACAAATTCATAGTAGGACTTGCTCGGACAAAGTCACTCAAACCAAGTAGATCGGTTATTGTTTTGCCTCTTTTTAGATAGTACTATCACGCCCGCCGACTCATGCGGATCGATTGTTAATTCATTGGGATCAGATCAGTTCTTTCATCTGTTCAACAAAGATGACTCTAAAGAAATAGCGATATCGACTCGAAACCGATCAAGAAGTGTGTCTGTTTAATATATGTAAAGTAGTTATAAAGATGTTCTATTCAATTTTGTTCTTACAGTTTGACATAGCTTCAATAGAGGTATCTTACCATTTAGTTTGGATTTGTATGTGCCCAATGGACCGTCGGTCCGCAATGCTAAAAGCGGTACCGTGGACGTTAAATACTGGCTGATAGTCAGCCCGAAAACCTTTAGATCTTTTCATTTAAAGTATGTTCAGATCAATTGTATATCCATTGTATGATATCGCGCTTATTGGGTGTTGTTTAATTAGCCTATACATTCACGCTAACACAAAACAATTGTTAATATTATTACACTTTAACAAGCAACTTCCACAGCTCAACTTCCATTGTAATGGTTGAGTTAGGAATAGTATGTTAGGTCAGTAGAGATTGGCGGTTTAGTGCCGCTACTCAGCGCGTCTTGCAGCAGTGGCTCCGTGGCCAAGTGGTAAGGCGTCTGTGTTGTAAACAGAAGATCGTGGGTTCGAACCCCGCCGGGGCCTCTAAACTTTTTACGAAACGTTACCTTTGCGATTGGTCAGAACAGCCGAATTCATAACGGTGACCAAATAGGCTACTGATATTCCATATAAACTCTTTCTCAAATCGAAATCTCAGCAGAGAATCCATCCAGTGAGACATCCTCATAAGCCCAGGCGTGATGAGTTTCGTAAAAAGTAGAAAATTGCACCTGTTAATTATATAAAATTGTAAACGAAATAGTATATATTTATTCAAAGCCATATATTTAAATTATTTCTGGACACATTAATAGAATACAAATCGTACTGTATAGGAAATAAACCTGTGATACAAAATATATTGTAGGCAGAGACATAGTGATCTAGCCTGCGGGACCATTAACACGTAGTGACCCCCTCGGGGGACTTCGGGAATGCCTCATGAACATGTGTGACCCACAAACCCACCAAACCCGTGTTTCCGCACCTCCAAGGCTCGGAAATTGTTAGGCATTACCTCGATACGAATGGAAGCGGATCCCCGACTCCCATCATCCACTCCTGTTTATCCGATCAGACATCTGCATCATCGCATAAGACATTAACGCCCCTCACAACCCGAGCGCCCGTGGGTGCATCGAGAGTCACCGCCTGGGGGAGCCCTGGCCGCTGTGAACTCGCTTTCTCAAATAACTTCCCTAATACATCGATCAAACCTTGCCCTTCTCGTAGTTTCCTTGCCTCGTCTTGAGTGTCATGATTGCATCAAACAAGGTCGTGGCCTCCCTCCATGCTTACGCAGAGGTCATCATGTAGTCTACGGCCTCCTTGATCGGTGTGGCCCCCAGCCCCCCCCCCGCTCGTCTCTTACCTCTCTGACTGTCCCACAGCGCAGAGCTGCATGTTCCACGTCGTCCGGCTCTGTCGAGTCGTATAAAACGCTGGAATGGGAATTGGCTTTGTTGAAATTAACAATGTAGCCTTAGAAATGGTCATGTCCAGTCAGGACATGAGTCGTACAATAGGATTGCTCTCCATGTTGACAGTCGTACCATAATCGAAGGTCCGGTATCAGATATCCTGCACAGCATCCGCCAATCGTCCCCCAAAGTGCTGTCTGCTGCTCCCATTCATCAGCCCAAGATTTGATAGCGGCACTCCCAGCCTCAGTCAGGTCAGGCGCGCCATTCAGGGCTCTCTCCTCCCGCTCTCCAGCCAGAAGGCCCCAGGGCAGTATCCTGGCTAGAATAACAAGAGCCTTCGTTGATACCGTGCGGCACGTCCGGCTAACCCTCAAAGCCAGTGTCCGCTGGGCCGACCTCAGCGTATCTCTGCCCCTCGCCGCCCGCAGGGCCGAGTCCGTCCGAACGGGTGATGCGTACAAGGCCATGGAGTCAGCAATGAATACGAGAAGCCTCCCCCTTTTCTCTGACGGTCCTCCGACCTTCCGCATGATCCCTCCGCGATCCTCTGGGACCTCGTGGTCACACATTTGATGTGAGCCGATCCGTTCAAACAAGTGTCGAGGATGACTCCAAAGTATTTCACCGTTTTGTTAAATTCTATCGGGTGACCTTCGATTACAAGTTGGACCTCTCCAGTCATCTCCCTACCGGTAAGACACAATGCCTCCGACTGCCCCATAAAAAAGGCTTAAGTTGTCTAGCACTCTCGAGAAGGCTTCATTGGCTGCATCCTGCAGAGCACATTCCGTCTGACCGTCACGATGTTTTTGACATCCAGTAGGATGAGAAGCACGATATTTCTCGTGTTTAGAGTTTTTTCTAGTCTCCTCACCGTTACAGCATCTTCCTTAGGGCTCTATACGTCGACCTACCTTTCCGGAAACCATATTGGGTGTATGATAAAGCTTCTTTATTTTTTACTTTATTGTTCAGTCCCTTGACTAGAACTATCTCCATTGTCTTTTCCCGATGGTGTGGCACATGGGCCGGTAGGACGTTGCTCTCGATCTTTTCCCCGGTTTGGCTACCACAACCAGGTCTACCTTCTTCCACAGGTCTTCACGTTTGAGGTTTCCATTAAATCAAACCGTCTCCTGCCGTTTTCTAGGCCAGCGTAGCTTTTCCCACGCTGGTCGTGTTGCTTGTGTTATTATATCCTGTGGTGTGTTCTGTGGCCGGGCGCGCTATTCCTTCATTGTGTCTTTTGAATGCGTAGGATGGGCACGCTATTTCTAGCGTACACTTTGACTGTTAATCGAAAAATTTTGGCCAGTTATGTGTCCGTCGAATTATGCTGCTGACCCGGAGCTGCCGGTTGTATGATACATCTAAGTATATACACAGCAAACTCGAGCCTTGTCACATACGTGTAATAGCTGAGAATAAGCTCAAAGGATGTTCGAAGTTGGTACAGATGAACTCCTCGTTTCTTTGTCTGATCGTTCTGTTGTAATTGTTGTTGCTGAGTTAGGAACAAAAAGTTCCTGAGTTTTGACTTTTTAAATGTCGTTCTCGTGGAGGAATCCCTAAAGAATGCACATCCACGAGAGCAGAAATAATTTGCATTATATATATATATATATATATATATATTAGTGTGGCTCCGAGAGGTCCTCATAATAATACCTAAAAGGTTAAGAGCTGAGCAATTCAGATAGAGGAACAGGTGGGGGTCAGCTCAAAAAACAGTATTATCAAGAGTACGACGACTGTGACCATGTAATGCCGAGCTGACTGAAATCTCTGTTAATGAACAAATATGTTAACTTTGCTGGGGCCCAGCAGCGCAGATCGAATGACCTTGAACAGAGTAATTGAGCTACCCGTGGCTCCGTGGCCAAGTGGCAAGGCGTCTGTCTTGTAAACAGAAGATCGTGGGTTCGAACCCCGCCGGGGCCTTCAATCTTTTTATGGATCTTCATCTTATTGATCTTCATCTAAATCGTAATAGGAGTATAGAAACAGAAAAGTTACGTGATGTTGAATTGCTTAATTCCATTTAAGTCCGTCCTGCTCGCCACTGTCATGGAGATTTAGCGCCGTCGGATGTAAAATTAGAAGCCGCAATCAGTCGCTTGTAACAAATTTGCTTATTGTATAAGGTACAAAAAAGGGCATGCTTCGTAAATCTCACGTTGTGTCCAGGAGAAGTTGCCATTATATTCTGTATCGTAGACGTTCCTGCTCAAGGAGACTTTATCAACGAGGACATTGAATCTTTCATTGGAGACCAACTCCTGCCGATACTTAATGATAAGGCAGAGCGAGCGGGAAAGAAGATTTGTGTAAGCCAATCTGAACGTTGTGCAAGTTTGAACGGCAACTTGGCAACTGTTTATCAAACTCATTAGCAAGCCTAAAAATGAGCGCTCTACGCTGATCTGAAAAAAAAACGTAAGTGGAAACGCGAACGACAAAAATATGGGTATGTGAGTGTTGTAGATGAACAAGGTACAACCTTTAGGATTATCCTTTACCTCTAACGAGAAAGTTCAATTTAGGCGGCATTTTTGTTCAAATTGAATTTTTACGATATCCACTTTATGAATCTGCTTATCGCAATTATAATTACGGATCTGTGAAAACAGACAGGTTAGAATACCTGATGCAGAACTAGTAGTCACTGGAGTCTAGCGACTTTGCGTTTAACTAGTTTTTTTTTTTCACAAATTATTAGAAGCTGAATTTACGCTGGAATTCTAATTCATAATTCAGGTACATGTTGAGACGTCGCAATTATAATTTTACTAATATACCCAATACAATTTATTGTAACTAACATTCGAATTGTGTATCCCTACCCAAATTGGATTTATAGAACAAAAGTAGGCGAAGTTAATGAGCGGATTAAGTGACTTTATACATGCACATCATCGTAGCAGGTCTAATCACGCGGCTCCGTGGCCAAGTGGTAAGGCGTCTGTCTCGTAAACAGAAGATCGTGGGTTCGAACCCCGCCGGGGCCTTCTTGTTTTTTTCTGACAAATTTTCACCCCTTACCCGCCGTCCTTCCAATATTTCATCACAGATCCACGATCGTGCAGTGGCTCTTGAAAGTCGTGTTATACATTCGTGTGAAAACTCTGAGCAGGCAGCACAGTCGAATCGAAACTGCTTGCACCACGTCTATGGTGTATCATCATATTAAGTGAACGTGATAATTAACAGCTTGTTAGCCGAGCGAGTTCATTAAAAGCACTTTTCTCTGATTTTCCTCTTTCTTCAACAATCATTGTTCCCGCCTTCCCAACTAGAAAAAGAAATGGTGGAAAATGACTACGGATTCGAAACGAAAACACTTTGTGTTCCCGATCAAGTTCTTACCTATTATAATTCACATGTATCTCGGTGAAAGAATTGTGCACTTTTAGCCGCCAGCATGTCTATCGAGATCACTAAGTCAGCCAATGAAGGCATTCGTTTCTGCTGCTATATATGCAGCGTTTTGCATTGGAATCGAGTACGTTTGGCAGCGAAGCGAAGCGGAGGAACGGACGACTTAATTCGCTGCGGCGAGTTTGTTTTTGTGCAACTTAATATGAATCATTTACATCATTTTTTATGACTTAACCTTGCAGGCTATCTCGAAAGGAATTCGTACGTGCAGGAGGTGTTGTATTTACATCGATACTCTGCTAATGAGACTTCGTGTGCTTCGTAAGTGCAAGAACAGATAACGCAATAGTCTTTCTACAAGCGTCCATAATGTACATAAGTGCATATGATACATGCGCTTATAAAGAGCATTAATTGTTTTATTTTTGCTACACGTATACGATAGAGTAAAGATATGTTATACAATTGCTGCTGTTGCCGTAGGTAAGCATGCGTAAACGACTAAACCATACATGAGCGCCAATTAGGTAAAGCCAATTCAACTAGTTTTTTCAATTAGTTAATTAGAGTTTTTTTTATCGCTGACACCGTCCCACCATCAGTGTCCATCTGGGCAGCCAGTCTGAAAAACACAAACGCAATATTAATATATAACTATATTTGAAATTCGGTTGAAATGGTACTCTTATAAGACATAAACGCGGATGTCAGATTATATTGGCGTACTTCCATGTTACAAAGACGTCGTTACGATCGCTAAGCTGTAACGGGTAATTATCGAAAAAAAAAGTTTTTTTCTTATATGTTATCCAATCAGTCAGAGTTGTGCCATTGTACCTAAGCTCTCAAAACCTTTTTAACCTTTTTAGTTATGGTATTTAGGAGGAGGCGGCTGCTTTAGGGTAGTTGAGTTTACATAAACAGACTACTTGTTCGTTTTCGCATAATGGTAAATAATAATGGCGCCTCTGGCCAGTTCCTCTCTGGAATCCTTGAAGTCGATTGTGCCTCACTCTCCCTATTCACTCCTATTAGCGAAACGCTTAGCATAAATAATATCGTATTACTGAAGACCTACAACAACGCGCACGCATCGAGCTGATCCGACGATTTTAACTAGATGTATATATATATATATATATATATATATATGACAGACAGATAACAATTAGCCTAGGAGTATTCCTTGATGTGTCGGCAGTCTTCAATTGCGTTCGGTACTTCTGCTTTCCGGAGATATATATGAAATATATCTGTACATATAGGCTATGTACAGTCCAG
This sequence comes from Stratiolaelaps scimitus, assembly GCA_019614645.1. Classification (NCBI taxonomy): domain Eukaryota; kingdom Metazoa; phylum Arthropoda; class Arachnida; order Mesostigmata; family Laelapidae; genus Stratiolaelaps; species Stratiolaelaps scimitus. Next base: position 2,015,677 of record JABWDB010000018.1, on the reverse strand, counting down.
CAAATCAGACCTAGGCTATATATATATATATATAACCTAGGTTTTAGCGACTATTTGTATTAGAGTATTCTTTTTCATTTTGCACCACACGCTCTCACCTGTTCAACATCCATCCAATCTCGGTCAACCTCGTTCGTCTTCAGAATGGCATCCACCGCCGCTACTGAATCGCCCGAGAGACTCTTGGCCCGAGTTGATATATAGTACGTTTCTAAAAGACACACGGGATTGTTATTATTATTTTTTTTTTTTTTTTGAGCTGACCCTCAGCTGTGATGAGGGTTAGCATGTGATAAACACGCTAAGAATCAAAGCATGCGTTTGTTGTCTCTCGACCCCCGGGGTGGCATACGTTGAGGCACCAACGGCGAAGTGTTGTGCCCAAGCAGCCTTCCCACATCCGCCCTGCCCCCCCAGTCAGATTCTCCGACCTTGAAACATTTGCACGCTGCTGTCAATGGGGCTGCCATATATATTTCTTCCTTGTGACGTCATTGCTATATCGTAAAGAGTGAGAATATGAGGTGCAGGTAGAAACACGATTTTAGAAGGCGCGAAATCGCGTGTTGCTGTTCGAGGATTCTTTGAGAACACACTCTGATAGTTAATTCCATTAGCGCTAAATCAGCTGAACCCGTCAATGTGGAAAATTACGTGTTGTTTCAAAATCAAGCCCTTCAATCAACCGACGGATTGGCAAGCCGAAACAACACCAGCACCAGAATCATTGGCACCGCGCGGCCCCATGCTGACAAACTGACAAAGGTAAAGCTTTATTGGTTTACTAAAACGAGCTGCAATTTTACAATGCTTAAGCTCTCTTGTACCGGAGGTGTTATTCTTGTTGTTGCTGTTATTGACGATTTTTTGGTGGCTGCCTTGCAGCCTTCTAGGTTCGGTATATCTCGTTGTATTTGTCGTAAGGGTTTACGTCCTTACCTCGGTCACCGTTGACTCCGTATCCAACCAGCCAGTTATTGTAGTCCGTTCCAAGAATGTTCACCGCAACTTTATCCCCTACAGAGTTGGCGTACGATTGATATCGAGCGATAGACGGAACCGCAGCGATCATGTTAGATGTAGCATAGCATACAGAGCCAGAGAATTTAGTAGACGATATGAGTGTGTCCATTCTCTATTGGGCTACCTCTGAGTGAATATGGGGGGTCGACATCTTCGAGTGTTAACTTAAAATGCAAGGCAAGTAAATGCGCTAATTAATGCAGTTAAAATTGAGGGGATTTTTTCACGGAGTGAACTTTAGTTTCGGATCCATATGAAAACTTCTAATCACGTTGAATATTTCGCGTGCTCACACTACATAAATGACTCGTTTTTTGATTGTCGTTAATTCATATATGTAGGTCTCTCGTCATTGGATGATTATAAATATCAGTTGAATAGAATGTCAACGGGATAAAAGTACATACTCTTCGACTCGAAGAAGTACCGAGATTTCAGCGTGCGATCGTCAATGATATTAAAGTGGGTTTCCTCGTATTCGCCGCTAAAAAAACAAATTGGTCATGTTATATATATATATAGTTTCAAGTGAAGATTTATAAATATATTTATAAATGGAACCGACTTGTTGCATCGCTAGCTGCTATAGATATCCAGTCTCGCCTACAAACTACGGTAACGTGAAATTGTAACTTCGAGACGAGCGGCACAAGAACAACGTCGACAAATACCCTTAGATATCCTTCGGTGTCTATTAGGCCCCAAGTGACAATGGCAAAAACGAACTATACAGTAGCTCTCAGTTGTTTGCGACAGACGTGCCCTACTGACCCATACTTTTCTGTCACCTGACAAATACACTGATTAGTGAGAGCATAGCGGAAATAATAGGAAAAAATACAATGAATGATGTCGACATGGATGACGCCGCGGTGATATTTGAACGTAAGCTGTACTCAGTTCGTTTATGTGCAGGCGACATACGCGGAATTGATCCAGTGAGTCCTCATCGAGTAGATGTCTTCAAGGGCAGAATCGTGTTTAAGGTCGTACTTGATGCATTTGATCGAGTCGAATAGTTTCGAGTTTCGACGAACGACGAACCAGGTGCCTTGCACCTGTCAAACAGATTTTACCCATGACATAATTACGACACAAATATATATATATAATAGTTGGTGGGTCCGTTTCCTGTATAGAAAGAAAGACAATTCTTTCGGGGAAAAATGTTAATGCATTTATTCAGTACAACGGTCTCCCTGAAACTCAGTGCACCTTAAGCGATCCTCAAGCGAGGAGAATTCAAAAGGGATAAAAGTATCCCTTACGAATAAAACATTGTTTTTATAGATCTAAAATACTCTACTACGGCGATCTTATTGCTATAATTTGTATCTTAGCGCTGGCCCCAAAGGTGCGATTTGACATTTTCGAGATGGCAGCGGTCGCTCGGGCCTAGACCCGGAGAATAGGGTGGGTATTTGACAATTTCGAAGAGCAACTCCACTCGTTTAATCATCGTAGGATAGAACGTGTGAGCAGGCGCACATACTGTCAAACTGGATCTTGTTCTTCTGCATGCCATGCCTATTTATAGTGATCGCGTTGCTTAAACGATACAAACGTCCGGCATAAGATCATTCTGTGATTGTTCCACAAGCCTCAACGTAGTCAATTAGGCTGATTCCATTTATATCCCAAAATACAGTACACAAAACCTTTTTTATCCACTGTGATTTTTCAGTCCTGACCCTTGTCGGTAGCCTTGCATCCTGTGCAGCCCACCCACGAATGGCCTGTTAGGTTTCGGGTGTGTAGTGGCGAACCCAGCTTTCGTCAAACGGTTACCAATCGGCGCCAAAAGTCCCGCGGATTTATCTTCATCTGCGCCCGACAGCGATGCGAAAGCATCACTCTGTTGAGTTTTTGGTTCAAAGTCAAGCTATGTGCCAAGTTTCCCTCAACGAGATCGCGGGGCAGGATGCCAATAACGGATCCCTTATTCATCCTTTGATGTATCTACGATCTCATGAGCCTTCACCCTACGATCCTGGAAAAATATGCCCTGTGCGTTTCGCACATTTTCTTCATTCGTTGCCGTTTTTGGCCCTCCCGGACATAGTTCTTCTTGGACACTGGTTTGGCCCCTAATAAAAAATTCCTTGATGGGCACGTGCATTGAGAACTTATCCCTGTTTTTTCTTTTTGTATTCAAGTGTGAGGTTGTAAAATTCTGACAACATACTCTCTTGTCAGAAATTTGCTCGGAGTATATATCGGACTTACATATCGGACTAAGGGTTTTCGGGCTGGCTCTTAGCTAACATTTAACGTCCACGGTATTGCTCTTAGCATTACTTAGTAAGACTATTGCTTATTTGTGCATTGCCAGTGTCTCTGACTAAAGGCCACGCGAACTGACTGTATGCTTCATCATACAGGGTGATCAAAAAGTCGCTGTGCAGTTGGTCATCTCTAAGCGAGCGACACCCTTGTGTTTGCTCGCTGACCTTATAATTATTATTATTATTATATACAAACCAGGGTGGTCGTAAACTTCCGTTGCTCTCTGAGAGACCGGGCAGTGCTTCACGATTTTGAAGGTAGTATATTTTTTCTTCCGAACAGTATATTTCTTTAATTTTTCTGTGAATCCGTATTTAGATCATAACGTATATTTCAAGAGACACGCAAAAAAAGCAACTTGCGCTGAAAATTACCGTCAAAACCGCTAAACAGTGATTAGTCTCCCACTGGGTTGCGTAACAACTTTAGTGACACATTATGTATATATATATATATATATATATATATATATATATATATATACTCGTATTCCCTGCTGAAAAACATGTGTATATATATATATATATATATAAATAGGAACGTGCACCTATGACCCCACAAAGCCTGCATCTCATATATCCACTGTATCCTTTCATTGAAACGTGTGTATTATTGGTAATCGACGTCAACAAACATTCCCTTTTTGCTAGAAAATGTTTTTACAGAAGTCCAATTTACCTGTTCAGGATCGAAATTTTCCATGTGGATGACCTTCTTGCTGAGGGCATCGTCTCCAAAAAAAAGCAGCGATACACAAAGGACAACAAATTGATGAACACGCACCATGCTATTTCACAGAATTCAGCAATCTGCAATCAGCAGGTCACCACTTCTTTCGAACCTGATCCAAGACAAGTTTGATCTTAATAGTCAGTGACGCACTGGCTTTATAGCCTCCAATCACTAATCGTGCGTTGGCTTCGATCTGACAGGTGAGTTAATCTTGTAAACGGCCTCGATTAGTAGCACCACTTGGGTGACGACATGTTGACACAAAACCATCAGAGTTGATGACAAGAAAGCCCGGCTGACAAGTCTCGTATGATCCAGCTTCGATTAATGATTAGGATCGATTCATTGGAATACTCACAATGGGCGTCTGCCCTTGGCTGCTGCAGTTCTCGGTTGAATGAAAAAGTGCAACCAGACGGACAACCATGCGATCATCAACTTTCGATAACAAGCGGCTTTTATGTAATTTGTCAACCTGCTCAACGGAACAGCCACATTGACAGAGAAGGCGGTGGAAAACTATAGGGTAAGTTCAATTAACAGTGACCGCCAGTGGTCGATTCGAGGTTTAGCTGACAGGGAATTGATTTGTTAGAACATCACTTGCTGCTGAACCCTAAGAGCAAACAAGAGCGAATAGTTAGCAATAATTCCATGAATCGATCGAATCAGTTGATATAGATCATCATATACCTACTTATACGAGTTATCGACACATCATATTAAAACAGAGTTACACTCGAAAAAAAAGCCAACCATTCAAAATGATGATATCTGCTACTGGCTGGCGGTCGTTGGGGATAAACTCTGAACTCGCTGTGTGGCGAGATTCGTCCTGATCATCATTATGGTGATAATCGATCGCAGTCGATGCGACCATGACTGAAATTGACAATCGCCGTTAGAGTCGTTCCTGCGCATGTGGTCTGTTATTTAAATAAATTTACGTGAACTACGCAATTACTTCAACTACACCCTGTGGATGCTTTACTGAGCCATAGATAAGTCTAGTGTTAAAGGGTTCATCCCTATCAAACGCCACCAAATCTAGATATATTTTCATTTTACTAAATGTGTTATCATTCATTATAGTATTGGCGTCATACTACCTCAGAAACTACAGCCTTTTCCCCAGAAACCTGACAGGCTATATAGGTAGCATCACATAACCGCTTCTAGTGAGCTAGAAGATTCCGGCAATCCCTTGCCCTAGAACGAACACCTACATAAATGGCAGCGAGTGTCACCAGCGAGCCGAGTGACACCGTTTGGTTATGACGATATCTGGACGGCGGCCTGTGTCGATCTCAAGGTTGAAAAGGCAAGGCGCTCCATTAACATAGCGCGGTCGGTTTCGTTCTAGCGATTGGGGCCCTTTTAGCAGGGTGGCCAGCCGTGATAGCTGCAGCTATCCGTTGCCGCTGTCGGCGCACGGTGAGTAATGAACATGTTTGTTGTAGCAGCACTTACATTACGAGGTAGTTGTCAGGGTCCATTGAGAGAATACACATGATTGAATGACTGCTACAGTGTTACACTCGAAAAGAACGAAAGCTAGCTGCGAAGACATTTCAATTCAGTGCATGCTATCATGCTATCGCTATGTCTAGATGTGTAACGGTACAAATGGCTACTTACGACGGGCTGAGGTCCCAAGTCACAAATGAGCCTATGTCCTATGAGCCTATGTTCGTGCTCGCTACCGTTTTTCCACCACTTTCGCTAGAGAGTGGAGATGAATTGGTCGTTCTTTATATTTGCTTTAGTCATGAAGTTGAGCGAAGGGTGTAAATGAAGCAAATCTATTCGATTATACAAACATATTATCAATACACGTACATCTTAAATGCTCGACGAGGGCAACAGTTATTACTGAGTACGGATTTAGGCGTTGTGATATATTGAAATACTTCTATGAGGGCAGTTATAATGGCGATATGTATTTAATCAAATCAAGAGTGATTAGTTCATTGTCGTATCATTTTTGCCCGTCTTAACATGTCAATTGATCACATCCCCGATAAAGGCTAGAGAATGATTAAATAGTTGGGTAGTGCGTATTGCACAAGCAATAATAGCATTTGCAAAGCAATGCTAAAAGCAGTACCGTGGACGTCAAAACTGTTGGCTGAAAGTCAGCTCGAAAACCTTAAGCAACAATAGCACGCCGTTTGATTGAGACATGTTTAACATTGTTGTCCTGGTGTCACATAAGCCTCTGTTGGAGAACGCCAAGAGAAGTCCAGCATAACCGAAACGACAGGTCATTAAAGCAATGCGGCAACCCAGCAATGATATAGAGACCCGCCGTGCAAAGTCAGCCGAGAGAAAAAAGTATTGCTCTGCTAATTACTACTGCGTAAATCTAAACTTAACAGTCCCGCATGTTAGCAGCTTTAAGATAAACAACCGTATTCGGTCTGTCATCACCTTGCCAAAAGGTATAAGCAAACTGCAACACGGTTCTTACTGTCGCTATGATATCGCATCCATGACGTTGTCTTCTTGGATGTAGAACGTTTCAAGTATCTGCAAGCGTGCCAATAAGTGCTCTGCGTGCCATTTAGAGCATTGGAGCCCTTCATGAGCTTTTTTTTTAGTCTTAAGCAGGTCCACTAGTTCACAAGGAGAAGGTCAACAATAACCATTGTGGCTTAGCTTTACAGATTTTCGAACGCTCCCCTATTAATTGAGCGCGGTGGTGATATTGGCCAAATTATAATTGCTTTCAAATGAAACCAATATAAACTATGATTTTAAATGAAGAGCATTTTTATTGAAGGAATTGTATTATGCCAATGAGGAGGCCAATATCAAAGGTGTATAGCTATACAAAATGCAGTTAAATATACAATTTGACAAAATCAACTCGAAATATCATTAAAGTAGACTAACTGCATATAGCTGAATATAGCTGGCCGACGAAATCGAATGGGTAAACAAACATGTCCTTTGATTTAATCAAACTCAATTTCAATCAAATGTGCATCAGTATTGTTAGTATTTCTTGCTCGATCGGAGCGCATCCTTGCACTCGAGTGTGTTGTTGCAGGTCCATGCTGCTCAAATCGGTCTCATACATTTTCCGATTATAATTTTTCTCTTCTCCAATGAGTTGCTTACACATCACCAGCGGTGTGGTCTATCGATGATGGCTAATGGTCAGCCAAACATTTATTTTCGACAGCTCCTCGGGTTCTCAGATGGAGCAGCGACAAGATGGATTTAAACATTGGATGTATCTTTAGCTGAGCCTGCCGTTACACGTCGTAAAATAATACTAATAATCGTAATTAAATGGCTTACCTTCTAGATTTCAATATAACTTCTGTCATTGTCGTTCCAATTTATCTTGAAAGTGTCGGAGACCACGGAGATAGTTGGCGTCTGAAAATATGAAACCCCCTTAGAACGGGCTTACGGTAAGATAACTTCATCAGCGCAGGTGCAACGACACGGTGCAATGGTACAGTTGACGTTAGTCAGTGTGAGCAGCGTTAAGAGCAGGTTAAGAGCTGAGGCCTCTCAGATAGGGCAACAGCAGAGGGTCAGCTCGAAAAAAAACAGTGTGAGCAGCGTAGCGCATAGAACATCTCGATGTCGTCGTGTTCCATCTCCGATGAATACACAAGGCGATTCTGGAAGAAAGTGATGTGCGATACTTGGCGAGAGATATTAGAGCCCATAGCCAGACCCTTCTATTATTTATAATGAGCTCGGTAGGCAGAACTCACGGTTACCTGGACATTTTCGCCGATGGGAGCCGGCAGTTGCCGAGATTCGACGTATGCCTCGAACAACAACAACTACGTAGTGTCTCATTTGCTATAATGGACCGTTTGGTCTAATGTAAACGCACACTTTACAGGCACACTTCGCTGCCGAGGATCGTCACGCATCCTGCCAGTTAAGGCACATTTGTTACGGGTTAACCCCATCCAGATCTCCTCCAATGAGACGCTTCTCGATAATTCTCCCTTTGACATTACTACACCCTGCTGCTTCCTTGTCCATTAACTACTTACGACAGCTTCTTGTACGACCGCGTATATATTGAAGGCTGAGCAAGCGACACACTGCTATGTCTATACACGGCGGTCGATCGGTCGAGTTCGCTGTATTCGCCGTCAACGATAATAGAACATTAATGTTTGTTAAAGTCATTGGCTATAGATCAAATCAGGCGTGCGAATTGGGTTTCAAGTCGACGCACGTACGATGCGGTAAATGTATGAATCACACACATACGCTACATACGTTATCTGCCCATTGTATGTTTGGGAGATTTGTTTTCTGCGACACAGCGGGTCGCACTCTCACACACACCTGGTCGTGCACTTCTACAAGTGCCTATTCTGATTTGTGGCTTGTTAAGCAAAGTGGCCTGGTAGTACATTCGCGTGCACCTGTTTTGTAATCGGAGGTGACGTGTATAGGTGCACCTACGGGTTCTATCCCTTCACACTGTTACACGTTTACATTTAAAGGAGCCCGTCGTACGAAAATGCAATAGCGAAAACAGTTGTACCGTGGACGATAAATGTTGGCTGTGAGTCAGCCAGGAAAATGTAAAATGTATTCTAATTTTGGCAGTCTGTAAATGCATCCGATCTCGTGGTAGACGCTCGTGATACAGGCTGGCGTACTCGACGTGTTTCTTTTCTAAGACCTGGCCAGGAAAGAAATTGAATTCTACCTTTACTTTCGTCGTGAACAATGATACAATGATTTAACGCATTTACGCCGGACTGTACGTTTTGGCCGCAGTAGAGCGATTAGTGTAACAGGCTGGTTGGCGTTCGTCAGAATCTTTTTTGGGTCTGGCAAGAGGCCGCGTTGATCCGATGGAAGGGAACTGACTTAGCCGTTGCGATCACAGGAGTGTCTCGCGTGTATGCGGAATCACGCTGCGTATAGGCTCCATAGGAGTTGACGTCGTCTTGCTCAGCTGGTTCTTGAACTTCATTACGACGCTGACAGGTGATATCTGCGAGGTGTGCGTTTCGCGGTGGCTGTCGCCTATGCAGGCTCTCGTTTTTGGATATAGTACCAAGCAAAGTTAGGAGAGTACAGCTAATTTGGTTGCACAGAAAATGGGTGCATGGACGCTGTGCTTGAGGTGGGCATATATTTCAGGCTTCGTTCCATGATTTGGAAGACGGCAGTCAGCTGTGAACTACAGGATTGCAACGGTTAGTATGTAGCGGAATCATGGACATCTGTGATTTAGCTAATTGCCTTTTTATTGTTCGCTAACAACGTGGCGGCCGTTTGCGCTGTTATAGGCTGAGAGGAAATTGTGAAAATTCAGTCAGATATATCATATCCGATATTAGTTCTTCTTCTTACTCCGGTGAGTCTTTCCACGTCTAGCCTGCAAGGGGGCGTATACCAAGCGGCGCGTTGGTTACGAAACGAAGAAAAAAATCACGTTCTATAATTACGTTCATTCAATCTAAAACCAAACACAATTTTAAAGGTGAAACTGTTATTATTCATAGTGTTTTTAAATATGCCACCAATGCATATGCCACCGAGGGCATGCAATCCAGATGTTGTAAATCGGCTCGCCGACCGACCATCTTGGAGTATCGGCGACACTCCATCAAGAGCTACACGTTTTATCTTTGCTACTGCTGCGATAGCTGCGCTCACTTGACCAAAAAGAAGATGCTCTTAACTCACCGTATCCAATGCTTTCTCAAAACGATCGCCGCCATGCTAGCGATATCCTGTTTGATACTCCCAATAGTGATCTGTGGTGTTATCTCAGGTAGCGGCAATTCGTCATCTTCGAATAGACGGGAACGGGGAGGCTCGGACAACATCAGTAATTCGAAAATCGCCTCAGCAGTTGCGGGACAAAGGAGTCGAACTGCGGATGATGGAAGGATGGCACCCACATCGATTATGAGCTTTCTCTTCCATAGGCATGGCGTGCGAACACCGTTTGTGTATTTTGAAGGGATCGGCCCACGTGTAGAGAGCGCAGATCTCGGTAAGTGGAGCTTCAATTTTACAGACGGACCCTTGCCCGTTGTAAGTGACACAATGTTTCGTGTGTCCAGACCTGAGGGCTAAAGCAGGCGGGACAATATATATGCTTTGTTCATTGCTGAATATATTTTGCCTAATCACTACTTTGGCTAAATTCTCGTTATAGAAATTCGAGAATTTTAGCGTTTTTAATTTTGAATGATAAATTCTGCCTATGTGCCTCTCTTACATGTTCAAGTATAACAGTGTTATCTTAGTCTGCGGTAGTAAGCCCTTTCAGTCGAATGGACCAACGTCAAAGATCATCTTGAATTGAATGCTTATATGCATTATTGATTGAATAGTATGCCGCGGAACAAACCTATTTTCTTAGCTTATTAACCATCACTCCCAAAGAGAATGGCTATTTGAACGTGGTCAGGGTCGATTGTTGAATGTGGATTGTGGTTAAATTTCATGTGGACAAATCGAGCCATGGAAATCAGCGGTGTCTGCTATTTTCCAGATGGTTACTTATTCTGGAATATATATTTTTAAGGATTTCGCTAGCATCGTGATCTTCCTTACTGATCGGATGCTATATTTGGGCTTAATCTGCATAACAGGGTAACAGCACGCTGTGAATGACAGGGTACAAACGCGCGTGCCTACACTCGTTTGAGGAAAGCCACATATCCAAATCCATGACTATATCGTATACACCTCTCAGATGACAGACGTTTTTCGGGTTAGCAGGTGACAAAGGGCGATTCCGTCGTAATTCACGGTCATAATCAGCGTGCTTTTTTTGTCGCCTGGAATCTGTATACACACTGCCGGGTTCACCTGGGTATAAATATTGGTTACGTAATTTTTTTTTTGAAACCAACCGGCAACCTTGCTCGAATCACATCATAACTAATAATCATATAATGCACTCTAAGTTTTCGTAATACGTGGCGAGCACCGAACCACTGTTTAAATATCTGGACTTTCGCTTCAATAGGGCCATTAAATTGTCCAACAAAACCGACTCATACGGCGCATTCTACTATAGTACTTAGCCGTAAAGGCGATGACGGACACACAGCTACACAGCAATTGAATCGCATTGGACATATTGCATAGTAAGTATAGTATACTATGTAGTGTTTTTTATAGCCGACTGCTAGACCTAGCTATTGCCAGAATTGGCTCATGGCAGGCTCAAGCCATGCGACTGGTCCAATGTCATTCAATAGTTGTTGTATTATCACGGGTCAGGGTTACATAACTCTCGGGCACATAGTGCCCGACCACGCGCGCTCTATTACTATGAGACTTGCTATCCACACCCATTTGCTGCAGCCCGCCTCGCTTAATGGGGAAATTATTCCTTAAATGCCCAAGAATGGCTGACGAATGCATATTGTCTGTGGTGCACTGAATAAAGACGCGGTTAAAACATTCATGACAAAAATATCTCTCTTTCTCTCTCAATACAATATATTCCCGAGACTGCAATAATTATTGGAATTATTTTAAATCAAGAGCGATCGGGTCAAACTTTCTGTTTGCTGCAATTCTGAATGGGCTGAGAATAATGTTGGACTATATTGTAATACTATATTGGTTCATGTTAACGATCGGCTACCATATTTTACCAATAAAAACAATTATTATTATTATTACCATATTTTAAGTTCAGACCCAGCGCAATAACCTAATGAATCCAGAAACTTCAGTCAGCAGCAATGCTTGCAATGCTTTACAAGCGTAGAGCGCGGGAACGTGATCCTTAATAAAGGATATTAAGTATCATTAATAAAGAACTTGTTCCCATTGGGAATATCACATTAAATGAACTCGGGGCATCAAGTAAAACTTTCGTCTCTAGTTGACGAGATATTCGTTTGTATTTAATCATTATAATATTATACAAGAGATGATAGACTACGCCTATTATCTTGATCTACACATATGGTGCTGGTATGTCTGTTCTGGAGGATCAATTTTTTATATGGTTAAAACTTAATTAATTTTTATAAATAGCAGGAATTAGCGTTACGACATTAATGATCAACCGTAAATATATGAATCCTAATTTATTATATCTACCATTATTGCCATATAAATATATATATATATATAAGCACATTTTATATTGTATATATATATATTTTTTTTTTCTTTTTGTGTTCTCTGGAAAAAAAACTGATGCGCCGTGGGAATTAGTATCTTCTAGCTATTGGATTATTTTCCAAGAAGCCACACAAATGTGACTCTTCAGACGGCAATCTCCCATATGTAGAATATCCCATACCATTGAGAAGGTGGCTAATCAGAATTATATTTGCAATTAAAGGCAAGCTAATCGACGACGGCCGTAAACAAATTCACGCGCTTGGCGCCTATTTAGCCGTGAAGCATGGAGCCCCGTCGAAAAATAACACCACATCTTCTATCGATCCTGCGAGGGCAGCGTTCCTATCAGCGCAACTTATCGTTCCAAAGGTAATTAGGCTAATCGTGCTTTGTTTATAATGTGGTGTCAAATCCAACCGTAACTAGATTTTTCGGTTAGATTCGACGCCACATTATTGCGCCTCTATTGTGCTGTCTTGTACAACTCGATTTTGTTTTCCCATACGAAATATACGCCACGTTTTCGAACCATTTGTTGTTCTTGCTCAACTGTATAATAATAAGAATAATAATAATAATCATCAAAATTGTGTGATTCCTGTGAACACGCATTATGCGCGCCATCATGACAACGTCGTTTTGTGTTTATATTCAATAAGCTCATCCAGCTCGTCTTTTATGCTCGTAAATGGGCTCGCAAAATTGTAGCGATAAATTGTGTTCGCACCTCTGTCCGAGGGTCAATTACATTACGCCACTATCACACATCACAACATCTGGTGCGACAAAGAACACCGGAGCAAATTATCGAGTTAAGTCTCAATCCTTATTAATCTATGTACTACTAATAATATGAAACAGTAGCGAATAATTTCGTCCGAAGGAAGCCTCGAATATCTATTTGCAATCGTAGCAACGACTCCCGGTACCGTATGCTCAATACGATGGAGATACAGCCGAACTTAGGTTATCAAATGATGTCAACCGATAGAGCCTCAAACTCACTGATTTCACCTCTGAAAATGAGTGCACACACGAGAGCGCACTTTGTGCCATTAATTGATCTCATTTAAGATGACTATTTGTGCCACGTTACGTGATGATTGTCATTGTGATGGTACCCGTCGTTTCTTCGACCGGGAAATGATTTACGGTAGCTTTTGTCTGAGACTTCCTATGTGTAATATCAAACAGTAGTTCCGTCGTGCCATTTGAAACATGGTCTCATTTAAATTGACACTTATCCCCAGCTGGCCGACACCGCTTAGGCCGGATGCAATTACGCCGTTCTGAAGAATTCTACACGATTCCGGCCGAATAGTAATGCCGGTACCGCCAACTCGGCTAACTAAAACCAATAGAGAAATACAGTGAATATCGAAAAGCGCTCGCTTAACTCTATCCGAAGTACGAATTGTTCGAGTTCGTCTTTGTCGAGGGCTTCACCGTGTCAGTGAGGCTCTGTTGTGCATTTGACGAGCGCACTGTCAGCAGCGAACGACGGTGCTCAGTGATCATCTGCGGCGCTTCCCGATAGAAAGGGCCAGTGGTCCAGATATGGTCTTGTGGTCCGTCGATTACAGGCTACGCAGAATACGGCTCGGTAGAGTCTTTATTAAGAATTGAAGAACTCCCCCATTAGATTGTAACATTGTTTGGTTGGATCCCATCAGCTTTAGGCTATGACAGACGGCTATTACCTAAAATGGTTAAGAGCTGAGGCCTGTCTGATATGGGAACAGCTGAGGGTCAGCTGAGGACAAAACAGTTTATTACAGACGTTGTACTATATGATTGTAATAAGTAAATCATAAAATGACCTTTTATTTATTTATTGTTAGTTGGAGACCAAAGAATAAAGCCAAAAGTAGCCCTTCATTAGAAGCATAATAATATATGAAATTTCAATAAAATATTTATATATGATAATATGCATTATACAACGGTATATATGTCACGCCAATTAACAATAATAACGATAATCGTGTCGCACATTCACTACTAATATTGTACGCATATATTGGATAGCCATGGTTGAGTAAGGGTCATATTCGGAACAGATTTCCAGCTCGCCGACTCCTCTGCTCAGGGAATTTTTGATTTTAGATTTTAACTTGGTTCTACGGAACGAAGATTTGATTAAATTGCTTGAAGCCTAACGGTGCATGCGTTTGCTCCTGGATGCATGCCGACTGGGTTCGGCGCTGATTCTCTGTCAGTTCCACCTGCCCTCTTGAAAATTATAAATAGTAGTCTCTGAACAAGTATCGATTATTGGGCCTTTGTTTGATAACGCTCAGGAAATGTATCATAATATACCAACGTGTTAGCTCGTTCTCCTAAAACGAACATTGCAGAACCAAATATTCCTCCATAAGAAAGCCGATTCGGATGGAGAATTGTCGGTGGCCACCAAAATATTGACCACCGTTAGATCATATTCTTGGTACAATTCCGTCTCGAGCGAATGATTTGCAGACCGTTTTAACAAGCCACGATAAAGCATGTCCCTGGTGTATCATGATTCTGAACAGGTATTATCGTCGTCGACGCCTCGGTGCATGGAGAGTGCACGGATCCTTTTCAAGGCCTTCCTAAACCAAGACGTCGAGATTGAGGTCGCCATTGGTCGTCGTATTCCTCACACTATTGATATACTACTTAGTGATCTGTACTAAAAATCATTACCAGCTGCTGTTAATATCGGCGGAGCTAGCTAAATTACATGCTCATATAAACATAAACACTATGTAGGTTACTGCAAATGTTATACGTATACTGGTATCAACCACTGTTGTCCAAAGCGAGCAGTTTCGCCCGGCAGCACTTTACACCAGCATTCGCTAGATATTTCACCAGCTAGTTACCCTGACACTTTAGGCCTACAAGACAGACTACCATGCATTCTACCATACGATGATTGGACGTAATATTGACCGCATGATGGCCGCGCCCTTCGAGACTCCTTATGGCAGCACGATGGGCGACTATGTCAACTACCTCAACGATCAGTCGAATTCAAAGTACACCGATATGAAATTCAGGTTTGTCACTCCTCAGCGTAAGCAGCTTATAGCTAATCTGGACACATGGTTTGTAGCAAGTTGAGTACAACACCACTTGACCACGCTTGGGACCTCGCAACAAGAGACCCTTAGGCTTGCGCATTTCAGTGTGTGGGGGGTATTAGATGCGAAGCAGTGATGTTAGCGAAATTTCTGTATTTCTCTTCGAACGTTTGCTACATATTGATTCCTTTTAGGACGTGTGTATATTTCCCATTCATTTATCGAGTGACGTAGACTACGCTGTAAGAGCGCAATGTATGTAAATCATTTCTTCTTTGTTACCAGATACCAGATTGTTGAAGCCTTCATCTTGGCACATGAAACCGGGGCCGAGAACCCATCGTACGCGAAGATCGACACGCTGAGATTTTGTCTCAATCATATGTATAGGGTCTTCCTTGAAGGATTCAAGATGGACCTCGCGCGCGAAACTCTTCAGGATCTTCAAAAGCGACTGAAGTTGGTATCTTCCCTTGCACGCACTTGTACGTTAATTCAACAACGTTTTTACTACAGCAGCATGCATGTTGGAAGAATGTTGTTCATAATTCCTTATATATACGTCTAAAGAAAAATAGCACTTTCAATATATATATATATATCTATATATACACGCAAAGAACAGAGATACTATTGTATTATATAATACATACGTCAAGCACACATTGTCGCGTACAAACTACAATATAATTATTTTTGAATCTACAGCGCCCTCCTTGCACATCCTGTTCAAAGCAAGCGTGATTTCTAAACCAAATGACAATTTCTTCATTTCGCTCCTGTTCAATGCGGTGCCAGATAGTTCAAACCCTGACATATGTGCCTGGTAATATCGTGTCAGTCAGTGAAACTGTTCTTAGAAAGGGCCACCCCGACCCCTAATAAGCAGTGCATCCAAGCTAACATTATATCCGTGGCTGTATCCACCTGCCATCGATATTTAACTGCGCCAGGACTCTTTCGACAACGGACGGCAACTTCATGAGTTACTCGATGTCGGATATTCACATTGTGCCAACGCTCGAGTTTCTGGGGATCCCCATCTCCCACTGGCCGGACTTTGCTTCGGCGTTTGAACTGCGGATTCTGTCCGACGGATCCGCTATCCTCGATCAGATCGACACCACAGGTGAGTTCATTTGATATGATGATGAGAAATGCGAATGTTAAGTCTGCATAGGTCAAGTACGGGTTTGTTTGTTAATTCAAAACAGTAATAATGATAATATTAATAATAATAATAATAATAATAATAGTTATCCGCTAGCGATTGTTATCAACTACGGAATGAACGTGGCAGTTCTACACTATAGCTAGTTCGCTGGCTTTGTTGATCGTTGCAAATTCATTCCGAACACCTCTGTTGGATCTATCAAATATCGATCTGAGTCATACACCATCAATACTATACGCGTCCTCGCTGCTGCTGCTTAATGAATGAATGCGTATTTCTTCACCTACCTTAATGAATACCTATTTTGATCGGGATGACATGGGTGCCGCGATAAAGGCTACTAGGTGTAAATGTGGCATGCCGCTCACTGTGATTACTCATGTCGATTATCTCTTGCAACTCGCTTGCAACGGTTACGGGAGACAACTTTCAATAACAACAGTTTTAAAGAACGTTGACGCTAAGCACACTGACGTGGCGCCGTACGTAAACATTTCCCTTCGAAAATATCTGCGCGTATTTTCGCGTCGCCGTCGTAAATGGCGTGGGTGCGCTGACCCAACTCTGATCATTGAAATCTCGATCCGGTAGCTGGTGTTCCAATTGGCGTCAACGAAACACAACGCCGGTATTAGTGCAATGCAAATAGTTATCGTTCCGCGTGAATGGAAGCCACCACCATCCTAGAATATCACAGATTTGGATAACGACGATATGTTGTTACACAATGTTTTTGAACGCTCACGGTATAACGACGATGGTCGTGTGACTATCAGAACGCTGATAAGCAAATAGAAAAAGGTGGTATATGGATTGAGTTTTTCCATTACGAAATGATTTAGTTCGCATGTACGGGAATGGGCAGATGATTAATAGTGTTACAATTGTCATGATGGAGAATATTCAGTCCGTTAGTTACGATTTACCCTGGACTCATGCCGACGCTGCAATATAGTGATTCAGGCGGCGATGTTTACTTGCTCGGTAGTAACTATATTTCTGACATGATGTACACAAATCATCTATTCAAAAAAATCGAATTCTAGTTCATCTGATAGCAGGTCAGCTGGCCAGTCAAGCGATAACGTTCTTGTAGTCCTAATATCAATGATTAGACACTCAAATTAGTGAATATACTGATAACTAGCCGGGTAGTGAACAAACTCTCCCCACTCTCCAGTGGTTAAGCGGCAGCAGAACGAAAAGAATAGTGTATATGAACATACAATGTGCGGCTCGCGCCATTGTGCTTCAATAAGGGCGTTCTCAATCCATTGGAAAAAAGGCCTCCATAGATATCGTATAGATGCTACCATAGATGCTAAATGGGAAATGCGTTAACGCTCCTTATTGACAAGTTCCATTTGCCAACCGTGCAAGCGCTAGACGTCGCAACGACATCTGTATAGTTGCTGGATCAAACGCACAACTTACAAGCGTCGCCGAGAGGTCGCGTGGGAGAGGTCAACTCGAGCGCGTGTGCCGACATCTAACCTCACCTGGGGAGGGGCCTGCTTGAAGGAAGAATGACGGGCTTCTTCAACGAGCGTACATTTCCTTGAGTGAAGGCTCAAAGCCTGCATGCGTGTGACTATTGTGTATCCGTCGCTGAAATTGGTTGCCACACTCAAGTTGCGAGTGGACTCAAGTGTTCACGCTGAAAGAGCTGCCTGTGCCAATTACTTGCAAACACTCCCTGCCCGCTTCTATCGGACAACACCGTTTGAATCATAGTGTCGTTGCTGCTCGTCGAACTGTGTGTTCGTCTAGCTGCTACCATGAGTACGATCGAGCCACAAATCGATAGGACGATATGACAATTGACAATTGATCCACATTGAGATTCTACAATATTACAATGTTGTTGCACGTTTCCGATGCCAAAAGCATTGCTGATACATTACACAATTTGAATGAATGAGGCTGGCGCAATATCCATTATTGGAGCTAAATGAAAAGCAGACGCTGAAACTTTGCTAAAAACAGGAAGTCCAATTATGCAGATTTCGCGCCGGCCACGGGAGGGTCTGGAACAAATTATAAATCGCAGAAAAATTACCCTGTCCTAATAATGTTGCCTCTTCTAAGTTGCCTCACCTTTGTGTAGCATTTGAATATTCTACTAAAACAGTGAACGTATCTCTTTGTGTTTTTTGTTGGGATCCATTTATCCGTTTATATTGTTAAAGATATTCGTGCTCAATTGTATTTTATTTAATATATTTGATTCGATGTCGATAATGACGTAGCGAAATATAGCCGTTCCAATACACCGAACGTGTCCGCCACTCAACCATTACGTGTTTCGTCCAGAAAATAGAATGCAACTATTCTCATTTTTTGTTGTGTTTTCAAGTAACTATCCATACAGTGGTAAATTTCAGCGATTCGTACAGCTCGCTGTCAAGGATGAAACAGTTTCAGCATGCGGATAGTCCAGTATAGGTACGGACTATCCGTTTTGCTGTCGTTTCGCTGAGACAGTGGCGCGGATCCAATTCCCGGGGCTGTGTTTACATGTTTTTCTAACCCACAATGCTTATGCGATCGGATTAACTATTTTTACTAGTAAAACTACTACTACCAGCTGCTACTGGTATACGCGATTTACGAACGGGCTGAGGCAGATAGATGATTTGGTTCCACTCTCCTTGTTTCGCTTTCAGTTCAAGCGGAAGTTACGGAGAAGGCGGCCATTCACCGAACGACCCTTGAACAACTGAAGGCCAACGTCGACAACGCTCTATTGGGACACTAACTACTGCAAGGACAACTACTCTAACTATCAGAGCCAACCAGAGCTATTAACTATCTAAAAGCGATGGCGGCGGCGGCGGCACCCTCAACGGCTTAGTCAGTCAAGCAATCAAGCAAGCTAGCCAGCTAGCCAGCCAGCAATCATGGCGAAAGAGTGGCTCAGCATCTGACCACATCACCGCTATACGTGTAGGGCTGTTCAACATTGTACCTGTCGGTTTAATCTCGGACAGGCGGATAGACCAAGATGGATGTCGAAATATTAAAAAAAGAATAATTTAACAACAACAATAATAACAACAACAACAACAACAACAATAATAACAACAACAACAACAATAAAAACAACAACACGAAGCAATGAAACGAAAACCGTGCCTGCTGCGTAATTCATCATTCGATTGATTCGATATATACTACTGCTGCTGCTGTATGTATATGTATTATAGTGTATTCTACCTGTGACATTATCGTTCGTTGATGCCGCTCGAGGACTGACTCTTAGCTTTTAGCATTACTTCGTAAGACGGACAACCCCTTTAAATGCAAATGTGCAACGGTGGGGATCGAGCCCGTGCACCTACGCCCGTGTCCTCCGATTGCCCACGGCGCACACGAATGCACCACCAGGCCACCAAAGGGCTCGACGGACTGGACAAGCACAACGATCTAGTTAAATAGTTGATCAACGGGGTATAACTGTGCGAACTATGGCATATTCTACATTACTATAATGATTATGCTTAGTCTTATTTGATTGTTTACGTACCGGAATCATTCAAGTAATAGTTGTTAATAGATAGATAACACTACAATGATGGCATGAAACGTTGTTGCTCATATTCACGGTGACTCCTGTCAGCTTCGGAAGATGATCAAAGACAATAAACGATTGATCAATCAGATCGCTATGGGCTGAACTGGCTTAAACGAACACTGAGTAGGTTTATAAGTCAGAGAATTCATACAGTGTGCTATTTAGCCGAGCATGACGGGAGCCGGCAAATCGCCGTGATCGATATTATTTAATTAAATTAAATTCAAATTTGAAACATTTGGCCACCATATTCATATGGACTATTATTATTATTATTATTAGGAACAACAAACTACGTAAAAAATATATCCTATCATTTCGTTTATCAACAGCGGTCAGAAGCAACTTTCGGACACCTGGTTCATCTCACAGAGGGAAGTAGCTTGGATACATAGCACTGGTCGCATGCTACTTTGGGGACACCGCGACCAGGGAAAGTTAAAGACGTCCAAGATTTGACTGTATTCCTCTGTCAACTCAGGCAGAGTGGACGAACATATGACGCGAACCACACCCACCTATCTCCCTATGTGGGGTGCTGACAACGGTCGAAAGCGCAAGCGAATTATATTGGCGTACTCTTTCGATATATATATATATATTCGCACGCGTTATTCTTGTCCTTGGCTATATATGTAGTACCCTGATGTTTTGTCCGAGTCATTGATGACTCCACCCCGAATAGCAAGATGCTGTGTCACATTGGAGGAGGCCTTCGACATAAACCTTGTCTATGGGTAGGTTAGCCAATCCTGTCATTTCTCCCAAGCAGCCCAAACGCCTACTAGGTGACGCATATTCATTTTTGTATTGGAGGACCCCTTTATTATAATTATTATTCTTATTAATAAAGGTATATATCACAGTTTATGAGTTGATAACGCTAACCATTCGCGTATTGACATGGGTTCATTACGAGTGATAAGTACGCCAGTGCTTTT
Organism: Stratiolaelaps scimitus; assembly: GCA_019614645.1. Classification (NCBI taxonomy): domain Eukaryota; kingdom Metazoa; phylum Arthropoda; class Arachnida; order Mesostigmata; family Laelapidae; genus Stratiolaelaps; species Stratiolaelaps scimitus. Next base: position 1,994,779 of record JABWDB010000018.1, on the reverse strand, counting down.
GCCTTCAGTAGAAAGCCTCTCCTAGAGCTGATTGCTTTAAGGCGAACAGTTATATCGAACAGCTCCTTCTATTTCGCACTTGAATTCTACACTTCTCGTAAAAATCGTAGTTTCCTACATTTGCTCCAAACTGTTGAGATCTCCTATCTTTGACGGACGCTGTACTTGGCTCCCATACACTAAAAGCGGGTACACCATGTGACCCGTATAGAGTTATAGACACATTTCTATTATTCACCCAAAATACTCTTAAAATGCAGTTGCACACCGGGGGGGGGGGGGCATCATCGAATTGCATGTGTTACTTGCCCTACGGAGCCTAGATTGCACGAGAATCGTACACAAAGTTCTTCACTATATTCAATTTGTTGAGCATTCGTTCCTCGAGAATAGAACTGCGATTTGGATTATTTGATCCTATATGAATAACGCCATATAGCGTATGCGCTGTTAGTTTCAGACCGATTTTTCTTTGGTATCAGATTGAAAGGTCGTCAAGCATTGTTTGTGCTATTTTCGTACGTTCCTGGTTTAGTATAGGAATGAACATTTTGACATCGTCCTCATATATCACAAGCTTTACCGGACTTGATATAGTACAATTTACTTCATGGATAAATAACATGAAGAGTAAACGCCCGAAAACTGTGCCCCTCCTGTGGGCATCCCTTGCCAACAGTTTCCGACCTCGAGAAAGCCTCTCTAACCGATAACCGAGAAACTCTCCTTCTGAAGAAATCTTACACTCACTGAATGACGTCTCCTTTTACTACCTCAGAACCGACAACACCACAACTCACACAGATTCAAATGCACTTTTGAAGTCGCAGCACACTATGTTAACGCGAACGGCTGAATTGCTCCATAAGCGAACAGCATTCATTCAGTGATGTTTCCAGTTTAGTTGTGCCACAATATTGTACACCCCTTGACGGATAGATAGTATTGTTTGGCACTAAGTGACTTTTCGAAATCACCGTTCTCCCTATCTATGATAAATATTAGCTAAGGTTCCCCAACTCACGGTTTGTCCTGCCACCGTGTCCAATGTATATGGCATCTCGTCTGGGTGAATTTTCAAACCACGCTACGGGTTGAACGGCTCAAAGTTGACTACATTGAATCAGAAGTAGAGAAGCGTTTTGAAGATGTGAAACCGATCCGTTTGCTATAATCTGCACACTATGAAATTTGAACAAACACGCTGAAGGTATCATGACATATGCTTAGATATTCCAAAGTGACCCACGATGATTAAACACCATCTTTTCGTGTCTTTACAAGGGCGAAAACGCACTAGTGAGGTTTACAAACCTAAACGTCTACTGTCGTGTTCAGAAGTTTAGAAGTTCACTATAGCAGTCAGTGCCTTCTCGCAAGTATTCGGTTGCTGAATAATGCCCCCTCTCATAGTTAATATTAGATAGGAACACACGTCATCCCAGGGTTGTACCGTGGACGTTAAAATGTTGGCTGAGCGTGAGAGCCTGGAATAAATTTAGTTCAGGATTGCTGACATTCGCTTATGTTGTATGCGCAGCAATAATATCAGATCGGCATTTTAAATAGAAAATACATCGTCTGGTTTGGCGGTGCCCAAACCCTGAGAAACTGTAAAAAGTGAACAGTTTCACATTGAAATCGATATTCTGAGGATTACGATGATTCGATAGCAAGATGACATGAACTATAATCTGCTCTACACGATTAAACCTTCTACATACGTTATTACTGTTATTATTATTATTATTGAGCCAAGTAACAATATGCTGTACATCGGTCTTGCTTATCTGATCAGCAGGATTATAAGTTCGAACAGTCAGTGTAATTAGTTCAATTTCTGTATAATACGATGTCACCTCACGTAAAAGCCGATCAGTCTGATGGCTAATCAGTAATTGCAGCACGTAATTTACTCATCATATACTCAACGTTACTCTTTGTAACTAGTAGTAGTTGTAGCGCCGCTACGGCGTGACAGTTCAGCAGATGTCCATCGACCTTCTTGGATCTTCTGGATGACGTTTCCGAGTTAGAAAGGCATATTCCAGTTGACCACGTACGCAGTTGATATCGTGCCAATATCACGAGTGGCCATCACATAAACCCCGTCTACAGCTACTAGAAAAGACAACGTTCGCAACTCGTGGTTGTCACAGCAATCGGACCCTGACACACATACATTCAAGTATGGGCGTATAATTCCCACCACGATGAATCCATCTCGGTATTATATCCGAATGCAAATGTGGCGGGTAGCCATGGTTAAGCTAAGCATGTGTCCGGTAGCAGTGTTGGTGTACAGTTGCTATTTCTGCTGCTGGTGCTGCTGTTGCCCGCTGCTCATGGCCATGATTGTGGTAGGAACGCCATCGGCAAGTTCGAACACCGACGCGGTAACCAGCGCTATCTGCTGACGCTGCCGGAGCAGGCGCAACGATCCATGGTTTGACCGATCCGTTCCGCGACTTCGTCGGGGGGGGGGGGCAGAGCTGCAAGGCATTGAAGGAACAACATGCCTTGATCGGCGGTGTTCACAAGGCGGCACAGGTGCCGTGGTGAGAACTGCGTCGGACGGTGGTTGACCGATCTGTATGCAAATGGGGGTTGTTGTAGCAGCAGTGAGATGCATTTACTGATTCAACAAACAAACATCTGTACAAATGAACGTACTAGAATACGTGTTCTGTGCTTGGATACAGACGCTGAGCACATCATAGTGTACGGGTCAAGCACAGCGCGAAAGCGATTCCAGTTCCAGCTCCCGAGCCATCTCTTTCCTCATGTCACGGCCAAACAGTTGACTCGCAGCATACCAGCATAGGGTCAGTACGCGAGCAAAATGCATAACTCGTGCTTCACTCAATGCTAGCTGACATCAACAAAGGCGAATTTGCAAACTAGACCAGCCATCTATGGCGCCAGCTCCGCCAGCAGCGGTACAAGCAGCACCCTCTGTCTCCAGATCAGAGCCGGCGTGTGCTGCTGTTTATGGTGGCGGTGCTTCTGCGAGAGCTGCACTGGTTATAGTCGAAGCATTCAAATACAGAAAGCAATATTGCCGCATGATGATGATGTTGCTGCTGCTGCTGCTGCCGCCGCCGCTGGCTTGTGGATAATGACGATTATTGTTAACGCAAAAGGAACGCCGCCAGACCAACAGAAGTAGCAGCCACCACAAGAACGAACTGGCTAACTAACCATTGGTGCGTTCGGTCGATTCTGACGTTGTGCCGAAGAATAATTGACAGCCGGACGGCTGTCTCTGTGCGTTTGTGTCTGTGGGCCAGTTCATGCCAATCGGGTGCAGTCCACCCCACACAGCCCAGTGGCGTTGCTTGTTGTCAACATTCGACGGCGGGCTCGCTTCCAGCGCGTAACGCGAGCGTCGACGCCAGACAGGCAGACAGCGCCATGCCGCTCTGGCTCCTTCGCCGGTTCATTGGCCCGACGTTAGTTAATACTGGAACCGATCGGCTGCCCCGGCCGCCGTCTGACGCTCCACGGCTGGCCGATTGATCCATCCGCTGGCCTTGAAGCGCCCGCTCGTGTTGGCTACGAGCAGACACAGAAGACATTGAAGACGAATGAACGCCGAAGTCTACAGAGCAAAACAGAACAACGACGCTAGCAACAGCGGCGGCGGCGGCGGCTGAACAACGACGCTAACAACAACAACAACAGCGACTGCTGGCTAGCAAATGTTAACAACAATAACAACAACAACAGCGGCAGCAGCAGCAGTAGCACCGTCGAATATTATAGCACGGTGGACGTTAAACGGCAAGCAAACAACTGGGGGGTCGTAAAGGGCTGAAGAGTGAAAGTGCTGAAGCGGAATCAAGGGAGTTTGCTCCGTGTTCGCACGTGTACCCATTCTTGATTTTGCCAATATCGACGATTTTCTGATTTGCCAATTGCGCCAACTAGCATTCAAGTATGTTATCGTCGTCTCATAAAATGCTGTGTATTCAAAGATACAGTAATTAGGATTTATTTCTAGGGATTATGGGGGGGGGGCGTATGGGGGGTGGGGAGGGGGTGAGGGATTAGCTGGGACCGGGGCTGAGGTCGACATTGTTGTCGTCGTGTTTACCTCTGATCATCTACCGCTTCGGATACAGCCGTTGTCTTCTCGTGGTATCTGCCTCTATCTGCCGGTGTGACTCGGGTTTCGTATGAGAACATGAACGTCCGTCCTGTTACTGTAGCTGGTTCGCAGGCGTCGAGGTCACTTTGTGTCGATTTCCAGCGATGGCGTCTTCCTGGGTTATGGCGGCCCATGTGTTCGAGTGGCCGGTTCAGGTTGATTTGACGCTGGGCCGGTCGGTCGGTCGGTCGACACGTGTTGTGCGGCTGCTAAGGTCGCTTACTGCGAAATGGGGTAAATGACCTGATAAGGCTAGGGTGACGTAACTGTCACAATCATTATCGTGATGATAATTAAATGCGTTTTCTGCAGTGTTTGCTGCAGCAGCAGCAGCAGCACGGATCTGGGTCCGCCACCAAATCAGCGAGTTATATAATGAATATGTAGGGCAAGCAATGACTTCAAGCTTGTCTGGCAATGAGAAAATTCTGTGTTTTGACGGGTTTGTCTGCGACAAAACGCGCCATAGCAGCGCTGTCTGCCCGATAACCTGTGATATTTTTAGCTTCGCTGTCAGTGCCCTGACAGACGTCCGTCAGAAAGCCGGGGCGTCTGTCAGAAACCCGAGGCATTGGTTGGCCCTGCACAACCGTAGTCCACGTGTCTGTTGTTGAGGTGCGCTTTCACTTGCGTTAACTATATTTTCTGCTTCAACGTGACGTTCGTTGTGTTTTCTTCGATAGCACAATCTTCTTGTTAAATGTCAGCATCTCCATTTCTGGTATGATAGCGTTCATTCATGTGATTACTGATTGCGTATTTGTGTTTTATTGTTGCTCACTAGGTGATTACGGGCAATTCGGCCAGGTCTCGACACGAATTCTTGTTTAGCCCTTGTTTCAATTTGTAATGTTGGTCATTAACAGTACTGTCTTGATTCGATTTTCTTTACTATCTTGTATCCGTGTTCGTTTATCGGGTCTCCGACCTCAACTCCATCCAGAATCGCTGGAAGGCAACGAATCCAACGTCCAGTTGAACAAAACTTCAAACTGCACGAAGCAACAAACAACAAGGAAAAAATCCATTAAAAAATATAGAATAACTTTATCATTACACTCAGCTAACACTAATGATTTAATAATCGGACATCTACTCAGCAGGATAGAGTGTCAAAATAGTTAAGCAGTTTCTCAGATCGAGTTTCTCGGCCAGGGCGGTGCGTCGGGTGTTGCTCCTTTGGTACATTTCCAATCCACGACAACTCCCCACACGGGACGAACAAGAAGGAACGTAATGCTGAATTTGACTGATGTGACTCTTCAGCGTTAGTGAGACGTCAGATGAAATTGAACGGACGAATACCTTGAATAGCTCTGCAGTAGCAGAAGGAGGTTCGTGGAATATGCTACTCGTGCCCGACTTTGAGCCATTGTAGACTGGCAGGTAGTTCCTTCTCCCCTTTCAAACCTGTCGGCTGGATTTGCTCTGATAGCAACCGCAACAGCACCGCTGGTTCTGCTGGTGGCATTTTTTTGGTTGGCAAATGTGTTCCGTTGCTGCTTTGTTAGTTAGTTGGCATATGTCGATAAGCGTATGACGCTTGATTAAAACCAGTAACTAGCTTAGTATGGGTTCTACGTCGGGCTGTTCAGAAGATATGAAAACGTCTATGCAGTGTATACTATATTGCTCGTGAAATGCTACCTTTTCAAGTTGACAGCGAGGCGTTGCAACGCATCGCTGAGTGCGAGATTAATGCGGCGCAATTAATACCCGAGTGAGTGCGGTCAAGATTTCTGGCTGCACAAGCTGCAGTCGGTACGGTAAATATAAGCATTGAGCAACATACAAGTTAAGAGGTGTGCTAATCAAGCTTCGACGTTGCAAAACAGAATATATTACCAGTTTTTAGTACAATATAGCTTAGCCCAAGGCAAACTTGCTGGTGGAGCGTGCTCTATTGTTAGGATACCTTTTCGAATGACGCCATTGGGCGGTGGTGACATGGACACTATTCCGCTCGTATTTGAACATCTGGGCGGGTCAATAACAAACACTCTTGCTTGTGTGAAGATGTACTCAGGTGGACGCGTTTGCTAAATACAGCCAAATATCGCAGATGCCTTTTGCGATTTGAGAATCAATAGAACCGTCGTTCGCCCATTAAACGCAACCATTAGTCGCAATCATGAAAAACAGAGGTCATATGTTTAAATAATTACTCTCTGTATGAGTTGTAAAGGCTGTGAATATCAGCGTTTCCTATTCTGTACAATAGTAAAGCCTTGACGTGGAACTTTCAATTTCCTCGTGGAAATGTTGTACACCCCGACGTACAGGCACTCGCACACACACACACACACACACAACTTAGCTGGCTGTTAGCATCAGCTGTTGTGGATGTTGTTGCGTGAGTGTCCTCTGGGAGTTCCTGTTTCCGTCAGTGGTCGCTGCAGGCCATATAGGTTGATGGATGACTTCCCAACGATGTCCTCCTCCACGTTAGCACACACACACGTTCTCTTAACGACCCATCAGGCGCGGCCCTGAGGCGTTCGATTGGCTCACTTGGGCCAGCTGACAGCTCTCATCAATCAAACGGAACTGCTCTTGTAGACCGTTAAACTCGACACCTCGGTTCGAGCTTTCCAACCCATGGCAAACTTGCAAAGGGTGGCTGATGCGTCGATAACTTTAGTCCATCAGCTGAATTCAAAGTTTTTTTTTTATTTGTTCTCTTCTGCCATGTTTTTAGAGCTAGGTTGACAAAACGCACACATTCGCGCACACGTTCCTCGCATGCTATATTCAAGTTGACTTAGTATGAGGCAATTAGGAATTTAAATTTGCCGCCTAAGTGGTATGGTCTCTTCTGGTGGACAGGCTGCTGATGAGAGGACAAGAACTAGTGAGGTAGTTCACCAGCACAGATATCGCCGTTTGTCGATTCCTCTGGGTGGATCTCAGGAAGGCGACATGAAACCGCGGATCTATGTATATCGAACTCTGTATATTTTTTGCCCATATCGAAACTTTTGTTACTGAATATAGCATGCTTAGGATTGTCATTTATTCATCTTTAGTCTCAACTTTCTCCCGAGCGGACTATCAACGGTCGATTCGTCCCATCGCAGACCTCGATAGCTATTGCCTATTGTGGCAATGCTCCAAGGACCTCTCAGCGAGAGGCGAGCTCATGCGAGAGAAATTCTAGCGTTGGTCAGAAATAGAGGTTATTCCTCGTTTTTTTCCCCTATTTTTGCCCTTATCCGGCCTCTCGGCCATTTTGGCCTCATCTGATATATGACAGCATACCTATATGACGGCATTGTAATGATGATTGCATCCCTGCAAGGCACGATTGCTGGGGATCGACGAACGACCACATATCCTGGTGAGGCGTTTCGGCATTTCCATGGTACCCACAACCAAAGTGATGCGCATTAGCAAACAAGGCCATGGCATAGAGAATTACACCGATATGCGTTGTCTCGGAGTTAACTTTTCTAGCCTAACTAATCAGTGGTGTTTGATCAGTTACATTTGGAGCCGTGTGTCATAAGCTGTTTCTTAAATGTGTCGAAAACAGACCTTGGAAGAGCTAAGGCAACATGACCTCCACCGAGAGACGACTTGCCGCTCGTATCCACCCTGTGACATGAACACGCGTGATTGTTTCATATTAGCTACTTTCGTTGGATGAATGTTCACAGATGCATGTTCATTCCTCCTCGCGACCTCACTAATTGACCTTTCCGTGCGAATTCGATCAATTAAAATCACCACCTTCGCGACAGCTCGCACCGCCTTCAAGCACGCGCCAGCGGTGGCGTTCAGGGACCGCCTTCCTCTTTCATTAACCCTCGAACAGTAACAAATTTATTCCCCACCGCCCTTTCTGGACACTCTCCCCGATATCGATCGATGTCGGATACTAATGGTTGATCGCCTTCTAGTCACGGCCAAGGGAATTGTGGCATGTCAGCCTCGATCGAAATATCAGGTGCGAGGATTCTGTTAGATTCCAATGGCGAACATTAGACAGTGTTCCTTAGTGTTTGAGAGCGGTGTAACTTCGAAGTCAACCGTAGACCATCTAAGCAATATTTGCGCGGCGCACAGTAGAATCTGCTCATAGCGGTGTATTGGCAGTGTCCTTTGCTTTTGTTTCACATGGCTGGAGTTTAAACGGAACGGACCCCTATCCTCGAAGCGGAGACCCCCAGCTCAGCTTGGAACGCCGTGGGTACACAGCGCATATCCGACTTGACGATAAAGCCAACATCTCTAAAAAAACACTAGCCCACGAAAGCGACTCAAAGGCCTTGTTCACACAGCCGCAAGCAAGGCTGTGCCTAACTGGTGGTCACTAGGCTGCCTATAGAAATGCAGTAATCGCATATGGATCGAGCACATCTACTTGATAACTATCCGTTTTACAAAGCCCATAAAAACACACAATTGCATCTCGCATTCTCCGAGTTTAGTTTCCACCCCATGAAGGGTCTTTAACAGGAGACGATATCTGAAAACGACACACAGCTGACAGTCCAAAGTTGGCTAAGAATTGCTGTTGTGAGCCCTCAGCTTATAGAGTGAAGGGATTGTTTTGTGGTTCCAGAAGCGTTTTGAAAGTCAAGTTCCGTCTCTTTTCTCTAGTGACAGATTTTGAAAATAAAAACGCCTTTTACGCACTTCGCCAACTGGCTTCAGATTGTTTTTAGATTGCTGCACATGGACACCACCTCGCTCCATTGACCCTGATGTCCAGCAATAAGTCAACATGGAATAACCTTTTCAAGGAATAAATAATTGCCGAATTAAATCAACAAATTAGAGGTAGGCTGCCCTAAATTAGTTACCCTAAGGCTGCCCCCCTCCAACACTGAAGACTTGAGTCACACCGTCTTGAATCCGAAGACGCTGTCGCTCTCCATAAACTTTTCAATTAGTGATACAGCCGCTCTACAATGTCAAATGTGAGCCTTCATCTCATGCCACCTGAGGCAATATTTTCTCCGTCATCTGTCGCGCATAAGAAACGACGAACGCAAGGTCGTCATTATACATGTATATATATATGATGCGTTGAATGTCTCCAATCCACTGCTCTTCTCAGCTTCCATGCACAACTACATAAGGTCGCTGCAGGACAGAGTAGAAGGGAGAATTAGAGGACACTGTTTCAATGAGTGGTGCACAAAGGCAAGCATCTACGCTTCTATAATAGGTCAACCTCATAACAATGAATGGAGTTATAACCAAAAAAAAAAAGAATCAAGTGTCACCGGGCCAGCTCATTCATGATTGAATATACGTAGTGTCGCAGCAGTTCCACCCAACTGCTGATGGAGGGTATGGTCAACTATTAACTCGAATCTAGGGAGGGAGAGTGTCATAAACAAGATAAGGTGGTAAATGAGTGGCATCCCGGCAATTCATCGTCGTGTCGACCTTACGAAGGAAGGTCAAGCACAAGGAGGACCTCGCTGCCATTGTCGCTCAGCATAATTTGTTCGAGGGCAGACAAAGGCAGAGGTTCAAAGCTGCCTTCGACGCCTGCTTGCTAACCCCTTGCGACCGCAAGCGACGTCTGATGGCAGCCCCGACACACGAATGGCGGGGGGAAGGGGAAGGTTTCGTGGGCAAGCAACCTGCTAGAAGTGTGTAACACAAAAAAAAGGTCGAATACTGCAGCGGCCAAGCAAAAGGCTACGATGAAGGGTAAAAGCCAAACTCGTGGTTGGTCTTTTGGTCTTAAGGCCTCGGGACTCTGATGTCAGGCTTCTCTAAGAGGCACAGCCGTGCAAGAAAAGAAGCCGAGAGGGAAAGGTGGGGGGCGGGGGGTCCAAGCAAAAGAGCGTTCCATGGGACTTACAGGGTCCAGGGATAGCCGCTGGTGATAGGTTCGTGGCATGTGAGGCATGTCCTGAGACGACGGTATACGGCCGTACGAAGAGAGGGACAGGGCGAAAGAGAGAGAGAGAGAGAGATAGAGCAAGCAGGTAGGTAGCTAAGCAGTCAGGATGGTTTTAGCAGATGGGTGTGCGGACAGCCCTCGTGAACTCCTCCCATCGACAAAGGTCACTCGTGATGGTAACGCAGAAAGCACCGCAGCCAACTAGCCGTCGTGGCCAAGACGTTTCGTGCGCGAGTGCCGGGTGGCGTCTGGCGGCGATGTTGGCCCGCCTGCGTCTTCGCTACGGGTAGCGACCAGCAGCGAAGTGGCTGGGCAGCGCAGAAAGCACCTCCCGAGAGGCGATGTACGAATAGTTTCTAGGTGGAATAGCTGTGATAATGATGGCCATGGTGATGGCGGCGGGCAGAAAATAATAAAAAAAAAACGTTCGCGTGGTGGTACTGGGTTAGGTCGCCGCCTATGAAAGAAACCGTTTGTGAGACCTTTCTCGGACTCGGACTACTAAAATCTGCCGCCCCTCTGGCGTGCCTCGGGCAGTCTCTGCGGGCTCGTGAGACACAATGTTGACGAGGAAAGCTAAACGGATGAGGACTATTCCTAAATCGACTTTTGCGCGTAATGATGTCGGCTTTTGCTACAAATTGTTCCCAAAGATTGTAGTAAGTGCACGGTAATTCGTTGACGAGGCGCAACCCGGGGGCAACATTTTCACTCTGCGGCCGTTGACCAAGGTATATAACACGCTTATTTCACACATTTCATATGACGACGACGATACTGGAGCGCATTTCAGAAGTTTGTATTTTTGGTTGCGACTTTTATTCTCAATTAAGACGTGAGCTGAGAAAAACAGTTTCGAAGGTACAGCTAAAGATTGTATTGGTTTATTAAAAAAACTGCAGTTTTACAATGCCTAAGTTCTCTAATATGTCACGTCACGGGACTCGAGTCTGCGGACTCCAACCATATGTAGCCAGAGACTTAGGTATGCGTGTCACACGTCCAGGGAAATTATGGATCATCATCGAACGCGATCGCGCTTATTGTGTTATAGTATTCTATATTTAGTAGATATAGCATAGAAGCGAATTTTTAAAAAAAAAGTCAGCCCAAACACCTTTTTTTTATGGAAGCGAATTAGTTAAGAGGCACGATGGAATTGTCTATTGTAAATTTCGGATTATAGATGAACGAGTGTTCTCGTCATTAGCATTCAGTGATCCTGAACGGCTATGAACGTTGTGAAAACCATGTTGTCGACGGAGATCTCAAATCTAAAGGCTTTACCAATTGCTTCATAGCACATAATCAAGTAACTGACAGGGTCGTATGTCTCGATCGCGAATAGCAAACGTCAGATTCTGTATTCTACACATATCTTACAGAAGCGATGAAATTACTGTCTTTCCAGTTAGGCCGGCCAGAACAAGCCAGATAGATATCAGACAACACTCATTTGGATCAACTTCCAGAAATGACCAGGTCCGGCATATCCGCTCCACCCTATTGACAACGAAAGGTATGGCCCATGATTTGAGGTGGACGAGATCGTCCATGAATGTGCCAGTCAATCAGAGAGCTCTCTCTAGTCGAATCTCTCGCGTTTCTGATACACTCCATTATTGACAAGCACGTCTGTTTGATAAAATGTGTGAGTCCTTATGTGATTATTACGTTGATGCACATGATCGACGAGACACCCAATACAACAGATATCTTAACCTAAAAACGCTGGCTGCTGATAGTAGAATTGAGCGGCGGCGTTACTTCAATCACCAGGGACAGTTCACACTTGACAAATCGTCTATATCATGTACTATTGTATTTCAATAGAATCGCAGTCGATATAGAACAATTACGCTCTTCTATCAGATCCTTTTACGAAATACACCACGGTATTCCATTGTATCCGGTTGGCGCATGTCATCGAGATTCGCCGATCGGACCGGTAGTCCCCGTTGGAGGAACCTTTCGATCTCCATGCCACGTTGCGTCCATCGATGCATTTATCCATCTTGAATCTTACAGCATCCCATTCTATCAACTCTCGCTGAACTCCTCTGACGACGAATATCCTTCGTTTTCAGCGGAGACCTTTGAGAAGTGCGTCCAATGCCCCATCTGCTCGCCTCTCTGCGTTACGTCTGCTAAACGGAAGCAACGAATGTTGTCACGCATTGCTATAGGTCGTGTCCGTCTGTGTACGCGTTCGTCTGTGTATCCGCCCAGGCGGGGTCAGGCGGTGACCATCATCAGTGGCGCCAGTGTCTCCTCGCTGCCAAACGGTGCATATACCTACCAACGCTGTCCAGCCAATTCCGTGAGAGTTTGCGCAGGCGGCTGACGAATTGACGAGTGAACGTATGCACGCACATGTCGCGTTTTGTTTGGCAAGGCGGCGTCTTTACCGTTGAGGTACAGCGGACAAACGACATGCATATAGTGCCTTCATTCATATATTTAAATATATATATATATATATATATATATAGTATATATCCATCAAAGGTTTAGTGACTGACACAGTCGTTGCCTTAAAGAGATCTGTCCTACGTGGTAGCGGGTCCTCGTAATATAGTCGTGACGAGATCACCACCCCCGCCGATGTGAACGCTCTGAAAGAGCACTGTTATCCCTTCGCTTGGCGCATGCAGGAGTTTTATTGAACTATTTAAGTTTCGGTACGACGGAAGCCAAACCTTCTCCTGTGGTTCCCCTGATGGCCTCCCGGTTCCCAGTTGCTGACCGCCTAGGAAGGTGTCCTGTCTGAATCTCTCCCCTCTCAGCCACCCTCCAGCATTTGATGCAACTTTGTGTTGATGCAATCTATCTTCTACTTCGTGGAACTCGTTAATTTGAGGCTGTCAGAGTGGAGACATGTAGAATATGTTATTTAGACTATGTATATATATTATTCTTAGTAAGGCCATTTGTGCTCTATAGAAGCGGACCAAACAGAGACAGCAAGAACAACATAAATCATTTGGGGACTTGAGAAAGGCGCGTACCCTTACGAGTTCTGGAAGAATCCCACCTAGATTCGAAGGGCTGCAAATTGTCAGCTTATTGGCACATCTCTGATATCATATGCGGCATACAGCACGGAGCAAAGGAAAACATTACATAACTCGAATTGAAATATATGAATATAAAATATATGATCAACTAGTACAACGGGTAGGTTCTGATAAGGAACCGTCTATTGCGGCCCCATTGCGCAGTGATTCTTCTCGTGTGTAGGGAGACGAGAGCTGTCCATGGTTGTTCATTTCGGAGCAAAACTATATTAGCAAGACTAAATAGCCATCATCATCATGTTCTTGTAAACTAGCGAGGTTGTTACGCTACACAGAAATAGCAAGGCCTGCAATGGAAAGTTAGTTGTGGGTCAACTGAGAGAAAAATAAATGCCAGAAAAGCGTCAGGCTCTGTTCCTTAATGACTTACATATAATGACATCCATGCTGATATAAGTCGTATAAAACATTTTGTACTAATATTCAACTTTTAATAACAAAATATACAGTTCGTACTTACGAACTAATTACTGCTACAAACGTCGTCGTAGACTGATTGAAATACAGGGCCGTCGAATGGATCTATTGATCGATGGCTTCCATTGAAGCCCATCTATTTCGCCGAGAAATCCATTTCGTGTGTGAACGGTCAAGTCATTAAGATGTTATGGAAATCCAAACGAGTTAGTTCTAATGGCTTAGTTCTAAGTTGAATAGTTAGAAGAACTTAAAGTAAGTGGAAAAACGGGTCGCCTTTCATTTTCCGTCTAAAAGTAAATTTTCCAGGCTGACTCACAGTCAACATTTAATGTCCAAGGGGCCTCTTTCGGCAGGGCTTCAAAAAAAGAAATGCAAATGTGCAACGGTAGCCATCGAACGGGTGTGTGCACCCACATAGGGTCTCGTCCGATTGCAAGGCTCACTCGAATGGACCAGGCCGAGGCTTTCTTTTCTGCCTAATAAATGGGAGTTATGCCTACCTTAGAAGATATTTCACTGTTAGCAAAACGGCTGACATTTAGCTTGAGCCTCTGAGTCGGATGTAACTCTTATTCTGACTTTGTTTTGACCCTACGTACGGAAGCAGAAACAATTGTAACCGTTCGAGCGTCACCAATGCCACAAGAATCATTCTTTTTGGTGAGCTTCTCTAATCCGATGAATAATCAGGAAAAAAAATTTGGCTAATGGCCTCCGAAACAATGAAAACATAGATAATACAGACTGAAACACGCAACGATTTTCCTGAACATGTTAACTCATTAACAGATTGTTTTAAGGAAAAGCCTGATTCGCGTGGACGCCATCAACAACATCTGAAGTTTGTGCATCAAATGACAAAAGCAGAACTGTCGAATCATGGGCAATCAATGGCGGATGTCGGCTATACGTGTACTAACGCGTAATCGGGAGGCTAGATAACGGGTCAATCTACTGATGCCTGATATATCGTATTCCTGTTCTATTGTATATACCTTTACCTGGTGGCCGATGTGCCGACCAGTAGCATATCATGCTGCTCACTGAGCATTCGGCCAAAAGCATACAGTCATTACATATGTGTGTACGTGTATGCCTCGCCGCCGATACGCACACGTCATCGTCACATTGTCTTGCTGGCAGCTTGACGTGTCAATGCGGTATATGTATTCCCTAGTGCTGCTGCACGCATTCCCTAATAGTGGATCGGCTCGAGCGGAGACACTGCCCACACGCGTCGATGGTCGTAGGCTCGAGCTAGGCTGGGCCATGCGGTCACAGCCTCCGTTACCGGGACAAATATCACTAAACTAGACTACATATATATATATATATATATATATATATATATATGTGTGCATGTGTATCTATCAAAGGCATACACAAGGCTAAGGTGGTATCATTGTTGTTGTTGTTCTTATTGAAGATATGGTGGTTAGCGCGGCATCATCATCATCGCCATCATGTGGTTCTATATATACACACACACTTACGGACATAAACAAGGATACAGCATCTGCATACGGTGTGTGCATTTGTGTGTGTGTGCATAACAGCCCAATGGATTGGAATTTATCGGTCGTTGCGAACCTCCACCCCTCCACCTTCGAATCTCGCCTCGCTCACTGTCTCGTTTGGCCCTGCCGTAGCCGCTGGTCCCGGTGCTGATGGCTATAGACTCTGTCGGCTCTATAGATGGGCCTAACAACAGAGGTTGTATCATCACCATCATTGAACGTTCGTGATCGAGCGTGTGCGGGGAGATCAATTTAGACTGGTGTGCTCTCGGGCAGGGGACCAGCAAGCCCATACCAACTCCCCCCCCCCCGACTCGGCCCGAACCCTGTGATGACTAGGCCGGCGTCGGACGGCAGCAAAGACGGGTAACCCTAACGTAGCTCGGACTAGATAGTCCGAACCGAACTGAACGCTGGTTTCCTTCATCTGGCGTCGGCCGGTGAGCGTGCCCGTGGCTTTCCGATTTTATTACCACTAGGTCGACCGATCGGCCAACCCGCCTCCCCGTAGAGCGGTTAGCGGCCGAATCCTTCCGAAGCCCCACCGGTGTGCTGCGGGAAGCAACCTGGTCGTGGTAGTTCAGCCGCGCCCCATCAAAACTGATCACTATTATCATTATCGTTAGGCCGAGTTCGATCCCACAAGCGCGGGCCCGAGATCGGCCCGAGCACACAGCACGAGCCTCCGGCAGGCCTCGGGCAGCAGGGGCTTCGTCGCCGCCGTCGCCGCCGCCGCCATCAAGCCCGAGTTCGCATAAGTCCATATGTTACCACCCCCGTCGATGGACAGGCGCGCTAACAGTGGAACACTATGGGTGGAACGCCCCATGCACCATCGGCCATTTGTCGATGTTCACGCCTTCACAGCTCGCGACGCCGCACATGTAAATAACTCGTCGAACGCCGGCTGACGTTGAAACCGGTCGAGATCAGCTCGTAAAGTAAACACCTTCATTGTGTCGTCGACAGAGAAATGTATGTACATATCGACGAGATATAATAGATTCGCCTGCAGCAGTCTAGATAAATGTGTGCTTTGCATACAAATTTCGCCGGCGTCATAGCAAGAAGGCGGGACATTGGTGGAAAGAAAAGGCGGTAGGTGGTGTAATCGTTTTCATTGTCAGGCGGACGAAGCAGATGTGTCCACGTGTTTCAACTGATTTGGCATTATAGAACATAGCTGATCGTTTGAAGCTCGCTTTCTTGCCACTGGGCATCGAGTGTGCATCCGCGTCGGTTCACGTTCATGCTAGCCAATGAGTGAACTACTACGCTGATGATGAATGATATGCTTTTTTTCCCCGAACAAATTCAGCCTGCAAGAATAAGATTGGCCAGAGGGAATCATAGCTCTAGTCGGGATAATACCAGAATAATTTCACACGTATTGTGTGTCCGACAATGAACACAATTTATTTCAAGAAGCAACATATCAAGAAACAACAAACAGATGAACTAACGACATGATCCTGTATTGTGCCAGCAACACGGGCACGTAGTCACCGATTTTCAGCGTATCAGACAACCATGCCAACCTAAGCGACCAGATCAATTATGGTGTACGCTTGATTCTTGGCAAATGGCTTGTCGTCTGTGTCGATCCGTACGCTCTCTCTCTCTTTCTCTCTCTCACTTTCAAACAGTCGTCGATGTCTCCATCTCGCTGAGTTCTTCAGCACGTGGTAGACCACCCTGTCATTCAGGGACTAAACATGTCTGAATCTGATTAAGCCGCTAGTGCAGCATAGCTTTAGCGAGCGGTTTCTCTAGCAAAGCATTCCGCTGGCAAAGAGACGACGTCGCCGCCGCCGCCGCAGTCCCCACTCACAACATCAGATGCTTTGCCTCTTTGCATAGATGCTAGCTGTCGTGTCGGCGTCCGTCTGTCCGAGCAATTTATCTTTTTGAGGGTCGTTCCCTCTCCCCCGGGAACAAGCTGCCAGAAGCGCTATTTACCACCACGACTATTGCTACTAGAACAGCAACAACAACTAGTACGGCTACAACTACTACCAAAGTAATACTGGCAAACTACTAACCAACTACTATTTTCCATGTGAGCTGACCCTCAATGCTGGCTTCCTTCAATGGCAGGTGTCGGTACCGCTGCCGCTCGCAGCGTATTCGTGCTGGCTGTGCAATCGTCGATCTGCTAACTGAGTGACAGAGCCGAACAGCGGACAGTTTTCTTTCAGTTTTTTTTTTCGTTACCTCCATCTAATAATATGGTCGTGCTGCGACGACAACCCTCAACGGCGCCGGCAGCGTCAACCAGCAGCAGCAGCATCAACCAATGACAGTGTTGCTGTTTGATGGCGGTGGAAATCAAGGGGCAATTCATCACTGCAATCATCGCCATCACCGTCATCATCCTCATCATCGCTGCCGCCGCCATCATCATCGTCATGTCTGTTGATCTGTCAAGGGTAAATATACCCTTCTAGCCCGAAGTAGAGGCCACGCAATCGAGCGAGATCTGTTCGATGCACGACGCCGCGGTGTGGCCAACAGCGGCAGCAGCAGCAGCAGCAGCATCCATCAGTGGCGCTGCCAATGGCCCCGCTACCAACGGCCCTGCCGCTGAAGGGGCGCTTGGTGCCTTGCTGGAATTGCCGGCTATGATCCGCTGCGGGGGTGACCACGTGGAAAGCAGGTAAGGGAACAGAACGAACGGAATTTTAGGCGAACAGCCATTGGTGACTCGGCTGGAGCAAGTAAGGACAGGAGCAGCGGCGGCGGCGACATCAACAACAATAACAACAGCGAATGATTATTGTGCTGTGGCTAGAAAAACACATTTGCCGAGGTTTGGAACAACAAGCATTTGCCGATAACTGGAATATTATTAAGGCGGTCCGGCCATATGATGACTGAAACGTCGAACCGGATTAATGGGTTAGCGTGCGTTTGGGCGTACATTTGAACACGTATAGAATAATTATTACTGGCATGTATGTCAAAAGGCAGAAGTAAATGGTATTGAGACTTGCGGACATTTGATGGTTGACCGAGTGTTAACCACAATCGAGGGCTGGTTAAGCTTGGCTAGCTGTGTCAGCTTTGACAGCGGGCAGTTTTATACGGATACTTTTTAATTCAACGATATTATTTATTACGCAAATGTATGTATACGAGTTCAATTCGTTATGTGCATACATATTTTATACAATATTTTATAGGCTGCGTTACAATACGAATTGACATTTCGAGATGCCGGTGGCATGCACACTGAAGCATCTCAACAACGACAAAATGTTCATGACAGTTTTAAAACTCACTTCCACGTCTCCGGCAATAGTCGTGCATTGCCGTCTCACAGAACGTGATTACAATCACCGCGTCACTTGGTTAGTATTTATCCACCATTGGATGGCTGTCTCTTCCCCTTGAATAACTTCGAATGTACGATCGAGTACCTGCTGTAGAATATGTGCGGTGCTCCTGACGTGTTCACGAAGACAATAGCAGAGTTACATTTGCAACTTGCTGCTCTTAAACTATGGGTCCGTAGCCTCACAGCTACTCATTCACAGACACGTCGAATCATGTCACGTTTGACGTACGTCGAGCAAAGGAGGTGCGTGATCGATTATTTTCGCACGTCACTCTACTGTGAAAGAAGACATCGCATAAGAGGGAGTTCAAATGTCTTTATGCATTCCCCCTTTCGAAATTATAGGCTGTGTGAAATCTGCGGTATATGTATATATATATATATATATATATATATATATATATATATATATATATGTATATATTGTATGTTCTATTTTGAGGCTATTATGGTGTTATAATACAAAATAACATTCGTCGTCGTCGTCACCCATACAAAATTTAGAATCAATAATTATCTTTTCATTGCTTACATCGAAAACAGTTCAGCTGTTTAGTTTATTGTATCATTCGTTCATGTAAATATTATTATCATTAATCACTTCAATTGATAAACGCGCTAATATTTAAAGAGAATAGAAGAACGCCAACGCCAATACTTGAGTTGGATTGCAAAATATACCCCAAGTCTTACTACAAGTCTTACTACGACGGGACATCTGTGATTCCAATGGACAAATGTACACATAATATAGCTATATATGTAGAATAGTTTTACCTCTAAATGGCCCAGATCGAAGAATGTATGCACAATGCTGGCCTCAGAAGGACATACAGATATAAGTTATTATTATCTGTAAATGATTGTTGTTGCGTTGTACTATAATATTATAGCTTGTGTATAATCCGTCTTTTGCGCGACTACTTATCCCAGTGCCCGATCGCAGAGCCAACTGCGGTGAAGGGGCCCCTTCAATGAGCACCAACGATAAATGAATACATTTATGTAGCATAGCTTTGCTAGTCAAGCTATACATATGTGACACAGAATAATCATACAAATTACACCTCACTATTATACAATAATAATCTAGTACTGGAATTGTATGCGAGCGTTGAAATCAACCCTTTGTGCCTAATTGAGATATCATCTATTGTAAGATAATAAACATGTAATTAATAGAAAGGCCCTCATACAGTGCGCTCAAATCACATGCACGCCCTCGGTTGCAAGCCGACAGCAGCCAAAAGAAATCTGTGCTCTTGACTTCGTGGGTAGCAGATAATTTCAACTAAGTTTGTTCCATCCGATGCGGTCACTCAGAACGACGAATTACCAGCTCCACCTGGAACGCCTATCATAATCGTATCGGCAGCCACCAGCTCACCAGGAGCTGGACGTAAATGAACCCATTGCACGATGCCGTCCGATAGCTTGCAGGCTATTACACGCGATATATCTCATCGTGATCGTCCTTTTCTGGAAAATACTATGATTCAAAAGTTCCCTTTTTCCCTCTTCTCATCTTCCGAACGTAACTCTACAACAAACAAACTCAATGCAATCGTTTTGCCTAATAGTGTGGCCCTCTGCCATCTTAAGCTATTCGAGTCAAGGGGCGGGTCGAACCGAATGACCACTCGGTAGAAATGTGTTCTTGCCATATCCAATATATGCACACGTCCTAAAAAAATACAACTATATATATATATATATATATATATATATGACTTATAGGCCGTTCGTACAGCTAGAATATGATTGCTGCTATTGAGGCCACGTAGAATAGTATAAATCCGGCTGACTTTGACAGGTTCCAAAACGATACGCCTCATCGAATTCGTGAATAAATTGCACTCGTAGCGATTATATCGTCTCTACATAACGACCTATCCTCAATCCCTCCCCGCACGGATCCGTAGTCGGTCGAGCATCCACTTCGAGGTCGGCAACCATTTGCAGGGCAACGGTAATCGCGGGCCGAACTCCTCACGGTTCTCTTTTCCTTACAGTTTTTTCTTTGTTTTTCTTCTCTCAACTCACTTGCTCAGATGTGCTGCTCCACCTTTCAAGAACTCCGTGTGTAGTCGCCGAGCACTCATACCGAGAGACATTGAAAGATCGATAGATAGAGAGAGAGAGAGAGAAATCTAGCTCGAAGTGTCCTAGAGCTGCTTTCTGTGATCCAGCCGATGTGGTGGCGCTCATTAAAAGCTAATTAAGCACCACCCCGACGTATGAGAGAGAAGCTAGCGGCGAGTGAAGGGCAAACACCACAGTTGGATTCGTTCGAATTATCGCTGCTCTCAAGCACCCACCGACAGGAGAAGCAGTAGCAGCAGCTGGATGCCTCACTTCTGGGTAATGGCCGCTGATCGGCCAGTTTCCATGGGGCGGTTGACCCTTCACGCTCGTTATAATCAACGCACGTCTTAGATAACTAACTATTCTGTGGGGTGGTACAAATCGCTGGCGTGAAATTGGAAGGATCCCAGCCTACATCAAGCTCCAAGATATGTGTCGGACAATTTCGAGATGCAAGAATGACGGGAGAGAACGAATGTATACATACACACGTGGCCCAGTATAATTCATACCTAATATGACATGTAGCGCACCCCTGAATATATCGGATATCCAATGGAAAACGACGCCTGAGGAAATGCGCACGCCTGACTAGACCGGTTGTGGTCGACGATTCCATTATGAAGGTGTCACTCAGCTCGTCTGCCCTTGCGAGAGTAGCTTCCGAAACTCTTCGATTTTTAGGCAATTTCTAGACTGCGGACTTGGGAAACGCAATTTCTAACCGGTCCAAGGAAGCAAATTTCAAAACTTGTGGTGAATAGGCCCACACTCAAGTGAACACGTCATAGCGATGCGAGATCAGCCAATGTGTGCTGCCCGTCCACCGTCGGTAGTGTGTTAAATCCCCGAAGTCTTATTGTTGACGCAGATTTGCTTTTGTACCATTTTGAAAATGTCACTGACAAAATGAGGTTTGGACTCACGGTTTAATATATATATATATATATATATATATATGCCTCGCTAAATAATGTATAGCCAATAATATGCTATAGTTCTCAAGGTAGAACGGTGCGCTCAGCCCCGCGGGCGCTAAGGGTTCACCGACGGGAACTGCCGCGAACGGAATACATCGGGAATCATGGGGTTGAGCGATCATTCGCTGCAGCGGAACACCGTTTCATGCCGACATCAGCTGCACAATTTGTTTGTAACATAGAAAGTTCGACACCTATCCATCGTTCGTGATGAAAATGATTTAAATAATATGAAATGCCGATCGCCAGCGGCGAATGTTTACGTCGTGCAGGGTGCGCGTAATACGCGATTCTGATGGAGAAAACACGTTCTTCTGAATTGCCTGTGAGCCAACTCGTCCATTCCCATAATGGCACGGTGAAGCCTATAATGGTCACCGTTGAAAAAGAAGCGTATTCAACTAATTGTTACTGTAAAATGTTACAATAATTAACAAGTAGTGCATGCATTTCGCGTTCGTTTGATCGTTGCCAGCTGCTATAACTCTTGAATAAAGGATAACCAAAATAAGAGCAACTGTTCGCTGCCTTTGACAACGTCTCGTAGCAGGTTATTTTCCTAAAAATAAATATATTGTTCAACTGGTGGCGATAGCGGCTTTGTCAGCAGAATCGATTACAGAACTTTTTCCACATGTCTCAATACCTAAACAGACACCAAGAAAACATTTTTGCAACATGTACACACACACACACACCTATGTCTGAATATTATTTTGTTATCACTGAACGCTTGTAGCTTGGCTAGCTACGAACTACCGTGCGCCACCGTAAGGTCAACAACGTGGCATAATCTTAGCAAACAAACAGATCCCTAGACAGTGATCTTCTAGAACGCCGAACGAGAAGCGTGTGGTGAAACAGGAATCGAGTCATCCTATGGGGCTAGATAAAAACAAGAAAGTTTCTTTCTATAAAAAAAAACATGGATTGCTCTAAGTCACGTGAAACGTGGAAACATGAAACGCCCATTCCGCAATAATAATAATAATAATAATAATAAAATGCATGATTAGAAGTTTATAAATTCAAGTTCAGACATTTTCACCTGAGCATGGGCAGCGGAACGGGAAACAGCCATCACACCAAGACTAGCCTAGTATTAAGTAGTTCCGTCTTTCCTCATAAATAAATTTAAAAAAAAAGTATTAAGTATAGTATATTCTACAATATATTGTAGTATTCGATGGCCGATTATAACACGAAGATTTTATCACGCACGAGGTGCTGGCACGCCTTAGTCTCGTACCAAGACACAAGCGGCTCCGAGCTACCTCACGCTGTGAGATTCCTAACTTTCAACGTGGATAGTTTTCCTAGTCTTCTGCTAGGTCCTCAAGGAACGTCATTCGATTCACGTCATTAGACTTGCTGCGCATGTTCCGTAAACGCATGGCTATTTTACATTCGGATACATTGCTGGGTTACGGTGGAAGCTTTTACCTCTCACCTGCAGCAATCACCCTTATACTCCGCACCTTCCTCAAGCTGCTAGTTGAGACTTTGGGTTGCTCTCCGAAGCCAGCCCATGACGCGTGTCGAACCTCTTATCTCGATCGAGCGCCAAAATGAATAACTGCTACATTGTATCGTTTTCAAGCTTGACCGGGGCCGGGTGAAATAAATATGATTAAAAAACAAAGTCGCTTTGCTCAATATAAACAAATCAATCGAGAGATCTCCTGAATAAATCTGCATTCAAGGAGGTTATGCTATCCTTGGCCGCTCAGTGTCCATGCAATCGAAACTATTAGCGACGGCTCATGTTATCCGTATGAAGTTAATCAGTTCAGTATTGCTAACCCTATACGATTTTATCCACATGATTCCACTGATATGAAATGACCGGTAACTTCAAAAACAATAGTCTGGTTGCCCCATCTTTTCATCTGACCTAGTTTTGCCCGGGCAGGTTTTTGACCGTCCCATGGGAACTTACGACTCAGGATTGTGCACTTCAATTAAATCTACTATTTCGCCTTGATCACGTTCGATGAAAAGTGTGATGGAAATTAATTGTTTATTTGCAGTGTACATTTTTACAAAGGGGTTCCTTTTTTGCAATTCTACAATAAAATGACCACAGGGAGTTGTTATCCAATCATTTTCTCGTTGACCCATTTGTATAGGGTTGTTTGACATGTCCACTGTTTACGGCAGCTACACGAAAATGATATAAAGCAACATTACTTATTTATACACCAGGCAAGTTGATCTCTCTGTCTGCTCTGTTCACTCTGTCAAAGCTTAGGTTTGATGTCGAACTGCATTTTCCTCCTAGTTGATCCGTGGATCACGCTTTTGGGATCCAATTCCACGAAAGTCTGTTCTGAACTCCACACGTTGATAACATCTTGAACAGTACCTCCCTTCATTAACTCCACCCTCTTGAAGATAAAAATATCACTCGTGATGTCTCTGGGCAGCGTTTCCAAGTTATTTAGCATTGTGTGGGTAAAATCCAATATTATGTATATATATATATATATATATATATATATATATATATATATATTTTTTTTTTTTTTTTTTTGCGACAACAGGTTTTATACATAGTATATATGAGATGTTTTAAATTGGATGAGCATAGGTCTCACGTCTAGATAGGTGCACGGAATTAGCCTTAACTCAACACGATTTCTAGACCATCACAGAAACAAGCTGTGAATCATATGTCAACAATACTTCTGGCCTTATGAAATCTCATAGCAAATAACAACATAAATACTCCTCGATACCAACTATTAGTATAATATACTTACGCGAAAAGCATGGTCTATGTTTCAGTCCCCCCCATCGAGATGGAGAACATCTCGCCGATAAAGCCTCAGACCAGCACCAGCGGCGTCGTTTGTACCAGCACGTTTGGACCGGTGACAGGCTATCATATTCTGCATAAGAGCATCGTCACGTTTGGCTGACAAACGCGCCGTGATATCGATCTGACTGCATAAACCCATTTGATGTCATTCGATGTCGTGTCCTTGTCAGACGGAGGTGGCTGTACCCTCATCCAGTGGCCGCAGCGTCTCACTACCTAAGTCCCTACGTACGTCAATGTCCATCGGAGCGAAGGGAACGACGGTGTCATAGCTGATTACGGAACAAAGCTCAACGAACGCGTTCACAATGCAACTCGCAGCCTAGCTCTAATAACCAATGGTGCCGCTACGAAGTAATCCAGCGTTATTCGTCTATCTAATATTAGACCCCGACGATCCGTTTGCTCTGGTCCTGGATGGTGTGGGATGGTGCACCAAACAAAATCAACATATCATAATATTACTTCACGCTTGGATCGAGCTGACCTTTGAAAGGCATGTTCGCGATGATGTTGCTACACGTTCGTATACAATACAAATACACCTTTACTAACCAGAAGGGGTGGTATAAAGATGATTAAAGAAGCTACATAATATTGGTAGAAGCAAAGGGAATTATTACAATTGTGGTAATGGCTACTTCCTCGGTCTCGTATGAGACGTGCGACTTTCCAAGAGAACAATTTATTTAGCTTTTTCGGTGGGTTTGGACGATGAAGTTCGCTGAAATGTTTGACAGAGCTATTTGGTTTTAGTCGCGGAACTGAGCGGAGGTCTGCAGTATTTAATGTGGTCATTGGGGGGGGGGGGAGGGGCGAAGCTTCACTAGTATTGTCGGACATCACAACGCAGACTCTTCGGATAATCTTCGATTGCACCCTCTCAAGCGCTAGGATATGTTTTCTGAGGTAGGGTCTCCAAATTGGAGAGCAGTACAGACATTTTGGAATGACAAGCCTCTTATAGAGCGCGGGATAGGAATCGACATTTTTGCTAATAAAAGATCTGAAAATGATGTTACATATTAATGAGGCAGACCGAACTACCTCTGTCACATGCAGATGAAAAACTAGGGAGGAAGTCACTATGGCATCCAGAAACCGCATGGAGCTGATTCACAGTTGATTACGTCACCATTGACAACTGTGTCTTCGTTTTTTCCTCAAGTGAGCTGGACGATTCGAACGAACGGTGGCGCCGAATCAATCGCTAGGAAGATGATTTATGAAGGGCTGAATTCGTTTTGTGCTGGCCCAGCGTCAATTGTGCAGTACTCTGCATTGTACGTGAATCGTATCGGAGTCGATAATCGAGTAGAGTTTTAATTGACAGATGCGCTACAATTGGACATATCAGTGACTCTCCGAAAAAACGAACACCAATTTGTCAACTTTAGATTGGCCAAGTTCAAATTACATCATTTGCAAACTCTTACCTTTCATCAGTGGCGGCGATCACGAACATGATTCCCTTGTGCGCTGGTGTTGCCAGCGTTTGAGGATCGAGGCGGAGCTCCCAGTGCATGATCCCATCTACGGGAAGGAATGAGAGCGGCGAGACTACGCGAACGTGGTGCGCGCCGGTGTGATGATATATTCTTTGAGACCTTCACTCTCCTCCTGCACTTATTTCACCTGTAAGTCTACTTTTTACTATATAAACTGCAGACCCCCAATCACTGATGCTGACGTCACTACTAAATGTAGAACAATATTTTGTTAAGCACAATTCGTACACTTCGAGTTGAACAGGCCTCGATCAGAAAGTGACGTTTTGGTACTATTTAATTTGATATAAATATAAGTACAATGCATATAATGATTTAGCGCTCACTATCCGGCTTGTAAATATATAAATAAATATTAAAAACTATATTATTATTGTTAATATATTATTTATCCTTATTCTACGTACCATATTCCTATTTAGTATCTGTGAGATTCATTTTTATAGACATCGATACATCTTCTATCCGAAATGAGAAGCCGTTCAAGACGATCATATCAGAGTTCGAACAAGTGATTTTTATTACTATCATCATCCTCATAATAATAATAATTATTATTATTAGTTTTATTCTTATTACTATCGTAATTATTATTATTATCGAAAAACAATCCCTTTTTCTCCTTCATCTGTTAGCATTGTTCATCGCCTGAACATCTTGTTCCCCTAAAGATTGACTTCGATTACATTGTTTATTGTGTCAAGCAATGTCTCCTTTACGACATTTTCGCTGGGGGCGATCGCTATCCTGTTAATTAGAACAATATCAAAGGTCGTCGTCACTGCATCCATCATGATTTCATCTGTCTCATGGGATTGAGCTTCGACCTTCATTGTCGTCAGGCGCCCACCTGACGTTGTGGACTTGTATGTGTATAGTATTGTGTATTCGGCGTAGACCCATAAGAGAACCTCCTTGACAACGGCGATCGTCTCCTCTACGCTATCCTACGAGAGTTTTTGTGCCATGGGTAATCTACGCATTGCTGTCAGTCTTCTCTGTCGGCCTACGAGTGTATTTACATCACCAGAATCGTCTGACCAAACACGCGACCCGGTCTCTCTCTCGAGACCGGGTCGCCGGGTGTCCACCGACCGATCCGCCCCCGATCGAGGCCGTGACCGTAACGCCGGCGGCAGAATTACGCCGCAGTTCGATGCGCCTCCGCCTAGTCCAGCCTAGATATATATATACCTAGCAGTATATATCAGCTACGTATCCGCGTGGCCCGTTCTATGAGGGGATCCTCGTGCATGCCTCCTCTGTTTGTGGTCATTTCTTATGTTCGCTAGCGCTCGCCTACTACTGCGGCAACTACTGAAATCTTCTTTCGTAACGCCACCGAGTCGTTCCGATGGTGCAATACGACGATCATTGTTAATTCGGATACTGACGGTAATAATACAATCCAATTGTGTACCTGGAGAAATTCACTGTTCCACTGTTATCGAAATTTGGCGTTGTCCTCGGCCATCGGAGACACAGATATGCCATCGCTTGCCACCGGGGCGGTACGAATGATGTGTTCTACGACTGAACAGCATTGCTGTATTGTATTCTACCTGATATCGTCTTCACAACCGTTTGCAGAAATTCACTTCACATTCGGTTCAGTCGCGTTTCGTCGCTACACAGGATGCATTATTGTTGTTGGTTGGATTTTTTTTATTCTAGCGATCACCGTTATAGTATAATTTTGATTCAAGAAACTTGGAGCGAAGCTTAACAAGCCTATATATATATTAGGTGGTGCGTATCTGATATGATACAGAGGCAATAAAGGCGTTCTTGTTGTTGTTTTCATAGGGGGCGTAATAGCAATTTTGCCTGATTTCTGGTTCAATCTGATGCGCGTGCACTCAAATAAGCATCCTACCATGATAGCTAGATGGATAAACATCGGTGACAGATATAGCCGTAGCATCTGACTGTCCAATCATTCACTAATATTCGACATTAATTCTGGCCACAGATATTATATATATATATATATATATATATATGGGGCTATGTCGAAGCGGTTAGCTTTCCCGATCCAGCCGTTCTTGTCCGTTAGCTGTACGCCTATACGCACCTCTACAGTGTAGCAGCCGGGACGGCTGTCCACCATCAGCTGTAAAGAGCAATGAGTGATTCGTACACTGGATTTAGCTAGCAGCAACCGACCCCTTGCTTACAGTTTACAGAAGAGAGCTCACGCAATGGAACTGTCATTGGTATCTCGAAACCAATGACAGAGTAAGACCCAAGACCTCCCTCTCATTCGCTAGCCAATGAAGACGATGGGCGATATGGTTCTCGACTCGCCATACCCGATGTCCAAAACTGTCCCGTCCAACGATCTGACGCCTGCCACTAAGCCAGTCGACGTGTTGGTATGATTGGCCCACATGATTGGATCGAAATCTTGCGGGCATCCTCCATCCTGCCGGGTACGTTTTTCGCGCCGAGCTCGATTTGTTGTTACACCGCACATAATAGCGACTACATTTCTCATTGTATTCCACTGCTCCGACCACCCCTGGCCGAGCACTCTCCCCCCAATGGCTGCCCCACCCACCCCCCATCCACACACCCCTATACGTTCCTCTATTTTTCGTTATTTATTTCCTTTATCTATTGTATATGCTGGCTGAATTGAAAGCGCCGACCCTCGTCGCCGATGGCCTCCCCCACGCCGGCCTGACCTCGTCCGCCTCGCTGACCGATCCATCGCGTTTCTACCGCTGTGTTTGCTTTCTTATCTGCGAATCCGTTCGGGTTTGTTTTTTTTTTGTCAAGGTTTCAGAGTTGGGCTAGGCTATCACGCACCACTTTCTGTCAGACTCAGACGTGAGCTATATGTATCGTATTCCCTTCGAGTCACACCATCCGCGCTGCCACGTCCCTTCGAAGCGTTCTTCCTCCTCGGCATAGGCGATCTACGTGTTTCGTAGCCGTTGTGCGCTTCGTGCGTGCCGACTAGACTCTTCAGCGTCAGCGAGCACCGCACCCCTTGGCCCGCATAAAGTACTGGGTAGCAAGACGAAGAAGAAGAAAAAAAGCACTGTGGGAAATGGCGAACGGTAGTAGACTGCGTCGTCCTCGTCGATATCTCGTAGCCCTTCCTCATCCTCGCGTTCATGCCTCGATGTTCGCTCGCTGGCCTACCTGAGTCCCTGATTTTCTTCTTTCCCGCCACCGATAGACGAATCTTTTTGCCGATAGAGATCCACGAGCGGCATCCGGGATCGACGTTCACTAAGCGGCTGCTATATGGGGCGGCACGTCGAGGGTAGTTGTATCAGACACCTATCTCTGTGTAGGTAGGTAGGTAGGTGGGCAGGTGGGTAGTCAGCGAGAGAATATCGGACGAGAGAACACAGGGAGACACAGAACTCTAGTAGCACTCAATAATGTCGTACAGTCCAGTATTCGACAGAGCGTTGTGGCGCGCTCGGATAGAACAATGAGAAAGCTTGCAACAATCGTGATGTACATATACACATGTATATACAAAATAAACTATATAATACATATATATATATATATATATATATATATCTAGAGAGAGAGAGAGAACGCAAGAGAATTGCAGCTTGTTTGTGGGCCGGGTTCTACAACTTAGATCGCACTCATGGGATAATCCCAGAAATGAAAAACACCAAACCGAGCAGCCATGAGAAAAAAGGTACAGGCAAACGCAAAGGTCGGCTCTCTCTCTCTCGATCGATCGGTCAGCAACGTCGAACAAATCAAGGCCGCTTTCGTTCTCTTGATATCGGCGCGATATAGCCAGTGACGTGTGTGACGAGTGAGTGACAATGCGAGCTATAACACTCGATGCTATAACCGCTTGCCACACGTGATGAACATAAGATAGCACCATCACGCATTGATATAAAGTATACGTATATATATATATATATATTATATATATCTATATATAATATATATAATATATGTACGTGTCTATCTACCTGTAGTACATATCCATTCGGCTGCTGCATCTAGCTGATGGCTTTCCAAGTGGATCAGGTTCGATAGTTCGGATCTCCCAGCCCCCTATCGACCTCTCTCTCTCTTTCTCTCTCTCGCTCGCTTCCTCGCCCATCCCAGGTTTGATTAAGGGTTTTCGCCTCGCAGATTCGCTTCGTATTTCAATTTCGACAATTTTCTTTGTGATTTCTTGTGTGGTTCGGTTAATTTTCGAAATCCGACCAATCGCGATCACACCGCAAATGTGAAGACCATGTCAGCTGTAGTCGATCGTTTTCAATCGACGTGGGTCGAACGCCAAGTGCGTTAGCCGGACGTATGATTGACGTACGGTACGAGTTGCGCCCCTCGCCCTCCCACGTTGCCATGCCACGTGATAATTAGCGATCTGCGGCGGCATCGGTTCCCCGGCGATCTCATGTTCGGACCGGATGCAGGTCGAGCGGCAATGGCCATTAAGCGTGCCCTCTGTCGTAATAACGCCACCGCCGCCGCCCCCGCCGAAACCAGCGCCAAATGAAGAGAGCGATAATAATTATCGTTTTGTGTAACAGTCCGCATGATTGACAGAGAGAGAAATCCCGGACGTGGAGAGCGAGAGGGGTTCAGTGCTGGTCAGGCTCCTTCCGGCGCCGTGACGAAATGGAACAAGATGCTGGTGATGATTCTTGATCGTGTTCCAGGGGGGTAAATGACCATCGATGAGTGGCACCGCCTCCATGTGCGTACAACACGCCCCTCGACGTCGACTTCGAATCTCTCAACCTTCGACAATCTCTCCCGTTATGGGAGTGGCCGAAACAAGGAGGCGGGCTTGTGTACGCGCCGACAGAGCGGCTGAGATAGAAGATAACAGGGATTCGACAGGGCGAACTGTCATCCATCGACGTCATCGCTGGTCTTCACGAGAGAGAGAGAAAGAGAGAGTGACGCTGTTACTTCGCGTCGCGGCAGTCAGCCCGGTAGCCCACCGGCCCGCAAGGTTCCGGTCACAAACGAAGATCACAGAAGTGCTCATTAGCGGCAACAACAACAACAACAACAGTATTAATATTATTATTAGCAATAATAATGATAACGTAATAACAATATCAACAATACAAGTCAATTCGTCCTTCGAATCGCATTGTTATCAGCTTACATTATCGTCGATGTTGTTGTCATTGTTGTTGTGGTTTGTTTGTGACGCTACTTAATGCTCTCTAGGTAGCAGCATTATGGTCATCGTCGTCATCATCCGAGATATTGTCATCGTGATCATCATCAGCATCATCATTATTATTATTGTTCGGCCGAGCGATACCGATGTCGTGTATCGTCGAAGTAAACGCGTAGTGAAGTTATTCTTGGTATATGACCGCTATCGATTCTACAGCTACCGATGTCACAGCCGGCGATCTACCACTGTATCTCTGCTAATAATAACAGTCGTCATCGTACTGATCTCCCGTTCGAGTCAAGCTATGAAACTGTTCGGTATATCTACATCCGGCTGGTGTCTCCCGGCCGATTTCGATTTTACGACGAGTTTACTGGTGGCCAGTTTTTCGAGTGGCGCAGATACGCGCAAGCGGCACAGCTGTACGCGGCACTTCACGCCGTCAGCGTAGTGGTGTGTGTCTGTGTGTGTGTGTTTTTTTCGACCTTTTAACATTACTTTCTTCGTTATATTTATATCGGCATCGTAAAATCGACTCTGCTTACAACCTCTGGATAGAAAAAACGTCAGAGGGAACGGGAAATCGCCGAGGGTCGCCGTTGAAAGCTGAAATCACTTTTGCTTCCCCTACGAAAGCAAAAAATATGCTGTCGTTCTAAAATCGAGCAAAATCATCTCCACTGTGGCGTGTGGGGAAGGGGCGATTGTGATAAATATAGCCACCCATTTCGTGTCAATGGTTGGTCACCGCTTGGGCCGCTTGCAGCGTTCGTTCTGGCATGTGCGCTGCCGAATTTCTTATTGCTGATTGCTGTCTGTTATCTCTGATGATAACGATAAGATCGATTGCCGCTGTATCATCTGCTTCGTATTTGTTGATGTGGTAGATATGGTACTACTACTACTACTGCTACTACCGGATGTACACTAATGAAACGACAAAATTGCTATTGATAGCTAGCTGGCTAAGTAGCTAGGCTTTGTCGTGATAGCCAGTTTGTACAGAGAGGTATGCATTTTTTCAACCGCCTGAATCTATATATATATATATATATATATATATTTATATATATATATATATATATATATATATATACATATATATATATATATACATACATATATATGTGTATATATATATATATATATACATATATATATATATTTATATATATATATATAAGCGGTGTCTCCTACAACGTAAAATAGCCAACGCAGCGTTTCAGCAAGGATCGAGGCAATGGTCTAGGCTAGGCCTTTGTTTTGTACAGGTCAACCAGGCAGCAGGTATTATGGCCAACCGCTCATGGGATTTTACTGATTTACATTATAGAACAGTAGCATCATCATTAACGTTTAGGTCTGCTCTCACTTTTTGCAGGTATAATTATGTGTTTACAGTCGATCGACACAAAAGGCCACAGAGGCCTTCGTCCAGCCCCCAGTTGAGCGGTGAGGTGAACTCGCTCAACTCGTCTATTATTCTGGCAGGCAGAATAGGATAATCGTCATCGCACGATGCGCTAAAGTGTCCTATGGAATAGATGTACAAAGAATCTCTCCAAAATCGCTGCTGCTGCTGTTGCCGATTTCGAGGCGGCAAGGTCGGAATGATTCTCTAAGGTCATTCCCTTTTGTAATTGGAGGGATGCAATGATTATTCTGGAACGCATCTATGCTAGGCGACGGACGTGAGAACATAAGGCTGCTCGCATAGCAGAATAATTTGCGTTATTTCCTCAGTCGATATGACTATGTACAGATGTGAATTAATGAATGATCTATTTGATTGCAGATCATTATTATGTTCAATTGTGTTTTTTTCTCTTGCTCAGCTATCTGACCTTGGACCATCTTGCAGCTATGGTGGAGAGTATCTTGAGAAGGCTTGCGTGGTTTCCGTTCAAGGCTGGTTGAATTCTGCAGTCGCTTGGCACGCAGCTGGCTGCTACTGTTGTACCGAAAAAATCTCTCATCAATCAATCAATCAATCCAAATCGATCAAATCGATTCCGCCAACCGCCAAGGTTATTATTGCTGTAGTACACTGCATTCGCGAGCGCGTACCATCTGCGTGCCAATCGATTCCAGATACAATTCGTTCAGCTGGTGGACGTCACGTTCACAGCACGTTGTGGTCCGAGTCTAGCATTCATTATTGGTTTTGTTTAGCAGCTTATTAAACTCGTGTCTCATTATCTGCTGACACCTTCCATAGCGGGAGGTTGATTGAAGAGCTTTGATTGATAGGCCTAGCTAGTATGATACATGATCCAATCTAGTTACCTACGACAACTTGGGGCTTGATTTCTTGAAGTGTATATAGTCTTGCGTATGCTCTTGATACGGGCTGAGTTGCTGTTGATGAGTTGAGTTGTTGTCCTTGAATCCCGTTTGGTTCATCTAGTTCGTTCCCTTGATTTTATTAGCTCCCTTTAGCGTGTAGTCGACTTCTGAGTCTATCGTATCGTTCGATATTCAGCTGGTGCTGCTGCTGCTGCGGCTTCTGGCGGTGTTTCTGCTCCACTTCTAGAAGACCTTCATCTCGTCGAGGTCGGCGGGGCAGCTGGCTCCCCGATCGTGCCGAAATCGCGCCATCTGGCATAGGCAATGCAGATGAATGTATGCTCCTACGATGACGGCGATATGGAAGAACTGATGCGAGTGGCACATGATGTCGAATTTGCCCGGCCCGAAGCGTTCCGGGATACGAAGTGCGTACAGTGCTACGCCGAGCATCGCGACGGCCGACATGACGAACAGCCATCCGAACGCCAGGTCGACGAACGCCGTCCGCAGGCCGTGCACAAGCACAAAGTGGATACCCGGCAGGATCGAGCAACTCACCCCCAGCCCGGTGAAGACGGCCGCTCGCAGTGAGCGATAGTGCGATCGGCCGAACTTCTCCCACATGGTCAGGTTGACGGTGAGCGTACAGAGTGTATAGGCGAGCACCATGTAGAAGATCTTGATTCGTGGGGAGCACCAGAACAAAAAATGAATCCACGGGGTGAAACAGCCCGCCACGATGCTGATAATCCCGCAGTAGTCCAAACGGCTGAAGACCCGACTCACGTTCATTGAATGGCAGTGCATCGTGTGGTAGAGCGTCGATGTGAAGAAGCAGACAAACACACACGTGAAGAATACTGCAAACGCGAGCTGCTCGCTAAACGCCATTGGGTGGGCGCTGAGGAACCCGAAGCCTGTGCAGGCGAACATGAACGCGCCGATTAGATGCGACCAGATGTTTCCGGTCTCGGTATGCACGCGGAACATGGACGCCAGACAGGACTTGAATGACCTCAGGGGTGGTCGGTGTCCGTTGAGCAGGAAGTCGTTATCTTGAAGCCATTTCGGCAGCATCGAGAAGTGGCACACACTCCATCTGCCCTGGCTATCAACGTAACATACCTCTGTACCCTCCTCAACGTTCTCTTTGGACTCTTTAGGATCGTCGTAGGCATCAATGGCGCCGGCCTTGATCTCAAGGAACTTGCTGTCGTCCTGCAACTGCAGCTCCGTGGCCAGCTTCTGTCTGCAGCGAACGGACAATTCCTCATCCAGCGCGTTTTTCAGCAGGTCCGGAACCAGCGGACCGCTGAAGCCGTTCCCTGCGGACAGCTTTGTTTCCAAAATCCAGTTGGTGCATGATAGCTCAGCCATCGTATGTATATATATATATATATATGTGTATTGTATTCTGTATCCGTAGATGCCTCGTGGCGTCCTATACTGCAGCTACAGAGCACTCTTAACCATTAACGCCACCACCAGTAGTTGCAGTTATCGCTGTCGCAGTTGTAGTAGCGGCAGCAGCACAGCGATATCGTTGCATCCGGTCGAGAGGACACTCACATAATCAACCACGCACAGATGAGCGGACACTAGTCCAGATACGCCGAGAGCACCGAAGATATATATAGATACATATATATATATATATATCTATCACAGAAGCCAAGCGAACGTGAACAACGCCAACAGCAACATCAACGTGAATACGATGAATATCCGCTCGATTGCCACCGGAACCACTTCCACGACCAGCACCACTAGAGTTTAGCACCACACGCTGAGTACATCGATGATCCAGACGGCGGCCCCCGGCAGCTGATCGCCGCCTACTTCCACCGTGCCGCGTCGACTTCCACCGACTTCGTTCACGTTCACGTCAACGTCACGTCACTCTAGTTTCCTTTGCCAACCACTGTACGCGTCGTCGTCGCGTCGGGATCACCGCAGCAGGATCGACGCACAGCGCAGCTGGATCAGTTGGGGGAGGATAAAAATGATCCAGGGGCAGAAAGCCGCGCCGGGGCCGGTTTTCGTCGGCAGCTCCAGTGACAACAGCCAACGACAGCTAGCGGCAGCAGCAGCTAACGGTGAACGACTCTTGCCATTCCCGTTGTAGCGACGGCTTCTGGGGGCAAGGGTGGATGGCCCTGGTGGTGGTGATGGTGCTGCTGCCGCTGCT
This sequence comes from Stratiolaelaps scimitus, assembly GCA_019614645.1. NCBI lineage: Eukaryota > Metazoa > Arthropoda > Arachnida > Mesostigmata > Laelapidae > Stratiolaelaps > Stratiolaelaps scimitus. The sequence continues at coordinate 1,959,407 of JABWDB010000018.1, read as the reverse complement.
GCTGCGGCTCGTTTCGCCTCGGGTCAGCTGGCTGGCACATAAACATTGATTGAAGAATGGGAACGAACGTTGTTGTGCTGTGCTTTGTTGTGACGCGCCGAACGCAGCCGTCGCCGCGGCGGCGGCACCGGCGGCCAGCACAGACAAGCGAACGCCTCTCTGTCAGAGAGTCACTCAGCCGCTCGCTCGGCGGTGGGTCGATCTGTTCATCTATGCGTAGCGCGGGCGGGAGTCGTCTATATGTTGTTGATGGGGCAGCCCAAGAAGAAAAGGTGGATAGGGGTGAAAGTGAAGCGCTGAACGAACGAGTCGACTGGGTCGGGGGATGGGGTGCGTCCTATGACGTAATGGACCCGTCGGTCATTGAACGTTGCCACCGCTTGACGTTCTGGCGGCCCTGGCCACTATTCAGCGTCGGTTGCAACGTTTTCTGCTAGCCAGCCAGCCAGCCAGGCGGGGGTCAGTCATAAATATGCTGTGCGGTACAACACACGATCGTGGTCACAACGGCAGCGAAAGCGGTGACGTTGTCATCGTGGCCGAGACCTGGCTTCGACGCCAATGGCGCCGAGAACAACCGCTGAGGAGACTTGGAGTAGGAAAATCGAACCTAAAAACGAAGTGGCCGTGTCCCGTTCTGTTTGGTTTCGTTAGACACGAGACGAGATATGGACAACAAAAGCACTGTGGAACACTCTGGGCCGTGTGTACGTCACGGTGCTCGCAAGCGAGCGCAACAACACCACATTAGCGAATCATACGTGGTGGCCCTGTGTTCACTGTCTCGCCGACAGTAGCACTGTACTCTGGCACGGCCGACAATACGTCCTGAACGACGAGGTGGCGTTACGTAGCGACCTGTTTACTGCGTGAACTACATCAGCACGTAGACACGTTCACTTCGCGGTTGGCTTAGATGTGAGACTCGACCCTAGGCACTAGGCTCACAGGTCAGTTTCGGCGAGCACATCTATCTGGCTAGCTACGTTCGTTCCATGGCTAACAACGACGGAAACCACATGCCAATGGCCTGGGCACCGGTCTCTCCGAAGACAGGATCTCCGCTCGTACGCTGTCCTTCTACGTGCGCTAGTTATCTCCCAATAGAGTTTGTGCCTTGGATAGTGGTGTCGTAGCACCGATTCTCGGTCGATGCGTGCGCCTCTCGTCAGCGCGGTTGTTGGCTGCTTGGTCGGTCAGTTATTCGAAGGACCTACAACGCTGTACTCTCCTATGGGCCGTCCTGTTGTACTCCTGCGTACGGCAGCGGCGGCGGCGGCGGCGGCGATTGTCGTCCCTCGCTCCCTTCCCCAGGGGCCCTAACCAACTCAGAGTTCCCACGCGCATGTCCGAGGGTGCAGGTGCAGCAGCGGCAGCAACCGCCGCAACGGCGGCGGAGGAGGCCGAGCCAGCGGTCGCGCGCACCCACACGGGGGTGAGTCTCATCCACAAGTGGGCGTCTGCTACAACTAACTGCAGCGAGAGCGAAGTTGGTCGGAGCGCCACGTATTTACGTACGGTACATCATCGTGCATCGAAGCAGCTGCCGAAAAAAATCCGTGATCCGACTTGAGAGATGCGGTTTATGTCCGATAGCAAATCAAGGTTTTGGGTAGATCTCTATTTCAGAACAGTTCAGAGAAATTGACTGTGGCAGACATTGTCTCTATGGCTCATGGTCCATGGCTATGTACGTATCACGGATGTGTCGAATATGTTTCAGGGGGCGCATATGGCATTTGGAATCGGCAATCGTTTGTGAAAATCACAAGTTTTTCGCGCGTATGGCTTCACCAATCAGTTATTACTACTTGTTGACTCGAGGAAGATTAGTGACCTAGTTATTCATGATCATGATCATTGAAACCCTTCTTGTTGCTGTTAGCATATATGTACACTTAAATAATCCTTCGTAGTCATAAAATATAGGTAAAATAATGTTTTGTCAATCCGCTAAGTTTTGCTTGAAAAAACTCTTTTTTTTCTTAGTTCGTTTCCTGTACCAAACACTACATTCATGGCTTCCTCTCAACGAATCCGGACGACAGGTGAACTCATCTTTCACCAAAAGGGTCAACAACACATTTTGTATCTAATTCATCAATGTTCTGGAAACTCGAACGCACACATTCGATCCAAACGAAATAGATATTGAGGGCATAATTTCGGACACAACGTGCAGTACAATACAATCAGCCATACAAATCGTGTCATCCACGTCAACCCCCCTGCACTGGATCGGGCCACTTTCACGGAGATTGGAAAGTCCCTGGTGTGTCCCTGGAATTTCCTCCTCTCAAAGAAAAAAAAACAAAACTATGTAGAATTATTGCAGTGTTTTAGTATATATATATATAGTCTGTTAAATAGCATCTCTCATAATCGACTCAACGAGAGATTGTCATTGCCACCTTCATGCTTAACTATTGGTACACCATCGACGTATGCACACAAGTGTCTCTACTTAAGAAAACTGCAGTTCCATCAATAGACCGAAAACTTTCTATTGAGTTGTACCTCGTAACCACCGCCAGGCAGGTAGACATAGCCCGATAAATAGATAGCTAGCTAAAGAGACACCGAGACAAAGTGCGGTGCGCAGGGGTCCCGTCGCGGTGGGAGACACGTTCGAGAATCGCCCGCCGCTTTTTCCTCAGCTTCCGCTGTGCCGCCAGAGAGCAGCCAGCCAGCCAGCCATGCGGCGGCCGTTCCACGGCCAAAGGATAGATCTCCCCCTTCGTCGGATTCAGAAGAAGTAGAGTCGCACCGACCCCCAAGTGAGGGCCCCCGATGACGCGTCTCCCCTTGGAGCGCCGGTCCTCGCTTACGCCTCTCAACCCGCCCCCTGCCCATGTGTGGGCAAGCCCTCATGGTCGAGGTTACTATTTTTGGCGCGGCGCCAAAATTTAAATCGTTCTTCGTCCGGCCATTCGTTCCCGTACGCTGTTTCGCAGGAACGGTGAGGGACGAACTAATTCGGGGTGCAGGCTTCGTACAGGGAGAGACGCAGCGGTGGCGTGGGTGGTAGGAAAGGCAAGGGCCTCTGGGTAACGAAGGATGTCACAGCTGATCGCGTCGAGGCGCCGTTGCCGCAGCGACGGGCAAGGGTAGACACGTAAACGCGTGCGGGGGCTAACACACACATCCACGCACACACGCACTCTGGAGAGCACATATACAGCCATCCATCCCTCGGACGATAGTGACTACGGCCAGTGAGACTAGTGAAGAAGGCCGGGTTGAGCTATGGACGAGGTCGGCCTCAGGGTCGCTTCGCTTGGGGAACCAGAGGGCCTGATGGGGGGATTGTAGTGGCCTTGACAGGGATCGTTCGTCGGGGAAGGAGAGAGAAATGCGGTACGCGACTGTATTAGTGCGAAAGAAATATTATAGAAGACTGAAAGAAATCTATCCACACGAAGGGGAGCGTTGTTGGCCAGACGAAAAAAAGAACGCCACAAGGAGAACATTTCGACATCATGACATTGGTAGATGATTGTGATTGTAATAATAGTGATGAGAGCAGGGGCCGATGTTCATGATTCCTATAGCATACATATATATATATATATATATATATATGTTTAGGTTTGAACGAGCAATGATCCTCAACACGAGGCCGTACCTGTGCGCTGTATGAGACAATCGTTGAAAGCGCATAGCCAGTTCAAGGCGGCCAAATCATCGTCTAATTTGGAGTCATCACATGCCGGTATGATGAAATGCAGTAACGAGAGGTCTTCGGAGATGCGAACGGTTTTTCTACCGTTGACTGTCGCGGCAAAACTTCTGAAACGCGACGCTCCACAATTCTCCGGTTTATACATGAGTCTGGTAGTGTCGACACTTATAAAGGTGAAGGTAACGCTATATTGGCTGTGGAACCAAAACAAGTTTATATTTGCTGGTAGCCGAAATGTCTATCGGAAATCATTCCAAGACAACTCATTTGAAAGCGATTCGATTAATTTTGAACCAATCGACGGGATGAATAATCAATCAGCCCTTTTTACTGTATTCTCGATGCGGCAATCGCCGGAAATAAGAGAGAATAGTGGCTTCATACATACTACTATCAGTAAGCATTAGGGAGTTGAGCTAATTTCACAAAAGAAAATGATGACCTCGAGGTCAATTCGTTCGTTAAACTCCAAATTGCGACTTCACAATTTAACTAAAGCAGAATTAAACAAATACCGTTGATTGCAGGCTGGAAACGATCTGGCGATCTTTATAAAATTAACGTAAATTCATAGACTTCTACAATAGAATATACTTACTGCATGCGCACTGTAAGCGACCAGCCTCGGGGTCATCTATAATACGTCTCATAGCGGGTGCTCAGATCTGAGAAATGTCTCTCGTTTGCTTGATCGCAGACTAAGCGATTGAATAAGTTTGAGTCATAGGTTCAATCTCGACTTGTTTCATAATACGATCGGGCGACAATAGAGATAAAGCAAATGACCTTTGTGTCGAAAACGATGAGCTTCGTTCTCGAGAAGGATATTCTGGGCATAAACTAAGCGGATACGCAATTGGATGTGATTTCGATTGCATCGTATTCACTGCCGGCGTACCGATTAAGCAGAAAAACATTGAACCTAACCGTGAAATGGTGGCAACTTTTCAACGCAGTCTAGAACAGTTTTGATAAATTTAATCAAAGCCAAGGTGACATTTGATTGTTTTAGGGGCTCGGAAATCCCTTGGTTCAATGGAAAGCCTTTAATTAAATCACGCGTTTTTCAGCTAACGTATGACTTATGGTATCGAATACTTTGGTCCTAATTATAATATAATAACAGAGTTCTACCAATCATTACATTGCAGAGCCCTACGATGTCTTATACTCTAAAACATTTGAACATTCGACAACCGTTGAATAATTAATGGAGGCAGTGCGTCGTTAATGATCCGCAAGTATCAGCAATTTTAGCATCGTCTAGAGGTTAAGAATCATGTTGTTGTTGTTGTTCCCCCGTGTCACTGGTTGGAGAAACCTCTGACACTCACTTGTATACACACCTCATGCCATCTGCTAAGCCTTTGACGAAAACAATACCAGATCACATCTAGTGTGCGTGGTCAAGTAAAGATTTCTGACTCTGTTATGTTTCAGCCGAAGGCTAAATACAGTTTGTCTATTCGATCGTGGCACTGCCGAAATATCGTGAAGTAGCTTTCAAGATTAGCCCCTAAAGCCTAAGGTTTGCGGGCTGACTCTCAGCCAACATTTAACGTCCACGGTAGAACTGCTTCTAGCGTTGCTTCAAGATTAGCACCATTATAATTATAATAATAATTATTATTATTATTATACAAAATTATTCAAATCACTTGAAAGCTAAGATGAGAAGAAAATGATGACATCAAAAACAAATCACAAGATTCAACGTGTAGTATATAACGAAATGTATAATTCATTCTATCTGTTCTCAGCTGCAATTTCAAATTATCTAACTGACTCCTCCGAGTAGCGGATTTATGCAAACGTCAACGAGATCATACCCAATAACAAATTTAATTAGCTTTTCAAGTGTTCCAGTACAGTTCATCGGATAGTTATGCGACCGACAGGCCTAATATAGATTCATTCCTTGTGCGATATTGCAAACTCGTCATTCGCCTCATAGGAATTTTGCCTTCAGATATAATATTTGTCTTCAGAATTGCACACCATGGAACACTATACGATGTTGACGTAACGTGAACACAATCATTTTATCAAGCGCTTACCAAAGTAGATCTGTATAGCTGTTGTCACGCGATATATGCCCTATGACGGTAACGAGGCATCGCATCAAGTAAACTGGCCTGCAAAGCAACATGTTCATGCTTAACTATGCTCAGTGGCCCCCAAAAGACCTTGGCTCGTAGCCAATGAGTTTCCATTGAACGTATCTAAACATTCACTCAGCTGTTTTTTTTATGAAGCATAGAAGTGTGGTGGTATCGTGGAAGCAGCGCCCGTGAACGTTAAATGTTGGCTGTGAGTTAGGCCGGAAAATTGACCAAGTGTCGTGGCGTGTCTATTTAAGTTACCTGATAAAGTTAACTGATAAGTTACTGACACCCAACTGATAACGGATTGCTATTCGATATATCAATGTACGGCCGGCAATATACAATTTATTTATTTTTAGAGATGACCTCTTCAGTATCCGTTTTGTTTACACATGCGAGCAAGTCTTTTTTTCTTGTGGAGGACGACGTTTTTGTCAAACGCACGCACACCACCGGAAACATCCCAATCTCCATAGAAAACTGCGCGGATCCAGTGCAGGGTTGACGTGGATGACGACACACCCTCAGATAAAACCATCCTCTGCTGAGGGTCTATGTGATTTGAAGCGTTTTTTCAGGTACGCTGAAAGTTGTAAATTTCGCTCAATTCCCCTTATACCATTTGATTTCTCTTCATAAAATCATTTTTGACAGCTGCAAGAGATATCGAGTGAATTTTGTCATAATATCCTGCTATATATTTACGGGATTCTCATTTATTTATCGTCATCTATGTCGTTCATCAAAGGTCGTCTCCGAATCTTAAGATCCATACGAGAATTCCTCATTGAGACTATTGAACGCGTAAACTACGAACGATCGAAGTACAAAATGACGAGAATTGCCATGAGACATGAACTTACGAGTTCCAAGCCGCCCCATTGTACGGTATATATGAAATGTTAATTGCCGTCATTCGCTGTGACACAATATAGCGACGAGGCTGCAAGTTCTCAATCAGCAAATATCACTACACTGTTTATATTATAGTATAAAGGAGATCCGGCAGCGTAAATGATTATCTCGTGGATTTCCCTAAGACCGCTGCGGAAGGAATACCTACACCTGTCCTGCACGTTGTGCCTGCTGTTCCACCAAGGAAACTACCTACGCTTGGGCAGTTCGCCGGTGTACCCAACCTGAATGGGTACATTAGCTATGCATATCGGAAAGGGATTTATCCCATGGCAATGCCTGGAAGGGTTATTTGCTTCTTAAAATAGCTACCTGCATAATCACGCACTCTCCAACAGCATCGACAGCCATCGAGTGACGGTGAGTTCTCGTTTATTCACGACCAAGAACGCGGAACGACTAACCCTTCTAAATAATTTTGGGGATTTCCACTTTTACTGGCCAAGGTTGCAATTTACCTTCTTATCTATGGTCATATTTATTAACTGGTACGTAGTATAATTGTGTCTATCCGACACATGCAAGCAAGAATTGATTTGATTGTAAATGTACCACGCTTCAATGAGCTAAAAGTGTTCCACCTCGCCTCGGCAACATTCCCTCACAACATTGGATAAAAACAGTTATTATGCTGGGATATATAATACAATCAGATTATTTTATACAATATCGCAATAGTAGAAAAACAAAATTTTGTCTTCAATGTGAAAATCCGCGTTCCTTTTCGATTTTAGAGATTGTGGAAGGCAATTTCAAGCTTCCAGGGTACTGTGTCTCCTGTTACAGTCATCAGTCGAGCTTCTAACGCACGCCGAGCTTAGTAACCCGGTTAGTATAAAACCAACGAGAGTGTTCCAACAAGCCACTTATAAGCACTACCGGTATGCTATTATATCTGATAGAAATTCAAGTTTTGAACCTTGAAGACATTGCGTTGAGGGCGAGCTGGTGAGACATTACCTAACTACAAACAGTTTTCTGGCTGACTCTCAGCCCCAATAGCCCCCTGGAGCTCGCCGCCAAGGCACTCACACTGACGGCCGCCCTCTGTCTGGCTCTCTCGGGTATCAAGGCCGCATTACGAACTTCTGCGCGGTCTTCACCGATGCCGAGGTTCGGGCTGAACTCCCGCCCCTCGTCGTCACCTCCGTGCGCCGCATCCCCGCCACGCCGAGTCCGGCTCGCCTCGGCCCCTCCCGCTCACCTGCCTCCCCCTTCGGTGTTTCTCGGCTATCGGTCCCCCTCGAACCTGACGTCGTCGGTTGAGTTTTAACTGCTGCCGGATGGGCCACATATCTACCCGATGCTCATTGCCCAGGACCTGCAGCAAGCGTGGTGATCCCGGCGACCTCGTCGCAACTTGCGCCCGCCCGTGCCGCTGCATCAAGTGCGAGAGTGCGGGGATCGAACTCGTGCACCTACGTGTCTCCTCCGATTGCAACTTGCACACAAATGCATCTTCTTTATGTGGGCACTAATAACCTGAATATTGCCATCATCGTTGATTCTCGACACGGTAAAGAGAATACTGCAGGAAGCGCGTACATAAATTCGGAATAATTACTAAGAACATGAGTTCTGTGGCCCTGAATTCCTATAACTGTGAATTCCGGGAACCCATGCCACATCTGACAACTCTTTAAATAGTTAAAATCAAAAGGAGTTATATGGCCAAATCTATCCACCAATAAAAAGAGGAATATGTCCCAGCATTCGCACTCATGGTGAGCATCACAAAGACCGGTCCAAGGGCTTTCACAAGACCCTTCAGCCGCTTGGTGGCTTGACGACAAACAGGGTTGAGAAGATTTAAAACGGGCCTCAATAAAGAGTTAAGCTTCACACTAGACCTTGGTAACTTCTTTGGCAGTAGTTTCCGGGCTGGTATATTTCCGGTGCTCTTCTCCTTCTTGTCCATTTTACATTTCATCTGTAGGATCGAAGTCAGTCCGAGCAGATTTACCAGGACTTCCGAAATATGTGGATCTTGCATCACGCTGCAGCGCACCGCTGCAGCATAAGTCTTGGCCCACATTGGTAAACTCGGGATTGTCCGCCTTGTGTTGTTGGAGGAGCCGACAGGGGAGCAGCTCGAGGATGAGAACGGATGTGGTTCTTTACCATTGACACACCTCAGCGAATTTTTACAATTTGTCGCTAAGTGCCCTGATTGGCCACACTTCCTACAAGTCGTCGCGGTCCAACAAGGAGCAGCAACGTGGCCAAGTCTCTCACACCCGAAGCACGAAACTGGGCGCTATGAGCCCTATTCCTCAAAAACAACACAACTGGAGGGGATGTACGGAGCTCGTCACCAGTACGTCTCTTCACAGTTTCTCTTCTAACGGCAACGACACCCTCTGGCTCCAATGCTTCTCGAATTTCTTCCTCCGAGAATCCTCTATCCACTCGGGTAATTTTGGCTCAGTCTTGGCCCAACTTCCGACACTTGGCAATCACGGGGGCATTCAAGAGTGTAGAGAGCTTTGTCATCCTCCTTGCTTCCTCCACTGCATACATGAATAAGACAGAGCCTCGATTCTGGTTTTACATCCGGGAACTGCCTGAAGACATCGAGGCATAATGTTAAAACTTGTCCGCGAATGGGCCAGTTGTGAATCTGTCACTCCATTTATACAGGTTTCTACCCTTCGTGAAATCACGACCCAGAATAGTCCCTTGGAATTCCTTCTCGGGTAATCACGCGTTGCCTCTATTTGTGACTTGATCCGTTCAATTCTCCTAGTTGTGTTCTTGTGAGACACCAGATGGCAGCTTTGTCTGGACCCTGCATTGTCCACACCTTGCTGCACTTCAATTGATTCATGGATCGCAGCTGATCGTCCAGCAGCTGTCTGACTACGAGGCATCGGCTGGGAATCCTTACCAGTGTCCATATCACGAGGGGTTATCAGCCATCACGATGAGATCGCCCTTCGATACAGGTCTATTCACAGTGGTTGCTGTGCTATGGGCTACCTTAACAGCCTTTCCCTACGAAGCCTTTTGGATACCATTAGATATTACACCGGGTCTACTCCTTGTTGTTATAGAAGGAACTGCCGTCTCCTCCTTGGGAGTTAAAGGTAAAGCTTTATTCGTTTATTAAAGGAGCTGCAATTTCACAATGCTTGAGCTCTCTTAAGAAGGGAGAGCCGCATCAATCAGCTGATCTCAATTAAGAATGTGTCCTCGCACCAGATGACAGATCGTGGTCTCAGAAACCTACCGGACCCTCTGCGTAACTGCTTAATAACCACGGCAAGATGGAAACGGAGGAAAGAACGGCAGAGAAGCTATGCTGTTTGTAAGAGTCAACACTCCCAGACTCACACCAAACCCTCGAGACATGTCGAGAAGTCCTGCAGATGTCGAGCTGATCACCTCCATCGTAGTCTTACGCAAGCGTCTCCACGCCCTCCGTCATGCCATCGATCCGTAGTACCCGTAAGGAGGTTCCAGAGCACCGGTCCCAGTGTTTAGCCCTGCTGAACTCCGGCCGAAATCCTGTATTCTAGCCTGTATTCAGAACGAGGTTTGCCTTCTTCCACCAGGTAATAATGCCAGGTAACCAGGGAATAATGGCCCTCTCACCTACATTAATGTCAGCGCGGTGGCTCGGACGGCTAAGTCTCTGGCTATTGGAAGCCAGAGGCCGTAGGTTCGAGCCCTGCTGTGTGACATATAGGAGAGCTTAAGCATTGTAAAATTGCAGCTCCTTTAATAAACCAATAAAACCTTGACCTCAACCTTGGTTGGCCCCCGCACTCGGGGCAAGTTCCTTGAGAGAACCTCGAAAATACCTATTAGGAAAGAAATAACAGCTGCAGAAAGCATCCACTAGATCAACTTCAATCCAGGAAAACCTCGTCCCGGACCCATTATCCTTTGATGGCTAAGCCAAATGCGGGACTCGTTCACCAGGTCGCGGCTTTAGAGTACTAGCCGGAGCAGTTACACTCGTTTCTTAGAGATCGAAGTAATGCAAAGCATGCCGAATCTAGTGAAGAAATGGACGCTCCGAACAGAATGGTTTTAGCAGGCAGAGACGTTTGTCAGCCCTGCACTGGATCGGCCCGCTATGGAAACTGAAACGTCCCTGGTGGTGTGAATACGTTTGAAGAAAATTTCCTATTCTCAAAAAAATAAAGTGGCCGTGTCAGCCTCTGCGTCTGGTTCAGTCACCCGTCCGTCTGGCGATCGCAGCATTTAGCTCCGAAAATAGGCAGTGCGCTATGTCGTTCTTACTCACTGTCTCCTCGAGCGAGCACGTCATGTGCGGCCCTGCCTCGGTTGATCTGGAATATCTGCAGCATTTAGTCTCTTTCTACCCTTCGTCTCCATCTTGGACGGTAATCGCTCTCATCTCCGTTTCCCCCTTTTGTCCTTCATTTATTTGCTTCTTGGTGGAGTTCTTCTCACCTTCATTAACATGATCCTCGGTGGGGTCTGCTTGTTCTCGCCCCCATTGGTAACGCCATCTAATTGGGAGTCCAGACCTTCGCCGCTCCTGCGGCTCTCCCGTAGTAGCTTTACCAGCTGCTTGTAGCTTGGTCACGCTATACTGGCCGCGCGGTGTTTCTTCACATTTCTCTTTGCGAACGTAACACTGCTGGAGCGCTAGGGAGTCGAATCCACTCCTCAGGCCTCCACCATCCTGAGCCCAGTTGTAGAGTCTTGTGGAAACGAAAGGTCCCCGCAATCAAACAACGATAGGGACCTGGCACCTCTCAAAGTTGAAGACGACAAGGAGCAGATAGGAAAAGGGTACCCCTTCGCCTATACCAAGGGGAGGCACCCGGACCATCAAGACTTTTAAGGTAAGTTCAAGGTCACTGACTAAAAGCGACTGTCCCAAGGCCAACCGAAGGGTCGCGAAGGACCCTCTGACACCCTCAAGGTCACCTAATAGGTCATCGGCGTCGTTTGGAGAAGACCGCCGCTATAACTCGCCTTCTCATTGGTAATCACTCAGGGAACGGCCAAGGACAAGAGTCTGTTGGAACAGCTCGCGAATAGCAGTTCTCAAGAGCAGTGATGCCCTTTAGGTGATCGATGGTGGAACGGAGCGACAGGAGAATCTGATAATTGGCGTAGTCGTCTCAGAAGAGTCCCTTGGGAAGTTCCTGAAGGGACTACAAAACGTTGTCATCAAATGCCATGAGGTTAAATACCAGCAGACACCAGTCATACATCTTTCCGAGGACCTGGAAGGCAACTCGAACCGAAGGACCTTTGAGGCATTTTACAGCTGATTGCGACTTTCAACTAATTACTGGAGAAGTGGAAAGACAGTCGCGCGAGGCCAACAACTCAAAGCCACAGGGAAATTCCCTCAAAAATATCCCTTGTATTCTTCACTGAGCATGTCCAGTCGATCTCTGTCTTGCTGGATCACTATGCTGATCAGGTAGGTCAGCGGGTTAGCCTCAGTTGTACCTAAAGATCCCCGTGACACCGACGTTCCACGAGAACTAGACTATAAAAGAGAATTCCGGAAGAGAAGAAGAAAGAATGACTTTTGCCGAAAACACAAGCTAACAGGTTCGCGTTAGAATCTCCCATTATAAAGGTTGAGAGGATAACACCAGTAAGAAGAGAATCTTCCATCAAGACAAGTAGAGTATATCTGAGGCAAGAATGACTGGAATAGAGGCCAATCAAAAAACCTTCAAAGCCAGGCTTCCTGATGTATACACAAATTACCTGAACATTGCCGTCGCTACTACTTCTGGCCACGATACTCGGGACACTGCAGGCAGAACCGACATGAATACCAACGCTGCTCTCTTACCAGTGAGTCTTCCGGTCTAAGCCGAAAAAAGTGTAATCAGTGGTGCCATAACCACCGCAGTGAACCCTCTTAAGTCACGTCGCACTTACCACAACCACGCTGGAGCCCCTCCCTCTAGAAAACCACCCAGCATTTCAAGTTGGCATTACTTCTTGAGTCCCACGGTTCCGGCATTTTGCTAACCACCAGGTTAGTAAAATGTCGGTGCCCTAAAACTGTACACGCCCGGGCATTTAAGTTCGGGAACCCCAAGCTAGGTTTAGCACTTACTTACATTATATTCGGCTGACCCAAAAAACGGCACTGTTATCGTCTTGCACCGTGTTCTTAGTATTGACCGGTTTGAATTCGAATTTGGCGGGTAGTGAGACACAACAATTAGCAAGAAGGCGGCGCGAATGCCGCTAGCATTCGACTTTCGTTGGACGTTCGAAATGGCAAACGGCGGACCAGTCCGTCGGACTTGCATTCTCAAAAGGAAAGTGTCAGGTTTATGTTTTAAGAGAAGAGATGTTCAGCTGAAATCCATCGAGAGTTACTTAGTGTGCACGGCCATAATGCCCTGAGTCGACCACAGGTCTACCATTGGTGTCCGGATTTTAGGCAAGGCATTAATGAACATTGGGACATTAATGAACATCAAAGGCGTCCACCTTTTCCCAAATCTCGATTGGACGAACGAATCGAAATGATCGAAAAAGCTTTTGAGTAAACTAGAGCTTGGATTGATGGCTTTGTCGACTGATTGGCGTGTCTCGTGAAACATGTCGTCGAATTATTAAAAATGATCTGAGGATGCAGAGATCCCTCATTAACCCGGTCCTGGCCAACTGAAAATGCGTGAGCAGTGTTTACGAGACAATTTGAAGATATATAGGCAGCAAAAGAATCGCTTAGAGCATATCAAACATCCTACCGATGAAATTACGTCCTGGCTTAAGGCCAACAGGATTGAGCGGTGGCGTCCCCCCGCCATTCTCCCAATTTAGATACATGTGACTATGGCTGGTTCCATCAATTAGAATGGGCTTTAAGTGGGCAAATGTATGCAAACATTGATTTTCTCCGAGAGGCCTTAAATAACGAAGTTATAAATGGGAATAGCAATAGTGCATACCTAGCCGTCAGAAGACTGCCAGAACTCTGGGACCAATGTATAAATAAAAGAGGTGCATAGCTCTAAAACATACTAAAATATCTTTGTTTTAACCCACTTAGTTTAGTTGATATTGAAGTTTATATGTGTGCCGTTTCGGGTCGGCTGAATAGAAATTGAGTAGACAAATATTAGAAAATCTATCCATAATCATATCTAAACCATATGTATCCATAGCCATATATAAACCTAAAGGGAGAATACATTGCTGAAAGAATACTAAGAGACAAAGACAGAATGGAACGGTCTCGACTCAGAGGACTAACTGAGCGTGACAATCACGTTATACAGGGTTACAGAATGGACCGAGGTGAGGGACTGAAAGGCTGTAACGCCTAGTGGGATCCCGTAAACCTTGACTTGAAGCCTCGACCCGGTAGCCCTTGTCGGTGATGGATCTTACCTTGAAGCTGCTGAAAGAGGGCTTCAGCCGCCGTTCACCAGTGGCAAATAGAACGACGCTCTTAACTGGAGGGAAATTTCACCTTGGAAGCAATGTTTAGAGTGTTAAATCCGAGCGAATTTTCCAAAACAAATTGAACTGCCACTTACAACCATTCGCGTTCCTAGTAGAGAAAACCTCTTACATTTTGGCGAGAGACCCGATAAATGGGCAAACGTTTATACTCATTCAATTTCAGAGATTAATCAATAAGATTATTCGTTTAAAAGCCAAGGAAAAACAAACGAAAAAGCTTTTATTATCCAATCGACAACCTGTGTGGAATCGCAGGTAATCTTTTATCTCTACGACGTTGACATAGAGCAGAACACGGTCTCTCACCGCCTTAGAACGCTATTTAGGAAAATTTTACAAAAACATCAATCGATATGTATTGATTGGTGATTGGCAAATAATAGACTGTTTAAGCTAGAACAGATGCGAAAATGACGAGTTGACAAAGCCACAAGTCGACTTCAATATTCTGTTGGTCTGTCTGTTTTCCATGGGGGATGATACGAAATTTTTGAGAAATAAATACCATGTGCATTTTATGGTGAAGCTCAAACCAGGATTGAGACAGTGTTGTTACAATTTATGTCATAATAAATAGAATAAATGATAATAAATAATTAATAATAATAATAGTACTGGCTCATTTTCCGGACAGGAGCCACTTCTTTATAGTTAATTCTCTGATTGTCTTTTCACGGTGGGCCTCGGTGTCGCAACCTCGCCCGCAGCCCCGAAAACTATGTAGCTGCTATGACGAGAGGACATATTCTGTGAGGCCGTGCCTTGCAATCACTCGGTGCTATGACATCGATATTTGTCGACATATTTGTCCACCGCGACGACAGCAGGGATAACGTCAGAGCCTGAAGATGTAGGGTCCCCAGTGTTACGATTGCTGTATTATATTTTCACAATACGCTGTTGGAAATAAATTGAAACGAATCGTATACGCGAGGCAAGCACTAGGTATCAGCACCGACACAACCAGCCGGATTCATCTCAGTCTTCTTTTGCTTTTGGTCTTCAAAGGAACCTGGGAGTTCCTCTGATTCTACGATATTATGACTTTGCTTCGCTTATGACTCAATCAATCTAGCATCCGATCTATGTGGGGTAAGATGTTCGACAGCGTGGCTCTTCTGTACTGTAAAATTTCCAGTACCGTAACTAGAAGGTACGGCCCCCTCACTGCGAATTTCCTCGAAGGGTTCTACCATAGGCTGATTCGCGCCACCGAGGACAAGCACGCGGGATCTTTCCTTCTGCAACGCCTGTCCCTCGCTGTGCAGAGAGGCAATGCCTCGGCCCAGGTCCTCCGCTAATCCCCTCCCCCCACAAATAATTCCTAATTATTGTATGTTTGAATAAATATGATAATTGCACATAACTGAAAGTTGCCAATATATATATGTACACATATATATATTGGCAACTTATATATATACATGTATATATATAAGGCATAATACGTCTGGATATAATATGTCCTTTTTATTAGTGTAAATAAATATTGTGACTAACTACGGCATTGCTGACGACTATTGTAGATTATGCCTGCAGAATCCTAGAGGCTGCGGCGCATTTGTACCGGCGGGTCGACCGAACCTGTTGAAACAATTTCTCATCACTTAATTGTCATAACGACAGTTCTCACGAAGACAAGGCACAAGCCTTGCAGGCCAAGGCACAGGCCTTGTAGCAGTCCAAGTCATTCGTGTAATAGGCACATCGTGTGCCGACCGCTGGAAAACCCTCCCCCAGATACTGACAGGCAGGTTAACAAAGGTTGTTTGTTTCGTTTTAGTTTGAGTAACTGGCGATGTCCTTCCTGAAGGCCTGGGGGAGGAAGCCTAGGTGGCCTGTAATGTTATAATAGCATACGTAGAATGGACCACTAGCACGATATCGAATACGATTTCATTACTGACTCATTAAATACTCATCAAACTGAATGAGCATGTGGACACCCTCACTCGATCGATTCTAGATAAAGAACAAGAGCTATCTCGACAAGAACTAGCTCTTTGGACTTGTTTAGAAAGCGTCGGTTTATTTGGAGAAATCTTAAAGACACACAAGGGGCTTGTTCGGATATATGTTACACTAAGAAATCGATTTGCGTTTAACACGTGTGCATGTGTTCGTGAGTCTCTCTGAATTATTTGAATCAATCTGCGATGCCCATCGTCGCCAAATTCGAAGGTTCGGCTATGCACGATGTTGGAGGCGACATGATATTCGAAGGCAGAAACGCCATAGAGCGCTTCGAGTGAAGAACTACAACTGATACAGAAAATCGAGGGCCTTATGTATTGCACCCTCCAAACATTGTCTGACATCGAGCTTCTGAATCCGATTAATGCCTTGCTCGAGGATAAAACAGACGAGCCCTGACACAATACCCAAAGAACAAATCTTGATGGTTTTTGTCAGGTGAATCATCTTGAATGAATCAACCTTTTCGCTGGGATGGATAATTGCATGTTGCTCGAGCTTCAGCATCTCCCGGTGAGCTTCCCAGGTTTCCGAAGGCCGAAGTCCTGTTGCATTGCTCCCTTGTTTATCTATTTTTCTCTGGTGTATAGCACTGGCCAGCCGTACGAGGTTCCTTTCGTTAATATCAGTTAGCTTTTCTCGACGTTGGATGGTCTTTGGTATGAATGGAAAGAGGCCGTATTTTTGACAGTCGGTTAACACATTACTGACCATAGATCGTGAGATCAGGCGATTAGAAATCAGAGATTGTTTGCCGTCATGGTAGGTCCTGTCCATGCTGAACGTAATATCATACGAGTTCTTACGTCTTGTAGGGATATTTAATTGGTTGTCTATCGGTTCGAGTTCCGTTGAGCAGACAACTGTCCGACTTTTTAGGGATTCGTAGACATCGGTCCGTGTAGACGCTATCCTATAGGTGTACGGAAGTAATAAAATTTCATCGGATGACTTTACCTTGTAACCAAGGATATCATTATCCGGTTCCAAAAAATCGGCAATAAGAAAATTCTTGTATAGGTTGAGCAAAACTACTTGGTGATATACTATAAACAAACAAAGTGGAATTGCCCTTGTAGCGTAATGACGACAAGCTAAGATCGGTTCTACATCTATCGGATAAGCGGTCAGAGAGCTGGCAAAGAGCTCTCGCATAAGTTTACAGAAGTACATGTAGTTTTCGCCAGACGATAATGAGACAACGGCGAACACTGTGAGCAACAGCAACAGACACAGCGGACCACTAAGGCTGTGCACAAGCGCAGATTCTGAAGGCTCGACATATCCCAATGGAGTAACGCACCTCACTCTTGATGTATAACGCAAATACGGCAGATTTTTGTGTGAAGTTGAAAGAAGCCTAGGACGTTGATAGTCACTGTGCCCCCGGTAGTAGATACGGAACAAGTATGAAAATAAGCTCTGGTTACGACTATTGTATGGTGACACGTTAAGGATGATTAGGAGCCCCCCAAAGCGGCCGGGTGTAACACCTATTATAGAGTCCAACTTCCATGATGCCTTCAGGGAAGTCATAGGGGCCAGACGTGGTTGCGAAGATACTTGATCTCTGATTGGATCAACCAGTTGCGTTTGCAATATATCCACAAGCACATGATCATGTCTAACCCTTTCTCGTGTAACCGATGCGTAAACCACGTGCTCGTACACGGACGGCACGAACGCATCGATAACGAAGAGGACGTGCTGTCTAACGTTGACAAGATAATCAAGGTGATTTCTGGGTCGAATCTGGACGAAATCCCAACATGGTAATACAACGAGTGGTCTTCCCTCGTGTCGGGTCATTTCGGTCATCATGTCCTCGATAGGATATTTCGCCCATTTGTGCCGGGGTATTTGCTCGATTTGTGAATTCAGCACCACTGTATGAGCGTACCAACGTTGATGGGAGCCAGACTGATAGCTATTGAGCTCTGCAAGGCAGACTCCAAAGACGAGCAGAGTGGTGGCTTCGGGCCGTACGCCTCTTTGCAATATAAACTTGTCCACCGATGCTAATAGTGGTGAGGAATCCGAGTCGGGGTCATCCTCTTCGCTAAGTTGTGACGAGTTGTGTACTGCTACACTCAACATGATGGCCATGACACGAGACAGGTGATCACCGACAAACATGATTGCCTAAAATGACGACGTGATAATTGCTCATTACTTTTGAGTTTGGTGCCTGTACCATACGATGGGCAGCAGTGAGTAATGAATTACATGGTGAAAAGTATCGGATAGGAGTGAAACAGTCCTGGGGGGTCTGTGGTGGACGGTGACCTGCCACCGCTTCAGGGGGAAGAGGCCATCGCAATTCTCCGCTTTATGCACTAGAGTCGCTATAACAGCACTACAGCACGAGTCATTGAACAACCCTTAACAAACATTGGATGAAATGTAACTGAACAAATTTGGGCAATACTGCACAATCAGCAGGGTGATTTGATGAGAAAGTGAGCTATAGGGGAGGACCCATTTTAGGGTTTGCTAAACGTTTATTTATACGTATTGATAATCGCCAGATACACCTATTGAAGAGCATAGACATTAATTAGAAAAAAATCAGAATAGAATCATCTGATTCAGTCATTCAGAGTTGACAAGCTAGCAAAAAAGGAACGCAGTTCAGAATGTTCTGACTTAGGCCACTATCAGACATTTGACGGCATGTTAAACTTCAGTTCGTCGTCAACGTAGGGCTCCGTAACCCTTTCGATGTCCTATATAACCTGTCGTGGCTGACCTCAAGGAGGTTTGGATTTTTCCTCTGACTGATGGAACAGCTTTTTTGGGGGGTTCAACCAAACAAAAAGTCATTCATTAGAATCCGCAATGACGGACCAGCAACAAGTATTGGTTCATAAGCAATAATACCTAAATAAGGTATCCTTTATAGAAGTCAGAATTAGCTTAGTATGGATGCTCAACATATATATTATATACCAACAATCTATAATATGTCAACAATCTACTGCTAAGCAACTGAATAGACAAGGTTTGCAGGAAATTTACTAAACATAAAATCATTGAGTTGGTCAGCGCGATGGCTTGAACGGCTAAGTCTTTGACTGTAGATAGCCGGAAGCCATAGGTTCGGGTCGCGCACCGGGACTATCGAGCTTAATCGTTCTCACAGCTCCCTTAATGAACCAAACACCTAAATTGTATTGGTCAAGGAATGCAAGCATTGCATATACGTTCAAGCATTGCATCGAAATAGAAGAATGGCGATACTTTCGGGGAGTTTAAGTAATATACAATCTAAAAAGCGTTAAATGAGTATAACATACGATCTTTGTGAAGAGACTGGTCACCCGACGAATTGGCTTCCTGTGTGGCTGGCAACGATAGTGGCACTGCAGAAATGTCCTCAGCTGGACGGCGCTAAGGAACGTTGACTTGGCTGAACGGACAAGTCACCAGTCATATTTCCTCTCAATTTGTCTCCGACTTCGAATGTCGTTTAGAAAATCGATACAGGAACATCAATCGATTTCTTTTGATCGGTTTGTGGAAGAGAAATGGACCATTTGAACTAGAACAGGCGCGAGTTGGACGACACGGCACAGCAAACACCTAAACAATATTCTGGTAGCGGTATGCCCTAGATACAGATGCAACAAGTAACAACATTGTATGGGGTAATCTTCCTACCTGAAACGTGTCATCTAAAATATGAGCGCGGTTATAAATGTACCGTGTGTTATTATTATTGTTATTGTGCTGGAAAATGCGCAGGTGTTGTTTAATTACTTATTGCCTATATCATTCACAGGGAGCTGGAATCTTAAGTAGAAGGAACTTAAAAACTGAGAGGTGCACCCCCTCAAACAGAAGTTGACTGTCCGATCATCTTCCTGGGTTGCATTTATATCTCGGTCAGATGTCTTTCCAAAATGTATCCCAATATTACACTTATGTTGCTATGCTATTCCATAGCTTATCTAAATAGTCCCTGAGTCTGAACCCAAGGGGCTAGTTTTTGTTGTCGGAGCTTGCCGGGAATGCGTGATGCGCATGCGCCATGAGCGGATCCTTCAATGGCGTGCAGCACTCGCAAACCCTCTAAACCCATCTACCGCCCTCCCCCCAAAGTATCGGAAAGCCATAGGTATTGCTTTGAGGGTCCCTACACTCTCCTTACATATGGGGGAGCTTCAGTGCGACTGAGGCCTGAACCCTCCAGTGTTCCCCTAGGTACACACACGGTCGCTCCCTCAGCTCCAGCCCTGACCTCCTAGGAGGGTACCCTTTTTTTTGAAGTTGAGGGATAAAATCTTCAAAAAGACACCACAACCTCACATCTTAGGTATTCGCTGTTATAGTACCGGATTTTTACCGGCTAAAAATCCTCGAACCTATAACTTGGATTAGGTGCCTGGGACTGTTTTTATAATACTTCGTGCTCCAGACTTGCAGGGACCGTAGTAGTCACTTGTAGGCTGACGTATGGGTGTAACCATCCGTCTACCCTAGGCTACCTTTGTCCTATGTCAGGTTCATCCTCCGGTTGGCGACGTCGTCCTGCGGTCCCGCAGGGTCTCTCCTCCAACGTGTACCTCTAAGCCGACCGAGCTCGCTCTTCTTTTGGAGAATTGTCCCTATTACCGATGAGACAATGTCCCATGCCGACGTGGTCTCCGTCCCAGGGCGGTGTTCCAGCTATCACTAGAGACGCGGCCGTGCTGACCGTCCTGTACGTATGGGTGATGCGGAGTGCACATGTGCGTTGGGCTGTCTGTAGGACTGCCTATTTCACTTCGTCGCCAGTGCCTTGTTGAGCCACGATGGGGCTCCGAAGAGGGCGATAGACTCGGCCACCGACAACAATAGTCGGCGCTGGTTTGCGCCTATCGGTCCGTGGATATTTGGCAATATTCTGGCAATGGCATTTGCTGCTTTGGCGGCCCTGGCGGTGACCTGAACAAGGTGGTGCCGCCCGCTTAGGCTCTTATCGTGATGAACACCGAGGTACATGGCGCGCGACACCACCTTGATTCTTTGGCCGTTGAGTGCAAGGTACGGATCCCTCAACCTTTCCTTCCCTGTGAGAAGTATCGCCTCGCTCTTCTCCGGCGCGAGGGATAATCCGCCGTCTTCCATCCATTCGGCGATCCTTGTCAAAGCTGCGTTGGCGTAGAACTCTGTTTCCGCGACTGTTCTCGCCTGCACGGTGACAGCCAGGTCCTCGGCATATGCTAGGGTGGTAGCTTCGCTAGGCATGCTGTCGAGCCTGTGGACCCCGTCATAGGAAATGTTCCATAACAGAGAGCCGAGTATCGACCCTTGTGGAACTCCGGCTGTCATGGCCATCTCAGGGGGCTCCTTTGTCCCTCAGCGTCGTTAGGATAGTCTTCCAGGGCAGGCTGTTGAAAGCATCTTTAACGTCCAAGAAGGCGGCCAGGTAGACCTGGCGCGTTTTCAAGGTCGTGCGGTGCAACTCTTCTGCTCTTTGGACCACCGTTTGGATCGCTGAGTGAACAGATTTGCCCTTCGTGAAGCCCAACTGGGTTGGCGAGAGGAGGCCGTTGTTTTCCGCGTACATCCGAAGCCGACTTTCAATAATGCTTTCGAAAGCCTTGGCGAGCGAGTTGATGAGGCAAGTGGGTCGGTAGGAGCCGTTGCCCTTCAGGAGGAGGACGACCTCTACGTTCTTCCAGGATGCCGGAAGGCGTCCCTCTCTGAGCACCTTAATGGCTACGCCCGCGACGATAGCAAGAAACCTTAACCTCTGCTGGTGTGATTCCGTCGGGCCCAGAGACCTTGCCGTGCTTGATGCGGGCCGCAGCTGCCAGAACCTCGGCCACTGTGACTTCTGGGGCCTGCTCCTCCTCCTTTTCTCGTTCTTCTTGTCGCCTGTGGCCGTATGGCTCTCGATCGAAATCATCCTGGAAGGGGAACAGCTCCTCAAGTGTCTCCCTTCTCTCTTCTGCGGTGAGGTTTACCTTCGGAGACGTCTTGGTCTTAGCAAGTACGATCCTGTACGGCCGCCCCACGGGTGCGCGTCAATCTCCGCAAGGAGTTCCCTCCAGCACTTTCTTTTGCTCACGTCGATGGGCCGCCGAAGGGACAGCCGGTGCACTTGGTATTCCGTCAAAAGGGTCCGGATCCTTATGGCTCGCCGTGTCCTGAGATAATCCTGCCTGGCGTCCCGTACTCCCGGCACCACCGGTACACCGGCGTGACTGGCCTGCTCCGTCTTGGGTGCACCGCTGGGGCAGAAGCCTGTGAGGGGGCCTTCGCCAGGGCTCTGTGGAGGGCCTCGGGGGTCTCAGTCGGGGCTCCGTCCAGAAGAGTGGCCTGTAGGCTGGTCCTAAACGTGTCCATATTCATGATGTTGTACACGCGTACTTACGTTAAATTATGTGGGCTCCCCGCATATATAGATAAGTGCTTGATAAAGGTAGGGACCGCAGATATAAGTGTAAAACGTACAAACATACAAAACACGCATTTCGTGTGCATTATATCAGCCCACGTCGAAAACTGGTAGAATATTGCACTTCAAAAATGCTAGAAGTAGCAGTATGTCATGACATACGACAGCGTGGCTCTTCTCTCTCGACCGCTAGCAGAAAATTTCCGCTCGTTCTAATAATAACGATGATGATGATGATGACGATCATGGCAATGATTGCCATTTAGATGGCAGTTTCAAGCGTTCCAATATTACCATGCGGGTTATATAACACGAATATTAGCATATTTATATAATATATAAGGCACAATACATTTAGATACAATATGTCCTTTTTATAAGTGTAAATAAATATTGTGACCAACTGCGGCATTACTGGCGACTACTGAGGATTATGCCTACATAATCTTTGGGGGTGCGGCGCGTTTGTATCAGTAAGTGGACCAAACCCGTCGAAACACCTTCGCATCACAAAATAGTCACAACGACAGTTCTCACGAAGACAGAGGAGTGTTTTCTCATGGTCCGGCATTTATAAGAAGCAGAAACGCAAATCGTCTCTACTGATGTATTACACGATGTGCAAGGCACCTAACGATAAGAGGAAATGCTCGCAATTTTCACGGGAGTTATGTGGGAATAAAATGATGCCACTTGCAGGCCCTACAGCAGTGCGAGGTGTAATAGGCACATCGTGCTCCGACCGCTGAAAAATCCTCCCCCAGATACTGACAGGCAGGTTAACAAAGGTTGTTTGTTTCGTTTTAGTTTGAGTAACTGGCGATGTCCTTCCTGAAGGCCTGGGAGAGGAACCCTAGGTGGCCTGTAATGTTAGCATACGTAGAGTGGACCACTGACACGATATCGAATACGATTTCATTACTGACTCATAAAATACTCATCAAACTGAATGTGCATTTTGACACCCTAGTGGCACTCGACCGATTCTAGATGGACATTCGACAAGAACTGGCTGTTTGGACTAGATTAGAAGCGTCGGTCTATTTGGAGAAATCTTACAGACACACAAGAGGCTTGTCCGGATATATTTTACACTAGCAAATCGATCTGAGTTTGACATGTGCATGTGTTCGTGAGTCTCTCTGAATTATTTGAATCAATCTGCGATGCCCATCGTCGCCAAATTCGAAGGTTCGGCTATGCACGATGTTGGACGCGACATGATATTCGAAGGCCGAAACGCCATAGAGCGCGTCGAGTGACGAACTACAACTGATACAGAAAATCGAGGGCCTTATGTAGTGCACGCTCCAAACATTGTCTGACATCGAGCTTCTGAATCCGATTAATGCCTTGCTCGAGGATAAAACAAACGAGCCCTAACACAATACAGCAAGAACAAATCTTGATGGTTTTTGTCAGGTGAATCATCTTGAATGAATTAACCTTTTCGCTGGGATCGATAATTGCATGTTGCTCGAGCTTCAGCATCTCCCGGTGAGCTTCCCAGGTTTCCGAAGGCCGAAGTCCTGTTGCATTGCTCCCTTGTTGATCTATTCTTCTCTTGTGTATAGCCTTGGCCAGCCGTACGATGTTCCTTTCGTTAATATCAGTTAGCTTTTCTCGACGTTGGATGGTCTTTGGTATGAATGGAAAGAGGCCGTATTTTTGACAGTCGGTTAACACATTACTGATCATAGATCGTGAGATCAGGCGATTTGAAATCAGAGATTGTTTGCCGTCATGGTGGGTCCTGTCCATGCTGAACGTAATGTCATACGAGTTCTTACGTCTTGTAGGGATATTTAATTGGTTGTCTATCGCTTCTAGTTCCGTTGAGCAGACAACTGTCCGACTTTTTAGGGATTCGTAGACATTGGTCCGTGTAGATACTATCCTATAGGTGTACGGAAGTAATAAAATTTCATGGGATGACTTCATCTTGTAACCAAGGATATCATTATCCGGTTCCAAAAAATCGGCAATAAGAAGATTCTTGTATAGGTTGAGCAAAACTACTTGGTGATATACTATAAACAAACAAAGTGGAATTGCCCTTGTCGCGTAGTGACGACAAGCTAAGATCGGTTCTACATCTATCGGATAAGCGGTCAGAGAGCTGGCAAAGAGCTCTCGCATAAGTTTACTGAAGTGCATGTAGTTTCCGCCAGACGATAATGAGACAACGGCGAACACTGTGAGCAACAGCAACAGACACAGCGGACCACTAAGGCTGTGCACAAGCGCAGATTCCGAAGGGTCGACATATCCCAATGGAGTAACACACCTCACTCTTGATGTATAACGCAAATACGGCAGATTTTTGTGTAAAGTTAAACCAGGCATAGAACGCTGATCGTCACGGTGCCCCCGGTAGAAGACACGGAACAAGTATGGCCATAAGCTCTGGTTACGACTATTGTATGGTGACACGTCAAGGATTAGTAGGAGCCACCCAAAGATGCCGGCTGTGACACCCATAATAGAGTCCAACTTCCATGATGGCTTCAGGGAAGTCATAGGGGCCAGACGTGGTTGCGAAGATGCTTGATCTCTGATTGGATCAACCAGTTGTGTTTGCAATATATCCAGAAGCACATGATCATGTCTAACCCTTTCTCGTGTAACAGATGCATAAGTCATGTGCTCGTACACGGACGGCACGAACGCATCGATAACGAAGAGGACGTGCTGTCTAACGTTGGCAAGATAATCAAGGTAATTTCTGGGTCGAATCTGGACGAAATCCCGACATGGTAATACAACGAGTGGTCTTCCCTCGTGTCGGGTCATTTCGGTCATCATGTCCTCGATGGGATATTTCGCCCATTTGTGCCGAGGTATTTGCCCGATTTGTGAATTCAGCACCACTGTATGAGCGTACCAACGTTGATGGGAGCCAGACTGATAGCTATTGAGCTCTGCAAGGCAGACTCCAAAGACGAGCAGAGTGGTGGCTTCGGGCCGTACGCCTCTTTGCAATATGAACTTGTCCACCGATGCTAATAGTGGCGAGGAATCCAAGTCGGGGCCATCCTCATTGCTAAGTTGTGACGACTTGTGTACTGCTACACTCAACACGATGGCCATGACACGAGACAGGTGCTCACCGACAAACATGATTGCCTAAAATGACGACGTGATAATTGCTCATTACTTTTGAGTTTGGTGCCTGTACCATTTGAAGCCATCGCAATTCTCCGCGTTATAAACTAGCGTCTCTATAACAGCACTACAGCACGAGACACTGAACAACCCTCAACAACCATTGGATGGAAATGTGAGTGAACTAATTTGGGCAATACTTCACAATCAGCAGGGTGATTTGATGAGAAAGTGAGCTATACGGAAGGACCAATTTTAGGGTTTGCTGAACGTTTATTTATACGTATTGATCATCGCCAGATACACCTATTGAAGGGCATAGACATTAATTAGAAAAAAATCAGAATAAAATCATCTGATTCAGTCATTCAGAGTTGACAAGCTAGCAAAAAAGAAACGCAGTTCAGAATGTTCCGAGTCAGGCCACTATCAGACATTTGACGGCATGTTAAACTTCAGTTAGTCGTCAACGTAGGGCTGCGTAACCCTTTTGATGTCTTATATAACCTGTCGTGGCTGACCTCAAAGAGGTTTGGATTTTTCCTCTGACTGATGGAACAGCTTTTTTGGGGGGTTCAACCAAACAAAAAGTCATTCATCAGAATCCGCAATGACGGACCAGCAACAAGTATTGGTTCATAAGCAATAATACCTAAATAAGGTATCCTTTATAGAAGTCAGAATTAGCTTAGTATGGATGGTCAACATATATATTATATACCAACAATCTACTGCTAAATAGACAAGGTTTATAGGAAAACATCCGTGTACTTCATCAAACCAATAATAAAGAAATTCGTAGCGTAATCACTTGAAGTTATATTTCAATCGCCAGAATACTTAGGGGAAATATTTTCACTTTAAATTAATAACGCTGATAGACATGCATGTACTCTGAGGCGTTACCAAATGTTGTCAATTAATAAATCAATAAATCAATGTCATGTTTTCACCTTTATTACTCTTTACTAAACATAAAATCATTGAGCTGGTCAGCGCGATGGCTTGAACGGCTAAGTCTTTGACTGTAGATAGCCGGAAGCCTCAGGTTCGGGTCGCGCACCGGACTATCGAGCTTAATCGTTCTCACAGCTCCCTTAATGAACCAAACACCTAAATTGTATTGTTCAAGGAATGATACGTTCAAGCATTGCATCGAAATAGAAGAATGGCGTTTCTTTCGGGGAGTTTAAGTAATATACAACTGCAGAGATGGCACTGCAGAGATGTCCTCAGCTGGACGGCGCTAAGGAGCGTTGACTTGGCTGAACGGATACGTCACCAGTCATACTTCCTCTCAATTTGTCTCCGCCTTCAAATGTCGTTTAAAAAATCGTTACAGGAACATCAATCGATTTCTTTCGATCGGTTAATGGAAGAGAAGAGGACCATTTGAACTAGAACAGGCGCGAGTAACGGTTGAACGCTGAGTGTATCTTAACATTAGAACGTCTAAGGCGACAACAGGATCACAGTTATGTTGCCATGATATCCCATAGCCTAATCTATTTATCTTTATTAATTGGCCTGTGAAGGAGAGGCTTTCTTATCAAATCGTTCCTGGGTCCAAGCGCAGGGGGCATTTGTAGATAGATGCGATCATGCACTTGCAAATTTGTCAGTGGAGTCAGCCGTGGCAATAATATCATGCACAATATCCCGTCCATACAGTGCGTTTTTTCACTATCTCTTTTCTTCCCTGTGTTTTTCATTATCTTCCACTTATTATAGCAGGACACTATGAAAACATCAAGTAACTCCAATAGAGCAGCGGGTTAACTCCAATGGGAGAACGCGATGATTACCATCGAGGACTGCTTTTCCTGCAACAGGGTAATGAGATGAAGTGTACAAGGTTCAAAGGGCTGACTACTACAGGGTAATTGAATATTCGCAGTAAGGGGTGAAACAATGACTAGAGCAACTCGGTGCGTCAATTGGCATCGTCTAATGAGGGAACGGCGGTGAGCTAATTGCAACGGAACAATAACAGGATAGCTACAACGAAATTACAGGTCACATTCGGACCGACCAAGTCTGCATAATCCTTGAGTGAGATTGGAATGGTTTTGCAGTGTAGAAAGCTATATATATATATATATATATATATATATATATATATAGATGGATGAGTATCTTTGAAGTAGGGAGCCTAGCAACAAAAGGAAAAATATTGGTTGAGCCCCGTTTTGACACAGACTGAATGAATATCTATTGCTGCTATTTCATTCGAATTCAGTCACCTATTTGTATACGCATTTTTGTTAAAATCAAGTGCAAGATACGAAAGGGTGATTTTCTTTATCGAGGGGGGATTATCGCAGATCTCACCAAGATCTGCTCTAAGCCTTCGCCTCAGGTATCACCAATAGACAGTCCGTGTTATTTTTCTCCATCTTCCTATTCAGCATACATCCCTCTCCTATGCCGCTCCCATACAAGCTATGCTATCTCACTTGCTAGTGCACGATGATCACACTCTATCGTGCACGAATTCTACCTTTGGATCGCCAACTTTTCCAACGACGTCAATAGCGTAGCAGGGCACCGGGCGGCAGCCAAACCCGCGATCCTTTTTGGCAACTCCACCCTTTGGCAAGCCTTTGCCTCCGGCATCCCGCCGGGACAAACGGCGAAGGCATGGATGTACCGTATGGTTCGTTGGTGTTACCTGGTAACTTTGTAGATAGGAGCAGACGCTACCGTCGAACTCAGGACGAAAGGGGCTGTACTTGTAGATTACAGGCTCTCTATAGGGAATCGAAATTGACAAGGCCTCGCTACAGCATAGGACGAACATGTGGGAGAAGTGTGAGAGACGTTTGAGGGAAAAAATCACTTTGACTCGGGGTCACCGTGTAGTATCAGTCGGCGTTCGCCCCACCACTGGTAGATGTTGATCTACTGGGAAGAAGAACGATTGCGCCGAAACCAGTGAGGCTAAAGTTTGTCCTACTTGTGTACATCTCGTCACCGCACCCGGACAATGGGACACTTCAATGTGGGTGTGGATGGACTCTATATCTTCTCCGAAGTTGAGATAAGATAGTTGCGGAACAGGGCTTCGAATCAGAAGCAGGAAAATATTCTCTATAGTGAACTATTGGCATAATTTATTTATTTTAAATATTTGCTTGGTCACTACGCCAGTATAAATAAATATTTTTTTTAAATAAAATATAAAAATATACTATATATATATATATATATATATATATATATATAGTATAAATTAATCTGTACCCTATCGAAGTACTCTGTCTCTATAGTTAGTGCGCTTATTACTATTCAATAATTTTTAATTTATGTATTTTTTTTCATGCATGCAATAACAGGGTGTTCGTTATATTGCACCAGTCTTGACATGAGTTGTACATGAAATGAATATGCTACTTATTTCTAGATATGCCTTAAACCCTAATATATCAGACCACTCTAGACAAACTTTCGCTTTAAAAGGTACCGACATCAACATTTTGCTTTGTGTCTTTAAACTAAACTTTTTCGGGCTGACTCTCAGCCAACATTTAACGCCAACATGCTTTGTGTCTTTACAAAACATACATCCTATAACGTATAATTCCAATGGTCTACCATAGGTGTTTTCTGTTTCGAGACAACGCTTTCTTGTTTAAACGCACACTGCTTGAATGGACGCCCGTCATGTCAACCATTGACTATTAATTCATGTCACTCCACTTTAGTCGCCATGTTCTATTTGAGCCCCACGAATCTCCTGAGGAAAAGGGCGATGCTTATGAGCAGCAATCAAAATACGCTCGCTAAATTGATCAATCGATTAGTCAATGTCGAGAAAACATAACGTCCTCACACGCTTGTAAATGACAACTAAGAGTTGGATGGCGAACGACGGTGCCGCGATGTTACATAAAAGATTATTATTAGAATAATTTCTAGTGGGCGAGCAGATTTGAATTTGCTGAGGACAAGCCACATGGAAGAGCCGTGAAACAGAAACCAAATAGCTGGACGAGTTGTATTTAATGACTAAATCGTTTTGTTACCATGAACAAACAGTCGCTTTTAGTTCGCCTTCTAGTGAGAATTGATTCCGTTAGCATACGCAGGCGTCTCGCCATTGTGCTGGCCCGATGTATGGACCAGTGGGACGCCAGCGTCTAGATTGCCTCGTAACTAGCTTAGAGCTTTCATTGTCGTTTGCTGCTCGGTAAAGAGGGTCGCACACATTGTTCATCTGTCCTCGGAGATGGACAGGTCGTTACGCAGCTGACGCAGTACGTACGCAAGCTAATTATATAATTATGGTGGACAAGCTATCCGACACGTTTTATGACAACGCGAGAGGTTACGATAGTAGTATCCTTATGAGGAAGTATGCGTTGTTTATGTTTGTCATAATTACTTAATTATAGAATCGATCTTATCAGCAAACGTACCTACCGGTGCTTGAAAGCGTTTTTGACCAAACAGAATGTGACTATTTTCTATTTTACAGCCAGTCATGGTCGGTAGATAGATACATATATATTGTTATAACATAGGACACGGAACAGACAGGTCAGCAACCTCTGAGTTATATTGCACTTTGAGGTGTTTGACCAGTTGAGGTCATTGAGATGCTATTTCGGCGAAAATAACAAATTACTATAATTTAATACTATATATACAACAAGGCCATCCATAACTATGTACGTAGATGGATCGTGATTAACGATACTCTCAGCTCACTACAGCGCAGCGATGGCACTTTTACCACTGACGACAAAGAAAAGGCCGAGATATTAAAAAGGCATTTCGAAGCAACGTACCCAGGCAACGATGAGCTGAAGCAACGTCAAAGCAGAGAACCACCCGCTCTGCCAGAAGGACCCCTAAGGCTCACTGTTCACGACGTAGATGTAAGTGCGGAAAACATTCACCGTCACCTACGAAAACTACAGTCGAAGTTAAGTTCCACACCAGACGACATACCATCCTACGTGATGAAGAAACTGGGGCTATCGGTCTGTGTCCCTCTCTCTTGGGTCTTTAGAAAGTCTGTCGATAATGCCACGATTCCAGATGTTTTCCGCTCAGCAATAGTATGTCCAGTACATAAGAAAGGCTCTAAGACCGATCCCAGAAACAAGAGGCCGGTTTCGCTAACAGTTATAGTATGCAAACTTCTGGAAAGCATCATATCTAAGGCTATCTACGATAATGCCAATGCCCAAAGCCTCATCAGTGGAACCCATTATGCATATAGGCCCGGATACAGTACGGTGCTCCAGCTGATAGACACACAATTCGATTGGGCCCGCGAAATCAACGCGTCGCGCTGTTTTGACGCCATCTTCTTCGACTTCAAATCGGCGTTTGAAAGAGTCACACATACAAAACTAATTGCTATGCTTCCACGCTTCGGAGTCGGCAAAATTCTAGTTGACTGGATCACTGATTTCCTTCGAAATAGAACCTTTCGAGTTCGAGTCAATGGACAGTATTCGGAAGAAACAAGCGTCACATCAGGGTGCCCTCAAGGAACCATTCTGGGACCCTTAATGTATATAATGTATATAAACTCTCTTACATATGCTCTCCCTCCCTCTGTATCTGTTAAAGTCTATGCTGACGATATTAAAATATACGCCCCCGTAGATACGCCTCAGCAGAGATCGGTGCTACAAAAAGCACTACACGATTTTTATGAATGGGCAGGGCAGCTAGATCTCATGCTTTCGATCGAGAAATGCGCTGTGCTGCATTTTGGACACGGAAATACTAAGCAAAAGTACTCCATGGTAGCATAGAACTTAAATCACAAAAATCTATTAGAGATCTAGGTATAATCACATCAACTAGTCTAAAATACTCTGAACATACTGCGGACGTTGCTCTTAAAGCTAGTCAGCGAAGCAATTGGATAATGCGTACGTTCACAATTGCCGATCCGAATCTATACGTACTACTGTTCAGAACCTACGTCGAACCTGTGATAACCTATGCTGGGCCGGTCTGGCACCCAGAATGAAAAATAACGAATTTGCGTTTATCGAACTCGTGCGACACGCAGTTGAATCCAGCGAGTGCTTCTATGTATGTGTGACTCTAAACGAGTTTGAAGTGACTTCATATGCCTCAGTTAGAAACACTTTGTGGTGTAATAAGTTGACCGGAAAATTTCACTGGTACGTGATGCACACTTTTAAACTTCTACTATTTGCAAGATTTGAACCTTATATAATACTGAATATCTTTGCAGGTAGTAGCCTTGTGGGGCACCCATGCACATAATTATATATATATATATATATATATATATGTGGAGTACATTATGTACAATGGTATAGTAACGACAAACATCCAAGGCGCAAGGCAGAATCCGGTGTTTTCTATTCATATCCATAGAAAAGTACTATCAGCGAGGTGAAATGGACTTTGGTTAGCGACCGGCCTCCAGGCCTCCTCTCATCAGCGTTGTCGGAATCTGTTCGTATAGCAGTGGCACCACTATGAGAAATATCCGATGGAATTATCCACACCACCATGAGACAAACCACGGCAGGACGAAATGACGATGGTAAACACAGACAGCCTAAGACGGCGCCAGGACACATGGCGAAATCGAAGCGATCTGACTTATTTCACTTTAATTTTTGCACTGCCTAATCTATGAGTGTGAGCGGAACGACGAGCTCTGCTCAATCAAGTATAGTATATGATGTTATGGGCTGCAATATTTCCTTCTAGTTGATTCAAAGCAAACATTGTCACATTCGAGTAGCCAAGGTATAGGTCGTACGCTTGCGACTGTTTGACCTTTAATGTGTCGTTTTCATCGTATGTGACATACTTCGTCGAAGGTTGTTGGGAGAAAGCTGGATAACAAGATAATGAGATGCAGTGCGTTTATCTTACACTCGAGGGCATGGAGAAGGTAACCGGTGACAAACTCCCAGAAGATGGATTTGTAAGCAATTTTCTCATTTTTCTGTGAATTTGTGAATGGGTAATACTTGTAGGTAATTTCGTGATTTGTGGTACGACTTTGTTGTTGTGTTGTCGACATCGCAAGATGCTCGATCCGTTAATGGACTGACTCGTATTAGCTCGTATTAGCAAATGAACCTTAATAGCTGACCAGTTCGCTTGGATGGCGAAGCTGACGAATATTCCTCACGAGTCGAAATCCTCATGAGTGTCCATGAGTTTTATTTCCTTCCATCTTGGCAAAGATGACTCCGTCTACAATTCTGAGACGTTCGAGAATGGGGCATGCTGTTTTCACGTTAGGCCTACAATTAAACCTTTTCGCGCAGATCTTCCAGCCGTTCTTTATCCATATTTGGACCAGGATTCCACAAAGGTGCTGCGTAATTTATGATTGATTAATATGATTTAGATTAATCAATTGTAGAATTTAAATAGGATGGCATACAATTGTGGATGCCGAAAACGACAATACACAAAGAGTCCAGTTCGTACCGCTGCGATGCCCGGAAAACTACGACCGTCACGTGGTCAGATTGTTTTAGGAAAAGTTCGCTGGAGCATCTCCGTTCACCTCAAAATGGTGTTGACATACCTCAGCTTTTTGTCTGTGGTGTGTTGCAAAGGTGTCACTATCACACCCACGAAATGCACTACGAGAATCTTTGACCACAATCCTCTTGCGAATGTAGTTGTGGGTGATTTTATAGTTGGATATGCGAACAACGGTGTGTTCCATTATAGCTATTTGCCACTTATGTCTAGGCGACGTCCTTTTCTGAGAAGGTAATTCGTTTCTCATCGGTTGCTTTTGTAATGTCTAGGTAAATTTTGAGATCAGCTTGCCCATTGCGAATGCTCGAGTATTAATTGATTCCACATTAAAAAAATCCAAGATTGGGTTTTTTTGAGGAAACGCGCTTAATATAGACTCGCCCCCCCCCCGAGAAGTAGATCCGTATTTTGTAGATAACTATCGCAAAAAATACTGATGCCGTTGTAGATTCCCTCACTCAATTAAGGAAATTCATTTGTCGAAACGTTTCCCCATTAAGTCCACCTTTCTCTAGATCAGAGTCTATTTTATTAAGAAACCTAATTTATATATTTAAAAAAGTGTTTTATGCTACTTATGTTGATCATGTAAATCTTGCTTGATCAAACATTTCACATATTCCCTTTTGTGCTGGGTTTATCTTGAGTTCCCCATTATGCAGTTCTTCAATATAAGTGCTTATACGATTCACCATTTTCGCTGTCAATCTCGTTGGCTAAACATGCAAAAGGCTAACCATATAATTCGATCAGGGAACGTAATGCTACATACAACAAAGTTAGATGAGACAGAGTCATCATTAGCGTCTTGGACTGCCAGAGCCGAGGGACATGTGGACTGGGATCAAATCCTATCGGACGCTTTGGAGAATCTTTGAAGTCTTTACCATCATTCTTGATTTGAGAATTCTTGTCATGTTCAAGCAAGGCAGACAAAATAAGCAGAGGTGGCCCCGACAGGTCCTCATAGTAATTCCTAAACGTTAAGTGCTGAGACCTGTCAGATGGAGCAGGAGCTGGGGGTTAGCTCAAGCAAAAGATGACAGAGAATCAACAATATCGGCGCACGTAAATGCCCCCCCCCTACGTGCGTGGCTCTGTCCTTTCTCAATACGTCGAGATTGCTAATTGAGCTAAACTAGCAGCGTTTTCTGTTTTCAAAAAAAAATCAGCTCAACTGATCCGGATAACTACCTGGAAAATCGCATATACGTTTTTTTTTGCGAGGCGGAGATTTTCCTCAAACTCGCAGACACCACCAGAGACACTCCAATCTCCATAAAACTGGGCCCGATCCAGTGCAGGGTCTGCTGGGAATCTATCTCTTCCCTAGAGTCGGCGTTACGCTTGGCATTACTTCGATCTCTAGGGAAGGTGTGTACTGCTCCAGCTAGAGTTCTATGGCCGGGTGCCTTAGTCGCCGACGACTACTTTGGCTTCCGCGTTGGGGTCCTGCCCGGGTACGCTCGGTCACCTAATCCCCGGCCCGTGATAGCGGGAATACGCGGGAAAAGACTGGTGAAGGAGGAGGCCCCAGTGACAGGCAGGCCAATCTACCCAAGAGGTACCGGCGACTCGGTCCACCTCGGTGAGAACCGCACACACTGGCCGAGACAATCTGTACATTGTGTCACAACAGATTCTCGTGTTGCTCTCTTTTCTCCGGAGTATTTGCCATAACATTAACAGTTGCTCGAATAAGCATAGCCTGTCAAGTAAGCAGCACTAGCAAGAAAGGATTAATTTATTTAGACAATCTAGTTGGACTGTCTTAACGATGCGAGTGGAGAAGAGTGCTCAGTTCAATTCGCGCGATGACCCTATACAGGTGTATGTGTCCACGACCATGGGTGACTAGCCGCCGCATCGTCGATGTGTGCGAGATTCATTGTCAAGAAACTCTGTTCGCTTTTTCAGAGCTTACGAAATCCACTTTTCTTACTAAATTATGTATGAACCAGTCAATTCGATCGCCTTAGTCCAACGAGTGAGTTCTTCAAAGGGCGCGTTAAGGTTTTCGGGCTGAGCTTTTCGGAATAATGGTCGAAGGCTACTGTCATATCATCAAATTTATTGTACTAATTGCCAGCTAAATCATTATTTACAAGACAGCTGATAATCCGCGACGGCTATATGATGAATAGGGCAAACCATCCAAGGAAAAATACAGTCGTTTTATACGGGACACCGAAAATACACCGTGTCTGGCCGTTATCGTCCTTATCGTCGTGGAAGATTACATTGGTCATTTTTGGGTGCTACTACAAAATGGCTTGTCTCAAACGTCAAGTCATCGCTTTGGTAGCAGCTCGAGGACGGCCAATATTGGTTGCTCAGGATATCGATTGAGAAGCGTGTGGTTGTTTTTCTAGATCCAGTTTCCAGTTTTCTAGATATATACAGTTCTTCTCCGCAAAGTGGGCTTAGTTCATTGGATTTACATTGGAATTGGGTCGCTCCACTTAGGACCACATCATATAAAATATGTCGAGCGAGAGAGCCTACACTATGTACATACTATTCCTCTGCGGTTTCGAAGTTCAAGTGCTGAACTGAATGAATGCATTCGCTTTAATTAGCGCCGAGGTCGCGTATCCTACTTAGTAAGCACTGGGCGCTCTCTTTGGAGATGGCGTAGTATCAGAAGGCAACGAGATTCTACACGAAAAGGCTGTCTTCTCTATGTAGCAGATGACCTTTCTCGGCTGGGGTCAACGGCTGATACTGTGGCCCTCCTCCCAAGCCATAATTACAACCCTTCATTGAGGTCTCCCATATTTGTCATCATATAGCAAGCTGGCTGCTGCGAAAGAGATTCTTCCAGCACTTATCCAAGGGTGGCTGAAAATTTAGTTATCGAGAGCAATCCATTTTAATGATCTCGGCTAACTTCTCGTTAGAACCAAATATTTTCGTATTGGGACAAACACGATTGTTTCTCTAAGCCCGATCCTATCCCACAATCTTCAAACTATAGTTTGTCCTCGTTCTCGTCGAAATATCTATACATGTTGTTTTCACTTAAGCTCAAGTGGTCTTGGC
Source organism: Stratiolaelaps scimitus (assembly GCA_019614645.1). Classification (NCBI taxonomy): domain Eukaryota; kingdom Metazoa; phylum Arthropoda; class Arachnida; order Mesostigmata; family Laelapidae; genus Stratiolaelaps; species Stratiolaelaps scimitus. The sequence continues at coordinate 1,923,265 of JABWDB010000018.1, read as the reverse complement.
TGTTGACACGTACCAATGATTCGCGACGTACATTATACAAATCTGCTTGACATTTTGTCCACTCATCTCGTAGGTGAGAGGTAGCCGACTTTGCTGACATAACATTGTGTTTGATCGCTATGGAAACATTTAGAATTTTTATTTTTTTATTTCTTGTTTGCTTTTTAAATATCTGTGCGCAATAGCCGTAAGTGTATACGTCTCGTGGTCATACGCATTTTAGCACTTATAATAAATAGCATGGAACATGTGTCAACTGACTCTATCCGTGTATAAGGCTCCAGGACTGTCCAGTTGAAAATCAGCTGTTTTGTTGTTTAAATTGAGTTCTGAACAATAAATTCAGACTTGGACTTTTGAAAGAGAAAAGAACCTGAGATAAGTTCAACTGTTCCCCGAAAATAGAATCTGTAAAACTAAGATGTCTCGTAGTATCCGTGTTATTTGCTAACCTCTAGAAAACAATACTCAATCAAGATGTTGCTAGTATGTAAACACTTGCGTTGATTTTTCCACACATTTGTCAGACACAAGTCAGTACAAAATGTACCCTTATTTGTACTCGAGATCTTCAGGCTAACTTTGCTAATTTTCTATATCTCGGTCAAGTTGTACGTCTATTAGTGCACAAGTGCTAAATTTTCCCTTCGAAACACAATGTGATGGCCAAATGCACCGTCAGCGCACAGACTCGACATGCTGTAGCATCTCGTATATCCGACGTGTGAATCGAAACAACATCGCCATCAGGAAATGAAAAAAAACATATTTTTCATATAATAAATCCAAGTTCTGGCGACGATGCTCACAATCGGATTCTCGAGAGCGCTACTGGCTGAATTCGGCGCAGCGCACAGTGCAGCATCCTCTTTCAACGTCCTGTCCACGAAGCAGGACACTCGCGTCCACCTGGAGTTCATGGCCTACTTCCTTTACGGCCGTATACGAACAATAACATATTCGAACCCCTGGCCTTTCTCAGGGCACTGGCCCCTCAGCTGCGCTCTCTGGCGGCTGTTGTCAACTCGTATACCCGTGCTACCATTTGTTTTTCGGCTTTACTCGCGCACTAGCCAACAGAATCTGTACGGTACGTACCAGACCTGTGGTCGCTCTCTCTCTCTCTCGCTCTCTTGTGTGGCTCTCCCACAGTAGCTCGATACTATGTGGTCCGCTCCGTCAGCTTGGCCGTTTGCCTGACCAACAGCAAAGCTGTGAGCTCGCTACGAATAGCTAATACTACAGTACCTCCGTAGGTGCATTCAGCTGTACGCTGTATACTCGTCCGCCTGTGCGTTGTCCGTCAATCGTTTCGCCTCCCTACTGAAGCAGTTATACCAGCGTCGTACTCTGTCCCAGCGTGTGTACGATGACGATCAGTAGAGCCCGTTGGCCTGTTCCCCACGTCTGTGGCGCGTTTTCTCTCAGCCGCTCTCGGCTGTGCCGGCCAGAATTGAGGCAGTGGCTCTCCTCCGGGCCTCGGCCCTCTCTACTCGAGGCGAAGGGAGGACACACTTCCTGTTTGCCACGGGCTACCGGCACGCCACCACCACCACCGGCCAAGTGGTAAACGGTGCCGCGCTGAGAGCAGCGGCAACGACCTGGCGACTGCTGACGCCTATGCTGGCTACCGCCGTAGGAACAACAACAGCGCAGCAAGAGACGGAGCCTGAGAACGGGGCCTGATCATCCTGTTGTCGGACAACACGACATGACACGGCCGCGACGCTGGTGAAACACGCAGCGGCACTGCAGCCGCGATTACTGACAGCCGGCGAAGGTGAAGAGTCTGAGAGGACTCCGCCGGTTGTGCTGCGTGTCTGTCTGGGCAGCTGGTGCTGCGACCCGCACCGCGCTCAAGTCAGCTGCGGAAGTCAAATCGCTACTCAGGATAGCGGCGACGGCGGCGGCGACGGCGGCGGCGGAACCACCACTACTACCATCACAACCACTCGTTTTCGCAATCTGTTCGCGCTACTGCTGCTGCTGTCGATCTGTAGTTGTTTCTCTGCCACCACAACTCCACCAGCAGTGACTATCTGACGGTCTCGTAGCGGAGGTGGGGAGGCGGCCATGCCCGGCTGGCTGGTCGGACTGCAACCGACGGAAGAAGAGTTGAGTTGAGACAGTCAAGTATATATATATATATATATATATATGAATGTGTGTATGTATATATCTGTTGTGCGTTCGACGTATCGAATCGGCCGACAGACAGGCAGATGAACCGACCAGCCATCTCCTTTCTGGTGACCTGCATTTTGCTACTGCGGCGGAAGAGCTGCTGCAGCAGCAGCAGCAGCAACAGTAGTAGTGGTACTTCTTACTGCTCAATACAACAACTAGCGGACTTGAGCCTCAGAAGCAGCCAGCCGGCGAATGAATGGAACGGATGGACGTTTATGAATATTGGATTTTGTATCGAGTAATAGTTGTCCCTCGCGCGCGTTACCATCCGGTAAATCAGTCAGTGAGCGTGCCAGCTGCAACGGAGAGACATCGTGAGTGTGGCCTCACAGAGCTCGCGACGGGTCGGACAGTGGTGTGACTGTTTCGCAACGCCGAACTCACCTAACCAGTACATCTACTCTGAGCTGTTCCGGATCAGGAAGCTCTTTTTTTTCTTCTTCTTCCTCTTCTTAACATCATGATGCTGTCGTTATGGTTGGTTCTATGGTTGTTGTGGTTCTCTCGACGGAATGTGGCCAACTGCGGTATGGTGTTCTTACCGCTGCCGGCATCGCATGTTGTCGTTAATGCCGGTGCTGCTGCTGCTACCACTGCTACCAACGTCGTCGTTTGATCGGCCGCCGGGTGGAGGCGCTAGTAGCGCTCCCGTGTTTACATCTGCCGACCGAGCGAGTGAAGTGAGCCAGTATCTGATGAACGACTATAGGGGAACTCCTGTGCGGGCAATCAGTTAGACGACCGGCCCGGCCTGGATTGTGCTAGTACGCTTCCACTGCGCGAATGCGCGCTAGCGTCTCTCTGCGCGCTCCCTCCAAAGACGTCATCGAACGCCGGCAGCGGACAGAAACGACAGTGGCCGTAATAGCTCCGGTTCCGCCCGCCATAGTGGATCGGTGTGCGTGACTCGACTGATGGCGCGATATACTTGTTGTTGTATTATATAACATCGAGAACCTAGAGAACAACTGCAACAGCCGGTGGGCAGATCGATTCTGACGGCCCCGTGCCGGCCGGAACGCTACGTAACAACGCTACGATGGAACAAGACGCACGCTGCTGGTCGTGGTCGCCAATGTTGGCGCTGCCAAGAGCTGGGAGCATTGGTTGTACGCCAGTCACAGCGAGTTGCTGACAGCGGTAAACTTGAACAAGATACAACAACAACATAGTAGTATTGCTCTTGTCGGCAGCGACAGCAGAACTGGATCGAACGTCTTCTACTGTTGCCGTTCTACCCTATCCGGAATCGCGCTTTCCTCGTCTACGCGTTTGTTCATATATGATACTATGTATCAGTGACAGATATCGTGAAGAAAACCCCGACCTCAAGAGGTCAGCGACTAAAAGTGACTGCTACCAGCTTCACTGTGGGACAACCTTGCACCGTCGGACCAACGTCAGGCAGTGTAGTACCCCAACAACAGATGATTGCTGGTGACATGGCTTCGAATACGAGCCGCAGGCAGAAGCTAGCGTGAGTGAGCGTTTACTTGCGACTGAGAGAAACAAAATCGACGAAGGAATCCACCCACTATACACTGCATCGTGTACCGCCTCTCATCGACACGTGCCTATTATAACGACAGCTACGATCGAAGACGTGAGCGAGTCGTTGCAACGTCCGACTTAGCTAACGTTCGAGAGGGCTTACCGCTGCGAGACGACGAGCACAGAGCAGCCGCAAGTTCGGAGTGGGAGCAGCTGTTGGCTCCGGCAAAAAAAGTTCTCCGCTCCATCCAGTCAACTACCGCGAGCATCAATCACATCGCGCATCGTAGACTGAGCTTAGACACGGCGACGCTCGCGGTCGGGACGATTAGCGCGAAGGCTGCACAGCGCGTCGCCGCAAACATCTAGCACACTGGATCGGTGGTTGACCACTCCCCACGGCCAGTCCGTCGCGCGCGATGTTGCCAGGCCAATGCACCTCTGTATCATTCGCAGCGGAACGCCGACACCCGGTGCCGTCTTCGCGATCCGGCTGGAGCTCGGCGCGCGCGTCACGGCCGACGGACCGAAATTGTAGTATTGTTATCAGCAGCAGTGGCGCTGATAGACGTTGTGCAGTGAGAGACGGAGTCAGCACAACTTGTGGTTCCCGCAGCACGAGGAGGAGCAGCAGCAAATCTGGTGGCAGTCTCTGCTGCCGCCGCCACCGCAGCCGCCGGTACCACCACCGTCGACAGCGTTGCATAGCCCGATACTGCTGTCGCAGCGATCGAGAGAGGGTGTCTGTGTGTGCGTGTGTGTGAACGCCGGCAGTGATCGCTAACGGCAGCGCGATCCAAAGAGAGAGAGAGACCGGGCAGAAAGCCAACGGAGTACTAGAAAGAGTTCTCCTCGCGAGCGGCCTGAGACTCACTGACTGACGGTCTTGTGCGAGGGAAACAGACAGAGAGAGAGAGCGAGAGAGAGGGTGGAAGAGAGGCTGGCGTCGCCGGCCGCCGCCGGAGGCCGCTGGAATCGGAAACGTGGATATGGAAGACAACAGCCGCCTGCAGCTGCAACGGCTAGTTTCGACTCCCGCCGTGGCGCTCTGCCGAACCTGAACGGCTGGCGTTTACGGTGCCGGCCAGTGTATGCTAACGAGACAAGCGTAGGGAGCAGCGAACGGATTTTGTTTGGGCAAGGGTGCGTGAGATGGTCGTGGGTATGACGTTGTCATCGTTGCTCGGCCGCTTGCCAACGCCGCCTGCGTTCGCAGCAGCAGCAGCAGCAGCAGCAGCAGCAGCCGCAGCTCTGGCGAGGACGTCGATAACGACAACAGCAGCTGCGACGGAAGCAGCACTCACGAGTTTGCGGCAGCCGCGGCAGCCGCAACAACAACAACAACAAGCATCGATATCCTCGGTAACTGCAGCAGCAGCTCCACTACGGTCGCTAACAACACAACCAACACCGGCAGTGTACACAGCCGCCACCGCCGACGACGACGATGCCGCCGGTGATTTTCGACGACCGAGCACCAGTGAAGCAGCAGCCGAACAGGATGAACGAGCCGGGACCGGCAAGTGAACTCGTACATGCTCTGCGGGCGTAGCTCGCGCACCCCGTGAGAAAGGCAACTTCGGATCGTGGTAAACGTTGGCGGCCCAACGCCTCTACCATCAGACATGAGATAGCATCTGGCCGGCAACGGTGTGACATAGTGAAACATACAGTGAGGCAGGTTATAAGGCGACCGAAGCGCGCCGGGTATCGACAGAGTTTGTTTGTACACACGTGAATATCGGTGGGCCGACTGGCTGGTTCACGCGCGCGGGACGCGGGACGGGTTAAGATACAGACATACTGACTTACAGAGAGGGAAAGAGAGGTATCCTCACTGAGATATGCTGACACCCACTCCCCCAGCTGCTGCAGTCTCGTCAGGGAAGGTGGTGGTGCTGCTGCTGCTGCTGCTGCTGGTGGACGAGGAGGAGAAGAAAGACGACGCCGGCGACGTGGAGAACCAATAAGGGCGCCCATATCCACGTGCTCAGCGATCCACGTGTCGAGCGATCGACACCAAGGCGGGCAGGGTGACGGTGACCACAACCACTGCTGGCGTCAGCTCCACCACCAGCTCCACTGTCAACCTCCAGCGCGAACTGCTAACGGCGTCCGGCAGCCTCAGCGTGAGCGCTTTCGGAGAGGACGTCGAGTTGCATCTTGCTCTCGTTCCGATTGGGTGCATCTCTTCGTACGATTGGCAAGCATATAGATACTCCGTCTGTCGACGTTGAGCTGGTAGGTCCCATTCCGCGCGGCCAAGTTACAGCTCTCTGCTGCGCGTGCCAACCTGTGATATCGTCGCCTTGGTGGTAACGTGATGGTATATAAAGAGATCGCAAATCGGCGCACTCTGATGCATGTTTCGGCCTGTCAACTATCCACGGACGCGCATTGAAGGACATATTAACAACAATCGGCAGCAACAGCAGCAGCAGTATTCGATTTCCAAAGAGTCGAATCGTTGCCGTACGTGTGTTCGCAGAGTAACATCAAGCGCACCATTCGACGAAGGTTAAATGCCTTGGGAACTGAGTCGACCTTGAACCGGAACATGAGCTCTAGCCGTCAACAAGCGTGCGATCTGGTGACCGCTTCTAGTCCGGACAGCCGTAGTGGAAGCGAAGACCGCCGCTCAACCTAAATCAGCATTCGTTCGTGTGATATCCACGCCAATATCGCCGAGTCAACATTATCACCACCGGCGATCCCTTCGAGCGGAAACTCTAGTGACAAACTGACGTGAACAAGTCGACGACGCATGTGCAGCGTTGGAGATAACATGATGTGGAGCCGAACTTCGGAGGACTATTTTCTAGTATTCTGTGTACTTTTCATCAATTTCTGCCTGTTCGGTATCATGCGATCGGGCGCACTCATCTACGTCGCTCTGATCGATACGTTCGGGTGTTCTCACGAATTAGCCTCATGGCCGCTGACGTTAGCCGGCTCCTCGATATGCCTAATAGGTAAGTCTAATCGGATCGTGTGATAGTTGCTGCCGACCCCCATTTCGACTCCGTCTGTAATTATCGACTGCATACTTCGTGGCCATTCGGATTCGAATCGCCGTGATGCCGCGCCGCGAATTGCTTAAATTCATCAATAACGTAACTCGAACATAAAGTAGTAACATCTTACATCGACGCGACCTGCTAGTTGTAGAGTATAGTGTGTGTGTGTATATGTTTGCAGGAGTTTCGATTTCACTAGACAAAAGAAAAACTCTCTGACAATCTGACGAACTCTGATAATCGGAACGATCTCTCTGTTTATGTCAGGGAGGCTCTTTTATGCGTTACGTATAGTTATTATCTGGCCGGAGCGCCATAAAACATCGAGAACGTACACCTCATTTATGTTGATACAACGCTATCGCGCATGTCGTGTCAGTTGCGTCCGAATCCACGGAGACCGTTCTCGCTATCCGACTCTCCAAGGAGGTATCTGGGCAAGCTGCGGACAACTTGAATATTCCTGGCGGGTCCTGACGTCGACCATGCCGACATACATATTTATTAACTATTATACCGATAGTAAATACCATAGGTGTATTGTAATTAACGAAGAACTAGAATAATCTCGTATCATTATAATTAGCAAATGACAACAATTTATCAGTGTGGATAACCCTTGATATTATTATTACTATCACATTATTACTGCAGCCGGGTGAAGGTCTACAGTGACCTGTACAGGTTAAACCGATCGATCCCTGTCCATATCCAGCTCTATCCAGCATTGATTATTACGTGGCCATATTACGTGCAGGACAACAGCACAACTTCGACCATTGCAAATATGCCTGTCCGAGATGATGCGCTCATGCTAATATCGAGACAGATTGTGCGCGTTCGCGCGAGAGAGCGACGAGATAGGGAGATACACGTTTTCGGCGCAGAATCTGCAGGCGACATGTCGCCGAGTCAGTTAGCTAGACACTCTACCCGTGTCCCTCTCTCTCTCTCGCTGTACGATCGGTCTCCTACAGGATCCTGGATCGTATCTATCACACCTACCACTACGACAACATATAGACATAAAATACACTCGAGTATGGCGGTAACGACTCTCGGACGCACGGGCGGATGGACGGACGGACCCGCTCGACGGAGATACCGATACAACGGCGGACACACAGACAAACACATTCATTCTCTCAGACTCAGTCAAGTCTGCTCAACGCTGCGGCGCTGGGCCGCCGCTGCCGTCGCCGCCGCCGCCGCCTACCGGCTCGAAAGGTTGATTATTCACATTTTCTGGGTTCATTCGCATCCGCTGTGGGACGTCGACGAGCCGCCGCCCGTGGGCCACCCATCACAGCCTTTAGCCCTCCGCGTGTTTATGCAATATGCACTATGCAGTATCATATAATGCCGATACGTATGCTCCCGCCTATGTTGTCGTTGTTGTTGTTCTTGGTCTGAAGTTGCTTCTTTGTCGGTGGTGGCGGTGCGCTCTTCGCACTCTCGACACGATGGAAACGAAGCTGCTACATCATCATACTACATCTAGCCAACGTACACAAGAGCAGCGATTGGGCGCACTCACCGTGGTCGGCTCTCGCCAACCCGTCGACCAGCAGCCACCCGAACTCGTCTTATATTATGTTCGTCCTCGTCGTCATTCATATGCACAAGATTCTCGCGCTGTGCGATTGCGTCAATCGACTGTTCGACTTTCGCAGCTCAGTTCAGAGCTCATCCGTTGCACACACACACACACCCCTTTTCTACAGGCGGCACTTCGGCCGAGCTCCAGTCCCGTTCCCCAAAAGTGCTCTCTCTCTCTCTCTGCTACTTCGCTCGCTGATGATATTGATCATGATGACGACAATGATTATGCTGATACTCACAACGACGACGGATGGGACGCTTGTACACGTTCAGCGTTGGCAAATTCACAGCCAGTAGCACTACCCGCTGCCGCCGCCGCCGCAACAGCATTTGAACTGCTGAGTTCTGATGTAGCTGTTGCAGCCGGTACAGCAGCCTATGATGCCCCCAATGTCATCGTAGTCGCTGGCCCGCAGCACTCCGCGATGAAGACGAACGCAACGAGGGCTTCTAGTCGACGACTGCTGCTGCGGCTGATGATGATGATAATGATGTTGTTCTAGCTGGCGAAAACAGCGGCGACGATGTCGTTGACTTCGTTGACGATGTCCCATCTGTGGCGCCCTCGAGCCCTCTCCTCGTGATCATCATCTTCGTCTTGTTGTTGTGCGTTACCTTCGGAAGCTCAAGGCGAGACAAGATTGGAGCTGACGACTCATGATAACGCTGAAGCAGAGAAGAGAAAGATGATGTTGGCGATGATGGAAATAGTGTCCTCTCTCGATCTACCCTCACTCGAGGAGGCAATCGCGGATCGTTGCCCATGTCGACGCAGCAACACCCAGATCCGTGGCGCCATATGGGACCGGATGAACTTTCCTGCGCTTATCTCTCTCTCGCTCTTTCTCTCTCACTCTCGATCTTCCATAATAGCCTCGCGTTCGTATGGTAGTGTAGTGCTAAGGCGGGAGGTAGCAGGCGGCCAAGGCAAGCAGCGGCATCGCAGAGCGTGATCACCGCCAGCGTCTTTTCAATTTCAGTCGAACAAGGTCTCCTACAAATGGCGAACTCCTACAGAAGTAGCTACTGGCCTGGAAGCTTAGCTTTGTTCTCGGAGCGTATCAAGTACATCCCATATCCCATGCGCGGCATGGGATATAAGACGGTCCCCGAAGGCATCAAGCAAAGAAGTAGATTCGAGCAAAAAGTGAGAACGCTCCCCGCCCAGGTTCACTGGCTCGCCGAGCCGTTTGTTTGTATACAATAGCCAGCCATACAGACGCGTCCCTCCACTGGGCGGTCAGAACAAAGTCGCCCGCAGTCAACTGGCCAGAGACGTACCCAGAGAAAAATGATGATGAGCGGCTATTTATTTATACACGGTAGCCGGGCTCCCCATGGAGGTGCGGTGACTATCAGCGGACACGTTCAGGCCCACCCCGTTCTTCGTGAACGTGTCTGGTGTAGAATGACGATAAAGAAGATCGCCTTGGTTACTCCAGATGGGTTCAAAGTGAATAGACGCTCCTGTTTGAAATCTGTCTAACTTAACCGATCGCACATGCGCCACCTCCATTTCGCTTTTAAACGTCCATATTTAACGCGTTTAGTGCTGCGCCCCATGCGTCACAGCCTCGTGGCGAACGAATGCATAATTTCTGTGGGCATGAGATGCATGCGGCTGTCGACAATGTCGGAGGAGCCGGTAGAGCTTAATGTCTATCCAGTGGGCCGGATCTGCGAGTTCTACTTCTTGTTTCAAGGTCGACAACTGCTACTTGAATATTTCAGCCTTTGCTGGCTATGGGCTACTGTGTGTGGTGGACGAGCCGCTTAGTGTTTGGTGTTCATTCCGTCCTTAGGCACCACTTGAACTTAGTCCTTTCTAAGATAGTTCACTGTTGGAGTCGCCGGTTGACGTGAATCCTGTCAAACGATCGGAACCAACTCACATGCACGAGGAGGGCGCAGAGAAAAGGCTGATACGACCTTCAAATTTGCCTGGTAAAAACACTCATATAAAGCAACTGAAGTAAAGCTCAATGACATCTAGTCACTCAAATCTCGTCCACGTGTAATATATATATATATATATATAGATTGAGATCAGTTTCGTACAACAACATGTTGTTTGAATAATGCTTCGCTTCTTCTATATTTGCGCCTTCGGTAAATGAGCATAACGTTTGTTTTTGTACTGACGAGATGGTCTGCCCGGAAAAATGCTGAAGTTTTGAAATTGACGGATCGAAGAAGGATTTGACATAGTGGGAAGTCCAGGTGACAGCTTGAGCCAATAGGTGTAGGGCAGTTTCACGAGGTTAGGTTTATTCAAAGTACAATATGAAATATCTCAAATAAAATAGAAGTTTACACACTCATCGACGTGCTGCCTCTATCCGAGTAACATACGCACCCCGAATAATTCGACAGTGGCAATAGAAAGGACTCATACATTTCAGTCATTCGGATGTCAGAAAAGTTTTATAACGTAAAAAATAGGCCACTGTTCGAAAAATAAAATCTAAAGAAAGCAAATATTTTGTTCACTTTGCTCAGTTGGTTACGTGCTCATTTTTCCGAATTAAAGTGATGGTCACCGCCGTGAGGCCATTGGATTTTCAGCCAGGGGAGCAGCTTTATACAAAAGCTAACATCTCTTGCCTGACGGTAGTTCTATTAGAGGGGCGTTGTAGCTTAAGTGCACGGTTCGGAGTAAGTCCGCTATGACGAAATAAAAAAAAGCTTGAAATAGGAAACCGTTTTTACTCTCCTGATCTGCATCTGAGGGCTGAGTTTAAAGACAATATAGACGTGAACAACTCAGGTTCACGTATATCAATCGTCTCCTATACTTAGTCGAGTAAAGACGTTTAACAGCTGCGCATGGATAGCTGTAGTCTTCATAACTAATAGATGGTTGATTCATTGAGAAATTTATTGATGAGTGAGGCGTAATAGGTTGTATCGGGCGAAGCAGCATATTTGTGGATGTGCCGTTTGATTAATCTAACCGAATTTGTTGTTATCCACTGAAATTATACTGTGCAATGAATAGCGGGTTTGATGAAAGTGAGTTGCGTAATGGCGGTCGCGATGTAATTTCTCCTGACTTGTTAACACGAACTTATCGTATGATTATTATGATGAAAAACAACTCTAGCTCTCCGGTGAGGAAATATCAAATTAATGCCGACGGCACACTTCAATAATTATATGATGCTAATTACGGGCACGCCATGCTTTTAGGACTAACCAGTCAATTTAGCTTTATGATACTCGAACGACATAAAAAAATGTATATTATTATTCATTATTCACTGCCCGATCTCAACCACAGTAGTGCTAATATAGTGCTATGCAACACATTGCTTTAAATGCATAATGCTGACGGCTTTCCCCGCCATCGCCGTAAGCGTGGCCCATAAAAGTCAGATTTAGCGGACAAAGAGTTCTCTAACTAACCAGTGCTCGACTTTGTCAAGCCATCATTTAGTAGTGATGTTCAGGACGGGCATGTCCACTCGATCAGCATACACCTGATGCTCACCGAGGGTCCACTGAGCCACGAGTCTCGATCGTAGTATTGTGACGAGAGGGATTGTTCCATTCGTTGGCTCCTCTAAAAAGAGAATAGCTCATTCAAGATGACAGATATAAGTGGTGGTGCTGCTTTGTCGCTGTTGAACTCGCAGACTTGGCCTGCCCTGGTGTACCCTACGTGTCCTGGTGTATGCTCAAGAAGACACGTATCACCTGCACCTTTCATCGTCGCTCTTGTGCTGCCGTGGACCGAAACGAGAGGTTATCAGTCCAATGACAAGCGTGTATCCAGATGCCGTCTACAAAAAACGACATTTTATTATTTTGCTTTAGCCCAATGGATAGAGGACTCCGGCTCAGATTTCGTCATGGTGTCTGGGTGCCTTGTACCTATATATTACCATCATTGGGGCACATTCAGAATGTCGTGAAATCTGAATATTAACAGGAAAATATTCGAGCATTATCGAGCCATAGGTTCAGAGATGTGCCCGCTTTCGAATCCTCCGAATGGGAGCCGACACATTCGACTTGAGATCGGCCATCATATTGGCTTCTGTTCATTTACTGATTTGTTATTACACATCCGATCATAGAGTAAGGTACTATTATATAAAGTGAAAATACATGTTAGCTTGTTTTTTAAGATTGATCTTTTATCCGTTATTATTTATAGTCATTATATTTATCTTTCATGGATCCCACTCGAATCGTCGTCATTAAAGTACTATGCTCTGCAAAAGTATGGATTTAATACAAGAGCCTCGATAGCGAGGGTCATTGTGGTCACATTGTGGAAAGTACAGTATTGGCTACGTTTGACTCTACAACCCTGCCTACATCGTTCTGTCAATACCAGCAGCAATCATCAAGCGCTCAAATCATTTCAAGTTACGCTCGCATCAATGTTCCGCTTCGACTGGAATCGATTGACTGTGGAGGATGCCCTTCAAGGCATATCCCATCGAGCGTACATCGCTGTGACACGCTTCATCATAATATCCCTTATATATAGCGATAGCCGTTCTTGTCATCTATTTGAACGCTGTTTGATGGGTATTTTGAGATGACCGGTGATGCAACGCTGGCGGCCATTTCAGGCACCTCCGCAAATGTGTTGTATGTGACCCTTTGTACAATAGATCTACAGAGATCATCGTCATAATATGCACTCGATACAAGGGAGAACATTGCGCAAGGCAGTACATGTGATTATGATGTATTCGCGGTTTTTACGCGTGTGCCAATTTCAATACGTACCAAACAGAGCTAAGCATCCGCTGTACAGGTGCAACATCTGTGGATGATGATGCCCATTGGTGGATATTAACAACTGTAATCGACTCTATCTCCTACAGGAAATATCGACAAAATAAAAACAATGTCCCATCTTCTCCCATCAAATCAGCCTATTGCCTGATACCGGCAAGTGCACAATGCAGTGTCCATCAACGACGCGTGAGTGCCGAAAGGTGTCTATGCCGAAAGCATCATCGCAATACGAACTCGTTCGGATTCATCGCCGTTCGAATCCTATTTCATTTGATCAGTGACCGTGAAAAAGTCGAACAGACAGATTTTATAATTGTTATCCTTATCACGCAGTAGAAATAGGGACAGGGATTCATTATTGCGACACTAGATTCAGGAAAGTCCATTGCACCACTTCAGCCAGTGACATACCCCTCTGCTACTGTATCGATGCAACAACAAAATCTATGAGCGTGTCATTCAGCGGGATTGCTTACAGAGGTGGTCCATTCAATCTATCGAGTAGACTCTGCTGATCGTAAGGTCAAGCCGCCATAGTGTATGGACAGATGCTACTCAAGGAGTGTGTCCCTAGAGGGCGAGAGTATTTATGCAGTTTTCAATGGAATAAACGATAATACGTTCGCGCCGTTTGAAAAAGTTTGATATTTATTTTTTTTTCCACAAAAGCACACATGTTGGTCGTCTCGGTTGATTGACTAGAGCATGCAAGGCACGTATGTGTTCGACACAAATAGAAAATCTCTGGAAGAGGTTTTCGATATTTCCGAGATCACGTAGCCCAGTATATTTGTATGATGCTTAACAGCTTATGTACAATCTACGTATATCTATTGTAGTATACGACAATCATCGTCCCATGGCAACGGTAGCGGCTGACTAAAAACAATAGCACACATCGGCATGATCATCGAATTGTCCCTCCACGATGTTCAGAATCTTTTACATGATATGTGTTGGGTAGAGTCACCGAACCAGCAACTAACTGTTACTAACAGATAGAATATAGCAATTCGAGGTAATTCCTGGGATAGTCGAGCACGCCAACCCTGAATTTTTATCAACATCAAACAGCAGAGTGCCCTAAGCCAGCTGGGTACGACAAACAAACGAAAGCAAGCGTTAAGGGAGATGCGCAGACAAAAGGCGCGAGACGGCTATTATTTATATATATATATATATATATTATTTATATATATATATATACGCTCTCGAATATTATCGTATGGCGTGCTGTGGCAGTCGTAGTGCGACACTGACTCAGTTGAAAGTGTACTACTGCTACTCCATAGAACAGAAATGAGAGATCATTGCTGGCATTGAACAAGGACCGGTATCAACGCTTCGTGCTCGACAGGCCAAAGCCATTTCAGCTGGCCTCGGTCCCAGTGTTTACGGCACTCTCTACCAGGTTACGGCACCACCACCACCCTTTGGACGAGGCGGCAAGACTATCAATCTCCGATCTAACGCAATTCAAGCAATCTTCTAGCAATCTCCCAACAAACACATCCGCATGGTCGATTCCATCATATTCTATTAGCATTCCCTGCTTATTGATTGGGCTATTTGAAATTGGTCCTTGTTAAGGTACAGCTGGGCCGGCTATTGTAATTAAAACAATCAAGGACGAAATGTCCATTGGTGGCCGCAGCTGTTTGTGGCTGCTGGGAGATGATGACGAGAGTTGTATCAGCATATCGGTGGAAAAGGGAGTCAGTTAATTTCCAACAGTAAGTATGAGATAACCAGAGAACAAAAGCGACGTCATGATGACAGAAGTTAGACACAACACGCGAAAGGCTCCTGGAGTAAACATCTCGTCGGATAACAACAAGCTTGTTTTCTATAACTCTGCAAGAGATATCCAGATCTAAAGCTTACTGTGGTAACCAGGATATACACATGTTCGATAAACGGGTACAATATGTGTAATGAGCCTGTGTACGCCCTGGATCTCTGCTTCTATTATAGTCCCAATTCACCGTATTATAATGTGATGTAATTTCCGTAAATGGCTGAATTGTCAATTTGTTCGATTTCAGATTAATTAATTTGGAAGTGTCACTCGTCGATCGATTTGTGCTACTATCTATTATAGTTGGGGCTACCAGCCGAAACGGCTTTTTGGCTGGAGTCATCTTGCGATTAATACTTTGGAATTAGATAAAGCGGTACATATTATGAAATATCCGAACCCTGATAGCAAAACCACCTTTGAAAATGTGTCTTTGCCTAATTTGCATCTCTTCTTTAATTGTATCTGCGTAACACGACGGTTGTCCCCAAAAATCTGTCCCCTCCAACATTCGCATTATGGATCAGGTAATGCCATTTGAACATATCACATATTCAAGGTGCAAGAAACCTAAGCCAAAATCACAGGTTACACGCACACTCCTTGTATTTTTTTCATTAATTTCCACGGATATATTTTAGCGTATGCGTCGTTGTAAAGGTAAAGGATAATTGGCTAATTAAAGGAGCTGCAATTTTACTTAATGCTTAAACTTAAATAGTAGCAACATTTCAAATTTATGGGCGCATACAGATGATCCGCGCTTCTGGTTGTCATCATCATTCTAGCTATCGACGAAATGAATATTTGCGCTGGAAATCATTCCACTCAAGGGCTGAATTCGTGCAATTTAACGACGCTAGTGTCTATGCAGGTCTACAAAGTGTACCAGCAATTACAGACTAATTGCAGATTATTCCCTGCTCCCTGCTCGTAGCGAGTAGTCGCAGTTAACGTTGACGAATTCCCAAAAGTACGAACCTTATTACCTATGAAAGGATTTCCCTAATCACCACACATGTATATGCCATCATGAATGTGGTGCTATTGCACAAGCAGGTCCGGTACACACGGACGCTTACGCGCGGAAAAGTGGCCTGTTTCGCCCGACGTCAACCAACACGGCATACATATCGAAAGATAGGCCCGATTGCTCCGTTGTAAGGACCCGTCTCGTCAGCACACCCAATGACAATATGCCACTAGGTAACGCACTGTAGGTGACCCAGTGGCCGATCGGCATTCGTTCGAGTGTGACCCGGCACGAGTCACCAGTGTGTTGCAGCATGCCGTAGCGCCGATAGCTGATTACCAAAAGGCCGACGCTGACAAAAACAATAATAACAACAGCAAGAACAACAACAACAACGGATGCAAAAACATCGATCGACAACGGGAACCAACGGGGCATCAGCACGCACAAGAGAGATGCTGCGAGCTAGTCAGCTAGTAGACATTGTTCTCGACAGGCGGGCGGGGGGCGTCTGTCTCCCCGATAGAGCTTCACGGGAATATCGGTAACGAGATCCTTGAGACCCTCTGCCCCGTGTTGTCCTGGTCGTGTTTCGTGTCCTTTCACGCCACGGGGGACGATTTGTCCTGCGTTCACTTCGGCGGTCGTAGCCGTCGCGTTTGGCGCTGAGAGACCGCCGTTAAGAGGGACCCCCCTTGTGCGTCAAGCTCGTTTCGAATGATTGCAACTATGCATCCGTGTGGAAGCGCACTCGTAGAGACTTGACGATAGATTCAGCGGGTGTCAAGCTTTCTCACGGTCTCTCAGATCGCCGCCGATAGCCAACCACACAATAGTGGATAGCTCTATTTATGACAATGGTATCTTGGCGAGTGCTATCCATTTTTTTGAAATCTTTGACGCTGATGACGTGGCCTTTGTTTAACGTCGTTCTACGCCTGTCTCTAGTTTAGTGTAATGTATAAAATACATCAAAGCAAGTTAGTCGCGTGTTTTGACGAATGAATTACATCGTAGCGGCATAGTGGATTCGATCACTAACGAATGTCTACCAAAGTGGGTTTGTTACAGCATATCATATCATATATTATATCATAATCAAATGTTTATTCTCGGAACTGCAATATACATACATATGCTTAGGTTCTCGGTAAAAAAAAAAGGAAAAAGGTTGTGAAAAAAAAAGTAGCAGAGGATATTACTGCACGCGGAGTATTCACAACCACTCGAAGAAGGTTCGCGTTGTCGAGGGGCGTCCTGGGTAGGCGGGGGTTGAGCAGTGCAATCCATTGTCCAGTACGACGATGTTGGATGGCGTACCTGACGTAACTCCACGGGGTGGCAGCGTACTTTGTGTAGTGACAACTCCGTCAATGACGGCGACTGGCAGGCGAGCACAGGGGCGTACTCGGGACACGTAGCCTCTCGATTGCTAACACCGTCTCACGCTAGACAGAGAAGGCGAGCGAACAGTGCCTTGGAGTGTCCTTAAAAAAAAACATCAAGTACACCCTGTACCGTTGAAAGGGGACTACTTCAACAAACTGTTGTGTTCTGATAACTCGCTTGGCCTTTGTAAATTATGCACTAAGTGTGAACTAATGCCTGTTCATGACGATCTGTATGCTCGGGTGAGCACGGTAACGACTGCGCCCAGGTTCAAATGAATTAAATTGTTAAATTTAACCTGAACGGAATATCCCGTAGACTATGACTCGATAAAGCTATTTATCACTGATGAGCATAGCGACTGCTTACTGTTACCTGAACGGTTGCTAAGACCGCCTCAGAGAGTCTCCGTAGAGATTAAATAATATAAGATTTTGACTGTTGATTCCTGCACGAATATTATATATATATATATATAGTGTTAAAATAACAGTGAATTTTTGGACTTAGCCATAAAACTACAGGGTTTGCTTAATATGCGTCCAATTCATGCGTTATATATATATATATATAAAGAGGATATATACTAATATTAGATTCTGCAAGTTAACGTAAGATGGACTCACTTCTACGCTTTTGGACGCCCACGCTTGTGGGGATCATTCTTCTGTAGCAGAATTTGCTTCGCGGGGGTCGGTAATTCTCCATTTTCTCAAGGACGCCTCCTATTGGCGTAACCTGATGTGCCGCTTTCTCACGATCTTGTGTAGGGAGTGTAATCCCTGACTTTGTGGATTCATTTATTCTGAGAATGTGTCCGATTGTTTGTTTGTTTGTTCCGCTGTTTGCCTACATCATTAGGTCACTGGAGATTACGGCCTAATCTAAATTGTGCCGCCTTAATAGTTCGCCCTGATACGCCTGAGAGGAAAACTGAGCATTCGCAGTTGACACGAAGGATTTCCGTGAGAACGTGTTGTCCTTACGTGTCGTGATGTTTGAACGAGTAAATAATCTCAACTACTAACGACAACTTCCCACTTGAATCCAGATACGGGCCTATGCGTGACCCCATCTTCGTTGGCGTTTTTTTGACATCCTGTATCAAAAGTGATACATACAACACGATCCATAAAAAATAGAGCAAATTCAAGCTTCGAACTCAAATTTCGGTTTATTTATAGAAGTGCAATACGGCGGCTTTTTTTTTTCTTTGACAATTTACATATTAATTTGCCCCGCGTAATATTACCTGTCACGTTACGACAGGTAATATTACGCGGCGCAAATTTCAGACACTTGAGTTACAATGAAGCTGGTGAAATATATCCGTCTGGTCAGGTGTTCGTGGAGCCGAGGCGTCCGGAAACCTCGTTGCTTGTTGGCTGACTGGTACACACCCATACACGTTGTGGGTATAAGTATTTTTTTATCGTGTAGTATGCTAAGTTATAATATTGTGAATAGATCGCGGGCGAAGGCAACATGCGGAGTTTTTAGGTAGACGATTATAGGACTTTGTTCAACACAATCTTTGATCCTTGGGGACAATGTTCAGCATCTGCTGTTAGCGGTTCTTCACCACAGGAGAAAGTAGCGCAGTGCGACATGCATTGGATAGAAACAGTGGCTATCCTATCTGGTGATCGACCTACCCAACAATCTCATGTAGGCCACCAGGCCGCTCGAGCGTGGCAGGCCCTTTGAATTCGAGCGAGTCGTTTAGTGCTTCGACACTGTAGCATTTACAATCTATAACATCAACAGCGCAAAGGGACTACATTTATCCGATGAACGCTTGGGAAAGCCTCAAGTTTAAAAACATATAAAACGATTGTAGTTATATATATATATATATATATATATATATATATATGCGAATCTTATATTCAACGTTACGCTAGTGTAGTATCCCAATTTCCATTTGCTTTACTTCGCTTCCAATAAATAATTAAAAGTGCCACATTTATCATCTGTCCCAAAACGTTGATTTTTCGTCTATTCAATGAACGAGCTGAATTTCCATACATGTTTGATTAGTCCAGCAGAGTTACTCCGATACAACTAATGTATGATTCGAATATTCGCAAGTTGACTAATGGCTATGCAGAATATCTTGTTCGTATTTCATACGTGTTGTTGTTTTTGACTTGCTTTTACAATATACGGGCATGGACTACGTTGTCTACAGCCTTTTTACGTACAACCGAAACGGCTTATCAACCTGACGAATTCTGCCTTTTCCATTCGCGAATCAGAGCTCTAGCGCGATTGTTGCACTTGAGATGTTTGTCGTCAAAGAAAGAACGAAAAGAAAAAGCTAAAATACCTCGTATGACCACCACTTTATATTCGTTTAGCGAATCATAGAGAAATTACACGAAGAAGAATCGGAAAGAATATACTTGTGTTTCCCTTCATGTGCGTAGGTGTATGTTTGGTAACGCAGCAGCGATAGATGTCACCTAAACAAACTGTTGTTGGCTGTATGCGAACCCCTCACGCGCGCAGAACACGCGCGGCGAAGCTCTCGTTCTTCAACATATATATATATATATAATATATATATATATATATACATGCGTGTGTGTGTGTATGCGCGTATATTATGTTGTAGCAATTATGGGTAGAGAAAAAGCGAAAAACGGCAGATTCCGTTGCATGATTACAGAGGGCTCGTCATTCTTCGTCATTATCATTACGCCCGCCATTATGATTGGTAGCTGACCGAGCAGCGTTCGTCGTCCGGCGCCCACTTTGTACCGTCGATTGGTGTCCATCGTCGCCGCTGTCGTTGTTGTTGTTGTTGCGGTTGTATGCGAGCAGCGACGAGCAGTAACAAGTGAGCAATGAACGATCATCAAAAAGCTGGAAAAGGAGCTGGAAGACGGCCAGGAAAATAAGAAGGGGTTTAAGAAATGCTGTGCCGTCATACGAAGCGTGCAATGGCTCTGCCGCTCGAGAGCTGCAAGCGGCGCAGCAGCAGTAGCAGCAGCAGCCATAGCGGCTAGAAGAGGAGGACCAATAGAATGGACAGAATCGTGTCATTCATTGCGAGCGGTGAAGAAGCGAGACGACTCCAGGAAGATACAACCTGACGGGTGTGTTGAAAAGTCGGACAAAAGGGTTGGGCACACGGGACAATGAATGATCGCTGATAGCAACGGCAGAAGGCTGGAGATAGAAGACGCCCAATGGTGAACACAACATGAGAAGAAACGGGAGATCTCTCTCTCTCGAGAGAGAGAGATCTTTATAGCAGAGATTTCTGCCTCGCCAACTGCGCGCGTTCGGTTCCTGTACGGACGTTATAAACGAAATTGAAACGAAGAACATTAGAAAGCTAGAGAGAGAGAGAGAGAGAGAGAGGAGAGAGAGAGGGGAGAGAGAGAGAGGTTGTGGGGAGTCGCCGTTACTCGTGTATTCCTTGCTGCTGCTGCTGCTGCTGGAAGGTGATTCAGTAACAGCGTTTAGAGGTACGAAGCTATCTGCACTGTCACTGGAGTGAAATCGCCATCGGAATCTGCCTTGCTATATTTCTGCTTTTTCTCTCATTTGCTTTCGGCAGCTGCTTTTGGCGTTCGAGTGTTGCGAAATGGAGAAATAAAACGCCTGGCCGTTACTGCTGCTGCTGCTGCTGCAACTGCTGCCGCTGCATCTGCACGAGTTGCGTTTTCTTCTGATGAAGACAACGAAAGATGATTGTGCTGTTGCTCACAAAAGGGCAACGACCCGAACGATGTCTTCACCCCGTTGAAGTCGCCGGTTGTGGGGAGCCAGCGGCGTGCCCCCTCCTCGTCCTCATTCTCGTCCCGGGTGGCACTTTGTGCGCCGCTACACAAGGCCGCCGATGGCCGAGACCGAATCGACCGCCATAAACTGACCAAGAAAGCAGCAGCAGCAGCAGCAGCCGTCGCGACAACAGCCACCGTGGTAGCAGCGATGATCCATCATTGCTGTTAGCACTTCTGTTAGTTTTTTTTGTTTGCTTATGTAGAGAACTAACTGATAATGTAGCTTACGCTCACATTTGCAACTATTAATACTTCTGGTGGTGGTGGTAGAATGAAGCTTCGGGAAGGATCGATTTTGTTGTGGTCACGTCAGTTGGCGCGCTAACGGCCTCAACGATAATGGCAACGATGAAGGGATCAGTAGCAGCGGCGTCGGGGAGAGAAACCAACCCATTGAATAATCGGGTTGGTCACATGGATGGATGATGTAACCAGACCGGGAATGAATTCGAGGGAAACTGTAACATATAAACTCTGGAATATTACTACTTAAATATTAATACAATACCTGGATGCATCTAGTGACAACGCGAAACATCGAAGAAGAGCACTGATGCATAAGATACAATAGCAACAACAATAACAACAGACAATAGATTAGCAGGGATATGAACAGTAATGAATATACATAAGATCCGAAAATAATTAATATAATTAATACCAATAATTAATAATGTTAATAAAAACATAAAGATTATATATATGTTGCGACTATTTTGGGTTACTCTATACAAAAATGATTGAAAAAAAACACCGCTAGCTGAATAGAGATCTGCACAGATCTAGGGATAATCAGTCATTTCACTAGTGACCATGTCAACTTGATAAAGAGGCCGGGTCTGCTCGTGGGTAGCCTTAGCTCATAGGCGCGCACAATGACAGACAGGCGCGATGTAGTCGATCGTCGAATGGTTTGTCCTGTTATTCCTTACTAAATAAGTCGAATAATAACAAGCGTCAGCTAAATATTTCTTATAGTTGCTTGGAATGATTTTACGTTCTCTCTAAATATATATATATATATGTATATATATATATCTTATAATATTAGACGGAATAAAATGTCTATCCCTAGTGATACGTCGAGTTTGCTAGACTGTCGGTGACTGACGCGAGCAGTCGATCTGATAATTTGACACAGGGCCATATCTGACCGTCGCTGGATGAAGCAATTCGTCAAGATTTGAGCTGCCGCTGGAGCAGACTCGTTTGTGGTCAAGAATATACAAGAGTATACTGAAATACGACTGGTGAAAGAGAGAAGATATGCTTCTTGGAGTTATTCACATATATATATATATATATATATATATGTATATACATATAGCTCTTGCCTCACAATTGACGGCCGAATTCGAGGCCAATTGACAACTGTGCATGTCAGTTCGCTGGCTGATCTTTCGTGTTCGCCCTTTGGGCTTATTAGTACCGTACGTCAATGGACTGCATAAATAATTTTGCTTTAGCAACGGCTTCTGCTAATTCTCTGGCACTTGCAACCTGGGTCTTTCCTGCTCGGTGTAAAGCAATAATAACTGCTTTCTCTGCATCTCTAGCGTTCGAAGCGAGTCCCATGACTACAGTACAGCGTGAATGCTCAACACAACTCAGCGAGAACACTCGCGGTTACTGAGGGTGCCTTATCATTTTGAACACCCGAAAATGACACATTACATTGTAGCAGGCTGCATGCGTCTGAAGTAATATATACATGACTCTGATACAGAATAAATCCTCATATGTGTCCCTTTGTGACAATTTGTTGAAATATAGGGGATGCGTTAAGTAATGAGCACCACTGTATTTCTAATCAAGTAAGTAGACTTGCTATCGTTAGAATCGCGCCATACTAATTGTGACGTATCAACAATAATAATAGTAATAACACGGTCAGAGATCTAGCGTTTCTTTACGGACTCCACTACGGGAACTACAGGACTCATATCTTATTTACTAATCAATTACAATAACAAAATGAGTTCACAATCCATTTAAATATTTACCTTCTCAAATCAGTTTATAGCAGGCCAGATACATTGGTGGCAAAATACATTGGCATCCTCATGAGTCCGCTCTCTCACAGGCCGTTACAAATGCAGCTGTGTCGAAGTACAATGGGTCGGTCATGAGTCGTTAGCTGCCGCACTAGAAACATCGAGTGCAGTATGCCTCAAATCAGTGGCCGTCAGATACACTCGGTAAAATCTTCGCTGTTCATGAATTGAATTGGGATTAGGTAATCACAATTGCCATTTGTGCCCCTCCAATGGGAAGGGCATAAAATAAACGAATCGCCATCCATCTGATCATGTAAATGGTGACGCGGAATCGGGCAGGATCACAACGGGAAACGCGTGATATATTTATCATCGCCGATGCTCGGAGACGATGCCCAATATGGGGTTCGTGTAAATATAAACAATATTGACCAGCGTTGGTTTGCCGTCTAATGAAGTGGGTGCATAGCAGCCAGTGCCACCGTCCGATGCTGTTTACACACTCGTCATCACATCACATCAAGCTCGCTCGTCTCGATTCGCGTTTCGGGCCGTCTACAAGAAGCGTACACCATCAATCATGCTATCCTGACCTCTGTGCTATCTAAAGCATATCATTATTAGATATAGTTAGTTACCCGTCGATGACTCGTTCTCAGAGCGCGCCCCTTGTTTCGTGGGTGGAACCTACATCACTATCAAGGATGCTATGCCGAATTGCATAGCGTTGCTTGTTAGTAAATCTAGACATTTGTTTCGCTGTCATCTGTTGCTATGTCGAATGGTCTCGTTTTATATCTCAATTCTCTTCCCTGCATTCACGATTGCCCGAGGAACAGAGAAGCTTTCATCGTTGATCTTGAGTTTAATGGTTGCAACTCAGTATATATAATATTATACATACAAATCTGCACCCTTTGCAGATAAATGCTCACGTTCTTCGTCAAGTAACAAACTGTAGCCACCTATTTATGACTAGATATGGTCAGCTGGCACAAGCGACCCAACGAAGATCTGTGGAAAACTCTGCCTACGTTGTTGTGTATAGTATCACATAGGACAACATCAATCAATACATATATGATTCAATTATAATATGTGGCACATTAGGACTGAAGTAGATATAGTTATGTATGATGCACAGGTAGAATTAAAACATTATGCACAGCACCTTTATTAATTAGGCAACGAAATTCAACAAACAATGATGAAGGAAAACATGATGGACAGATTCTGGGTATACTTCAGATAAATACTTAGTAGTAGTAGTATAAATACTTAGTAATAGTATCAGGCCATAAGCTCCTAGCAGTGGGCTCCGTTTTTTGCTATTTTATCGAGCCATATATATATATATAAATAGAGAGAGAGAAAGTCGGTTCCGTACTATGCGGTGACAAAATTACACATGGAAGTCTACAAACCATATAAAGTTCACTCGCGCTCAATGAAAGATGGGAAACGATACTGTGCGTGATGTGCTGAATAGCTATTTATTATTCAGGCGATGACAAGCATCTTACTGATACCGTTCTGCCTTTGTGGATATTTGGAACGTTCGTGCGACCAGGGCACCTTTTAACTCCCAACGCACATGACAGGTCGTAGTTGTTAATTACGACCGATGTATCTATTGACACCTAAAATAGCAACGACAAGTTGTTTTTGTTTATGTATATTAAATCTTCAAGGTGCTGGATCGAAAAAATCTCATATTTATTAGAGAAATAACACAATGTCTCCTTCATGTTCCAAAGAGTTAACCTCCAGTCAGAGTACGGCACTGTATAGCTGGGAAAGCTAGTTAGTAACTAGTAACGACGACATCAATAATTGACGACATGAATTGTATAATTGTCGCAGACTACCCTTCCGGTCCGCTTCGGTGGCCTCGGCATCCTCAGTGTACACCGCTTGGCTGACGTTTGCTGCGCAGCCTCGCTTACGGCGGTCGCCGACATGGTTGCTACAGTCCTCCCCTCCGAAGCTCTTGCCCACTTCTCCGCTTCTCGTGAAGCTGCCCCTGACGAGAAGGGCGTCCGCGCCCGGGTCCCTCAGGACAAGCAAAGCAAGCGGCGGGTATGGTCTGATATCCTCCGGGCTGTCGATGTGCGGAGCGGGCCGAGCTATGGAAGTACGCCGCACTCCAGGCAGCCCACCTTTTTCCCCCCCTTGCTTTTGAGACCTTGGGCGGACACGGCCCTCTCATTGCGAACTTCCTCGAAGGGATCTACCATAGGCTGATCCCCGTCACCGGGGACAAGCGCGGATCTTTCCTTCTGCAACGCCTGTCCCTCGCTGTGCAGAGACGCAATGCCATCGCCTTCCTCGGGACAATGTCGGCCTCAGCCCCGGTCCCAGCTAATTCCCCCCCCAATAATATCCCTAGAAATAATTCCTAATTATTGTATGTTGAAATTAATATATATATATATATTGTATAATTGATGTAAACTAACTAAATTTATATTAGAAAATGCATGGGTTTGTTCGCCTGCGATTTCGATGATATTAATTATAATATTACATATATATTAATAATAATTAATATTAATATAACATGAGAGAAAAGCATCGTCGACTATAAGGGATGAACGATCGTCCCCATTAGCTATTACAATCACTACTTATTATTGATATTATAATACCATTGTAATTATTATGATTTACTAGTGGCTCCACTGTGTGGAGTGTTTGATGCCCGCATACGTGGCCTGAGTGAATCAGACCACTCTTGTGTCTGCGTTCTGGCGGGTAGAGGTAGGCTGATCCCATAAAGGAAGTATGTGCCATTTGGCACTGCAAGATACTCAAGCTTTTCTTTAGGTGTTGATAAACTTGATTTGAAAATCATCCAAGCTGGAACTAGATCACCCATGCTGGGCGTTAGCAAACCCGTGCCAACCTTCTGAAATCTGCCGTCAAGCTTTATCGATTTTTAAGATGCCTTTTTAATTTATTGATTTAACTTCCCCAGAGGCGTGGAACCACTAATTCCATATGTCTTCTGAGTCCTCCAGGAGGAGGATGCCTTTAGTTAAACTTGGTCCTCTACAACCGGTCCGATTCCAGAAGAATCCTCTCCCAGTCGGCCTTCCCCTAGATCCCGCCGTCTTACCTTTTCTAGTTCCTCATTTTTCTGCACCATTCCGTCCAATAAACGCGCGCCGTCGGACCAGCCGTCCCCTGTCGCGCGGCCACTTCCGTCTTGCCGATTTTAACCATATATAATATATTTGGTACTGGCCGTGACCTGCCAGTGTGATATGGTAGATGAATTCCCGGCTGTGGTCGTACCATGTCCTGGATTTTTAAGATGCCTGCCTAAGTTTTTTGTACCCTACTTACACCCGTTACGTTGGGTGGCACAGACGAGTACCGTTAATTTTTCGATCAGACCAAGCGGCAAAGGGAAACGCTGCAAACAATCGATTAAGTATTTCATACAATATCAACAGCATACTACTGCACGTTAGAGCCCTGCAGTATATACTAGAAGTGGCAGGTGGATTAAAACGGGCAAATAGTGTACACTAACTTTACCGTAGTAGCACATCAACCATAAGAACTTCAAGCATTCTTCATACATATTGTACTGGAAATGTATTATCTAGAATAGCCGCAAGTTATAGTTAAGCAATTTCGTTATCAGCAATCAAGCGACTATATTACATGGAGCGTGTGCACTCTTCTATTATGGTTTACCTTGAACTCTTTCTGGTGTCATTTCAGGTCCAATTGCGGGATGTCTGGAGAAGGTGATGTCAATTCGGGCGATTGTCACCTGGGGAGTGCTCATCGCTGCGTTCTCATCGATTCTATGCTTTTTTGCCTACAACGTCACAATATTTATACTTCTCATTGGCGGCCTCTACGGGGTCGGGACCGGATTTACCTGCACCCTGACCCCGATCCTTCTCAATGAACGTTTCAAGCCGGAACGCCGAGCCCTGGTAAGTCGTCTATTCAGGATTCGAATTGTGGTTTAGTGACGGAGTTGCAGCTGTGCAGCGCTTTATCTCTCGCAAACATAATATAATAGTAGTGATATTAAAACAGCATAGCACAAATACTGTTAGCTCCTGTCATCAATATCGTAGATATACATAAATTCACAAATTTACACAAGAACGATTTCCAGCCGTTTCTATCAAACTTTGAGCCAAACATATTGATCGTTAAGGTAAGCTGCTGGACCTCGCATGAAAGCGAACCCCAGACAGCCGGCAAGGTATGGCTAGACCCCCTGATGACCTCGCCCAGTCTTATGAAGCCGTATGCCG
The DNA here is from genome assembly GCA_019614645.1 of Stratiolaelaps scimitus. Taxonomy (NCBI): domain Eukaryota; kingdom Metazoa; phylum Arthropoda; class Arachnida; order Mesostigmata; family Laelapidae; genus Stratiolaelaps; species Stratiolaelaps scimitus. The sequence continues at coordinate 1,895,979 of JABWDB010000018.1, read as the reverse complement.
AAAGCAGTTGTACCGTGGACTAAGTAAAACGTTGGCTGTGACTCAGCCCGGGATATATTTATTTATAGGCCGTCTGAGGGCGATAGGCCTCAGAAATGCAGTTGCTTGACATGTCGCCCTTTTGACAACGACGATGGTTGGCTTTGAGGTATCCGGTGAGATAAGAACATTTACCATTTTAAAGGCTGCGAACACAGTGTGAACAATACACAGCTTGCTTCTGGGATCAAAAAGTCATATTATGTAGTAATTGTACAAGATATCTGAGACCGAATTTCTGCGGCTCCTCCCAAAGACTTGATGAGCAGCGTCGTTCTAAATGATCTCGCCCCCTATGAATTGGAGCATTCACAAATAGATGTTCGTATGTCGTACCACCGTAAGGGTTTTTTGCTTATATCCAGCTTAGCCTATATAAGATTCACGTAATAAGACGACGCCAAATGATTGAATTACACAATACGTGCAGGACAAATCGTACGTAGGACAAATCGTACAGGGGAAAGGGCTTTTCCTGTGCAATATTACTGACATCTCTGCCGACCGGCTCAATAACCCATGGAAATCACGTGCACGTGATGGTAGCTCTATAGGAACATCCCGCATTACAATATACGACGCCTTGGATCTTGCTTTCGGCTCAGAAAGATTGAGGTGAGACTACCAGAGGGTAGCTTGACTTCGTATATTTATATTTAAGAAACATGCCCCCACAAACGATCAACCCGCATCTCTAAGCTGGCTCTGGAAACGTCCACACTCGACTGAGGTCGATGTTTGTATTTTTCGTGAGTGATTACACCAAGCGATCTAAGGCGGATAGATAATTTATCTGAGTACCGAGCGAGTGGCACGGTCTGTTAAACAGACCGAATACGCTGTGTGTGCTTGTGTATATGTATTTGTAACCTTAATGTATATCGTGTGTTACAGTTGCTAGTTCTTCCTTATACCTAACCTGCCCGAGCTGCTAAGCAACGATGCATGCGCGTGGCAGTTTTAGATCTCAGATGAGAGACGCCGAGTTCAATGAAACACGTAAATGCATTCATTTCGCGCTGCGGAATCTATACACACGTGCGCTAGCATGTATGATATATCTACAATGCCGTGCCTTCCAATTAGTGCAATATTTAAATCATAGACATCTAGCAGGGCACGCCTGGATGGTTAGAAGTTTCGATCACGATATGACGTTAGTTAAACAAAATTCTATAACCTTAAATACGATTTTATGTCGAATCTTGAATATATATAGTATGTTCTACTCTCTGTTTGGAGTAAGAAGGTTGAACAAAATGTGCGGCATATGTTCTAATACTATCGATATCGGCAGTCTCCTTGAAACAGCAAAGTCAAAAGCTCAGTCTGATATATCTGATATCACAAATATAACGAGTACGCGTTTGAGTTGAAGCCGGAGGTCTCTCTATTTGTCGATTATCGAGTGTGCAGCTATCTTTGGGCTATCCTTGTAACTTACACGCTAAGGAAATCGGTTGGTCAAATTCACAACAAATCCACGCGCCACACCGCGGGAACAACACGTATCGGTGGTGGACGTTTTACTGCACCCAGTGACACGTGGGCAAAACTCACTTTGAGCATCACGGGTCTAACGGGCCGCTTGCAAATACGCAAGTTAATATGCGCAACGTGAGCGTCCCCAAGGGCAAGCTCTTTAAGGTGTTTGTAAGTGAATATTTTCATTCCAGATTTTTGATGAAACTGCAAACATATGTGTTTGCTAAGGTCTAAAAATCTCACGTTTACGCTATGTATATATCACTATAGCGAGTATGCTGAGCAACCCTCGCACAAACAGTAATAAAGTCAGGCCCGAGACCACTATTAGTGCAGGTGCCCTTTACAGAAGTCCTGTCGAGCCTATGCGCGTCAAGAAACCTTCATATGCGCCATGAGATGGTCAAGTCTAAACCGGTATGAGAAACGCCTGTGCGCGATAACTTGAGCCAATTTCGGCGGCAGACACACTAAAAAAAGTTAAACGGATCACGACGAAAGAAAACTTTAATATCTCACCCGCGAGGATCTGCTCGCAACGCCCCGGAGTCGCTAAGGAACCCCGAAGCGGTTTCGACTAAGATTAATTAATATGTATTAGTGACTTTTTCTCATTTCGCTATGTCATGCCGCGACGCCAGCGGACCAATGGCAGTAAAAGATCTTGCTCTGTATATGGTTACACTTATACGGGTGAACATTGCTCGTCGTTAGCATTATACTATGAAATCAGAATCATCATTCGTTATTAGCCAAGGCGGAAATCGCTGACGCTTAACTGATCGGCGGGAAACATATATTCATTTACGTACCGTGTCGGTTCAATACTTCGCAGATTTATATTATATCATGCCTTCTTGGATTGAAAAACGTTTGGAATTGTCTTGAATACAGACTTCATATGTAAGATATCTACGCTGCAGTAAAGTTAAATATTACGTGCTTAATACATTAATAAATTTAAGTACTTTATAAATTTAAATAAATTGATAAATTTACGTGATTTATAAATTTCATAAAATGTAGAAATGCAAGTGCTTATAAATTTATATGATTTATAATTTTAAATAAATTTTAAATGTGCCAAATTTAAATACATTTATAAATGTATGTGCTTCATAAATTTAAATATGTCTCTATGAACTTGCATGATTTATAGTTTCTAAATATATCTATATATTTATGTGATTTATAAATTTAAATACATTTAGTCACAGGCTTAAATAACGCCCTTTCGTATGGTACTGTATGAATGGTTTAACATGCACATGCAATCAACCGATAGTTCTCTCGAACCCCATAGTATCAAATGCTTATGACAAGGTATTTATCTGATTAGAGCTTTCATTATGAATCAATTTAAAATTATTAGATATAATAAAGAAACCACGATAGTAAATTGACACAATTGTTCACAAAATAGATTTACGACGACGGAGAAGGTGATTTTATGAATTTAATGGCTGACTTACTAAAGAATTATACGAACATTTCCAAATACACATGAGTCGCGAGACTAGCCGCAATGAATTGGGAACTTTAGACTTCGTTCCCAAGTACAAATATACTAGGCAGAATCCAACCAGTAAGCCTACTGTTTGCCCCAGGTACCAGTTCTGTGACGGTCATCTCACCACAGTCTACCATGTTGTCTGCGAGGGTTGCTCGCCAGCGATAACCCGCAATCTTTCCGATCTTGCTCGGTCGTCTCCGTGAATGACGTCCTTGAGTGTTTGTGCATATGTTGTGTCGGCTCGACGATAAGCTATAATCTATGCAGTCGCTAGATCGGATCGTGATTCGTACAAAGACGCCGAAAATGTCACCTTGCGACAGGATGCATCTGTCGGTGGATGAATGTAATACAATTCGATTATGCAGGCTACGTTGTTGAAGCAACGAATGATCCTCCTCCACTTCAGTTTGGGCGATTACGATGTTATCCCAGACTTGGGTGTGGCTAACGCTTCGAGAGTGCACAAAATAATGATGATTTTGTTTCATTTCCTTGTATACAGTGGGGTAGTTGGGTAATCCCCCTAGGCAGACTGGGCTTTACTTGGATAGTGCTTCTTCACTGTAGCTCGACCTTGGGGCTACACACATACACACACGTAGGCTGATGATATGTACGAAATGGGTCTTTGTCTTCTTCCAACATAACGCAATTGCAGCTATGCACGACTAGGCTCTACGAACACCTACTGTGTACAGAGATTCGTCAGGACTCGCAATCTAGACAATACTATAGTATACTTGTGCTAACATATTAGTTATTATGTATTCAGTTGGAGTAAGACTTGACTGTCTGTGTTGCCACCCTAACGTTGTGTAACTGGAAGAACGTTGGTATTACTGCTACTGAACAGGTCGTCAAGATTGGTTAGATAACATTACAAGGTAGAAAATTATGAATGTGGTACATAACCTGACCTTCAAGTAGGACGGAGCGCTTATTTTTTCGGACAATAGATTTCTCCCTGCAAAACTTAACGTGTGAGGACGAACCGTGCGAAGGACAACGGTTTGTCCTGCACTGGCTAATAGGAAAATTTTGCAGCAAGTGAGAATTATCCAGTTGAGGTTCTACATAGGCCTGTATTCGATTGGTCCTCATTTCAAGCGTTTGATAGCGCAAGAGCGCGGAACCCTATATCAAAAAACAATTGTTCATTTTGTCTCTTTGAAGTTATTGTTGGGGAGATGTATGTAACAACAACAACGACTTGGTCCGCAACCTTGCAGCACCCAGAAGCTCAGCCCGAACGATCCATTTAATAAGCTGGTAAAAACCATCGAGATCCATTAAACTAAACGCGAGTGACATAGTATCGTACAATATTCGCAACATAGCATGTGATCTTTCTTAACATATCTGTACAGCAGTGTGAAACGATCTTTCATTGTTGTCCCCACTTAATCAAGCGCCCGCTTGGCAGAGACAAATTTGAAAAATAACGAATCTAAGCAATGTGTTGTATCGAATTTGCCAACGGTAAAGGCGTAATACTCGCAGAGATTTTTGGCAACCCATATGAAGGGGTAGGAGGAGGTATATGATTTATCATCCACTATGGCTCAGGTGAAGGAAAGAACCTGTTAAAAAGTGTTTTAATTCGTACGCGGGTTCAAATGTCTTGCACTTGCGTCTTACACTGGACATTGGGCGCCGGCCTCAAGAGACACAGCAGCGGGAATGCTTCCCGACCCATTGAGCGAAATTCGCCACTCTCTGTTCCTTGCTGGTCAATGAATATGCTGCTCACTAAATGCGTTTGTACATTGTAAGTGGCTTCATGCCAGAAGCAAGTATTCAGTCGTTCGGAGTTTGGCTCGAACGGTTCCTTGAGCATGTCGAGAAACTCTCCAACGTAAAACATAAAATATAAAGTGCCTCAACAGGACGTACGATTTAAATTACACAAGTTTCGCTATTCGAACGAGTGGTCCGAAATGCTGTTACGTTTAATGTCGAACCGATGCTGAACGGTCGGATGCGCGTCGATTTGTCAGGCACCAATAATCGTCCACCTTTGACCGTCACTCGATGCTTCGTGGAGATTTCTTAGGGATATATCCTAAAGATTTTCTTACAAATAATTTAGTTCAACGTTTAATAAAAATGCGGTTGTGATGTTCTGTGAACGAGTATTCCTATATTTGTCCATTGGCCGCTGTTCCCGCGTAAGTGGTAGGTGTCGGCACAGGGCACCGTCGGGTCCTGCCTAGCAAGGGGCTCATTGCCGATGGTCCCATGTTGTCCTTCTGGATCCCCAATGGAACTGCTGCTTATCGCGCGCCGCCTCTATAAGGCAGTCGTCCGCGCTTGTGATAGGAAATTGGGACAGCTGGGTTTGTTTCACCTTGAAAGTGAATGCTAGAGGGTTCGTCGACGCCTGATCCGACCCACATCACTGCACATGACACACACATGCTTCCTGCGTAAGACTAATTGGTCAGATTTCACTAGATACGACTTGAACCGGCGATCCTGTTCGCGGAAGGCTGTAATCGATCCTTGGAAAGCTTCTACGAGCTCAGACTGACAACGTGGTGGTATTGGCGAGGGACAACTCGCCTAGCGGAAGCAATGAATTGAAAAGGTGGTATATGAAAACGATTTTTTGAGTACAATCGACTTGCTGAAACTGGTCATTTGCTGCCTCTGTTATTTCAGGCGTGTGGTATTGCATTCGCTGGTTCTACCTTGGGATCGTTCGCCTGGCCGTACCTTATCGAGTATCTCATTCAAGAAGTTAATCTTCGGGGAGCGATGCTTATCTACGGAGGTAAGATGGAATACGCTATATTGGACACACCTTTAATTTGTATTTACGGACTATGTACAATTTTACTACCATATAAAATATATATATATATATATAGAGAGAGAGAGTGAGGGTTTATGTGGAAAGGACGACTGAACCTACATTCTATCGGTGACTCGAATGAGTGGACCTCCAGATGAATTCTATGCGGTCGCGGCCCCCAGCTTGGAGCTTTCGGCAAGATCCACTAAATGTGGCTGTAACCGCGTGAAACAACAGTGAGTGGTCCTGTTCAGGTATCTGTTTCCGCAACCCGACGACTTAACCACGAGACGTCTGCTCCACCGCTCAGTCCCCGCTCGTGACCATCCTTCGTTTTATTAGCACTCCCTCCTTCGTTTTATTAGTACCCTCGGCCCATTGAGGGTCCATGCGAGGCGAGGCATCGCAGATGAGGTTCGGAGCGGGCTTCTTGGAGGTGTGATAAAACGTTCTTTCTGCCACGATTTGATGGGTCATTCGATGCGTTAGGGCATCACAGGGCCTCCCTACCTTAAATCTGATTAGGGGATACTGGCAGATCCTCACGGCAGTCAAGCATAAGGAAAAAAATGCGTTGTATACCCTATGTGACTCGTACTGGTTTAAGCGAATGCAGTTTTGATTGGCGCATTTTTCAGTCACGTCTCAAATGCTGATGAATGGCGTCCTGGCTAAGCTAGGGTACGAGCTGACCTGTGTCTGCCCAGATAACCCCATCATTATTTCCGAAGGGTTTGAAGCGTCTGCATCGCCTTAGGGAAGTGCTATCCGCCCTCAGCAACGCCGGTATAAAATCTAGGGCGTGGAAATGCTACCTATTAAGGGCACCGCGTTTATGCTCGAGGCATCTCGCCGGTTCCGATAGAGTAACGGCTTTAAACACTATAGGGCCTCCGGCGGCGATCCGCCCACTGAACAGCTTAATAAGTTGCATCATGCTACTGGTCCTTCGTTCGACACTTGGCCCCATCGCGAAGCCATTTCACGAGCTATCGGGGGCGGGGTGTTCTTGTCCTCCACCAATAAGTGTTTCGTCAGCTGAAGAGGCGTCTCGCGGAAAGCCAGTTTACAGCATTTCGAAAAGGGATTGAGGACCAAGGTACGCTATGTGGCGTCTCTCAGCTTAGGAGGCCAAGTGACATTTATCTTAGACGGAACGTTTGGCGGTCATCTGAGCGGTGGGGATTCCATCCATATTAATACGGGCGGTGTTTACGATAGTGACAGACATCAGCGCGGTGAAGTATTGTGCCTTCAAAGTAAACACGATTTGTGTTCAACGTTAGCCCCCTCGGCGTTGGAACTGCCTAAATATGACGTGAACGTCGGGCACAGAAAGCGAACAGCGAACCGCAGAGCGGATTCTTTGTCCCGCTTACACGTCGGCTTCCTCCTGAACGATAACACACTGGTGTCGTTGACCATAGCACACCAGAGGAGCAGTTCTCGCAATGGTAATAGTCGCTTGCAGCGGACATGGGATGCGTTCAAAAAGGATACGTCCTGTATTGTCCTGCCACAGGATGCCTTCAACACCAGGCAGCACCGTTACGGAGCTGCTTCTTCCTTGGACTACATTAGGCGATCCGGTGTTCGCCACGTGGAGGTTGCCATCGGCCACCGAAAAGGGTAACGGCCTGCCAGAACAAATGATCCCGATCGTCACTGAGCGGCTCCCGGCGTCCTTCCTGAACTATCCAGGGTTTCCCCTTGCTTCGATGCCGCCCGGAGTTGATTTCCTGATAAACACTGCGTTGAAAGCGGTAATGGGAACAGTTTCGTTTGAGTTACAAGACGGATATGAGCGGACGCTGCTGGATGGGCCCCCGAAATTGAGGGAGAGGTGGCCTGACTGCTCAATCGGGACTCCGCCGTCATCGTCGGCTGACAGGAGCGCCTCCACCATCTCCGATTTCTCGACTGCGGGTCGGCTGTATGTTCTGCTATGACATCCCCGCCAACAATCCGGTACAACAACTCCGAAGCTCAAATGACGGATCCAGCCTCGGTGAAACGAGGAACAGCAGAGATTGCAAGTTGCGCGCTATACGTACAATCTGCGTTAGCCGCGACATCGCTGCGTGAGGCTTAATTTGCTAAAAGGTCATTAACACACGTTGGGATCAGTTTGAGGGCGAAGTGACCAAGTATAACAAACTGAAATTTTGCTGCTGAACAGTTAAAATAACTCTGATTTGATAAATAGGATTGCTCGACCAGCAAAGAGAAACGATTTCTGCCCGTTGTAAATTTTATCCTTGAAGCTTTTGTTATGGACAACTAATTTAACTGATTCACTTGCGCAACCCTTCTGGCTCTTCTCCACGACGACACTTTGCTGTCCCGTCGATTATGTTCGATTTACCCGTACACTCTCAGTATGAAATGTAGCTATATTCTTGTCGCTCGAGTAAAATCGATGTCATTCTCACGATCTGCCATTGCTGCCCTGCAGGATTAATTCTTCATGCTTTGCTGGGATCGATGTTTCTAAAACGTCCGAAGAACCCCATCAGCAATGGGACAACACCGACAGGTAATGGCACAACTAATAGCAGTATAGACAATAAAGCAGCCAAGAGATTAAGTGTTGGCAACGGCAGTTCGACCGAAGTGCGCGTCGAAAATGGCCTTGATTCTCGGGCGGATACAAAGCTCGCCGTGGTTACAGTCAGCTCAAGGAGCGTGGTCAAGGAGACGAATGGAAAACCTCTGTTAGCAACTAACGGTACGTGCCTCGGTAGATACGATTATTTGTTTTCGAATCAGATTATTTTCTGTATGCTCGTATCTTAAAATGGACCACAAAGCGATGTATACCTGCCATTAAATTATGTTCGTTCTGTTGCCTGTACTACATATATATAATATATATATCCCGAAGAAGGAATATTGTCACGATGTGATTGTCTACATCGAAGATGGAGTGCGGAGCATTTATATAATAGTGGTAATGAGCATAGGCAGTAGCACGAAGAATATGAATATATATATATATATATAAAATACATAGTACAGGACATTGCTGTACTTTATTTAATTATTATTAAACAGCGTTAGTTCGGAAAATGAAACATACGAAAATAGCACAAACTATAAATAGGCACAAGGTGATTAAACTAAAACGCTCGCTGTTTTGAGAACAGATTGTAAGGAGTCGGACATTGCATCAAGCCCGATTGTCCGAATCAACCAACCCTCACTGATCCGCCGCACGCTCAGCGCGTTTCGAAGAGAAATCTCGATTTTGGCGGACCCCTACTTCCAGCTCGTCACCGTATCGTCAGTTTGCTTTCTCTTCGTTTATGTTACCGTGTTCATCATTATCACAGACTACGCCATGGATAATGGCATACCGTATGGAAATGCCATGCATCTCATCACCATATTCAGCGTTGCGGACCTTATTGCCAAGCCAGTGCCAGGTAGGGTGTCGCCATCCGTCTTTTTTGGTTCTCGCTTCCCATCGAGGTACGACAATGTGTACAGATAAATTATGTGTTCGAAAATTCAGCTCATATACTGCTATACAATGATATCGTAGTAGGTCGAGTTGCGAAGCCGCCCATGTTACAGTGTAGCCGTATGTGTGTTCGCCCAAGAGGGATGTCGTTTCCTTGATGAAGTGTCACCCTTCGCGTAAGAGATATGTGGATTTCTTATGTCATCTGCCATAGATGTACATCTTACGTTGTATATATATATATATATATATATATATATATATATATATATATATATATATAACGCATTAGTATCGCAGATTTTGCAAGTTTATAGCAGTGGAAATGCACTATATAGGTACAGGTTTATTATCCTGCCTGTGTAGGCTCTGGACCTTCATTTGACTATATAAACCCTATTGTCGGGTTTACACTTGAGCCAAAATTCAGAGCGAACACAAACCGAATATTTAAGAGCAGATACATAACGAAATCAATGGCGCCGGCGCACATTTGTCAAGGACTTCTCGTTATCGCACAGAGCGCTAAGTCTTTCTTGCTGTGAGACAAGATTTATAATAAGTATCTACGAGAACCTGTCACTCCTGTCGCTATTCAAAGCCCACTCCCCCGCCTCAAACCTTGACCCTCACAACCCCGACTGGTGTTGTTGATTGTTGACTTCTTCTCGAAGCATTCATTACTCGATAATAATTTTGTAACACTTCTCGTGTCAAACAACTCAACGAGATGCGACGTCTTTCAGCTGTATCAAGCAGTGACAGATGATGATACTCGGTCGGGAGTCTATCAAGCAGCGTCGTATAGAAAATAGATCATCACTTATTCGGCGAACGGTGGCGGAGAGACAAGAATACATCTCATTGAATATCATCGCGCGTGGCATCGCACTCATGGATCGAGGAAGGGTCTGTGAGAGAGGAGAGGCTGGGATGCATTCGAGAATACGCCCGTGGACAAAAAGCCCGTGGACGCTTTGCTTACGCGGCGTCGGCGCGTACGATGAACACGGAGCGACGCCTGTATAATGAACGCTGTGTAGTGCGCGCAAGCTGGTGTGCATGAACGCGCTGGAGGGCGCGTCGATAGCGCGAAGCGCGAAATGGCCTCCAACACGATTGCAGGCGGCGGCGACAGATTGAAAGCTGTCATGTTCGTCAGAGAACACCACGGCTGGCGGGGAGATCGTCCGGCGAAGAGGTCCGACGAGCTTGTTGTTTGCATAACGACACTGCTTTAATTCAATGGCTGGTGGCACGCGTGAACGCAACGAAAACAACATCTAGATAGATAAACATGACGATGTCATAGGTATAGTTATTCCTCTTCGTCTTCGTGGCGTGTCTTTGGATATATTCTAGTATTTGTCATAGATGAGATTATCACCGCTCACGACTTGCGCTTGCACTGACGTAGACGAATTACGGTGGGAACTAAATAATAATTAAGCGCTTAACAGAGCACGCGGTGGAAAATGCAAACCTCGATGGGCGAAAGATGTTTTTCACAGCAAGGACGCCAAGGCTGTTCGCTTACGAAACACCATTGGGCCTCCATTCCAGGCTGGCTGACGTGCAAGAACATCCTCACGAACAAAGACATCATGATTGTGGGCGTTTTCTCAATGGGAGCCATCTGTTTTATGTTGCCACACACAACGTCGTACATCGGATTCTCCGTGATCTCATTCCTTTACGGGTTGCTCACCGGCGGATTGGTAACTTATGATTCCATTTATAACTGATTTCATTGTACGCATTGACGATCCTAGCTCCGTGTAGTTGCAATATGAAGCAGTTACGCATTCGCAGAATGTTAATATCGTCCTCTCTGCTCAAGGCTAATGCTCTAGATAACATTCGAGAATGTGAACTTTATAAGCAAACACATGAGCCATATCAAGACTCTCTCCCCTCAACATGTTAAACGTGAAATCACAATATTGATAAGCAAATGTGCGCTTGTGTAAGTGATTCTATTAAAATCTAAAGTGGCTAATCAACGGGAATATATGACCCTTCACTTCCACCAGGTGTTCTTGACCCCAATCCTGATCACGGAGTTCATACCGATGGAGAGAGCCCCTATTGCGCTTGGATTAAGCAATTTCTTCGTGGGCATCACTGGCTTCCTGCGGCCCCCCTTTATTGGTAAGAGTATTCTCGCATAGATCAACGAAACTGGCTTCCTATGGCTATATTTACTTGTTGATTTCGTGTAGAAAATGTACATTCAGACTTGTCTTCCGTTGAAGACCAGTAACTAGATTCGTGTATGCTGTGGACGTCTTCACATGCCATGGAAACAGATTGGATATATACGTAGGTTAAACATTTAAGAATGAATTCAAACAATAACAACCATTGTTTACATGCTGGGGCGGCCTTCTGTTTACACATGTTTAGCATGGCACTGACATGAACCTTCATGGCTCGTTTTGGTGCAAGGAGTTCAAAATACAGACAATTTACCTAAAATGAATTACGGTCACGTTTGTGCAAGGTCCAATTCAAAACGATTAACGACAGTAGACAATGTCAAAGGCAATCCTTGCAATCGTGTCTAGTCTCTACGAACGGAAAAACTATCTGGAAACTTTGAAACGTTGTTCCTCGGAGTGATTCTACTTTGTCCTAGCCCCCTGGCGGCCGGGGGTCTGCGACCCGCACATCTGTCTCCTCGCCATCTGTGCGCCCCCTGTAAGCAGATGGAAAGGCGTAACCCGTGAGAGACCCGTTCGAAACTCCTTGTACGTCGCGCAGGCCTCGTCCTCCGACGAGGCGTAGCATCATTCCGCAACCAATCGTAGCGTTCCCTTAGCGAGCGGAACGACCACTACAGGACGGCCACGCATCATGCGAGCCTAACGCACGAGAAGCGCGAAGCGCCGTTACTTGGAGACGGGGGAGTTTCTTCTTTCTAAAAATAGCGAACCATATGATACGTCCTGGGTCCTTCCGCGACAGCCACCGCTGAGAAGTTGTCGGTTCCGGACGGGGGCTGGCCCCTACTTTGCCTTCATACTCCCGTTGGCCTTCGTTCGTATCAGTCTCGTAGCGCTCGCTCACCCCGTTTAACCCCAACCCCCCACCCTGCGTGAGCGCCGCAAACCTGCGATGGCCGGGACGTCAAGGCACCCTCATGGTTGGCGTTTTTTTTCCCTCTTTACGATTGCTTCGGTTGAAACGAAACGAGAAACGGGCCTTTTTCAGACTTGACAGTTCATGCCTCTCCCTCTCTCTGACAGCGAGAGAGAGAAAAAGAGAGAGACCAGTCTCTCTCTCTCTCTCTGCCTCTTATCAGTTTGGCTGTTCGGTGCCAATGACGCAGGTTATATGGCGTATGGACGCATCAGTTACTGGCGGAATCGAGTGGACATGTTCCTTGTAGGTTTATGTATGGCACACGGACACAGTGAAAAAGTCTGCAAATAAGCCAGTGACGTTTGAACACGAATACTTGTAGGGATTATTGAACATGGGCGAATAGAGGAGGTGGATGGACGTAGTCGCTTGCCAACGGAGAGCTGCTATTCGTCCGACGCAGAACGCTCATGGTAGAACCTTCTATTGGCCACAAAAGGCGCAAACCGCTTTCCGCCCCAGGGAACAAAGAGATATGGCTGTGTACAGGGAGGAGATGGGAAAGAGAGGTCTTTCAAGACTTTTTTCAACTTGAACGATTCCAGGACCCTTTGTGGACGTCACCGTTGCCAGTCGGCGGAAATATCATGCGGTCAACGAGTGTATAATATTATGGCATCTCTATGAAGAGCCACTTGTATGAGACATCCAATCCATGTTTATTAAGGTCTCCTTAATTAATCTCTAAGGCAAGCCCAGTCACGCCGGGAAGGAAGCTTTTCCAGTTAAGATCGGGTTGATTAATCATTGTCGACCGGCAATTACAAAGCAAATCGCAAATGATTTGAGCCATGCCTTCAGCATACAGAGCCGAGTTCTTTGAGGGAATCGTCTGATTAATAAGCTAAGGGAACTTCTTTTGCATGCATTCTATACGAGCGGTAGTCCGGGAGCGAGCCACTTGAGTATAACAGTGGGGAATCTCTCTAATTAAGGCTTATTAATTATCATCTCTAATTACTGCTAATAAATTATCATCATAGCTGGAATCAACAGATTCCTATTGGCATAGTGTTTATCCTATAACAACGATTAAAACAGTGTGACAAAAGTTGGTGGAAGGAAATAATTTACCTAAGCTATATATATATATATATATATATACTTTAACACGTCCTCAGTAAAATTTCTAGACGCAAACTGATTTAAGAAAGATTTATAGACCGGGTTGACATCAGATTGAGCGATCAGTTACTCAGCTAACAAAAGCTTTATCGCTTTCGTTCGTATTCGCATGGTTTTGTAGGGTACTTCAAGGACGAGTCCAACAACTATCACGGCCTTTTCAATACGATGGGCGGACTGTGTCTACTATCGGCTGGGCTCTGGATATTCGAGTGCGCGATTCGCAAGCGCAGGGAACGCGCTGAAGTCAGACGGCGCGACGCGAATATCAGAGATGCTGACCAGGGCCCTGACTGCGACCCACGATCGCCGGAGGTCGATCCACTCGTGTCGGCTTAGACTCGCCGACGTCGCTTCATAAATCACAGCGGAAACAACAAATCTACGACTTCAGCCATTGAGCAGCCCATATCGATACGCGAACAGTGATTAACGTCATCAATCCGTCGTGGTGAACCACGCTCCTGTGGACTGAAATCCTTTCTCGGGTTCAGCCGCTGATACGGCCCAATAGCACACAAAACAATAGAAAAGACACTGAATCAAACAAAGGTGCCTATTATAAATGCTTGCGAGGATACTGACCCTAGCTTCGTCGCCAGCCGAGACGGCAAAGCGAGATGCGCAGATAATATTGACCGTTTGTGCTCGGTTCGAAAGTGTTCAACTTGAAGTGAACAACTAAAAGAACGAGAGCTCTTCAACGACCGCAGAAGTCTCTAAAGTGATATGAAGGAGAGAGACTGATGCGATAGAACAAACGAGGTGTATATATACATATATAAAGATAGATATAGAGACTATAGATGATTCGCCTAGGGATGATTGTCGCTATTCAACATAGAATCATGTATGGATAAATGCACTTGCCGACGTCCGTCCTTTCTCATCTCTGCTATAAATATTATGATGATGATGATTATTATTATTATAAGAGTTTATCTGAACAATCGACGAACTTGGTGTAACTTGTCATAGAAAATATACATTCTATTATTGCTACAATGACGGGAAGGGTTGGAGCGTAACGTGCGACGCTATTTCTGTTAATTGTGTTACCTGTTAATGATGCAAGACGAGTGAAGTGCCGGTTGGTTCGTTGGTTTACCGTCGCCTCGTGGCTATCCGTATCTAGGATATACAAAAGGGTCGGTGGACGACAACGAATCAGTGATCGAACGGCCAAACCTTCAGGCTTGTTGTTATTCTATTTATTACTGATTGTAAGTAGCATTGTCTGGCTGGCTATTCTAATTATTCGTAGCAGACTGCGACGGGAAGCTTCGTTGATCGGAGCTGACGACCCGAACAGAAATAGGCCTTTCTAGGGTGGAACAACCAGGCTATTGCGTCGCTTCGACATGCTGACCGTATTCTATGAATAATGACGATGATTGTTATGATTATTATTATTGTAATCATCAAGATATGTAGTATATTTCTGTGTAGAGTACCCACAGGAGTGCTATTTGTTGCCTAGATAAACGCATATATGCAGGGTGAATTATAGAATCTTTTTTTTTCTTCTATTTTGCCCTCGAAGAAGGTGAGGTTTAGAAATCGAGTGACGATAAATACGTTGCCGGCAGATTTACGGAGCATCCACTCGTGAGACGCCACGCGGCTGAAAACACGCCTGTCACTGTTTTTGGGATAGCGATTTTTTTCTCTTAGGACTGAAATCCGCTTCATTTTTAAGGTGGCTCTTCGTATGGCCAGCTGAAAATATCGTAATATTCACTAATTTCATTAATTAACTAGTCCTTCTCATTTTGGAGGTCTATCGAACGCGTTACTGGCCTGGCTTCGACTAGAAATCGAATACATCTTGAAAACGTAGTGACTAAAATAATTCGCTAAAATACCCAATCAAACACTAGGGACAGAAGTGTAGAATTTAAAAGGCACCGATTTCAGGTTTACTCCTTTTTCTGTAGATAAAGTCAAAGTTAAGAGTCGAAGTCTCAAAAACTTTTAATACATCGTATAATACAATGCATTTTATTGGACACCGTAGACGAAGGCTAACACAAGCAATGTCTGGGCATTTGCGGGGTGCCAGATGAAGGGCACGCCCCGCGAAAGCGTTGTTCACACAGGTTTTTGTTTGCCACTTCTTCCGACAGCGCTAGTGGATGGGCAGTGAACGCGTCGGCAACTAATGTCTAAGTAATACCCCTTACCCTCGCCATTTTCGATAGAAATATGAAAATTCAATTCTATAATAAATTTATAATATATATATATATATATATATATGTGTGTGTGTGTTAGGAGAGACCCGAAGAAGGAATATTGTCGTGACGTGGTTGTCTCATAGAATATGGGTGCATATATATATATTAAGAGAGAGAAAGAAAGGCTGAAACACTCATCAAAGTTACCGATAATGAAGAGGCAGGTTTACAATGGCCTGCATGTATAGCTCATTATATATAAATATGTATGTGCGTGTGCGCGCTAAGAGTACACACGTGAGCGTGATTGTGCGTGCTTAAAACATGATGAAGAATCTCAACCCTTTTACAAGGATCTCGTTGAGGGCATTTCACGGGGCGAGTTTGTAGTATACGCCTTTACGTATCTAATGAGCAAGTTGCATATATATATATATATATTATATATATGTTGTAACAAAAAGAAAATGCTTAGGTAGACAAGATCAAAAATGAAGCAAACAGAAGACAAAACAAAGATGATTTTTTTAGACGACTTTATCGTTCAGCAGCATATTGCGATGGTGGCCCAGTGAGATCGATGTGTATTATGTCAATTATCAAAACCAGGAACAACACATGTACAATCACGTATATAAATAAAACGCTAATACCAACGGAGAAATACCATATATAAACGATCGCATTTCCTATCACGGAGTGATAGAGGCAGCCCGACCAAGTCCTATGGATAAAGACACGAAGCAAACAAACAAACGATTGAACTTAATTATTCATTAAATATGACTAGTCATCATTGACTCGTTTACTCAACAAGAGTACGTGCGACCAACTGATGATATAATCTAAACTTGGTCAGCCGTTCGCTGGACCTTTCATGTGTTGGATGGCGTGTACATTTTTTCATATGAAATCATGTATTGCGGCGACAGAATAAATACTATAGATATATATATATATATATGGGAGAGAGAGAGAGGACAGAGGACAGATATTGTTTGCGTATGGGGGGGTGGTATTCAAGGAGGCGTCGGCATAGCTTCTTACCTAATATAATGAATATAATGCAGTGGTATGCATTGCAAGGGCGTCAGTATCGCCGTGTTTTGTCAATAGCGTTACCACTCGATGTGGTGACCACTTTAATGATGAGCATGTTCTTTTTGCTTCGAGTATGTCCCCGACGACAACCGATTAGAGCTACTACAACGTACACTCACAGAACTATCTCTGTAGTCGTATAATGCTGTTGTAGCTGTTGGGCCATTTGTAACACGACATGGGTAGGGACAAAGGGTAATTGTCTATATGCATGTACGTGTATCGATGTAGTGTTGAAGAAGCATTCGATGATGATATTTGATGGCTGTTGCTGTTGTTGTTCAGTAAAATGACCGCTCTACCAGAAGTGCGCGTCGGTGTCAACTATTTTTGTTTGTCACTAGTGTCATGTAGATGGAGCTCTCTATGCTCGTCTGTTCTGCGTTAACCAACAATTAAATATTCAATTAAAACTACCGCCACACTCTGTATGCTTCAGCTGTAGCTACGGTGAGCGATGAGAGATATACAGAGTACAATGAAGTTGTATCTGTTTGTATTTATTATACGCTTGTGGCGGCACATCGTTAATTAAACAGTTCCTCTCTGTTCTTTCTGCCGAGAGGGAACGCTGCCTGTAGGGACAATCGATTTTTCATTAATCAGAACTACGATAAATTAATGGCCTCGTCCATCCTCCTGACCAGAAACAATGTATGAGATAACTCTACAACAAGTGTGGACAGTTTCACAGTTCAAATTTCTCCAATTCGCATTAAGTCTACAGTGGAAATAGGCGCTCGTATTTGACACGTCAACAAACTCGGCAAGTGGCAATGTTGCCAGTCGACCTGTAACGCGAAATAATCATCCGCTCTGTGCTGATTGAATTGACTGCAGTTTCTCTCAGATGGACGTTTTTTTCTCTTCCATGTAATTTCGGATATGTTCTATTCAGGACGTCGCGTCCATTTTTTCACATACGATAGAATATCGATTTAAGGACACTAACCTGTTGAGGGCTTTAAGGGAGATGAGAGACGTTGTATTTAGGCATTTCAAAAGTATTCAGCCACACACACTAACAATGGATGGGAAAAGCAATAGACAATCTCAGCAAAATATCAAAAGTACAGTATGCTGACAGAAAGACACTTATTCGGTATCCGATCAGTGAAAGATCTGAAAACCTGCTAACATCGATGTTACCATCGAAATACGTGAAAGAAGTTGACTCTGGAATATGTACATTTACCGTAGGAAACTCGAGGAACATATAACGCGACAAAATACATTGAATTCAAGTAAGAAAAAATTCGCTCTCATTCCGCCCGTATATATATATGTATATATATATATATATATATATATATATATATATCTCATACACTCCTGTTCTATTGAATCAAATGGTTAAATCGAACTCGAGACCGGCTTTCCTCACGTTTAGCGATCTATGTTCTAATGTACAGGTTATAGGAAATCTACGTCATTAAAAATAGATTAACATAAAAATTAACATAGAGTTAAGGATGGTGACGCAGCCAGCAATATACAGTACTGGGTGTAAGCCGCGTGTGATGACACGTCATAAAGAGACAGAATGCAGTCTGCATAGAATACGTGTGCATAGATCTATCGATCGATTTATCGGGTGAGACGACCATTTATCATAGAAGGTTCTACTCAATCGATATTTTTTTTCTTTATCTCCGCATGAAATACGCTGATTTCGAAACGAACGACTCGAATCTTATGCTTTTCTATCGACAGCTATCGATGGTCAGTTTGACGTCGAGCAACGCAAGCGAGCACCTATTATTAGAAATTATATGCGAGAAATCTTGACGGAATCCTCGAAGACGCAAGGTAGTTAATTATGCCCAATTATGTAAATGCCACACCAGGCTGACACAAGCGTAAAGCTAACTCGAATGTGTCTGGTCTGTATAATAATATTAATAATCACAAACATGTACACGAATATTTGTTATCGCTGGTGCCTTCCCTATTTGTATCACACGACAGTACGTGTTATGAATACGTGGTCTACAGTTATTATATGCATATGTTAAATATCGTGCTATAATCTCACTGACGTATAGGTTGGCAGCACATTCGGCGTACATCTTAAATTGGTCCTGTTGACCAGTCCGTAATTTCTCGGAAGCATTCACCTCAGGACGAATCAAGTTGGCAATTGGGATATAGAATAGTCTTCTTTGTTAATAGGCAAGGGAACTTCGCTGGCTATGGGCGTGCCTACTACGGTAGCACTATGCGATTACTATTTGCGGTTTCTGCCCTCAAGTTGAACGAAATGTCGGCCCCTTATTCCGCTGTCGCTAGATTTGGCTCAATCGAAGCTAATAATCTTCGCCTGGTCCAGGTAGTATATTTCGATTGGTCCAATGGGCGCCTAAAAGCCTATTAGGCTTGACCACATTGACATGTCCTTGCTATAACAAGGTACTCTACAGGCAAACTCATCTCGATGGCGAACCGAGGTTGCCTCTGCTCGAATTAATACAACTTACTACCCACAAGTTCTACGGCCGTTCGGTAGCACATATATGTGAGGCACCGTTGACAGCTGCTTCAAACAGCGGACGGGGTGTTTAGTGAATCAAAGGGCGGCTTATGACGGGCTGTTTCAGGTGTGCCGTACCCTGCAACCGTTGTACGATGAGATTTTCTGAGTTCGATGTCTATCAATATGTGTTAGCGCTTTCTCATCTGAATTTTTTTCGGGTACATCTTCTATGCAGTCGTGACTATTGAGAGTGAGAGACGATTTAGCAAGGCCGCCGGTGTTATCAATTGTCGGAAAATGCATAGGCGATTGTTGCGTTCTACGTCATCGGTTATCACTTGAGTAGGTTCTCGCTTTACGTACGAGTGTGGTAGAATATTTTAAATTTATACTATTTAGCCACCCTTCAGGAGTGGCCGGGCCGTTTAGGGAATGCCGAAATGTCGCAGCAGTATACAGTTGTATTATATATATATATATATATATATATTATGAAAACGGAATTAATCCAGCGGGAAGACAAAGCCAAACCCTTGGAGGGAGATTTGTGTTCACCGAAATCAATTATATTCGCTCTCCGTTCCCATTCGTTTTTTAGAGAAAGATTGTTTGGATAATGTACGAACCGGTTGAACAGACGCGTGACTCCGATATTAGCCATCCTACACCATAATTCGTTAGGCATTCTGGACTAGAACTACGAGACGGTATACCAATCATTGTATAGATATTAAACGATATGTTCCTGAGGTCTACGCATTGGAAGTCAAAGCCACCTTGTACTGCCATACCGAGTTGTTATTATGTTTGAATAGGATGAAAAGAGAAGTTACACCAACGATTGTAGATGAATTAGCTCAAAATTATCGAAATATAGTACCAGCGATACGATTAGTTGATGGCTCTTCAACACCATGTGCACCAGACTCGATTGAGAGTAACATGGACATTCTCTCAGTTTATGAAGTACTCGGCACCGTACGCATGACTACCTAAGAACTTACCATAGCAACGAATATGAACGGGGGAAAGTGTGCATGTAAAAAGGTGAATGAAAATCGAGAAAAATAAATCGTTGTTAGAAGCAAATTTACAAGAAAAAAATGCATATATATATATATATATATATATATATATTATATATATATATATATTATATATATATATATATATATATATATATAGATGCAGATACAGACTCAGATGCACTGCTGTAGTTCTAAGTGATCATGATTAGGTGTTATTCGATAGGTGCCGTATAGCTGAAACCTTGTGACGCGGAGTCGACGAGTACATACACTCACGTTCACGGGTACAATTGAACAAACACAATTAGCATTATTAATGGCATGGCATTCACAACAGATTAACAGCAACTGTTTATAACAGTAACAGGAAATAAAACATAACACAAGTGATCCTGCTCTATTCGCTAGTTATATAAATAATAAGAAGATGATGTCTATTTTTGTGAACGGTATCGCTTCAGACGCTGCCAACACGGCTTGTTCTATTTCGTGTTCTGTGTACACATTCTATGTAGGAGACGACAGTGGATTAGGTAGTACGTCCGATAGCAAAAGGGAGAATATCGACATGAACAAGATTATATTTTGTATAGTTAAACAACAAACAAGCGTTCACCTTATATGGAATTATGATGATACATATAATAATAATAATAATAATAATAAATGCTTTACCCAGCAGGAATAAACTGTCTCTTTTTTTCCTGGCTAGGCTTGCAATTTCTTGCGTATGTGGTCTGTGCATATCACTTTTTTATTTATAAAGAGAATTTGTTTTGTAGAGAGATTTTTGGATTCGATTCAGACTGTATAGTTTCGACAACGCCAGATCATACGCGTCCCGTTCAGCCCCGTCTGCGGGAACTCGAATGCAAGGTGAACGTCTAGTGAAATCAGCTCGAACAATAGCTGCTCGAATGATATTTAGCTCATTTTGTTTTATCTTAAACTATTTGATGCATTTTTCAATGGATTTTGGCGAAAAACGTCATGTATTTTGCATATTCTCAGTGGAAGCTGTACCGTGGCCGTTAAACGTTGACCGTGAGTCCGCCCGGAAAATGTACGGTAAATCTTGATGCGTGTACCCCATCAAGATCTATACAGTGTATTGCTAGTTATAAAGTTCAACACCTCTCCTTACCTTCGATGTCCACGCCGCACGACTTGTAAGCGACAGATTCAAATGGATACATCACGCAGGCACACTCGAACCAGCAAGCTCGAAACTCTGCAATCAGATACGTCCTAATCAACATTTGGCCTTAAATAGCTTCACGCCTCTCTACATGGAACGCTATTTCTTCGCCGCTGGAGATGTT
Organism: Stratiolaelaps scimitus; assembly: GCA_019614645.1. NCBI lineage: Eukaryota > Metazoa > Arthropoda > Arachnida > Mesostigmata > Laelapidae > Stratiolaelaps > Stratiolaelaps scimitus. The sequence goes on along the minus strand of JABWDB010000018.1, from coordinate 1,874,312 downwards.
TGTTACTTGGGTAATGGTTCGAAACCACGTTCTTGTCTGGGTGTTCGCTTTGTCAAGTGTGGTATTGTGGACGATTGAGCGAGCACAGAGATGGTTCCACGGTGTTTGTTGCCACTGAATCAGGTCAGATTCATGTCTATTTTACAGAGTAGAATGAAACATACACTGATGCATACAATACACGCCACCTGCATGAATGATAATTATTATAGTAATAATGTAAATTGCATATTCTATATCACACATGCATCAACTCTCCCGCTGCTTTTTGAAGCTGGTCATAGAAAGTTCGATTGGCTTTCTTATCTCGAGCACGATAGCGTCAGGGTCTGCAATTTCAGGAGAGATAACGCTCAGTAGGGATGCCTATCGGTGTCGCACTCACGACGGTTCCTGGGCCTAAATGATTAATCGACAGAATAGATGAGCCTTTCTGTGAAATGGCGACTATACAGCTCGCATGCGATATCAATGAAACGTGTTATTTACGATCGAGTCACTTGAAGAATAATAACGTTATTATTAAAACCAGATTGGAAGGAGAGCGCCTTAACCATTGCGCGTGTGGCTGTACGCCACCCCTTATTGAGAGCCCGGTGGCGGCCTGCTTCGAAACCTACGTAGATGCACATACATCCCTCAATACCATTGCACATTTGCATGGGGGGGGGGGTTGTCCATCTTATGGAAAGCCTTACACGGAAAGTAGCTGTACCGTGGACTGAGTTACAGTGTTCAAAGCGCAGACCGGTCAGCCCGGAAAATTTACTTTTTGTACGTCACCGATTCTTCGGTCGGACATACCTACATGTGTACTTGTCCATTATGTATACACAGTATAAATGGGATGGACTGCTACAATACAGGTATCGTGTTAAAAAAAAACACACACACACAAATATGGTACCTCGTGTACGTCCGTGCAACCAGTGCCGCGAAAACACAAGCGATGATAGAAGAAGTGGCCCATCGTTTTTAGTCTGATTTAGGGTTCCGGAGCCGAACATCGAGTTGCCTTCATCTCGTCGCTTACAGGTAGACCCCCCTCGAGGCTATTCGGAACAGTTGTGTGCTAAAAACTGTATCGGCAGTACAGGCTTCGGGCTGAGGAAGTGTGGAGCTACCTCATTGGCCGACATACAACATCGGTACAAGCGAGCTAGTCGACTGATTCTCCTGCTGTGTCGCGTACAAAAATGGCATTCAGCCTCAAGTATCTCCTGAGTGCATATATGCTAATCTTTATATATATATATATATATATATATATATATATAAACATCTGTATCATGTAAGCCATGTGCTATGAAATATGTACAGTACCAATTTTTTTCCAACAAGTCCCTTCTTTGAAGAGTAATTTCTCGGAGCGTAGTCGAGCCAACTTAGAATTGTGACTCCTTTTTCTCCAACAAAGTTTTCATCCAACTTATATATATGAAGATTTTGTTTTCCTGACAGTGTTTTGGTTTCGTAATTGTGTGTGTTTGCTTGCTTCCATTCGATTCCGTGGTAGCAAAAGCGGGCTCGGGCTTGTTGTGAACATGTTTGAAATAGCATAACGACAATAATAGAGAAAATAGCAACTAAGTATTTGGCTTCCATATATTTGCCATCCTCATTGAGTTAGTGGTTCGATCCTCGCAAATGTACATCTCCAAGCCGAGGCTCCCATGCTAATCGTGTAATTATGTTCCAAAAAACACAGCGTTGCCAGCGCAGTGTTCGATTCTATTTCAATTCAAATATGTCTCTCAATGACTGGATTCTCATCTGGTTTACTATAACGAATTGAGGCGAAACTGAGTCGAAATTGCAGGTTCCGCGCTATCCTGACAAATACACCAGGGCATCGGATGGTGTGTAAACGGAATCCGGACTACAACCGCTCGAGGGTGTTACCTAGGAGCTGAATATCCTTGACGAAATATCCGAGACGAAACTACGAAACACCCTAACCAAGCGTAGCGCCAATTTCACTGAATTCTAACGTGGAATTAAACTCAATCAATTATACATAATTAGCTTTGATATTATTAAACCCTACAAAGCATATAGCATCCCATATCCTTGATATGAAGATGGGATGCAGGGGAGTAGGTGGTCTTATTATTCTTGCTAAGCTTGCTTCAGATAGCTGCTCAAAGCTATCTGAAGCGGTTTGCATAGTCGTTCAGCAAATTGCCCTTTTGAATTTAGTATAGGCGCGAGCCTATATAGGCAGGGACCTCGGCACGAAAGCTGCTTGAGGAAGCGAAGGCTTAATCCTGTTATCATTAATAGGCTCAGCGCCCAGCGCTATTACGAAGGCTCACTGCTCAGGCGAGCGCCATCAAAAATGATAATAGGTGTGCTTAAGCTTTGTACCCCGCTGGCCCCGGAGTATGTCCACTCGTAGGTATGTCTGTACTAATGTGGACAATGTCTAAAAATTATCAGCAATAACTGATCTCGTCTAATTAATGAGATAGAGTAGGCCTTGCCCTACGGGCGGCGGCCCACTCTAGTCCTGCTCGTGTAAGTGAGATACGCATTTGTACATTTGACGTATCGGGATCTAGAGCACAGCGACTGGATGATATTCGATTAGACGCCTCTCTAGCCATTTTATGATACATATAACATGAACACTGCATTATTAATGTGTGTAGTGGAAAATAATAATGAGCGATTCTGTGTTGCAGCCCTGCCGCCATTTTGCGTGGCTCTTTCTATATATTTATATCTATATGAAATAAATGTGCTATGGTTGCATGTGTTTCGCTCATCTAGCGAAATCCGAGTGCTGCCAACGCGCTGTGGGGCAGGTATGGCATAATATTAATATCGATTATATCGGTGTATACGTACAAATATCATAAAACATAGTACAGCGGTGTTGGCCGTATGTCTCGAGAAATCAATGTATCCACTGTGTGCTGATCACATGCGAGACTGATGATGTTTTTCACATAGAACTTCGTTGAGCCCTTTTAGCTTTACTGTCGTGTTGGGTGATTTCAGCCGATTTCAGCGACACGATCCGGTTTCAATCGAAATGTGCTGAATGAATCTACGGAAGATGACAGCTTTCCAATTGAATCATCGAATACGTTTAGATACTGCGCAAGCGACAGTCACCCCGATAACGAGGGACGTGAGAGTCGGGGTAGTCTGGGCCTGACCTTAGGAAGCTGTTAGTTGCCTCTTGGTCCTGTCGACAGCATTCGCTTGCCCCGGATATGTCATCGAATGTCGCTGCCTGCTGTTGTTGCTATTGTCGAACTGGGTGTGCTCAATGTGGTGTGTTGCGATGTCATCCTTCTGCTCGATATATAAGCTAATCTAATATCAAATTTCAATGAAAATCACAAAGCGCTGATGGGATTCGAAACAAAGTTTGCTGTCTTTTTCTAAAATCGTATTTGTGGGGGGTGTTTCTCTATTTATTTTTTGTTTGGCATTTTAAAATGCACGTTCTCATCGAAATATGTTCGCACAGCTGGATGACAAAAAAAAACAATCTCACCAAAGGTATTTACGCCTGAAACGGTCATATTTGGTTAGTCGAGATTACATACGTTTCCGAGCACCTGCACATCCGGCAAATCCGATATTCGGATCGAAGCAGACGAATATGACGCTAACTCGCCATTCGCCTTAGGTATGGTCAGTCCAATTTTCGATCATCCGCATGTCAGAGGGATGCTCCGACCGCTCTGAAGCAGCTCCGAAGAAATCAGAGCGTTGTATATTGTTGTGTTGCTGTTCGCGTCGTTAATCACACATTGGATGGCGGAACAATTTGACCGATCCGTGAATATTTAGTGTCTCAACTCCGGAAAAGATATCACGAGGGGCGTTGGTCTACAAGGGGCACGTGTTGAGCGTGTGTGTCTAGTGCGGAACCTTTGTTCGAATCGTGTCGCGCATCGTGCTGCTCATTTATTGATTTTGTTGAAGTACTTGCTCCTACATAAGGTGAAAGGTTATCACTTGATCAATTGCCGTCCCTACCCAGTGGTAATAGTGCTATTTTTTATTGCCCACTGTCGATAGACAGATATATATATATATATATAAATTTGGTTATTAATACTGAAATAGACACAACCCGATCTATTTGTGTGCGACAGGGCCACCGCAGCTGCCCGCGGGGTTTTTCTTATCAGTGTTATCTGTCAGGGAGAAGTCGCTGCGACAGCGACTTCGCCTGTTTTACACGAAGCCGGGGCTAACACGCCTTTCATAATTGCTTCATTAATTTTCCTACATTTCAACGGGCAGACATTCGACTACAGATAGAAGACAATTTGAAAATAGATGACACTACTTATTCAAGACGCAGGCCTGAGAAAGTTTCGAAATCTTGGAGAATAGTGCAGCACTTCCAAAAAGAGCACCATCGAGCGCTGCTCTCCGATCAACCCGTCGACTCCTCAGCTATAGTTGCTAGTTTCGTCAGCGATCATTTTTTTAGTGAGAGATTCATTCGGTAGAATTGAGGAGTGGAACAAATATACCTGTCCGATAGCAAATCCACCTTTGCTTGTTTCAGGTCTGTTTGACAAATCGGTTCTAGGGTTGAATAGATGATTTTTTTTTCCGATCTAGTTCGAAGACATTTAGTCCATCTGACTTCGTTTAAGTACTTCGTCTATTCAAGAAGGATATACCAGGTCGCGGGATCGAATCTACGGCCTCCACGGCATTTTAGGGCTTGGCTAACTTTTCAACGACTTTTGAAGTGAAACTGGCGAACTTCGAGAACAACAATAATATATGCATAAAGAAGAAGATTAGTCTTAATTAATGTTTTGATCCCTAACTCGTTGCATACGGGGTAAAATGTAACAAAAACATCTATAACAAAAAAAATAAATATGAGGAATGAAGCTATTAATTTTTCGATTCGAAAAATTAAAAATTGCATATTTCATGTTTGTCTTATTTTTTTAAATAAATTAGATATCGAATCATGAGACTTCTGTCGAATCACGAGACCGCGAAGTGCATTAAGAACCAGTCAGGTGTGCAAAATGAAGGACTTAATCCTGATTTAGGCCTCCTGACATTCAGCAAAGGCCTTATCTATATTTGTGTTGCCTCGTATAATACAACAGCATAACGGGCGGGCAACGGCATTCATAAATGTCTCCAGAATATGAAACACAACAAACAAAGGAATATGGCTATTTTATACCTGTAGGAATTATTGCTCTGTCTCGATCCGTCCCCGCAGGCAATGACGACCTTTTTCCGCTGTGCCTTTATGAACTACTTGAACTAGAGCTAAGCTCATTCATGAAGGCATGAAGTACAAGGAAGAGCATTGTGCCTATTGCCACTTTTTGGCGCATCATTTGCATTGCAGGCAGACAGCCCAGGGATGGTACAGTCAATAGTCCATAGCACTCGGATGTTAATACAGGGAATTGACTGATTGAGGTCTCCTGTAGCCTTAAATGAAACATAGTTAGTTCACGACTTTCTTTCGGCAGGTGGACCATCCCCCACGGAAATGACAGGTAAACTGGTTCATACGAAAGTTAAACAGGTTCATGTTTGTAAACGAAACGAGTTAGTGGCGTGGAGAAAACAGGCACTTCGATACGCTAATCACTGCTTCTTAATAAATGGGAACAATTCCGCTCCTGAAACCTGGACCTTGGCTTTAATACGTTCGAACGTCTACAAAAACGCTCTGACTATCTTCTCGCGCGTCGCTGTTTAGTTCGTTCATGTTTACTTTCCAATTTATTTCTTCCTGTCGGCATTAAGAGGGAACCCAGTGACGTGTTGTCCTACCTAGATACGGACTGACTATCTTTGTTAACGATGTCAACATGGCGTTCACGTTTGTATCGCGTAGTGCTATTACCATTCTAATCGCAACGAACGATACAATTTCGAACGACATTGTTGGCATGCTTGTTTAGACGACACGAGCTTGTAGTTATGATAGGCTAGAATTAGGCTTTTTTTCGGAACCAGACTATACATTGGTCCGGGCCAAGCTTAGTTAAAGGCACCCTGCCCTGGAGGTCTCTGAAGACATACTGAACGGGAACGACGTTCTCCAATGCTCTATACTTATAATTTAAGTGGTGGCTGAACCGGTGCGGTTCGGTGTGAAACGGTATGTCTTCCTTGTTTCATCAGCGTTCATTGCTACCAGGTCGAGTAGCTTTTATGAGTCCCGAAGCTGTCCTTCATGTCGCGATGTCGACGACCCATACTGGTTGTTCCCCTTTGTCAATTCGTGACGCGTCCAAGGTCTCTCTCTCTCTCTCATCTGGAAATACAAGCGCTTGTACAGATCTATACTTGGCCCCATGTCTATCGTAAACGAATTCATGATATGATATAATATAGCAGACAATATCAATACCATCTGGATGGAACAGAGTAAGCGGATGCACGGTCGATCGGAACACCAGCAGACTGGTGATGCAACGTACGCTCTATATAAAACAATCGTGTTATCGTAATGACCTACTAAATGCCTACTCATGAGCAGCAGATGTCACTGAACGCGCGAAACAGATCCGCCCCGATAACCAGATGTAGATCTTTTGTTGGGGTAAACTGCGCTCGCCATCATCCAGCCTATATGTTCCTTTTTCTCCAAATAATAATAATAATAATAACAATCACCACCACCACCGTCATCTAGCTTCATTATCATAATGTTGATAATGGTAATAATAATAATGTTCACACACTCACAGAGCTGTTACCTTTCATTCTACTTTTCTTCATCCGTCGCCGCCTCGTCCGTCCGGGATCTAAGTATTATATAATATTATACATCGGTAGGCACCGTCGGCGAGTGGATTTAAATCAGTTCAGTCTTCGTATAGTATGTACCGTATATGTGTATGTGTGTGTGCGTGTATTCGCGTATTTGAAACATCCTCTCAGACGTCATCGTCGCGTCACTGGGACATGCGGACACCCGCCCGGCTTTACGCGGGGTCTGCCTCCCCCCCCCCCCCTGTTCCAACTGTTCATCGATCCTTTATTGAGATATTCATTTATTTCTTTCTTTCTTTCTTTGGCTCATCTGGAAACGTGGTACAGCCGTCGATGACGACAACTGTGCTTGTGCCGGTTTCTTGCCGAATAAAAAGGAATCAAACGCCATGGCCCATCAGTGTTGTGCCCGATTCCGTAGTTCGTAGACGTAGTGTTGAGTGATCGTGAAACGTGAACCGTCAGAGTGTTCTCGTCAATGTGTCATTGGTTGGTAGCGTCAACATTGAACCTTGATACCATAAACGACCATAGTGATTGAATTCGTACGACAGCTTCAGTCATTGATTATTGCCGCTGCCACTGCTGCCGCCACAAGAACGACAACTGCTATCCGACTCTAATGGGTGTGCCCTTTATATCCTCGTTCGACGCCTGAAGTCGAACTGTCGCGAGATTGTTGTTGAGTGTGTTGCCGCGTATCGAACCGTACACTATGTGTTGAGACGAGAGAACTCTTCTTCGAAAGATGCGCGACATCGGATACTTTAATGGCTGGGCGCAAGCTGGAAATGCCGAAATTCTCGTTGTTCTTGTTAGTGGTGGTCTCTGTGGCAAGCATTCGTTTGCCTTGTGATTTGACTGATTTTTAACAATTTGATCACTGGACTTGCTTACGCGCCCACTTCGATCCACTATAAAACTGCAGCGTTCTCTCCATTACTACTATTATTATTATTATTATAAATAATAATAATCATACATGCATACAGTTTGAGAGAGTTGGATCTATCAAGTACTGTGCGAGTAAGAGGTCAACCGAGATCCATATAAACACGATGAATAGCGGCGTCAATAAGTGTTTTTGCTGAAGAGCTGGTCCAATCCATGTGTGTATTGGATCTATGTTAAAACAACTCGAACATCTCTGATGTATGTGGGGTGACACCCGGAGTCGGGAAGTTGCCCTGGACTGGCTGTGAGAAAATACTGGCTTGTGATATTCACACTTGACGGTGCCTAACAGCCGAACAGCCAGATCCGAAGTGGTCCACAAATAGTATTATATCGATTGGACTACGGCAGAAGGTCGCTGGTGGTGGGTGGAACGAGGATTGTACGTGGTTGGATTTGATGACGTTGCCGCTTGCTTGAGCTTGGCGTGCATCCATTTTGCCAGACAAGACTCGACCTTGACTTCCACCACTTTCAAGCTAATTTTTGTATTAGGAAAGATCGGATAGTATGTTTATGTAGCAGATTTAGTCTCTTGTATCGAACACATCGATTCGTGGATATTCAAGACGGTTTGGAGAGAACTTGTGGCGTTCGGAAACAGTTGCTGGTAACCGCAAAGACCACCAGAGACGTTCCAATCTCCATCAAAGTGGGACGATCCAGTGCGGGGGCGTTGATGTGGATGACAAAACGCCTCTACCTGCTAAAGCTACCATCCTCTGCTGCGAGTCTATCTCTTCCCTAGAGTCGGCATGCTTGGTATTAATTCTGACTGACCACCTGGCCTGGACAGGGGCTCATTTTTTGCTAAGCTTCATAGCACTATAGTCCTACGGTGGACACAAGCCAACAAATGAAACCTCTGAGTAGAATACAAAATGCTTGTATATCTCGACTGAATGTTCCGAGGATTAAGGGGGCTGAGGAGTAGCGGCAAATTCGTTGAAAAAAATCGATTGTCTGGTAAATAGGTGCCGCAACTGTACGATACTTCTTCTCACTGTGATCGGTAGAGCGTCTACGCAAGATGACATACATATATACATTATCGCAAACACTGTTTTCGCAAATACATGCAGATTATGGGAGAGTCGCAGACTATGGGGTACATAAACGAAGGCCGTGAAAGGGTCTCTCCTGTCTACAATAAGTGATAAACTTTCTGAAGTTACAGTAGAACGAGGTGCCTACGTAACTAAAAGTGTTGAAGAGACAAAGTGCGAGATTTAGATTTACATCTTCAGTGAAGGTTGTCCTCTTGTAAGAAATTTCCCGGAGAGCTCAATTCAGCAAATCCTTGTAGAATCTGCATACGCTAACCACGAGGGCGTACAATCTATACGATGTTGTGCATATTGAAAAACTATAACAGGTGCCACCATCATCATAACCATATCTGCATGGTCGCCCACTAATTAATAGGTCTTAACTAGTAATGAAGTGAAATATTCTATTGGAAATGTGCGAATCGTACTCTTGAGTATCGCGAGTCAGCATTGGTTCAGCCTTCACGGATGCATAAACCAAACTACGAATTGCACCCAAGCTCGACAGGCACACAATTGGACAGCTTTCAATCGGTCAAAAACGTGGCAGCGGCCGAGCTATTCACCATGCCGATATTATGTGCATTATTATATGAGACATTTCCTCAAATGAATATAAATAACTCAATAATTATTTATGTAACGTTATTTTATCCCGTTGCAGTTATCCTGTGTGACCAGCTAGTTCGCTGCCGCTACGGTCGTCATCCCCGTTCCACTGTTCCGATTGTTCTACGGTGGTGGCATATCCCACTGCTGTGTATCGTTCATTCGTCACGATGGTGTCCCGTGGATGGTCTTCTGTTGTCGTTAAAATGGCCTGTCTATTGGCGATCGTCTACTTGTTGGTGGAGCCTGCCGAAGCTATTCATCACCATAAGCTCGTGCGATTGATGCTCTTCAAGGTTTGACATTTACGAATGATTTAGCTGTCGCCCACTGTGATATCAACACGGTCGTTCACGCGAGTCGACGAAACATCGAGTCTGTAACGATAGCACTCCCTTATTTAGGCAGTGCTTGTAGCCAGCTTCGCAGAGAGGTTTTTCGTTATCATATGAATGGAAACTGTGTGTGAAACGCCCTTCAGTAGAATATGCCTTTTTTGGTGGAAATCGTCGACAGCTGTAAATATGCTGAATAATATTCTGATCCCGTAAGGCTAGTTCGGTGACCCATTGTTGCATGGACACAGGGCAGATGGGTCCTTGAAAGGCGGCACGCAACATTCGCGCGTGAACAGCAGGATCGAACACGCATGATTCCTTTACGTATATAGGAGAGCTTAAACATTGTAAAATTGCAGCTCCCATAATAAACCAATAAAGCTTTCCCCTCACGTGGAGATTTGTGGCTCACAAACGCAATGTACCCATCGAGGTTTGACTCTTGATGATCCGATTCGTTAGGATAATGTCACAATGTTGATTGATTATTCAGCTATCGCAGCCCTTCTCTCATGGTCAGTCGCCGGCCGGTGCCGCTCTCCGATTGTTTCAGTATGCTCGATGCATTGTTATTTTCCAAAGCCCACATCTCAGATATAATAGTTGCGTCTTCCGTGTACACTGATTCACGGGTACAGCTGTCCCTCTCACTGACAGTCTGCGTTGATTTGTCTCGTCTCGATTTTGCAGGGCTTCCTGAAGCGTCCCCTACACATACCTATCCCATTGCCTCTTCCTATTCCTGTCCACAAGGACGAATGGGGCCACAAAAGTATCAAGGTGCCCCTGCCCGACATCCGATTGAGCGTCGGACACAAGAAGCATAACCACCATCAGAAATATCACATTCACGAGTAAGTAGCCACAGTTGTCATTTGCCTTCTTCGTTCGTTTTAGTTTTAGCCTCGTTAATAACAGTAAGAAAACAGTGAACATTTCTATATCCAGGCTGACTCGCACAGTCTTGGACATTTAACTTGGTCCACGGTACGACAGCTTTCGGCATAAGGCTTCATAGGACGGACCTCTTTGGCAAGCGTGTATTGTCAAACATTATCGTCGGTTACGCGCTTCGAGTGAGTTGGCTGTGTGGTGGAAAAGGGGGACAGGGTTTCAGGCGGGGGCCATCGTCCCGACCTAGGCGATGGCATTCGCTAATCTGTTTTAGGCCTGTGAGAAATGAATGCACAGTGATTAATGTAATAGATGAATCCGAGTCAACGGCTATTTCATCAGATGGTGCTGGAGAACAACGCAGCGCACCCCCCCAGGCCCGTTCAGTCTTGTTTTTCGGATTGCTTTTCGCACCAGAGCGGCCACGGCGCCTGTTTCAATGACAGCATTTTATCCTGGTCGTGGGTCGGTTCACACCGCGGAGGGCAGACAATCTATAAATGCATACTAAACCATACGATTGTTGCGTTGTTCGATCGAATGCCATACCAAGATCATTTTACATGATGCATTGCAATATAATCGTCGACTGATACGTCTACACCTAGAGAGCTTTTCAGCGGTCGCGAACAATGTTCTCCTTCGTACGCCACTGTAGTTTGGTGAAAATGTCTTTTCCCAAAGATTATCAAAGCCACACTCGGAGAAGATAGTGCGCTGTGATTCGACATCGAGACAACGGCGTTTTGAAACAACCCTTCTGGAGATGTTAGTTCTTTGAGCTGAACAGCGAGCTCGTTAACAATATTTTTCTCCAAAGTTGATTGTGTTTCGATCTAAAATATTTTTCCAGACCTTTGACTCTCAGCCTTAAACATTTAACATAGTCCACGGGACTGCATTCGGCGTCGTATCATAAGACGGACCCTCTTCAATGCAAATGTGCAACGGTGGGGATCGAACCCGTGCGCTTTCGTGTCTCCTCCGATTGGGCATCAGGCCATCGGGCTCGATTGTTTTTTGATCAAGTGAGCTTTACTTGCCTATGCTTGAGCATCCGTATCATAGACATCATTCATCATAAATGATTGCTACGGTAACATTCAAACAGCTCATCATATTCTTGATGATTCGAGTTACAGCAATGCGTATCGAACTGCTCGCCATTTTTAGTATGCAGTCTGTTGACGTCTCAGGGAGAGCTGCATAATTTTCGATATTTGAAGGAAACAAACATCGTCGCGGGAATCATCGAAGGGCAACCTGCTGTCCATATCCAGGATTTACCTTTAACCTCTTTAAAAAAAAAAGTGTGCAGTCTGTTGGCGATTATACCCATCTAGGTATAAAGGTTGCCCTACCGAAAATGTCTAGTTTGTTTCTCGACAATTTAACGGAACTCATTGATAAATGCTTCTTTATCAAAGGGTAACTTCGATATTGGATTAAATAAGATTTTGATATCCATCCTCAAGCGCTACGGAGAGCTATCGAATCCAGCAGCAGAGTAAGTAATCACCCTATAAACCGAATCGCAATTTGCGGTTGCCTTGCGCTAGCCATTCTTCTCGTGTGCGAACGCAGCACAAGTTTGGTATTTGCAGCTAGATATTCAAAATGTTACTCTCACTGACAATCACCAAGCTAGCCTAAAATTTGCAGCAGTTGTCGTGACCTTTAATATATCGACGATATACTATTGGTTATCAATTGCTATCGAAATTATGTGCTATCCGACCTCAGGTCAGCAATCGATTGCCCATAAAGCAACAGGTGACACCGTCGATATATATTTCGTATTGGCTAAAGTAGCGCCACTGTGTGAACACGCTCGTGTGGCAAGCACTCAAGCGAGACCGGCCACCACCCTCGCCATCAACCTGACCCACACGAGATAGCCCACACCAACGGGATACGGGGCACAGTCGGCTGGCTTTGGTGCATTGGAGGACGAAAGGCAAGGCAGGGTTACGATGGCGATAAAGGAAACGCTGCCACAGAATGTGTCCGCTGAAGGAATCTTTTTGGTCAGTATAAACGATTCTATGGTTGGTTCGCCACAACGACGAATACCTGTGGATGAACCTAAGGGACACTAGCTAACGCGACGTGGACACATCCTTTCAAAGTCCGTGGCTGCTTGTAAAAATAACTGCCAGCTCAGAGGGGTTCAGTGGTTTTGGCTCGATAATCATTTTTTTTTACCGTTGCCCTTTATACGAGAACTCCATCATGCAGAAATGTAATGATTCTATTCGTTGAAGCGCTGGATCGTAGACCTGTGTCTAATATCGGTCTACATATGATCGAATTGTATTAGAATACATGCATAAGCAATAACCGGTAACCGCTGGCTTATGGTGGTTTTCGCTAAGTCACCGAAATGTTCCCTAATACTCTCATACTCTAATGAACTGGCCTAAACGTCACTGTCAAGAGTGCCATCGTCCCACTTGTGACGATAACACGAAATGTCCTAACGCATACTACATTTACATTCGGCTTATATTAGGCCATGGCCTGATTGCTACTACATCGTATTAGAAGGGGCCTACTTCGAAACTGCAAACCCTATATGCTGCAGATTAGGGTTTGCTGTTTCGACTTGTCGATGCATGAACGACAACAGTGCATCATAGCTCCCAGTTAGTTGTTGTCAACTCACAACAACTCATAACAATAGCAATGGACTCACCACGTTGTCCGCGTTCACCACGTGTCCACCACTAATTGCCCCTCTTATATCTGTCCTAGGCAATTTCCCATAGCGCCTTTATATAACACATACGAGTATAGCGTGCAGTACACACGCGTGCCGTCTCACTGAGAACAAACATGCATGGTTAGCCTGTGCGTGCGGTCTCGCACGAAGTCGTGTAGGCTTAATGGGAGAGCTTCACTGTGCCAACAACGACTCACTGCGAGCACATGCACTTCGCATTGCTCCCTACAATAAACATGACTGGCTGGCTACCCGTCTAATCGCGTGACCCTGATCGTTCGCCTTTCGTTGGTCCTCCATCTGACAACCGATGATAACATTGTTGTTTCCGCTGTTTCTCTGTACGTTACGTTTCTCTATAGCCTACACCACCTGCACGAGCACCATCATTCGCTGCCTCTAAGTGACTTTTCCTTCGATTCGGGATTCGAGCCGCTGGGTCCCGCCGCGATCGATCTTCCGATTATCGAGCCCGCGCTGCCGAAGTTTGCTGGCATCGCGTCGAAGCTTTCCGACATCGAGCACGAACCGTTTCTTCCCCACGGACTCGACACTGGGGGCTTTTCTTCTGCTGTTCTCGATCACGTAGCGGCACCGCCAGCCGCCTTGCATGATGACTACGATGGAGGCTTTAGCGGCGGCGAGACGTCGCCAGCGTTCGCGGATGACGTCGCTCTGCCGCTGCTTCCAGAGATCCCACCGGTTGAGGAAGCCCTTGAGGCGCCTGAGCCGCCCATCAAGTTCCCGTCGCTTCCTGGTGACAACGCGTTCTCGGAACACGAAGCAGCCCACGGAGGGGGTATTTTCGATGAGGCGCCGGCTGCGCCTGCCGGTTTTTACGGCTCGTCGAGCTACCCGCCGCTGCCGCACCTATCGACAGACAAGCTCGCCGCACCGGAGATAGACCTCGCTATGCCCTCTGCACCCATTGGCATCGCTCCTGCTGAGGAGCTTTCTCGAGCGCCGGCGCTGGATCATCTAAAGTTGGCAGCAGAGTTTGATCTACACGATGGGTCGCATTCGGAGGCCCAAATGCCACCTGCCCTTGCATCGCAAGAGCTTCCCACTGATGGCCAACACCCTGGCCCGTTCCACGAGCCAGTACCGTACGCAAAGGATGACCTCAAACTGACCGAGCACGCGGCCGACGGCAAGGTCGCTAAATCTCACGCCGTCTGACGACAACGACAATAAGGACGAACATTCGACCGCAAAGTTAGCAAACCAAATCATGTGTGTGTGTGTGTGTGCGCGTGTGTATGTTTTTGTAGATATCCCCTGTCCATGTATTATATTGCAATACGTCGTGTGCTATATCTATTATATCTAGAGCGGCTGCCTTACAGCCGCCTCTATTGTATATGTTCACACATGCATCTAGTTCTACGTAGATGTTTGCCTTCGACAACACGCGCAACGACGGGTTCGACTATTCGAGACGCGGCGTTCTGTTTTCGTCTTCGGGTGAAAGCCAGATGCGAGGCCACAGATCCCATCAGGCCCATGGGCGGGCCATACCGTCTGTAGGCCACCGACCGAGGGGGTACAACCATACGGACGTGCGCAGTTGCTGGTGCTGCTGTTGTTGTGGCAGTATGTGATGAAGGCAAAGCCGGTCATCATCGTGTCCTATGCGAATGGGTCGGTCGGTCGGTGGGTGGCCGAGTCAGGCCGTCGGACACCGACCGCGTCGTCAAGAACGAAAGGGCGGGTCCCAGCGAGCGAAGGACGACTTTGTTGTTTTGCGGTGGCCGGCCACCCATGAAGAAGACTCCCTGGAGGACGGCTATCCCTCTATTTACTATTTATGTCGACGGCAGCACGCCTATTTGAGCAACCATCGTTCATCTGATATGCCGATATGGCATGCGGTCTGCTAACGAATGAGAGAAACGGATAAAGAGGCTATGGAGGAAGAGAGATTGTGACTGACCAGCCTCAGATCTGAGATTATCTTTGGTCAGGAAATGTCTGGGTGTCGGGGCGAATAAAGTCCATATTACCGCATCGGGGGAACGGGCTGCGGCAGAGGCAGAGTAACTGCTTACGGTAGCAAATGAACCATCTCACCGCTGAGCGCTTTCGGCTCAGCGGAATATCGGGCTGTGACGTGTGGAAAACTCAAAATCGTCTTAATGCTTCTTACGTGCTGAATCCGCATCGTGTGGGTCTGGCGTCACTTGGTTTGAGTGTTAGAGTTGGATGGGGCCCATTTTGCACTGCCTATTTCTCTGTGTGTGTGTACAGCTATATGTGGAAAAATTTGTAAACACACACGCTATCTTTCATGATGAATACCTCATTGGGCACAATAATAAAAGGGCATTACGAGGCCTCGCCCACCTTATCAGATTGATCAAACTGTATGTTGTGTGTTTTTGTTGAGCAGCCATTGAGTATCTGTGAGGAGAATATTCGTTGGTGGGACAACGATCCCACCAGTGGATGGGCAACACGTCCCATCACGGTCACGTCCGTTGCACCTTACCCAGCTCTCGGAATAGCATTGCCCCGTATAATTAAACATGTAGGAATAGGTGCTTCCCAATATATATATATATATATATATATAATCATTACTTGAGCTTGGTGTCATTTTCTGAGCCAGCGTGAGCGGCAGAGACAGTTATCATCAGTTATACGACGGTTCCACTGGTCGTCACCGTCGATAACATAGCACATCCCGTGATGATACAATAGTAACTTCCACTGGCTACCTTGCCCACTTTGATCACTATGATATATTGCATGTCCCCTTTGCTTAATCGTGATCTGTTTCTGTCACCGTTAACGATTCATCACAGAGGAGAGGTCATCGATACATCCGAGAAGTGTGGCGGCGTTCGTACACACTCAACCTCAACGTGATAAACGGATCGAGCACTTTCCCCAGCAGTCGCAGCCGGCCTGCGGCTGTCCCTGCATCGTTCGTTTGCATTCCCCCACAGGCAAACAGACCGTTCCGTAGTGTCTAGCCACTATCTCTTCGTCCTCCCTCGGACCCCTCTCAGCGCCATCCCCAACGGGCAAGGAGCCGGAGTTCAAGTAAGCAAGGAGTCTCCACCAATCGCGTAGAAGGCGCTCTGACCACCCGCGCGTACGCTGCAGGGCCAGCCGAGCAGAGCCCCTAGATATCCCACGCTCAATCCCAATATCAGTCGTCGGCGCGGGACGGGGGGACACGGGAGGTAGTTCCGGGTCGGGGATCTCCTCGAGGGTTGAACCGGGGGCCTAGAAGTGCCCTCTCCCCTCAACCAGAAGAGGGTCTCACCCAGCCTCTGGTCAGGCCTCTGGTAGGTCGGGGCCCTGCGCCCTCGAGGGTGTCGAGTGTTGATCGTAGCTCTTTCGCCCCGACGGCCAGGGCCCGCGCCTCTCCCATCGCCGGAGTGGAGGGACCCACCGTACAGCGTACAATCTACAGCACACGGACAGCGCGTACGGCGTACGTCGACAGACAGTATTAGATACGCGGCGATCAGCCAGCCACTCTGATCGTCATCCGCTTCACACACAGCTACTTCGAGTGAGAGAAGAAACCCGCAATAGTGAAAGACCTGTAGAAAGCCCATAGAGAGAACACAACGAAGGCAAGAGAACGAATTCGTTGCTGCCCTCCTCTCGACAACGAAACTACAGCTGCCATCCAACGAAGACCGCAGTGGATATAGGAGATACGGTTCGGTCCCTAAGGGTTGCCAGTCATTCATATGGCACGTAATGTAACAGTATGTGAAAGCCAACGTCGTTAATCTGCTTCTCGCGCCAAGGGGTTGTCGCCGTTGTGTACGGCGACCAGCCCAGCGACAATTTCCTATTTGTCTGTATTGCCCAGGCAGAAATAGTAACAAGACAAAAGGAGTAGAGACAAAAGTCGAAGAACAAAACTACGACGGGCAAAGAACGAGCAAAGTCTCGCTCTCTCTCGGTGTCAGTGAGTGTCCGTGTGCGAATGTCTATCGGCAGCTCGGGGTCAAGCCACTTAGAATAGGATAGATCTCGCCTCCCGTAAACTACCGAGACGTGCTCGCGCGCGGGAGCCGCCGCGACGAGCTAGAGCTCAACAGCGGGCCCGACGCTGTGTAGCTGCAACATCCTATCCAACCTATTAGATCTTCCATCGATCGGTTGACCGGACGATCGAGCCGGACCGGTCAGCGCCAGGCTAGCGAGCATCGAGCCACGGCAACAGCAATCGTTCGTGGCGGTGTGTTCGTTAGGAGAATGGTGACCTGGGTGCTGTGTCGCAGCGGTCGCAGCACCAGCAGCCGTGTCAAGGGCGGGCGACAAGAGCACGCATCGTCGTGAGAGGAGCCGGACAGCATGGCCCTCAATCAGTGGCAGTGCTCCGACCTCTCCGGCGGCAAGCTCAGGGCGCTCTCCGTCTTCCGACGCCTGATATCTTCGGTTTCGTCTGTGAGAGTAAGTCAAAGCCAGGCGTGGCCGCGATCGTGTAACCATTGGTGTGCGTTGCCCGCCGCCCGCTCCCCGAACGCCACCACGACAAGCTACTCATGCAGCGCAACAGTGCAACAGGAAGCCGGCAGTATATTCTACAACTGCAACTATTAATGTCAACGGCCAGTAGGCGGCACACTGTCTACCGTTCGCGTTCGAACCGCCACGGTGGCGCATCGCCCATAGCTACTCTGTCGTCCAGCTCATTTGCTATCAATTTCAACCGTTGTCAACCGTGTTGTGTGCCAAGGTGCCAAGTGATGTGAGCGGTCTAGTGACGCCGGCCTAGTGACAACGACGACTTCGGCCCATATAGATATACATTTATAAATTGCGTTATATATCCATCTTTCTATATAGATATATATATATATATGTATATGTATAATACATATATCAATAGTGCAAGTGGAGGCACATAGAGAGAAAGAGCCAGATCAAGTAACGTGTGTTCGTTGTTTGCTGTTCCGAAAAAGGTTATCTATTCATGTATGTTGCTAGTGGGTAGATTTTTTACCACCACAAACGCCGTAGGCAACAACAACAGCAGCAGGAGTGACAGTAGAAGATGTCGGTCAATGCTTCAGTTGTTTACTAGTCGCAACGAAAACAAGCGGACACAGAAGTGTCCACCTCCGCTGCTGCGTCGAGCAAATTCTATCGGACGATAGGTTACTGCGTTTCGCCTCACCATCCTCTATTGAATTGAATATCAACCCATCTACTCAGCACTGAGCATACGGCTGTGTGTGTGTGTGGCGTCTAGGAGCCAGTCACCATGAGATGTCCATAAATCTGGATTACGCCACAGCGCATAACAACTACCGCTACTGCTCAAAACGACCTCCAATTTGGAGCCCCGGCCGCTGAAACAAGTCGCTGAAGGGCGGCGGCCCAAATTCGACTTCATCGCCGGATCCATGGATCTTGCTCGAGTTACGACGCTCGCCGATTAGGAGGGCAGCAATATCTCTCGGGTCGCGAGAACGAAAATGAGAAATCATACAGAGGGAGCGGGCCGACAAAGGTAGACTGGCGCAGCACAAGCGAGAGTAGGTCTGGGAAGTACAAACCGAGTTTCAAAGCAAGGTGACGTAAAGATTGGAACCCAGGGGAACAGCTAGAACGATTGATCGTTCATCGTAGCTAGGTCACACTGTAGGAACTTGCCGAATGCCTGCCGGCCCTTGGGGGCCGTGGATGTTTCGGCCAAGAAGTGCAACGTGTGAGAGAGTCAGGTTGTGAACCAATCTGCATCCGGATACATATCACCACTGACAGAACGGCTCAGCCAGGATCCAAGCACATTGTGATAGCCAACTCAGGCAACACTGCAACCGCAGGGTAGGTGGAGCACACTATCGCGCATAGTACATCTCACGATTAACAATATTTATAATTAATACTAATAATAATAATAATAATAATATCGACAATAACAACCCCAACAGAAATATTCATCTACATATGCCAGTATTACAGGTATCCCCTTGTTGGCACCTTGTTAGCCTATTCGGAGGTGGCATACAGCTGTAGTTTACGTGATGTCAAGTCCAAGTCATCTATAACGGCATCTATAAGTATTTTCAATGTAGCGCCCCTTTATACGAACCTAGTGCAAACACAACGAGCCGCGCCATTGAAAATAGTCTACAGCGGTTTCTCGTTCCATTTGTACAGACTAAACAATCCTCTTCATCCTTATACTGGACGCTTTTGGCCATTCGTGGTTGTTGTTGTTCTGGTTGCTGATGGTGGTGGTGGTGATGGTTTTCATTATCTCGGTTCTCATTTAGCCGCATTGTTATTGAGCCGCAATCTATTTATTTCGTTGCCATATACTTGTGGTGTGCAACTATCAGTAGTTCCCTGTTCAGCTGTACTGCCGGTGCAGCCTTACGACAGTAACGTGATCCGCGATGGATTCGATCCCAAGTAGTCCTCACAATAACTGAGGGCGCCGTCAAATCGGGCCTTGACCAAAGCCCGCTCCTGTCGAATGGTACCCTGTCGCTTCCAGCGGGCTCACTCTCGGTTGTCAGTTGCGCAGGCACAGCCAATCGAGGCCGTTCCAACGCTGATCCTGTATCGCCCTATCACACGCCCGACCCACGTTACCACAACACGAACGAACAAGCGACGCATTGCAACTGCAACGATTTGCCTCTTAATAATTCGAATTCGTGTTGGTATCTACAGCAAAAAAAAGGTTGACTAGGGCCGTCAGCCTGTTGCCTCTAAAGTCCAACTCCGCTATAAGGCAGGCTTCGCACCCCTCGAAATAAGAGAGAAATAAGAGAGGACAAAACCAAAAAGAGCGGTTGGAGGGTTCGGAGAAACCAGAAATCCCGCAGCAAATGCCTCACGTGTACCACCCTGCAGCTCTTAGTAGACACGAGCCGCTCAATCCTACAGATAAACCCTCTTTCTGAACGCAGACAGAAACTCAATCTCGTCCAAAGCTGAATGTAGTAGGGGTAAAAGAGCGACGAGGATCTACGTGGCCGGTAGAGCGACCGCGGCGGGGAAGGAAATAGAGGAATTGACAGCCTCCACGCATCGAGGCGGGCGTCAGTCTTGACAAGGCCGACGGGCGCGACTCCCGCATATTGTCTGTTCCATTGCTATGCAATTAGGCTCTGACACCCAGCATCAATTGTAAGGCTGTTCTATTCTGACATACAGATATATACATGCACGTGGTAGACATACACATACCAAACGCGTACGCGACATATAGCACAACAGCCGCAAAGGCTCGTTGTCGTTGAGGTTGTTGTTGTTGGGGTCCCCTCGTCAAGGCTCAATATGAACGGGATAGAGGGAAGCGTGATGAAGGCTTTACACCTTCTAGGGTTGTGACACCCAAAGCCTCGACGCGCCCCACTTGCCTAGGTAGGTCGTGGTGTGGGTTGTGCAAAATCAATTTCGCCATGTTCGGCTGACAGACGAACGACCAAGGTGGAGCAAAATGGACGGGTGCCTACGAGAGGCTCGGGTACCGGAGAGACATGGTAGGGAAATGAGAACTGGAAACGTTGGGGTACGGGCTAGGGCTACGAAGGGGATCGGAAGAATTGCGCTTTGGGAGCCCGCTAGTAGGAGTTTCTAAGTAACTGTCGCTAGCTGACTTTACTGCTGCTGTCGTCAGCTTTAGCTCGTCGTCCGTAAGTCGTCGCCGCCGTCCTTCGTCGGCTACCTCTGTTTCCTCGGGCGTTGTACCGTTGGACCAGACCCAGCATCTCGACGCAATCCATCCCGATCCTCGAGGAGGAATTCCTGCCCGAGTCCTGCCCCCCTCTGCTATCGCCAGCTTTCTACTGATTGTTGTTCGTTTAGATCGACCCGTCCACACAGCTACGAGACCAGCCATACAGACTGTACAAGTAGGGGTGCTGATAGGCAGTGGGAGTTGGGTCGCCAGGCGGTAAAGGGAGGCGAACTCGTTGAAAGTTGAGTGAGACATGAAGCAACAACAGCAGCAGCAGCAGCATCAACAACAACAACAGCAGCCGCTACGAGAAGGACACGTGAAAGACAGACGTGAAGGTGTAGCATCACAACCAGAGCAGTCGTCCGTCTATTGTCTGTTGCAGAAGGACTCTCGCTTGCTCTCCGCCAGCGAGGGCTCGGGAAGAAGGGGTCGTCCCCATAAAGGAGGAGCCACCTCACAAGCTGTGGAAGCAGCTGCTGCAGCAGGCAGATCCTGGCGGTGTGTTGTCAGTGAATGGCGCTGTCGAGCCGGTGACGGGGCCAGACGACTGATACGCCGTCACAGTCGAGGGAAACAGTCGCGCCGATCGTCGTTGTCGTTGTTGTCATTGTTCCTGTAGTTGCCTCTCTTTCGTTGGTTGAGTGAGGGGTACCGACCGTTCGCTGGTTCAAGGGTACAGCTGCTGCGCGGTAAGTCCGGGGAAACGATTGACCGTCCGCCCGCTCCCCTCGAAAGGGGGCGGGAGGGGTTACCTTCCTGCATGGTGCTGCACACCGGCTGCGACGGACATACGACGAATGAAGCTGCGGCGGAGGCGGCGGCGGTGATAGCGACAGCAGGCA